>OW028577.1:31016964-32216964 GCA_932294295.1 Alitta virens | reverse complement strand
TAATTATGATACAGATTTGGAGTAACTTTAATTCTGACATAACCAACTTTAGGCCATGGGGCAACAACATCTTCAATTACTTTCAATTTTGACATACCTTAACACATAACCAGTTGTTGAATTCCTCTTTGTATGTGCTAAACGCATTACACCAATTTCTGAATTCCTCTTGCCATAAACATTCAGGGTCATCATTCTGACAACCTGTAAGAACACAACAGTATTTTTCATTATTCTCTTACAGCAGTATTTTTTTTCTCTTTCTTTTCAAGTTATGTTCAATTTCGTCAGTATAATTAAGCCAATTAACATGTATAACTCTATCTAATTGGGTAAAGGCAAATACATAATATTGTCAGCCTGCCATTTGGAGACAATGTGATTTTTTATTGTATGTGTGTAAACCTAATTTATGCGGCCAATATAAATGAATTGATAATGAAATGAAAAACAGTAGAAGTATTACTCTGCAAGTTAGTTATTGGTGCATATACAACTACTATATTATGTATTATGAAATAGGATATATCAACTGACAAATAAACATACCAGGAACTGTGATGTTGTACGCAGCGAGCCATGTACCATTACTGACGCATACGTATTGTCCCTCATCCGTCTGATTGGCTGACATTATGATTAAACCATTTCTTTCTGACAAGATATATTTTCTGTCGTCCACTGTGATCATTCTGTCACTGTTGCGACCTTTGAAGTACCAAGAGATGGGATCCTGGGGGATGCAAAAGCGAGACTCGCAGAGAAGATGCAGTGGATCCCCAGGCACCTTGACTGCAATAGACTGAGGGCCATCTGAAAAATTTATGAAATCAGTCATTATGTTAACAGCCTATGTAAGAATTTTTCTGCAGCTCTGGGAAGTATATTATAATCAATAAACAGTGTTGTGATACGATACGGAATTAACATACCGTAACAGCTGCCAGTACTTTTACAAACATCCATTGGACGTGCAAACACATCTTGGAACAACCTGAAATATATAAACAAAAGTTCATGTACTCAAGGAAAAAGATTCTCTGCATATGAAAGAAAATTACCAAACTGACTGTGATAATTAAAAAGTTCCAGGAAACTCACCCAGTGCGATAATTTTCACACTTTTGGTTCAGCTGGTTCCAGCCACATTGTGGGTCTTGCACACAATCTGTGCATGTGTAGTACTGGTCACACAGTTCTGTGTTGATCTGTAGAACTTCTTCATCTGTGGTTACATACAAGTAACCATTCTGAAATATAAGCACATTTTTATTAGTGCACACTGCAGGTAAATTGGCATAATAGGCATATGGGTCCATTAATGGAAAGTATTGGGACCGTTGTACACAGGTGCCCTCTGGTTGCAGAGCATCCTAACCGGATACTGGCGCCATCTATGAGATATTTTAGAACCTACAACTTGAACTGGGATTCCATTTCAGCTAACATTTTCCGTTTGAATTTAGAAATTCAGGGCAATGATCTCACTTGCAGCCAACTTATAAATCTTACTAGAATATCAACATCATACTTCACGGATACTTACAGAGTAAACTATGCTCCAGACTTCAAAATTAGCCTTATCGGAAATTTTCCACTTGGCTACCATTTTGCTATTGGCAGAAGAGATGTCTCCTCTTATGACCACTTTGTGAATCATATTACCTAAAAAAAAAACAATTTTAATTAAAAGTTAGTCTTAATTAAGCATTTTTTTTATTAGATGTAATTATCATTGTACAACTCTAATTAATTTACCTGTCACCATGAAGAGCAGGTAATACATATTATTGCTATGACTGAAGACTTTGTGAACCACCAGACTTGAGTAAAAGACATTATTTGCATGGTACAGAGGTTTTGCCGTCTGCTGCTGCACCACATCCATCATCAGAGGATGGGACTTAATGAAGTACTGAGTGTCACTTGGGAGTCTGTTGCTGTCATTGCTGCACTGTAATGTAGAAGATAAGAAATTATAAGACAATACATAAAGACAATCAAACAATTGTCTGTGGCAAAGATCATGGCTATGATTTTATTACTGAACAATGAAATAGTACTTTCCTTCGTCTGACATATATGGATTAGGGTTGTTCCATATTTTTAAAAGGGGGGGGGGGGTGTACTGAACATTTTTAGACCCCCCTCCACCCCCGATATTTGGTTTTGGACAAACTCCAAACCCCCGCTCTTTTCTACATTAAGATATAAGAAAATACTGGTTAACCTCCCCCGATATCTGTTTTCTTCAGTACTTACAGCTCCAGGTCGAGGGCTTGGCACTCTGGTATCAGGAACTTCTGACCAGTCTCCATTTTCATACTCCTGGAAACTTCCTTCAAATGCATCGTTTATATCAGACTCCTGATAAATACAAACTGCTGTGCCGTTTGCATAACCACTGAAATAACAAGAAGTGTGTAATGTATAATATGGAAGCAGCTGTGCATTGGAGTCCTATCATTACTTATAATTCTGGCACAGCCCAAGCTGTCCATGACTGAGTCAGATTACATCACTCAGTGTAAGTAATCTGAAAGTAAAGTGTGGGGCCTGCTAAAAACGTGAAGCAGAATTAATGGATCAGCTATGTCATCCATTATACATGGGGGTACGGTTTTATCTTTGCAATATCAGAGAGATGTACATAACCAAGCACAACTTTACTGGATGCGATGCACAGCGCATCTTGACAGTTGCCAGATACCCCGTGGAGTAAAAGCCTATGCTTCAGTGGTGTGTTTCTCATCCCTCGCTTTTTCTACCCTACTCATTTTTTTTACTCCATCTCTCAGCTGTCAAAAGGGTCATCACCCCAGCTGAGCTTCTCGTGTCACATCATCCCAACAACAATTGCTGCCAATTACCCAAATGACTTTCTCAAGTTTTTACCACACTTGTACTCCTCTGGCATACATACGATATGTTTTGTATGCGGTTTGTCCAAATTCCTTGTAAAATAATGTATTAAGTGACTTACTGACTCCTCCAAAATGTGGCAAAGTATCTATCCCCTTCTTTCTTGATGTCCTCTGTAGGAAAAAAGGAGCACAAAAAATTAGCAAGTCGTAAATATTAGCAAACAACCTTGCCTTTGACACCCACATACTTTTAATCATGCTCAATCTATCATGTGCAAGTTTTATGAGGAAGGCAAAAAGAACTAGCAAACAAAATCACTTTTTGCAATATTCCGAGGCAAAATGAAGCTTTTTTGCAGCTTATATTACTAAAATATTTACATAATCTTCTTAACACAGCAAACTCACGTAAATCATCAAAGTAATCTTCCCCATTGAGAGAACAATTCAGTCTGGCTTTTAAGAATGTTGTCCATTCTTTTTCTAAAATGTTTCGTGATCCTCCCATGTCATTCTGTAAAAAAAAAAGACAAATTAAAAAAGGTCCATAATAATATTAGCAGACACAGTTGGTGGAGCATGATCTTTACGATTTGACTTCGTTATAATCTCGTACACTGACCTTGCATATTCGAGCCACTCTGGATGTGACCTTTCTTTCCCCACCTCTGCACGACTCCAGCTCCAAACCAATTTCTTTGAAGAAGAAGAATACATAGTCTTGGGATTCAAAAGCAGCTACAAATGTCACCTCTGAAATGAAAAGAAAAGGAAAATTTAATAGCAATTTCATGAGGGTAGAGCTGCACTCTGCACCTGTGTTTTCAGTCGGCCATTTAACATTTGTGCAAAACCAATAAATCAAACTGCATTCAGAATAGGCAAGAATAAATATGCACGACATCAGCAATGTAATCGCTATGATTGATGTGAATCAAAATAGCATTCTGTGTGATTCTTACCATTCAACCAATGGTCATTTCTGCTGTCTGACTTAACATCAGTAAAAACCCTAGTGGAGCCTCGATAAAGAGGAGGTCGGAAAATCACATAATCTGTTTGATAAGCTCTCAAAATAGTCCCTGAATATGTTGATGGTATGCCTCCTGGATTCCCCCGTTCTGAAGATAAAAACACCCAGGTCAGACATTGCTGGAGTTATTTTAGTCAATGTAATACAATCTCACGAAAACGAAATCAAGTATCACTGCATGTTAGTCCTCTACATTGACAATTAATACAAAATAAATACTGTTGCCTGAATTTTATGACAAATCAAACCAAATTTGGCAGCTTGCATTTATAAAGGAATTTCTAAAAAAAGATTTAATTAAATCAATCGCATTACCCGAGGTGCTGATTTTACATATTTGGCACAGCATTTATGAAGCACACGAGAAAATAAGATTAGCTGCTTTTTTTACTTCATTGATAGGAAGTTATTAAATTTTCAAATTATAAGTCCAGACAAAAATACAGAATAAGCATATCATGCTTCTAGACATCTGTTATATTAGTTTTAAGGTAATATAATTACCTATGCGCTGTCAATTTAATAACGAAAATGGTTTTAAACAATTGTCAGCTATCTTTTTCTTTACTTACCGACATATATAGATGCATAAGGGTCTCCAGGACCATACGGGCATCTCATGATGCCAGTATTTCTGTCTTTTGGTGGGTAAACATCGACTGGCTCTAAGTAACTCTGCAATATATATAAGCATAGCAAGGCCATTAGATCACTTATTGACTGCAGCAAAAAGCTTTTACTGGGCAATACAATATTGAATTTTACCATTCTTAATAATGTGAGAGGCAGCAAAACTAGTACCAGAAACTACATACATTTAAACTGAAATACATTGGAAAGTATGCTCCTGTGCCACAAGCATGAATCTGGTTGTTGTAGAGCACCATATTTCGAATATGATTTCGACATTCAAAGTCCTGCAATGATCAAAATGAAAAGAAATGCAACAACAATAATACAAACATCAATAAATTAAATTTACTTGAGATAAGGTATTATACAGAAGTAAAAACAAAAAAACTGGCAATAAACTTTCTAAATTACAAGCTATAGTGGATAATAATATAATTTTAGTAACTTTAGGATATTATTCATCTCATCATCCCAAATAAAATTGATAATTTAATGTTAACATTATATACAAATTGGTTTTCAAAGATGATAATATATTTTAGTAGTTTTTGAGATCAGTCTAATCGAAAAAAGGTAATTCAAAAGTCAAGCACTTACACTATTTTCTTGTTTAGGATCACAAAGTTCTTTATCCGCTTGTCTGGGTGGTAGCGGGTTAGATTTTAGATACTGCAAAGAAAGAAAAAAGAGTTAAGTGGAATGAGAAAAGAGAGTGAATAGGCTTGCTGAAATGTATCAGACAGTCTGAGACAGCGACCAGGCAATTAACAAGATTGCACTGAATGAGGCAATAACAGAGGCAATAACAATCAGCGGATGGGCCGCAAGGTTGTGGTGGCTGTTGGAGTTGTTTAAGGAGAAACTTGAGCTGGTTTACCTGAAGCAAGAGAAGCTCCCCGATGTGATTTAGTCATCACAAGCGCTGTCTGTAAGTTGTGGCATTTGAGGGAGCGGAGAGCCCCTGGCAATGTCTGTCTTCCTTTACAATATACCTGAGCTGCGTTACGTTAGAACGATTTGCAGATGACATGCTTGGATGTTTCTCAGCTTTGAGGCTTTTGTGGGGCCTATCCACTGACTTAAACCATCTGCCAGGCACGTTTTTGCAAAGCAGATTACAGGAAGATGTATTTTAAGACAGTTTGTGCCAATTAATAACAACAGCAAAAACTGTTTGCCCTTACCCTCCAGCTATGAGAGGTAGTATTAAATACTATACATCTTTTGTCAAAACGAGACACATATATGCCACTTCGTTTGGTTGGCAATGAATCTGACAGAGCAACTCAACTTAAAAGCATTCTCAAATTATCAAAACGCTCTTTGATATGTACTTATGTAAACCTAACCTTTTTTTTCTTTTTGGCAGTGATATTACCAGGTAACCTGTTGGGGTGATCTTGCAAAATAATAACTGAAACCTATTGAGATACTCATATTACACAGAAAACAGTTGACAAGACCAAAATATGGACAGAAATGTTATGATCATCAAATAACACAATAGGTTTGTTATTTGCAATTGTTACATGGTCTAAAGCATCTTATTTATTGGTCTCCAGCATTCGTGACCAGGCTGCATCTTTGAAGCAACAAGACAAAGAAGATAGATTGAAAGAACATTGCAAAGGAGTGATTTATGAAAGCAAACAAGACTTCTTCCTCATGAAATGTTTATCACAAAGCTGACAACTTCCTGGGCATATAAATAAAGAAGAGACGTCAAAGAGTTGCTGAGACAAGAGTAATGCAATCACAGCATATTGAATCAACCTCCGCGGACTATCGCATGCAACTTTTATGTGGGGCTGGAAAAGTCCAGCGTCTCGGAGGAATTACTAAGAAACTTGTCTGCTGTGTGCACAAGGGAAAATGTGATGAGGTTAGGATAAAGAATAACGCAGCTTGGGAAGTTAAATATTGCTGACGTCGAGTTACCGCTGTAAGATCTTATTGTAGTTGCTCGAGAGCGCCAACTTCTTCTAAGAAAAAGATATGCGCTACTTTAATGTCAGCCCATAAAGAAAGCAAATTCAATAGGTAATAGATAACTTAGACCTGTCACTTCTAATGCATTGAAGAGGTGTGACTGTGTGGCACCTGTCACTCTTTTGAAGTGGTTTCTCCTCCGAAGTGAACAAAAAGGTGCCGATGTGCCAGCATTGATTTCTAGCATCATGACTCAATACGAAAGGACATAAACCAAGTGTAAATGTATTCCCAGATGATGGAAATTACTACATTTTATGTGATATATATTGTGTGGCCTCTGCCCTATCCTAAACATGCTTGAGAACTGTTGATAAGTAAGATATATGAAGGGGTTCTGAATAAAAACTCATCCTGCATACATATAAATTTGTACATGACTGAATACTCAATAACAGTTTTATTACTTTATTACTATATTGCAAGACTATAGATTAAACAGAGATCTTGAGTACACCATCTGAACGAATAGATTTCTCCCATGAAACTTTGCACTATACAGCGTTGGCTTTAACCATAAAGACCCCATTTCAATTCATAAGGTAAAAGCCACTAGGAGAAATTAAGCTCACATAAACCCCTGCTATTATGTGACTTGTAAAGCACACTCCGATGGCTCGCTCTCAAATTCAAGTGAAATCCTCAAAAGCTACAGTGGCAATTCTGTGTCCCATCAGCTACTCTCCAAACACAAAGGATCAGAAATGTCTGTAACTACATTTACAACACAAAAGTGATTGTTTAGCAGCTCTTTCATTTGGGAATTTTTTGGTTTAGACAGATGACACTAGGTCTAACATCGTGGTTCCTAAAAACACACACTACTGAATATAACCAGCCACGTACTGTATATTTAGAGCCTTTACTGTGTATTTACACAGAACGTTTGGTGGTGTGGCTCATCAGGTGTTTTTTTCACACTCCACAAGAAAAAGAGGGTTTAGTGGATTATGAAGAAGATATCATATCGTCTGTCGTTGCTGCATGTACTCTTTTATCTCAATTAAAATTTTCCATACCTACTTCATGTAAGTTCATGCCACTTGCCATTTTGTATGCAATCCACACCAGAACATGAGAAAGCCATTTCACACTCCAGTTGAATTGCTAAAAGGCAATAAAACATTGCAAAATTGCCTGAGGTACTGGAATGTACAACTTGCACTTTCAAAAGAAGTGAACTCTCCTTTGCAACATCTTAACTAGTTCTCTTTCAATTTAGTGTTTTATGTTATAATATGTCCCCTCATTGCACTCCCATGCAAATCACCTGGCACCTGGGACCAAATTACTGCACTAATTCAGGACTTGCGCAAATTCTAAAGACGTGACTACAAACAAGCCTGGACATCTTACATTGCTTCAGCAGCAGAGTTTTAATTTGGCCTCAAGAGTCTCTACAAAGAAAGACATGTCTGTCTTGTCTGTCTTGAAGTGAGGAAACACCTTTCATCCTCTTTAAAGCCTCTTAGAAGCAACCTTCATAGGGCGGGGAGTAGTCTTAGAGAATAAACTTTGCAAGGATTTACAAGCGCAATTCGACCACAGCATTTGCAGCAAGCATGTGAGCTTTCCTTCAGGGTATCTCTGCCCTACAAAGGGGTATTATTCTGTGATGCTCCGTCGATGCTGCTGCTGCTGCGGATACTGCAAGAAACTTCTTCGGCGAAGAAGCCACAACTTCAGGTATGCAAGAACCCCTCCGGCTTCAAGATTTGGTTTACAAACGTTGGTTAAAAAACCCCCAGAACCTTGCAACTCTCTTTTCATCCCTTTATGCTTCACAGATACAGATCTAGTAAAAACCCCACACCCTCACAACAGTTGCTTTTGCCTGTAATAAACACTGGTTTCAATCTAGACAACAGGTTTCCTGTATCATGGACACTAGAAACATAAGGATCCTGTTTGCAATCACTGTTGAAGAAAACTGGACATGACATTGTCACTTCGAATTATCTCATCTCACAACATCTTTACATCTTTACCATACAGCTCATTTCTTGCACTTCAAAGAATACTTGTTCACAATTCGCGTTCTTGAGAGTTCAATTTACCTGTCTGTCAGTTTGGTTAATGTTATCTGCATTCAGCCGATAGATGTGCTCCCTGAAAAATACAGAAAAAAGTCATTACAATTATGCAAGCGTAAATACTAAATAGCACATTTGGTATACCTTGTAGTTACAATCAATCAGTGTATTACATGGGTCAATATCATGATCTGCATCTATGTCATAAACACTGCCTAGGAATTCCAGGTTTTTGTTCAAATGGCAAACATCACCATCTACCCTAATGGTTGTCAAATGGACCAGTGATGCTTTTTGAATGACTCGGAGAGGGATAGGACATAACTTTCCTTTAGTTCTGGTTTGTGTGGTGGAAAGCCATTAGTGAGTTTGAAGAGAGTGTCATGATATGTTAGCTGGGATCATTTCAGGCCAATATTGGCAATTATGGGAGGCAGGCTGTGTGTCAGATTTCATATCATGGCAAGTTTGTTGAGCTGGAAGAAGTGATGAATGCATTGCCATGCATGGGGCTGCCGTGCCATCATTCTATTGATTCAAAATGCCCTCTGAAACATTAGATATTGACAAAGCCCTCAAAGGTTTCATTTCAATATTGCATTCCCAGGATCAGCATTCGTCGAAACGAGTGGTTCATCAGCCGCCTTTGAGTGATGGCCGAACATCTTTCATGTATTTGTCCAAGAGGATGTTTTGTCAGAGCATGCTGCTGGGGGATAGGAATTAAGAGCGCAGCAGGCATGGTATGCTCTCCTCATAAATTGATGCAGCAGCTACATTTAGCAGTTGCAGAAGGCAAATGACATTCAGGAAGGCAAATGCATTACTTTATATAAAATCTAATGCACCTCGGCTGCTGGTATTCAAAAGAAACTGCATCCACCTCGTGTGCTTTGCATCTGTCAACCAAAGAATCCTACAACAGCCAGCCTGAGCCAGGGAAAAATAAACTCAGTACTATAAAAAGACACAATATGTCATCATTGGCTGACTGTTAGGATCCAGAACGAGGAGGCCCCGGAGCTAATGCTGAGGAAAGGACACTGCGAAGTGAAGAGGCGAGGCAAAAAAAAGGCACCAAATGCATAATATAGAGACGCAATTTATCTTCATACATCTGATATGAAGTCTTGTCGAATATCTGTCTCTTCGATGCAGAAATACTTTAAATTTTCCCCCCTCAGGCAATCCATGGGAGATGAAAAACTTGCCCGCCATCTCCAAGTCACTCTGTGCTTTGTACACAAGTCCTCCAGCCATTGCCAATAAATTTCAAAATAAATCACTCGCCTTTCTCCACAAAAAGTTCCAACAGAAAAACGGTTTCCATCAGCCTTTTTAAATGACTTTACGAAATGCTGCTCAACTTTCTGTGACAGGCTCGATTAGAAACTGCCTTGGACATATATTTTTGTAATCATATTATTATGGTGCGAAATACTGCTAACTCAATAAGACAAATTTCAAGACGGTAACCAAAATCTAAATCTCCCATGTAAGTTTGACTGAATGAGAAATTATCTGCCATGCCTCAGGTATTTGAAACTAGGGTCTTCGGATGATCTTTCGCTCTTGATCAGAAAGATGCTTCCAACAGACAAATATTTTGGATAATTTGTGAGCTCGTATATCTTACAGATAACACCATTGACAAGGCAATTCCACAAATGACTTCAATGTTTTTGTTACATCCTGACATTCTATCAGAGAGGCATTTACATTTTTTATAACTTTACTGACAAGAGAAGTGCATGACATAAATGAAGATTAATCATTCATTAACACCTGTCACATTTGAAACATAAATCAACAACATGACAGTAAAAAAATAATGACTATCAGAAAATAGAAACACCTGACATCATGCATGTCATCCAGCCCTCAATACATTTCCATCAAAATATCTGCTTGAGGCAATTATGCATGGAGGATCAATACCAAAAGTGGGTGAAACTGAAGATAAAATCTTCCACAGTTCCAGAAAAAGCTCATTAATAATGCTAGTTCCAATGTTATTCGGTGGTGCACTGTGGCAGACACATCACCCAAAGGCAAAAAGACTAGAAAGGCAATGCCTCTGAATGGCTTCTTTTATTTTTTCCTTTTTTAAAATTATATAAGACACTGTCCAGCAAGGCTAATCCGATGGGAAACCAACCACACCACATCTTGATTGAATTTACAGGGGGATGTATGAGTAAATGAATTAAAATAAGAATGTAAAAATTAAGGTATTTATCTTTATGCAAGAAAATGAAGTCTTGAGGAGACTGAGCACAAAATCATAATAATAGAATGAATGTTTAAATGAAGTAGCCAGCCAATTGAACAAGTTAAAAATGTCAAGTTTGGGTCATATTGGGTGCAAATACTTCACATAATTTTACGATTGATGAAATCCTCACTTGGAAAGTACCTGTCTCTGTACAATGTAACAATCTGGGTTCAATGTTATCAAATTTTAGGAATTTTTACGAAGTGTTTTTTATCTTTTTTATTTATTTAATATTTTTTTTATTATATACTTACATGGCTCCCACATAGACAACATCCCCGTCCACATGCAGATATCTGAAGTAGTGTCTTCCTCCATCCGCCTGATCATGAAACATCTGCTTTTTGGCTCCTGCAACAGATAACGGCGAACAATAATTAACCACACAATAATTAAGCCACACCTCGGGCACACGTCCTGCTGCTGACAACAGAGTTTACACAGGATGATGCTTTTCACTTTTTTAATTTTCCCTTCAGTTTTAGATTTTCCCCTCCAAAGAGTTTTGAACGAAGGTGGCCATTATCATAATGGGCATGATGACAGCAGCTAGGAGGGGGTAATTATGGGGGAAATTATGAAAACACACAGAGCAGCTGCATCCTCCGCAGACATAAAATAGGAGAAAATGACATGAAGAGGCTTATTAGCTTAAAAGATGTAAAAGGCTCCTACTGACTCAAATTAGGGGGGGGGGGGGGGAGTTATAACGCACTGAAGAATTATTAATAAGACCAGGCAAGAATAAAGCAAATAGACATGCCATTTTATTGACAATTCTCTTTTGAATATCATATTTATGGATCTGAGATAGTTCGCCATATCATAAAATGACATCAATCATTCTCATTTATGTCCTGTTTTACATCATTTTCATTAACGACCTATTTTATATCCAATTGTACACATAAAATTCGATGAGGCATGGTTTATCATATTATCTTGGAGTCGTTAGAGTTAAGTTCTCCAAGATATTATCATGATCCTTTTTTATGACGAATGTGCAATGTAAATAGTGCCACAATAGAATATATATATAATGGATATTTTTTTCATAAATAATTGCTACAAGATATGCAGGAAATCTAACCAATAATGTGATAAATCTGAACTTAATCTACAATTACCTCAAATTTGTCATAAAGTACGCAGTAAATAAGGAGGAAGTTTAAGACTAATTCACTATAATATTTGTAATTAAAGACAAGGAACTGAAACGCAACCATGATTGACACTAGCACTGTTTCCTTGAAAATTTCAGGAAATAACAGTCCTATAATGAAATCGATTTGGCCATACATGACACTAAATTTCATAGCAAAAATCTGATTGTACTGCACGACTATAATGCAGATTAAAGATCACAATGTAACAACCCAAAACAAAATGAGGGCTTCCTCCAGAAGCATGAAAAATCACCAGAGCATTTCATTAACATTGACAATGACAACAATGGCCAATGTTAGACAAATTAGGCCCTCTAGTCAGATGAATGCAGGTCAGGGTATGGATTACAGTCAAAGACATGATATCAGATTGCACCCTAGTGACTGCTACTGCTGCTGCTGTTGATGCTGCTGCTGCATCAACTGATGTTCCTACAAAGTGGGAAGATGAGGGTGTGAACAGATGGGCATGCACTTTCATAAAAAATTCATGAGTGCTCATTGAAACGACTCCTCCTTCTCCTGCATATCCCCTGCCATGCATTTTTCATCCAAGGCCACTCGCGTGCTTTATCCCTCTCGGTCTGCTTCAAGGATATCCACTTAATCCAACACCCAGGGGATCTAATATTACTAATAAGCTCTTGCCTCTCCCTATTCTCAAGTGCAGGTAACATTTCAAACACTTAAAGTGGCAATTTTAGATGCAAGATATTTATGCATTTAAAATCTTGAAGGATTGTTAAATATATAGCCCTACTTCATTTGGATAAGCTTCATATTAATTTTATGAGAACATCACCAATTAAAAATGCTCAGTTTATGTACCTTATCAGTTAGCTTTGGATCATTCATGAAGTTTAATTAAAAGCTGGGGTGTGTAAATTACGTAGTTATTAATTGATGGCTGGGGGTGCTCAATTGTCTCGAGTTACAGATTAAACGACAGCCAGCTCATTTTACAAAAACCAGGGCTTTCTCAACCTTACATTAAAATTGAAGGCTGGCTCTGGAACCCCTTGGGGAGGCAAGGGGTGGCCACACTCCAGGGTAATGTTACATTGTTAGGCTGGTCCGTTGAGGTAGATCAATCTATCCGCCCATCTTCTCTGCTCCGTTCCACTTGTCTACCCACACATACGGTGCTTCTCACTTTGCTAAATATCTGGCTTTTTGTTGTACGGCCAACACATTTCGCAAAGCCCCCTGCCCTCTTCCTATAAATTACAAAAATTTGACCAATGCCTCCATAAATATATATCCGCTAGGAGACTGACCCAGGTGACACCTTGCGGAGTTATTAGATCACGCCCCAAAGGTGTGTGACAAACAGGCCGAAACAGACGACATCTGTTGTGGACGTCCCCAGGCACCACACAAGCATCATTATTACATCATTACAGCATTTATGACATCACTTGCGTCTGACACGCAAATATTGCACCAAAAATCACGACTGTTACGTAACAGGTGTCAGGTGTGTGTCATCTGATGAGCACAGCAATCACATGATGATATCCATGATTCTGTTGTGACCGCCTACAGGTAAATACTCCAACGTGGTGCACTGCTCTAAAAAGCACCTCTTTGATTATTAATTTTTCGGTGGCTAACCTCTAATTGCCTCGATCTGCCACAAAATTAACCTCAAAGCAGTATTATCCTCAAGGATGCCATGTGAGAAACATGCTGAGAGGCATGCAAGAATTGTAAACAATCCCTTGTTTCTAATGATATTAATTAGCTCAACTTTTGTGTCTCAAGTATAGCTAGTGCAGCAGTAGCTACAAAAGCACATGTGCGGGATGGGTGCAAGGGGCTATGGTTAAACCGCAGGTATTGTCAAATGGCGTGCTTGGCCGTTATATCCCTCGTCTTGTTCTTTCCTCTTGCACCAAGGACTAGTCTCAGTTGTCTTCTGAATACCTCCTCCTGTCTGGGAGAAGTCCATAAAGTCTTGGCTGTTGTGCATCACTGCAAAGTCATGCACACCAACTCAGTTTTCAACTTCTCTGGGAATCCAGTTCTCATTTGCCTAATGCAACACGGACAGAATGCTAAGCTGCCTCAATCCCACTGTCTGTTTACATACAACATCCATTTCATGAAACATTCAACTACTTTTTGTACACTATATTTGAAGTTCTCATAAAAAGGCCACCAGCTAGTGACAATTTCTTCACAATGAATCGGTCCATCACAGCACGAACGCCTGGTACAGCTGACACTGTCAACATTTCAGAAAACAATTTCCCTATTAGATGAACTTCGCTGTGTATACATGACAGTTCAATATTCACGCTATTAAGCAATGTGTGCAATGTACACGCATATTGCACGGTTGAAAAACTAACATAATTCAGTTGAGTTCTGTATACAGACTGTATTTTCTCTGAAAGATAAAGTTCAAAGTGAGCAGTACTCCCAAGTTCAACTTATATCAAGAATGATTAGTAAACACCATTAAGTTTGTGCAGGGGAAGAAGAACGTATGTACAAAATGGAAAGAGGTCAGAAAATGTGGAAACTAAATGGACAAGAGCCAAGGCCAGTTAGATGTAATCAAATAAACTGAGTCCAGACGCAGTGCGGTCCCACTCAAGTAAATGCTCTGCTCATATGGCCAGCACATTATTCTTCCCATCACAAGTGGTGTAGGGAAGCTAGGCTCTCAAAGGCTCACCTAGAACCAGTGAAACATCGCTACAACACAGCTATAATGTCACTGATGAAAGTCCAAGGTACACTTGTTGAGCAGAAACATTGAGGACTTCGGAGACTTAATATTAACAGCTGGATGGCCTAGTGGTCTTGAAGGCATCTGCCAATTTCACACTGGCCAGCTCATCTGAAGGTCCTGCCTGGGTTCTAACACCAGCCCAGGCACTCTTCGTGAGCTACATCCCAGCTGGGTGTGGATCGCATGAGATGTTAAATTGGAGGTGTCTTAAGGCCTTGTACTCGGTGCCAATGCTGAGGCAAGTACAAGACCCACCCTAGGGGTGAATGTGTAACATGGTGTGGACTCTCATCATTACGTTGATCTGCCTCTAGCAGCTGGTCATATAAGCTGGCTAAGCGTCAGACAGGTACCATCGAGACATAGACACAGCCACAGGGGGAGGATTATGAATGAGGAGTTCTGTGGGGGTAGTTAAGAGCAATTGGTCGTGGGTTACTGCAACCAGCATCTGCTTTGCAGTAAGGAACTGCAAGTGTCCCTGCCAACAAAAGGACGATCAATTTCAATGAGAGTCGCTCTTAACCAAATAAGGGGAGGAGGGGAGCAGTTGATGTGATTGAGGCCTGTGTGTTTTTGAACTGAGTAAGCAAAGTGGCCACGATTAGCCCCAGCAAGGAGAGCTGCTCCCCATGAAATATTGAAGAGGGGACGAATGTCTCTCTCAGGCTTAACAAAATTACACTGCAATCAAATCAGACTCGTGCAGTACACAGGTAGAGAGGAGTTATGCCAATAGCCTAGCAGATTAGCCCATTAAAAGCAGCTAGCCCGCTGGTGCTATGTGCATAATTCAAGCTAAGCCAGGCTAGATGATGTATAATTAATCAGCTGCAGGCAGGATGGTGCCTCTTGCTGCTGCTGATGCCCTAGCCAATAGCCTTTGGTCAAGCCAGCACAAGGCAGCTTCTTTGCTATGTGATCTGTGTAAATACTACACATCTTTTGATCATCTTCAATTCCTACATTTATGGTGGAAAAAGTACTGGTCCACACGCAGGTCCTTGTGTGGTGCCATCCACAATTAGCTTGATTGACTACGTTCACACGTACAACATGTAGTAATTAATCAAAGGAAAACATGACAGCTTTTGCTTCTAACTCATCTCTTTGCGAAAGTAAATTGCCATTGGCACACTTCTCCACTGCCACATTTATCCATTGTCACTGTGTCTAGCTTCCATAACAATGCATAATTCATCATAATCCATAAAGAGGTGAAAAAAGAACAAAAGACATAAATCCTATTGCATCTCTTTTCAGTATGTCGTGTCAATGTCACATACATTTTTCACACATAATAGACATATACGCCCATTAAATTATATGGTAAAATTGTACTGCCTTATTTCATGCGCTAGTTTTGGTCATATAATACTAATATTCTGTATCATCTTGATCATTACAAGGACTTGTCAAGAATACCAGATAACACAATAAAAATGACTGAAAATAGACTCTTTTTTTTTGGGGGGGGGGGGAATTGCACCAATACAAACAAAGCTTAAACAATGTATACAACACAAAACGCAGAAGAACATTTAGCATGTTTCACCATAATTCATCACCATCCAAGTCAATACATGAAACAAATACAAAGTGAATGCCAAATACACAACTGCAGACACCAGTTGTAAACATACAGAACTTATTCTCTTGTTTGCAACATATTTTGACAAGGATGGACAAGAACAGAGTTATATATGATTCAGTTTCGAAACAACTGCCAAATATTTCTGGTGCTAAATGAGGCATAACATGAACTCCTGTGACAATAGATGGACAGCAAAGGTCAGTTTGTGGACAAATGGACAGGTCAGTTGGTAACATATGGCATGAAGTACAGTTAGTTTCATAAAAACGGTTGACTCCTGACGGCTGTAGCGAGTCTAGCGACCTATACATGGCCAATTGTGCCACGTACGCATGGTTTTTGCCTCATTATAATTACCTAAAAACCATGCGTTTTCCATGCGTTTATCCTTCTCATGGAAAACGCATGTGGCACATTTGGCCATGTGTACCTTACTTTGATCTAAACATGCTAAAAGCCAGCTGCTTCTGTCCACTTCTATAGCTAATAGTCGGCTTACATTTATCCCCAGAAAAGAGTATACATCGGCAAATGTAAGAAATTAATGTAATATATCATAAATATATCAATTTGAGGGCCGTTTTTAATGAAACTGACTGTAGTGTGATGACTGGTTGAGCTAAATGTCTCAATGCTACTGGTCTGAACTTAGTCAGCTAATATAACCAGCTGCCAGAGGCAGACGCAATGATGAGATAAGGTTTGGAGTTCACACCATGTTACACATTTATCCCATGGGTGTATATGCATCAAAAAGATCATTGCCACACCAACAAGTTTGACAGTGCGGACACAATTACCTCAAACACAGCCACGTTTACTTGGAATTAACCATGCAAGAAATTGAAATTGTAAAGAGAAACGGAATGTTAGGCCAAGGCAGAACAAAAATCAAAAGGCCACTATCTTAGTATTACGTGTTTTGAGAAGACGCACCAAATGCATGTGTTTGTACTGCACTGAAAAGTTTTACTACCAACTTTTTATTAAGCCTTCACTACCACTTAGTTTAAAACTGCAAAGTAAGTTCAGAAGCAGAACGATGGAGTAAGACTTAGTAGCTCTTAGTAGTCTTACATATACTTGAAGGGATAGGCTGCATTGAGAGGGGGTTAGTACCAAAGACCCCATGGTATATAGAGGTTATTTGTGTAGGGCAGGGCAAGCTCCCGGGTGAGGAAAGATCTCTAATGATCCTTCCCGCTGATGCCCCATCACCAGTTGACAAATCATGACAAATGGCCAACGAGGATCGCAACTCACACCAGGTGGCGCACCCAGTCTCATGACCTTGGGACACCTCGTGACCTTGGGATATGCACTTAATGACCTGGTGATGACCTAACATCATTTGCCATCTTAATCATCAATGTGGTCGACCCGAGATGACCTCATGTTAGGGTGAGTTGCAGCACATGAACCTGCTTAACTTGATGTGATCATGGTGATGTTCATATCGAGGTAGATGAATCTATAACATGTATAAAAGATGATGCTGGAGCGATGAGAGCCATAGACCACCAGCGGAATGCTGAGCTATGCTGACCAGGGAGCCACGGGGGTGCCACAAGGAGCCACTATGAGCCTTGGGATAAGATGGTGTTGCTTTCCTGCTTGTCTACCACAGACCTCTCTGTTAGCAGATATGCCATGCACACATCTCACCTTGTTGCCCTTTAGCAAAATGGACACCATGTTCTGACCACGCTCATTAAACAAAGTCAAAACAAGAGCTCTCGAAGATGGACGTGCCCATTGGACCAATATATTCTCTATACCAGTCTACCTGGGTGTTCGATGGTGCTGCAACCATGCACATCCTGTTAGATCTGCTACAAATACACAAATCTGTTATTCCGAGAGGATTTTTTGCATCGTATTAAATATGACCAAGCTGGGCCAAGTTATGATTGTATTATGGTTGGTATGAAGAGGCGTTTGAGACCACCCGGTTTGATATTTATCTGGATTCTGCACATTTCTACCCCGAGCTTGCCCTATCACCCCCTCCTGCTTCTAAATGCAGACGGAGACAGACATTCGGTGGTTGAGAGAATTGTTTTCCCTTATGGATCTAAAACACCGCCTTGTATTAAACCAATACAATAGCAGGACTGGGCCTGTCCATCAAACTGGCTTAGAAGAAGCTCAGATAACGTCTGTAGCTTTACTTGAACTTAGGAATGATATCAAACTTCCTGAGAGGGCCAAAACACGATGTCCAACATTTCATACTTGTAAGCTCAGGACAGACATAAAGCACAGGACAGACAGCTAGTCAAGACACACAGACAGACACTAATTCTTTTTGACAGTCTGCATACCAAAGGCCACAGAAGAATGTGTTTTGGGGCACGAAGGCAAGAAATCTAACCAGTTGCCTTTGGTGACAAATGACTTTTAAGAAAACAAACAGAGGGCATGGCGTCCTTATTCTATAAGGAGACGCAGACACTTTTGTGGCATCGGGTGTCTAAAGAAACAAAGAGAATTTTGAGTGTAAACCTACATAAAGACTGGCAAATAGAATCGTTGTGGTGTTTTATCGGCCTGATGGAGAGACACCAGTGTTCTGTCAGGCTGTGGTCAGACTCATGGTCAGACTGTAATCTACACACGTCTCATTGAACCTTCCGGTCAGTCTGGGGGTCACTCAGGTGGTCATCTGGTGATCATCTAGTGGACAGTCCAACATGTGGCATCTGCAGACCACGACATGTCCCAGAGAAGCAATGCAATGATTGTAAAAGAGAGGCCCCTTCCGCATGTGCAATTCTTAACACCCATAATGCATTGGGCGACAACACAGATGTAACTCTCATAAAAAGAAGACCTAGGCCACAGCTGGTCAGCATTTTCTGGTCAATTTCAGGCACATGGTT
Source organism: Alitta virens (assembly GCA_932294295.1). Taxonomy (NCBI): domain Eukaryota; kingdom Metazoa; phylum Annelida; class Polychaeta; order Phyllodocida; family Nereididae; genus Alitta; species Alitta virens. The sequence goes on along the minus strand of OW028577.1, from coordinate 32,197,755 downwards.
TTGCCAGGCTATCATGCAAATGCCACAAGGCTGCTGCAGGCAATGCAGGGCATCCCCATGACAGGTGTTAGGGCATCATTTACAACCTTCCAACTAACCCTGCTCCTTCAATCTACATTGTACAAAACGGGGTCACCACCTTTCAACATTCACCTTCTACACTCCTGTTGGACTAGGTATTTCAGTAAGACCTCAACAGGGTTCATTGGCCAATGGATATGTCCCACATGATGGCTTTTTATTCATCAAACCATCAATTATATTTACTGAAATTGACTTGGGACCAATTCATAAAACAGAAACACTGCCCAGAATAACTCTATAGACTCGTCATCTGCCAAAATCCAATCCAGTTGGCAGATTTGGCAGTTTGCTACAGAATCTCAATCGACTTCACTTCTGTGTGTTATTATCAGAAGACAATACACTATAGTGGTTGCCACCAGTCAGAGCCAAATGGCATGAAGTAAATTATCCATACAGTCGACAGACACTCAGACCCTGTCTACCAGTGATTCTACCTGTCTTTCACCAGATTCGTGTCAAATTGCGAGTTGAGCCAAAGTACACAGCAATCAAAGGCAAAAGGAGGAGGGTGAAAGAGCAAGTAACAGTTGATGAGGAGAGTAATCTAGGAGGACCAGGTCTGTTCATCCCTCTGCTCTACTCTCAGTTTCTCTGGTATTAAGTATCACTTCAATTTCCATTTGCAGGAAAGGAGTGTCATCAAAGACCATTGGGAAACACTTAGGATAATGAAATGTACTTGTGTGCTCCAGCTTGCAAGGCAAGGTCATGCACTACACTCAAAGAAATGCTGCCAGCAATCGCATCTAATGGTAATTTCACACGTTATGTTACTTACGTTAACCATGATACTTCGCCTATTTGTCTACTCATCATCTCACGCATTATCAGCATCATCATCAGCAGCAGCAGCAGCAGCAAATAGAACTGTTTCTTGTTAATATCCCTGCATCTGGATTATGTCTCTATAGTGTCTCTAGATGTCAAAACAAGCTCTGTATAACAAATACATTTTTTTCTTTATCCTGGCCAAAATCCAGGTGTATCTAGATATGAGACTCAGAGGCTGACATTGTGAGTGGCACACCCCAAAACATACAAGGTTACTTGGGCAGAAGGAATTCGTCACGTAACCAAAACGTTATCATAAAATAAACCAGAGATAGGAAGAGCTTGCTTCAAACTTTTTAGGATACTATAGGATTGAGTGATGCAACAGTCTCTACTCTGCAGGCCTTCCATAATACCTGCTGGTGCCCATGATTTTAAAGCTGCACTGTCTGTCAAATTTGCGATTTTAATGATTTTATCAGACATTAATTACTGAAAAAATAAATTATACATCTGAGAGAAAATCCAGACCAAGACATTGGAAAAACAATGGAAATTACATCATCACCATTGTTTAGTATTGTAATGTCATCAGTGGGTTTGTTTACATATTGAGTTTTTGATGGCATGAAAAACTAATATTATATTGTTTATTGTAAATTAAAACTAAATTGTTGACCAAAAATGGGCATGTAATGGTAAAATTTATCATGAAACAAGAAGGCAGTATTGATTTATATCATTACTTTTATGTGCAAATTTGACAGACAGTGCACCTTGAAAGTATATACAGGGTATTATAAATTTTGGGCGACCACAAATAGTTCATTTAATCAAATCAAATTAATTAATCAATTGTAATTTATATTAATTACATATTTGTTCAATGTTTTAATGCTACGTACTGGGTCTGAAGCTTGGTTAGGTTAGCTTATATGGCCAGCTGCCAGAGGCAAATGTAATGATAAGATCATAAAGCTTCGAGTCCACATCATGTGACACATTTACCCCATGGGTGGGGTATATTACTTGCCTCAGCATAGATACCGAGTACCAGACACCTCCAATTTAACATCTCATGCGAATGAAATCTAGCTGGGATGTAGTTCATGAAGAGTGTTCGAGCTGGGCAGCGGTGGGGATCGAACCGGGGATATTCATAACATTATTTTCAAATTAAACATTTTTAAATATGGAGCTAAACTCAAGTTGCTACACCAGTGTTGAAGTTTATCCGAACGTTACTTCTGTAGCCTTTTTGGATTTAACCCCTACCAATTCAAATTCCCACATGGGGGCGCATTCAAAAGAGAATAAAACGCAACTGACACGAAAGAAAATAAGGAATACTCGAATGGGGGGAGCAGGGCATTACTAGGCAGCGCGTTGTAATTAGGTGGAATTTGGAGGAAATGGGAGACGGAAATTGAAGGAAAGGAGTTCCATGTTATTAGACAGCAAGACAAATGGTGTCTTAAAATGACAAAGATGTGGCCGATATCTGTTAATGTAATCGCCACTAGAAATAATAGTGGCATTAGTAGAGCTGGGTGAACTGTACATTACTCACGGAGACAAGAGTAGCATGGAGACCAGAGTAGAGAGTAGAGTACTCTTGTCTCCATGCATTATAGAGCTCTACAGTACTAGTTACAGTTTGATAGATCCCACTCGAAGCTTATGAACTCTTAATACTGGTTCTATAGTGATGAGGAAATTAGAAAGAAACTGAGAATCAATTTCACTCCAAACTGAAATCACCCCAGCCCAGACCAATTACTGTAAATTACCTTTTCAATTCAATATTACCCAAACTACAAAAGATTCCTATCCACCAGTTGGAAGAGAATGGTTCTTTGTCCCCTCCACTTAAAATGTAATGGACTCTTTATTACTGCATCAGAGCTACAGACACCAGAGTCTCAAGTTACTAGAAAAAGACCCCTCGATTTTAATATATTACAGTATTACACTACAGATGAGGTTGAATCAGCGTTCCTCAAATTTCAAAGCTCGGATACGAATCACCAAGAACTTAATTGCATTGTTTATGCGCCGAAATTTAAGAAAATGTCCGCCCGTCACGCAGAACTCCCATTGGATCGCCGAAGCTTTGTTGAGAAGACTTTAACCATTCTGACGTGAACGAGGAAAATGATAATGGTGAGATAGGGAAACTAACATGAAAGAGGATTTTGCAGTGGAGGGAAGATGAACAAATGGTGTGTGATTGTGCTACAAATAATGAAGTAAAGTAAAGGAATGATACAACTTGATGTTAACTTGCACTTGCATTTTCATTTGAAGTACTTTCTCAATGCTATCGGTCTGAAGCTCAGTTAGCTCAAATCAACAGCTGTCAGGCATGCAGCCAGAGGCAGACGTAAAGATGAGATAACACGTGAGAGTCCACACTATGTATCCAAGGTATAGCCATGCAGATAAGATTACTTCACTGTACTGCAGGCTCCCATAGTATAACCATGGATGTAAATTAAATTACCAAAATGATAGTATTTTTCTGGAATCTTGCGTAAAAGTAAAAAAAAATTGCAAACATTTCAGACGTCATTCAAAAGTAAATTAAAAACAATAAATTCGACTTACCTGCGATGGCAAAAGTAGGCGGGTAATCGTGGATGGTGGAGGTGACATGGGAGAGTAGGAGACAGAGGGTTAGTAAGATTACCCCCGAGAGTCTCTCCATGTCTTTCACGCAGGGTACACCCCACATCGTGGTCCAAATGTCTACTACCGATCCATAGTCAAATAGTAATGTCCTTGGTAATATTCCACTCCGATTGTAAAATGTCTTTTCTGCTTAATCCACTGTCAGTCGGCTCCTTCCATGTCTGGTTTCACCTACAAAAGCAAAAAGCACAGTGAGCTCATCTCTGCCCCTCAGCGTTCAAGCAAGGTCAGAAGCAGTAAGAACGCTCCAACGCACATCACTGTCAACTCAGCGCTAATCACCGACGATGTAGCTTTTCCTCTGAGAACAAATGGATCAACAACAGAAGCAAAGAGCCTTTGATGAGACCTTCGCACACAGCTTTCGAGTTATCCAGAAATTAGGTCATCAACAATCCAGTTTCTGTGGGCATAGTCTTTGTGTAATACTACTGAAAAGTACTGAGTCATAATGCTGCTATGCTGGCTTACTTCATAAGTCTGTGTAACACTACTGAAAAGTAGTCATTATTCTGCTATACACTGGCTTGAAAGTGGCTTCACAAGTACGAAATCAACTGTTACGCAACACCACCTCATCTAATTACTTGAGCATCAGGCAATGCATAGTCTATTGTGTAATACTATAGAAAAGTATATTTCCTTGGAAGTACTTTCACGCACCACCACATTATCTCATCACCAGTAATAATACCGAAAAGTACGGAGTCATTATTCTGCTATGCTGGCTTCGTAAGTACAGCATCAACTGACCTACATGTTCCCTGGAGTACCTAGTACTTTTACGCAACACCACATCATCTAATTACTACAGCATCATCAGGCAATACCACAACAAGATGAAGTCATGGCATGAAGCATTACCACATCGCAGTAATGAAATGACCTGGCATGATAATTAACAAGCGGCGTGTTTTGCATGACCAGGGTCAGAGTGGATCAATAGCGTAACATCAATAACAGAACATGCTCCTTTTGCCAATGCTGTATCAGTCCATGGCAGTCTCAAATGATCTTACCACAGCTCTGCAAACACGGGAGCAAACCACAGACCCAAAGGAACATGGCCCTGCGATCTGCTCCGCATTAGTTTATGTTTATATTCATAACAAGAAGCAAACGCAAACCATTTTCCTCAAGACACCTACCACACCTAGAAAACAAGACAGGCTTGTGCTTGTAGCGCTACGTTTGTGTTATCTGTGAACTGCCTCTGTTTGCTCTTTGTGTGTATCCATTGACTGGTGGCTCGTGTTCAAGAAATCCTAGACGAATTTGTTAACTCCAGTAATTGAGATGCGTCTGGTGCCAGTGGTGGAGGTCTGCCCGCATATTCAGTTGGGTGGGTCTAAATAATTCGTAAAAAATGCAACAATACTTTGAAACTTGAGTTGCTGGGGGAGTGGGGCACCAAAAAAAGCATGACAGGCTCCATGTGTTCCCCTTGTATTTTTACTGAATTGCTGACACCCTTTACAAAGTCCATCTACATTTTTTATATTTTGGACTTCAAATACTGAAATGGTCTTACGTGGCAGTAAATTCATTGCTGCTAGGGCATTTATAACAGTCAGTTGGCAACTTGGTATTGACTGTTGCCATGCCTACAGACAGGAAGCGGCAATCTTACTTGCCTCCTGCTTAGCTCTGCTTGTCATAAGTGCCCACCCTGACACAATCCAGATGCTGCCTCTCTTGTTCTTCCCCATTACTTCCCCTTCCCAATTGTGTAATTGTCGGTCAGGAAATGCACAAACCATTATCCAATTGTGAGGCGCTTTCAGAGCAACTGATTAAAATCATAACGGCCTTTTTTCCTATTCATGCAGCCAGTAGGCACCAGCCTCAGCGCATAAAATGGATTTAAGAACCCCACAAGGCTTTAATTCTGTCAATAAATAGCGATTACCATACTTGAAATTATTCAAATTCACTCTATTGGAAAAACGACACACTTAGCACCTACAATACTGAAATAGGTTGAGCATGCATTTAAATTTATAAATCATGAATGAACTCATACCCCATGCAATTTCATTCAGTTCTGCCCAACATGGTGCATTACCCCAGTTGCAAGGGTGTACAATTTATCAATACAGCAGCACTGTCAGTCCTTCAACCATGCTTCAACCAAGAGCATTGCATGGTGACAGCACACAACCACAGATACCCTAATCATACCACCAAAAGCCGGGTGACACAGATTAACTATTGTATTACTGCCAAAAAAGGTGTCATAATCTACCAGTAATCCTGACCTTAGCAACTTACCGGCAACAGAGTGACCAGCTTGGTTGACCTTCAGCTCACACAAAGGTGTCAAGGCTCACTGGCCAATCAATATATGTCCAATAAGTATGTATTAGACAGTAAGTAGGATACTATCCACAGTATCCAGTTATAGAGCCCAATAAATCGGCAGAAAGTGAGCAAAAAGTTGGGTTGTTGAAACAAGAAATGTCCGTAAAACTGGAGAAGTTGAGGGCAGACAGGCAACGAGGCGATGAGGATGATTTTTGTCCCAGCAGGAGAGAAAGAGCCGGGAAGAAAAAAAGTTACTTGCAGGAATCCGCTAAGCTCTCCACGTAGTGCAACGTCTGTTCCACAGACTAATGTGTTTAGGCAAATCTGTGCAGAGAATCACAATGATTGAGTCTAAAGATAGCAGATTCCTTGTTTTCTAAGCAGTGAGGGCTTAATGAATGCAGCTGGGGGATGGTGCGCTAGGTGGAAATTAGTTGGCCGTGGAGCAGCAGACTGTCGCCAGTAGCATCACCAATGAACGGCCACCTACCTGGGCAGGGATGCGGCAGGCCTGACGATGTAGCAGAAGCAGCAGCAGCCACTGTTTGGGAAGCTGCTGCTGCTGCTGCATGTAACCCTCATCCAGTATCCCCTGTCTCTGCAATTTATCTGGAGCCACCATATCTCAGTACTGTACAAACATGTATTTCTCACATTGGTGTCTTCTGAATTCTACCATCTTACTTTCTGAGTGTTTCTTATCTTTTGGCTCAGTGAGCAACTCATGTTGTTTCCTGTATATCCAGCTATCCACCTTTGCAACTATATAGGGGAAGGACTCAACTAGACAACTACTCATGTCTAGGTTAATCTAAGGTGATCAAACAAGAGCAGCTAATATGCTCCTGGTGTGCCCACACAGTCTCTTCTACACCACATTTACATTGACCGGTCACTGTAATCACAGTAGGGGTCAAGCTTACAATAGGCCATCTGCGCCAGCCCAGGGGAGACAACAGCTGTCTAGGCCCACCCAGAAAAATACACAAACCATCCTACATGAGTCAGTGCTATGACCTGTGCAGCAACATGGACCACTCTCTTCACCTATACACTTATATACAATTCACCTTTGGTGTCCATTCTACAAGGAACAACACATACCAAACACTGTCAGGGCTGACCTAACAATGAATCTTCACTGACCCTCACAACTGCTCCAACCATCCCAGGTACAAACTCAAACACATGTAGATGATGTAGAGCAACAGGAACCGCATCAGAAGCCGCATCACATAGAGTGAATGATGCGACTCCAATGGAGCAAGGGCAGCCTTATCCTGCTGACAAGGAATTCCCTCCAGATCACTGATGATCCTACAGCATCTTGCAGCCAACTGGAGGCTGATCCCGCCAGTTAATCTACTCCCAAGAGCCCCAAACACACCCATATAATAGACCAAAAAGTGCAGTTGATATGCGAGTAAATCGAAGTAAGGGAAGGCTCCATTATCATGATGATTACCACGTTTGTGTGGGTTGCTTTCTTGGAAATAACCATTATCGCGATTTGCCGGAATATAACAATTCTACCTGAATTGCTATGATGCAACAATAACGCACCAATATGAATGAATTCAAAGCATATTTGTTGTTGGTAAAGGTAGTTTGATTATGTTTAGAGTGGATAGTCAACACAGCCAAAGGCTTATATTTATTGGCACCATCCTCTAATTTGAAATTTGTTAAGTGATATGCACATTGTGTCTGGTATGATTTGATTCTGAATAAACTTGAACTTGGTACGAGTCCAATCCATCCAAACATTTTGCCTAAAATCTAAGACCAATTATCAGTCAAAGACGCCTAAAAACCTGACAGCCTCCCAGGGGCTCCAATGACTGTAAACAAAAAGGTCAAGATGTTTCCACTCCCCAGTACAGAGAGGAAGTTACAACAGAACAGTTGCTAGGTGACGTCAGATGGAAGACAAACAAACCTCGTGGGGGCTGACCACAAACAATTGGCAGTGGTCAAAAGTGGACCCCAGCGGTTAGTGGTAGATAGCACCAGAACTAACATTAAGGCAACGTCGAAGCACTTGCGGTGGCTTTGGGTACTTGAGGGCAGCTTCAATGCACCTTGCCATGAGCTGCAGTGCTGCAGGACTGCATAAGTGCTGCAGTGCAGTCAGAGAAGTGCCACAGTGCTGCACAAGTGCTGCAAGGCACTAAGAGTCATCGCTGAGAATGACTGGGGCTGAGGTAAAGGTGCTAATCTGGGCAGACCCCAGAGAAGCAGAGTTGTTTGATAGCCCTTGCAAAAGCTTTGGCTTGATAATTCCAAGTATCTGACTGGCCCAGGGCTAATGGAAATGGCTGCTGTAATAGTCATAGAGCATTTCTACCCGGCCCTGATGGAGCAAACAGCATTAGCACATCTAAAGCAAGTGTTAATGCCATACCACATTGATAGGAGGTAGCATTTGTGGACCTTAACTCCCATCTGTTGCTTGCTTGCTCTGTATCAATTTCTTAACTCCCTACATAAATAACATTTTACTGCATCAGTCCCCCAGCTTTTGATAATCATTTCATAGCATTTGAGCTCGTTACGCCATTATCTTTTTATCGCCAGCAACCAGAGACTGGATCATTACAGTGTATTGCTGGACTGCAGCCGATTTCCTGTAAACTGAAGCAAATCTATGGCATTCTAAACTTGCTAGGGCCTCACAGAGGGGCATGGCAAAACTTCACAGTGGGTCAGACATGATTCAGATTCTGTAAAACGCCCAGTGATAGTTTATCACAACGACTGCCCTTTGGAATCTGCAGTCATCCATCTCCCAGAGAAACGTTTGATACCACACCCCCGAAAAACCAACCCTGAAAAAGCAGCCCCATGTCATGTCAGAGTCTTTAGCAAGCAGTCCGTCAGAAGGGCAGCATCTTTGAGTCTTATATCTTGGGTTCACTGGAGTTCACTTTCCAAACTCCCGTAACTAGGCAACTGCTTGGTTGCCAAAACAACAAGCCATTCTTACGGAACAAACTACTTGCAGAGTTGCAGTGTATACTGTATATATTCATAAGTTTGCTCTTCGGCTCCAAGAGCAACCAAGCTTGCCTTATTCCAATGGTTTTTGACATTTGATGCTTCTGACAGGATTTGTCAAACTATCAACTGAAGCAAAACTTGTTCATCCAAAAGACTTCACGCACATCAGAGCTTAGTCTCCAGTGACTCCATGGATAAACCAGAGATCAGAGTAACGTCCTTGCTCGATCCAACCATGGAGTCATAAGTGCTTATGACTCCATGATTGATCCAACCATATACCCCCCTGATCCAACCATCCAGACTGAACTACAAAGAGGACGACCAAGAAACTAATGTAAAAAAAAGTCAGTTAACATTCCATCATCTAAAAACATACATCATCACTTACATGCACCCTAGGATAAGAGTCACGAAAATATTTTTTTTTTAGAAAATTAAAAAAAGAAACGAAACCTATTTCATAAATTGAAAGACAATGAACAGTCACGAGCCAGGCATATTTTGTTACCATTCCCCACATCTGGTTGTTATAAAGAAATACTTTAAAAAATAAAGTTGAAGGCATTTGACTCTTGGGGTTAATGCATTTTTTCACCACATCAATTCAACACCACCTTTTAGACTTTAGATCTCTAGATTCCCTGCAGCAATGAAACACAAGGGATTAGGTTTCATCATGGACGTAAAAGCCCATGGTTTCATTTACCATAATACACTTCCACATCAGTATACTTCCAGTTCAATGAACACAAATAAATATCAACTATGATGATTAAACCATAATGGAAACTCATGATTTTTAACACATTTTCTTGGTTAATGCTAACCTGATTACAACACAGTGTTGTTAAATCATAGAAGACTGAGAGAGGGACTAATCCATGGCAACAGAAGTGCAACTACAGTGTATATGAGTTATTTCCCAACAAGCCCCAGCAAGACACCCAGGAGCAGTACAGTACTGCAGGGCATGCTTGGTCCTTGTAGCAAATAAAACATCCTCGCAGCAATCAAGCTTTTTCGTCCTTGAGGGGAAATTAACTGATTATCAGTAAGCAGATAACTCAGTTAAGCACTCAAGAAACTCTAATAAATAAGACATTCCGTTTAATTGGCTCCTGATAATGGCTCAGCTGCAGTAGCCCTAGGACTATTACCTCATCAATTAAGCACCCCAATTAAGATAGCAGGATCCACTGAACCAATATATTCAGTACACTGTACATACATATGAGGCTTCTACAGCCTCCTTGCAGATACAGTCAGATAGTACAAGTCCTGCTCACAGATATGCTAGTTTGTGCAAATCAGGAAACTCTCCGGCTCTCCCCATACCAATGTACATAAACATATAGCGTATCTGGACCTCTTGTTATGTTAGCCTGATATTACTGTTATTTACAGGTAGCAGATGTATTCCTAGGCTATACTGTAAACACGATAAACTGCTACTAAAACAGTGCAAGTGTTGGTATCTTACGAACTGCAGTCTCACAGAAATGACAGCAGGTATTTGATATGTGGAAAATAATATGATACTAAACACCCACACAGGTTATACTCAACTGAATGTGACAGGAGCTCCAGATACATTCGATGAGGGACAACCAAGTATGAAGGGGTTGAATGAAAGATCTAAGGGAAGAGTTAATACCACACCATGCAGCTCAAGCCATGAAAGCTGCCAAGAAAGTTTCTTCTCCATAGACTTCGAGGAGTTCATTTGAACATTGAAAGCTGCATTTCGTGAGTGATGTTACCCAGGAGATTCAACAAACAAAAAAAGATGCAGGGACGGTTTACCAACACACACAATCAATCATGCAAAAAACATGCAGTGAATTTCAACGCTGCTCTCTCTGCACACCATGAATTTCAAAGACATACAATTTTGTTGAAGAGCGAAGGTACACAGCAACTACACATAGTTGCCCTATATTGGTTTAATGAGAATATACAAACTCAGCAGCAATGAAGGTAGAGACTCAACATGCCAAGAAAGCAATAACAAGTCCGTCAAGAGAAAATGCAACAAGACATAAAAGCCCAATTAAACTACAAGCTGGCTCTTTTGTTTTTAAACCAGCATTCGGCACATACAGTTTAATTAATGTTATTAGCTGTAAGCAGCTGATGAGGCAGTTTGCCTGTGGTTCTCCGCATCAATAGATGGACTGCAGTAATTGGAAGGATGCTGCAGCAGCAGCAGCAGCAGCCTGTTGCAGAAGCAGGCTTAGCATCATATAACTGCAGGGCAATTCAGGATAAGAGCAGCAGGCTGCATCAGTACGGAGAATGATGTTTTCACATCAGGCAAACCAGCTCTTCACATCAAACAGTTAGCAGGCAAATTCAAGTCCCAGGTTTTAAGTAGTTTTTCACTGCTTTAGAACATCAGCAGCATGCAGCAGCAGTGGTCTTTTTGAAATGCTAAAATACTCGGTATACCTGACCTGCTGTCATATCTATCTGCATCATGGAGTAGGGATGAGGATAGAGGATAAACAGCAGCTGCTGCTGTAACCTCTCCCACTTCTCTTGGTACTACGGTACTTGTTTGAGGCAAGGCACCTATCTCTCTAACTTGCTGCTGGTGCTTTCTCCACTCAACTGATATCAGAGGCCTGCTTACCAGTGATTTATCAATGCAATTTTGGAACAACCAGAACAAGAGCACCCCAGGCAGCACTGGTAGGTAGGAAACTTGGACTTCTATCAAGACCATTATCCAACCATGCCAGGCATCTTGACTATGATCAGACTCAATTTAACACAGAGGTAGTTGATTGACTTGATTCCCACATCCAACCATTCATACCTACAGGGCTACAGCTTCACAGCTTTTTTCCTCAGTCAACAGCACATGTCCTGACTAATCAGCCATGACACCCTCTCCCCCCTCCACCTTTTGCTGCTACACATCAAGAGTATCACATATTATTGAATTAACGCATGCATGTAGCCTTTTTCTTGGGGGCCTTTTTTTATCATTACAGATTTCTTTCTTGCTTTACTTCTCTCCATATTTTCACCAACAAAATAGAAACCACGTCTCAGCTGTAATTAACATGGCTATCAGTGCTCATCTTCTTAATATCAGCAGCATCGACATTCAATATGGCATCATTCCAAAACGTCACCTTATCTAAGATGTTAATATGTCAGACCACCAAACTTTTACATTACCGTCTTGACTGCAAGAAATACTTACACCACAAAAAAGGCACCAGACTATAAATTTCTCCAGACGAATTAATACACAGGCAGCTGTTACAAGTCTTATCCAATGACATCTCATTAATATCTATCAAAGATAGTTGGACAAAAAGTTTCCTCTTGTTGTGGACCACTGCAAAAGAACTAAAAGGAAAACACTAAAACACTAAAAAGAGCAAACTGGTTGTAAAGTTTTTAATGTAACTTTTCATCTTTGACATTTCCTGTTCTGGTGGACACCTTAAAGGCCACTTTGTATTAAAAGAACAATAACAATTTCAGCTCAACTCAGACTCGAGTCTCCAAGGGTTTGTAAGCTGAAAGTTGAGATGCAATGGGATCATGCAGTTAACTGGGGACTAGACTGCTTGGCATCTGCAGCTATGTAAGGATGCTGGGACTGTTGATGTGTTAATGGGAGGCAGTGGTTGCTCTTGGGAAGCTGTTAAACTGAGTCAAGAGAAATCAAGTTGTCCGGACCATCTGGCACACTGCTTACCACTCTTATGTGCTTCATATGTCCTCAGCTGCCCAGTCTTGTACTTGCATTCTTGTTACCAACAGATGTAGCAAGTCAGCATAACAGAAATCTGTCTTCTGTATTGGTATGTGCTAAGTCCTCCACACTATGTGCCACTAGTATGTGAGGCATCACTTTGGTAAGTTAGTATAGACAAGGTTGGAGCTGAAAGTCTGAGACATTTTCAATCTAAATCTATGCATTTCACAATGCCACTGGTTCAAAGATTAGCTAGCCTATATGACCAACTGTCCCCGGAAGACGTAATGATGGGATGATAAGGCTTAGAGTTCACACCATGTTCCACATTTACCCCATGGGTGGGGTCATTCACTGGCATCAGCATATATAGACACCGAGTACAATCATGGAGACAAGAGTACTCTTGTCTCCATGGTACAATGAATGAATTCTTTCTTTTTCGCTCTATTATCACAGATGAAGTTAACTCTGTTCACAATATACCTCAATAGATACGTCTATGCTTTCTGGCTTACTTAATTGTATATTTAGCTCGCATTACGTATACAAGTAAATTAAGTTCTCCAACCCCATGCTTGCTCACATTATATTACTCCCATAAAAAACAATGAGCAGTGCTCACACGGCAAAAAAAAAGAACAAGTAGTAGAAGGTGAGCTCTTCTTAATCTTGCCTTTCCATGGCTTCAGTGGTCTAGTCTAACCTGGCAAGCTTGCTGTTACTAATATGCATCCCTTCCAGTGTCTGTTAACTATTACAGAAGACAAATTAGTTAGGGTTGACAAGCCATGGTAATATTTATACCAAGAGCCAGAAAAGCTAGTGCTACGTTTACAACAATACGAACCAGACCAGTTTTAAGTCTTTCGTTGTGTACAAGCCATTATGATGCACCAATAAACATGTGAAAAATGCACTGTTTCAAGTTACATAATAGAGGTGGGCTGCAACAACAATTATATTCCAAAAAGATGGCTGCTGATAGTTCTGGAACACTGACTGACTGACTGACTGATTTTTGGGTGACGCTAAACATTTTAAAAATTTCACCACCATCGAACAAGTCAAGTAAATCATCCTGGCACTTTATTTAAGGCCATAAAAGGCTTAAAAGGTTTTATCACTAATAGTTTGCTAGTCATCGCGACATCTTGTTTGTTTGAAGTCTATCACGAGACGAAGGAATCCAAATTATGGAAATATAGGTTCAAGTAACAGGACTGTCAAGTTCAACTATTGTTTATCCAGGTTTAATAAACTACAATGTTTCCTTTTGAATAAACGAGGCGCCTGTTTATGGTGGTGTATACATGAAAACTGGTCTCACCTCCGTAGGCTGCACCACTTGTACTTAGTTGAAGTGACGCTCTTTGAACATAATATGTATTCGGTTTTGAAATAGTTCAAATTGCTCTGAACATATTTTATTGAAATGCCAGTACAACGTACAAGGGGCAACCTCAGTGTACTGAGTACAGTGGCCTTACTGAACGATGAAGCCTTTTGCTTCAGTCTTTATTGCCCTAGCAGCCACTGTCCTTGCATTTGCACAGTAAATGTACAGAACTGCAGCAGGGCAGTAAAAGGACACAGGTGAAAGCCAAGGGCAAAAAGGTCAGCAGCTGCTTATTACGACCATCAGGCTGTCCTCTCCCTGCTTCCGTGCTGCATGACCTGCAGGGCCCCTACACAACAGCCATTGGCAAGAGCAGTGTCTCATTCCAATGCAAAAACAACACCTGATCCCAGGAGCCCATTAATGCCATTATATTTCTTTCGTATGAACACACCGAACAAGGAAATGCCATATATATCTCCCTCAATAAACATGCATACATCGACATGAAACTGCATGCACAACGACCAAAATGATAGCTTTTAAGGGATGAGAAACCGATTGAATAGAAGTCTGAGGCTGGAAATGGCATTGAAGTAAAATGTCCGTTGCATAAAAGCTGAACAATGTATTTATCACGTAAAAAATAACCTCGCTTTTTTGTCGAGACAATGCATGTATAAGATTTCGTCTGCTTTTGATTAAAATGCTATGTATTAAAAAAAGTATCAGATCCTGGCAATGTCTGGAATGTGACGTGAAGTCATATAACACCAATTCTTATTCTCTTGCTACGACCTTGCTCAGCGAATTTTCTGCAGAACGATGACATATCCCAAATATAAATGGATAAAAATGGAAGCCTGTTGTGCACCAAAAGAAGATAGACGCTTAATACATCTATTATGCTATTCCCAAGGGTGTGGGCGATGACCAGTGATTTCCATTGTGTTTTGAATTGATGTCTTCAAGGCCAGGGCAGTTAGGAGATTTAAAAAAAGGATCTAAAGAGAAAAAGGACATGCATGGCCAAACAGCACCAGGCAATGGCATGCAGGTCGAGGTCAGAGTGACCTTGAGGTAAATGGGAGCAACCAGAGGGAGGCCCTTTTTGTCAGAGAGATGAGGCTGTTTAGGAAAGGCGAAGGTCCTTCCCCTCAACTAATATAGCCTGTGCTTGTCTTCAGCATTGAAGAATGGGCCTTGTTGACAGAGGCAAAAGTCATCAGCCACGTCTGCTCAGGTGTAAACAATGACCGCAGTCTTCAGCTTGCCCTGCCAAATGACTTGGACCAAGGGAGGACTAGAAGGGTCACTGCTCAAACATCATCTGTCATCATTGGCTGGAGCGAAGATCACCTCCCTCAAAGTCACCAAATCAACCAATCACACCCCTCCTAATGAGGTCAGTGGCCTCCACAGCACACTAAGCACCTTGTTACCTCACGTGTCCTTTGTAGCTGGAAATAGATGTTGTCACTGCTTCTTTAGTCAGCCTCCAGTTGAGGATGGCTGCACAGAACAGTTGGTCAGTATTTTGTAGTTCTGGTCAGCTAAATTATGAGGCACCACCACTGTCAAACAAAGCAACAACGGCAGCTAAATTCTAAAGGGGTGGGGATAAAGGAAAACCCAGTACTACTAATCAACCAAAAAGCCAACAATGGACTGTTAAAACGTTTGGTGCCTTGGATATGAACTCATGACTTTCTGGTGGCTATTCCAAAACCAATCCATTGCTTCAGTAGAAATAATTTCACACCATTATACTATAGGTTCCATAATAGGAGTGCTGTGGCCTAGTGGTTAAGGTGCTCGCCTTCAAATAAAAAGGTTGGTTTGAGGCACCACCATGGCATGAGGAACTGAGCAAGGGTGTAATTGTAGAGTCGGTTGAGACTGCTTGGACGGTGACAACTCGGGACTATAAACTCCATTTACATTTACATTTTTACATTTACATCATCTACAGTCGTTCCAGCCAGACCTTCATTGCATCGTGCATGGCATTGTCACACCTAACCAATCCAGTCATTTGATGGAGTCCTTCATCAAGCCAACTACATCAGTCCCTCACTACACGTGCCTGTAGCCATGTAATGCAGGATTTTTGTTGTCATGCAAGAGAGGGATCATTTCCAACACAGGACATCTCAAATCACGATCGTCTTTTCATCACTCAAATTCCAGCAGCAGCAGCAGTAACAACAGCAGCAGCAGTAACAGCAAACATTGCATGCCATGGCAGGACCATATAGAGTATATAGGACTCCGTGGTCACCGAAGGTTGCATATAAAGCCACATAATAGTTGCTCTGGTTCACATTATGGTCGTGTTTGTACCAATGTACCATACACAAGTGTCAAGGACTGTGAGCTATAATGTCCCACAGAGGCCACCGGTCTTTTTCATCAGTCCAGCAGCAACTGCAAGCATCATTTCAAGTTGAAAGACTCGCTCAAATCTAAAGGACAACATCTTCCAAGGTGAAAGGTCCAAGACACTCTTAACCATAGACTCTGATAGAGAAATGAAAGATTCTAGCCACATGTTATTCCGAATAGTGGGCCTTGAGAAACGGCAAAATGTCCAAGGGTCCACACATTCTACAGTCTACAATATATGGATATATCATTTGCGACGACATATATGAGAGCTGAAAAGAGTCTTCAACATATCTCCACATTTCCGCTTAAAGTTATTCATTCAAACTCATAAGTACACTCCCATCAATATTCTATGGCAAAAAGATCCTTTTCAAATCGACAAAAAGGGACCGAGCCAATTTGAGTTCGTGCGAAGACCAATAAGCCATTTCAAATGTCAAACTCTTCACATTTCGCTATTTCTGATATTTTTCTCCTCAATTGACACAAATCAATGTCCCACTGTCTAAAACATAGATATTACGTATGCATGCGTGCAAGTGCACTCTAAACTCCATCTAAAGCAAACAGATAATGCACTAATAATTAGCATATCATACATAGGGAAGCTCACGTAGGTAATATTTACACCAATCTTTGATGTGGCAGCATTTTTATAACACCACACCTGGTAACTATAAACAAAGCTTATTGAGAAGTCTTTGAAGCGTTTTTGCGATGTTGCTTTTATTCCATGATGCAACAATAACAATGAGGTTAAGCTCAGCTTCAGTTTATTTCAGGAGTTGTTTTAAGAATTGTCCCTTAGGACACGATTATGCAAAAACGTTATGCAAAAACACGGCAAAAGAAAATCAATTTGAAGCAGAAAATTCACAGAATGCACAGAAGGGAGAGGAATGCAGGCAACGGTGCATTAAAATCAATTTCGTTGTCCTAAATGCGATAATAGGGCTGCCCCCCCATCCCCCTACCACCAGGGGGCAGAGGGTGGTGTGAGCAAAGGGACAATCAGGCGTAACTATGATGCAATTTTCAAGCCATTATGATCATCGTGGCAGTGGTGATCATAACACTTAGGTAACAAATCAACAAAAACATTTTGAGCCGACAGTGCCCTTTTCAAATTCGATCACAACAAATTACTTCACTCTTTTTGTGAATATACAAAAAATAAAAATAACAAAACCAGGCCAATTCCAGACAAGCCATCATTTTATTATATTTTAATATTTTTTTCGATGCTGTACATTTTTCATGGTTGGTGTTTCAGAAAATGCACAATATATTTAGAATACCATGTATCTTCTGCACTAAGAAATAATTATACTATCAAATAACCACTACATACAATTTATAGCAAAGTATACCGTGGAGTCACAAGTGGCTCCATGAGTATACTGTTGTTGTAACTTGTTGAATGTTGAGTACATGTTGACTCGCACCAAATTATGCCTATTAGAAAAATTTACATGTAAATAAATGTTATTCAGTGTTCAAAAACGTTATACAAAAGGGACATTTTTGTCCAAAAAAAAGAAGAAGAAAATAAATAAATAAACTTGCTGACTTTTCCCAGTTCTCCTGCCAGTCTCTCCATATATACTATTTATAGAAAGGAAATCCTTACTTCCTATGTGACAGCCGGTGTCCAAATATAGTTCATAAGCTGGTTTATGGTTAAGCATATGGCATGGAGGACACAGAAGGTGATCTCAGCACATTTTATGGGTTTCCAGGAATATTTAGTTCATCCGCAATGGCAGATTCTGGGCTTCTTTGTAGGTCATTCATAATGCCCTAGCAGCTAAATTTCCTTTTTCTATATGTATACACCTTCCAGAGAAAAAAAAAACTTCCCACATTATTCTTAGTCATGCACTAGACCCATGGGGGCAACAAAAAGCTGGCTATTGTCCATGGTATTGTGTTTCTTGTTGTTCTGAAGTCACTTATCTCAGTAGCTACATAATAATAAACACTGACAGGTTTTGCTGGAACTTAAAACACCACTATCAAATCCATGAAATATTGTATCAACCATGGAGTGACTCCATGCATCAACATTGTCTCAATACCAAATATTACATCCCCAATGTCTCAGTGTCACAATGTCTCAATGTTATTGATCTGACTTAAAGCTCTTATAGGACAAGATAAGGCTTCCTATTCATATTAAGAGAAATAAATTCAAAACTACCCACATTTGGTTCCCATTTTGTGATTGCCAATACAACTGCAAATCTGTAGTTTTTAAAGCTTAAACTTTAATACACATTAATATGAATTCAGGGGGATTGATTTACACAGCTGGTGCTCTGACTCAACTCCTTTGAAAGTTCAAATATGAACATGGGCAGTTATAATAATTATGTACCATGCATATATTTCCGTCATGTCTGGTCTGGTTTCAAGGTTAATTGCTCAGCGTACTAGATTGGCAGTTAAACAGACAAAAAATGTCCATGCATGGAGGACATTCATATTGAACAGAAACTACAAATGACACACACATTGAGTGTGATACACCTGTGACTATGACATATACTGACTACATAAAAGTACACTGTGTCTATAGACGATTCATGTCCGATTCAAAGCATATCATACAGGCTTTTGGTAACCCGTATTGTCAAGAGAAGTCAGTGGTGCATGTATTGTAGCATTAAAATGAGAAATCTAGACATATAAGAAACAGTCTATATGCTATAAACTCTAGGCCTACCACAACTCCCATATCTTATTGTAAGCAATGACGTGGGTGTACCAAATATAACATAATCACAGGTATATAAGCCCAAGGAAAGTATACTGCTACAAATACTGTTTTACTTACATGTAAGATAAGAGTCCCCTAGATTGAGAGAAAAATATCCACGCCTTCTCTATAGGTATGTCATGGAGTGGAGGTCAAACGGGTCAGACAGACTCGCTCCAATAAGCACAACCCACTTGTGACCACCACCATGCATGTCCAAGGTATGAATGAGTAACTGTGATCACTCAAGCATGGCCGAGTCAGAATTCATAACTCGGATCTTCATTTCCCTGATCCGGGTGTTCGATCCTCCTCCTTAAAAGTTTGACATATTGTCAATACAATGATTCACACTCATCTGATCTTGTCACAGTGCGTCTGAACTCTGAAGGTGTCACACATCTGCTGTCACAAATGGGCTAGGCTAGCTTGCTCCCCCCCCCCCCCAAATGCACGTTTATTAATATTTCCCTAGTAATTATCTTTTAGCACGAAGGTGCGCTGGGTAAACGAGCCTAAAATGAGTCATGCTCTGAAAAAAGTAATTTAATTACTAAAAACACGAAGCCAGTTTAATTATTTGGAAACCTTATACAACTTACAAATCCCTAGGGAAAGACAATTTACACAAATCACGGTTCTGTTATTGGCAATTTTTTTTTCATCATGTAGGAAATATTGCCTAATTTTTCTCTTACAAGCGTCAAATTAATATGATAAATAAATATTATTAATAAATAGAACAAAAAAATGTATATATTTGAAGGGGTTATATTTGTCCTCTTCTAATTCGACTCTTTTTGATCAGCCACATAATATAATAGAAATCATGACCTTACAAGGATTAAAATGAAACGAAGAACATTTCGTGACAGTCACTATTCCCATTGTTCTTTGAAAAGACAACTTCGTGGCAAATTTCAAAACCTGAATTTGCAACAGCAAGATATATTTGAACTTCAACACAAAAGATTCAATTGGCTCACCTTATATTCTTACAAAATTCTTGCAAAAATTAAAGCCACATTTGAATAGTTTCTGGGAATTTATAGTCAACGGCAAGACTTTTGAAAAGAACGACACAACTTTTATCAAAAGATTCAAAAGACCAGACACAAAACTGACTTATTGCATGACGAATTTTTTTTATCTAATTAGATGTAAAGAACTGAATCAAGTGACGTCTGCTATAATCAATAAGAGAATGAGTTGATTCTTGCCTCCAGTATTTTTAATCCTTTAATCCAGATAATTGGCAGCAATATAGAATGTTGGCAGTCATATATATATAAATACAATGTACATTGATACATGTGATTCCGGATAGCCTATCTATATTTCGAAAAATGCTGGCGACTATGTAAGTTATTAATGTGCATTGTACAATTAATCTGTGTCATGTGTGTCAAATTATTTCCTTACAACCAAAATCCTAGACTTGGAAATAAAACTCCATCTTGTTGATGTGAATCCAGGGCTCCCATTGGTTAAGAGAGTCCCCAGCCAATTAGGGTCCTGGATTCACATGACGTCCTCTGTAGTGTTGTTTCTAAGTCTTATGATATTGGCCTAACTATAATCTTCAAATTATCAACATGAATCCTCTTGCGTTTAAAGTGCTATAATATTTACACGAGCTTTTTGCACTGTCTAGACTGCTGCATGAACCACTCAAAATACTCTCTCAAATTATCAGTATTACCTTCTATGTGTTTACCAATGTGTACAAATTGCTATGTTATATAGCAGCACAGTCTGGTCTAACTGCACAGTCTTGCTGCACAGTCATGTAGACATTACAATCATGTGAATGATCGACCAAAGGTAGTTAGACGAAACAAACAAGATTTCCAGACAAGAAGCCTTACAATACAACCACGGGTCACTGAGGTCACCTGTATTCCGAGGGGCCAATTACCCTCGTTATAAGGGCAAACTATCCCCAGCCCATCAATACAGGGCCACTGAGCCAGGAGTAGGCAGGGAGGGTTCGCAGTCCTACCTGGCAACCACTCTTTAACCCTGACCTCCAAAATAATTCATCATACGTACAAGAGGGTGATGAAAACTAACTGCAACTCACTGTGAGCCCAGGGATAAGAATAGAAACTGCACGAAAGGTGTCTGACAGACACTGTGATGGCAAAGTGGCAATAAGCTACAAGCTTCAGTGTGTGCAAATCAGTCCACAACACACAGGTATTTGTGATATTTGGTGTACCTTGGACAAATTCAGAAGAAGAAAAAAAATATTAAGAAAATACCAATGACTAGACATTATCAAATAGCACAAATGATGTTCTCGCTATCACACAAAAAAAAGAAAAATCTATTGTGATTCTGAAAAACAAGGTTGAAGACAGGTACAACTAGTAATCTAAAAACGATATTATGCAGAACGGAGAAGCTACTTATAAGGTTATCTGTCATTAATTCATCGAGTCTTGCTCTGAAACAGATTCCAATTGGCATTTTGCAGCCATTATCATGCGGGTGACTTCCACTTCTCAAGGCCAACCAAATCAGTTGAGAGATGATCAGCCAGTGACAGAGCTATAGGCAGACAGGCAACATCATCCCACGCTGTTGATCCCAATAAGCCCATATTTACTCAAGTGATCACGTATTCATGGCTAAGTGAGTGTCCAAGGCCGACACAGGCTAATGCGGGGTTTGCTAGTCAAGGTCATGACGTCATTGTTGGGCTGAAGGTCACACAGCAGCAGCAGCAGCATCACCTGCAGCAGCAGCTGGCAGGGTTCCTGTTGCGTTAAGCCTCTCACATCCTTAATGAAGGCATCGCAATCCCAGCAGATCCCACTCCATCATGCTTGGAATCAATTTACACCACTTCCTGCTCCTTCCATCATTTTCCTTCTCAAACAATCCTAACTTTCCAAACACAACATGCCTTGCCATGCCATGCCAGCCACTTTGTTGTCATGTGTTCTACAGTGCTTAAGCAATTGCACCTTACTTTCCACCATGTTTTGTTGGATGTAACAAGCTGTAACGACGCTGCATGGACTTAAACAGGTAATTAGCAACAAATTACAAAACGCCAAATGGGACCGGACGTTTTTATAATGACGCCTTGCATAGCTAAACATGCACCGCCACCAAGAGAGGCGTTCTTTACACGATCACATGATCTAAAGGCGCCAAAAGAGAAGGCCCGGCAGCTGAAAATCGTCTGCCCGATGGGCTGGACTGGCTTCATGTCCGTTCCCGTCATCATTTATCATATAACTTATAAATAATGAACAAAGCAACAGAGTAAGCCTTACAAAAAATACTGCTGCAACCTAATATGAAGGGTTGCCATGGCAACCATCTAAATGGCCAGCCACAGCAATTATTGAAACTCTCCAAAGACAGACTCGTAAGATGAAGAAGACGACCATGGGCTTCGCTGTCTTTTGATATGGAGACGTTTTGCCAGCATTTGCCAGCAGCTTTTAATTCCGCTGTAATGTTGGACGGATTCTTTTCAGCATTCGTCTGCTGGCTGTCGAGGTCACGTGACCAAATAAGACTACGTGCGCACCCGACAATCTGTTTTGGGCTGGCCAGAGATTCCGCGACTCTCGCCTCTGTCACGTCAAATGTGGCAGAGTGCGAGAATGCCAGCATTGGCCACGAAATTAATGTGGCGTTTCATCAGAGACGAAGTAACATGTTCCCAACGCTCATGTGTATGGAGACGGTAAATCAGTCGTGAAGGTATAACAAGCATGATTTGCTTTTACTGCGGAATCCCCCACCCTTTCATACGCTGAAGTCTTCATTCTATTATCGATAAACGTTTCTGCAAAAAAGCACCTCGCCCTAAGATATCTCGCATAACTCAACACGACTGTATATTTGCAGAAGAAGTTTGGCGAATGTGTATACGTCTGTCAGACTCTGTCTTATATCGGAACAGCGATGGATCGCCAGTTATTCGCCTGCATAGGGGAAAGCAATACTGCAGGGGAAATGATAAACACTTGCTTCTGTCATCAAACACTGACCCTTTGATGTACGCTCGCCTGCTAGACAAGATTACTGTCATCCTTTGCAGAGAGTCTGCTACAAAGCCCTGCGAAATATGAAAAAATTGTGCTCCTTTTTCCATCCGCCATCTCCACACACAAACGTATCGTTTGATGAAAAAATTATGATTATGGGCGTGCGTCGTTAAATGTATTGCATTGTTTCTCCGTCAGTCGGCAGCACCTTTGATGACGTCACGTCGTCTGCTTGGTTCGTCTGCACAGATGTAAAAGTAGCTGAGCAGACGACATGAAGGCGAGTAACAGGGGAAAGAAACAAGGGATCACAAGGTTTAATGAGGACCTATAGGCCTCAGTAAACTGCATAGCAATGACAAAGGAGCTGTGTTGGAGCAGTTTGTTGCAGGCTTGTTCGTGTTCTTGATTACTGTCCACTAACTCAGAGCTGACGGCAGGAGCCTCTCCACATGCCCTCCGTGCGCTGCACTCTCAATGAGCTGCTTTTTCTACGCTCACCGAGTCGAGAAATCCTCACCAAGTCCTGCACCCAGCTGAGGCTACGAATGAATCAATCTCACAAGAATTCACAGTTATGAGACTGCTGTGGA
Organism: Alitta virens; assembly: GCA_932294295.1. Lineage (NCBI taxonomy): Eukaryota > Metazoa > Annelida > Polychaeta > Phyllodocida > Nereididae > Alitta > Alitta virens. Next base: position 32,174,096 of record OW028577.1, on the reverse strand, counting down.
ACAGGGATGGGGATGAACTAAGACCTTTCGAGCACACGTGTATCAGTCTAGATATCTCTGGAAATGGCTCCTGATGCAGCCATCTAAAGTATCGGCTATCTGAGTCCCCTGTGAATGGAAAATCGTGTGGGGAGTGAACAAGAAGAGAAACAAGGCGTTGATAAAATCTGACAAGTTGTTATCGATCCCCGGGGGTCAGCCGGTTGCAGCATTAGGGGAGTGTTGAGAGTGTGCAGTTGCGGCAAAATGTGGGTGCTTCTCAGCCGCATCACAATGCTTGGGAAGGGCAAGGTGCTATCCATCAAGAGGTAGTGTCAGGGCAGCTCATCCCCCACCTCTAGAGCAACAGCAGGAGAGGCACAAGAAGCAGCAGCAGCAGTAGCAAGCTAGACAATGCCAGGTCCAGGCGATGCTGATTGGTCAAACCTGGGGACCACCTAGTTGATGAAGACGACACAAATCTCGTGATTGGCGAGATGAAAACACTCATTAAACGAGAAGATGTTGGCCTCCAGGCGCTAGTCACACACTCCAGAGGGGCTGATCAAGCCCCCATTCACGTAGCTTAATCCAATCCCGCCTCAAATAAACACAGCCCCATCCAATCGCCCTGTTTAATGCCCCCGCTAGCTCAGCATCACAATACCACCTGATGTAAAACACATCACTATTTGCTAGTATTTGATGTAGCCTTGTAATCATTACACGGTATTGACAGTGTTCCAATTAGGCGATTGCACCAAGTACGTTCCATGCGGAAATTATGCGGAATTATCGTTTTATAAGCGACAATGAGTTCCAATGTTATCTTCAAGCCATGTACAAAAATATCCCGATAAATCAATTTGAGGCTTTATTTGTGCAGATAAGGACGCGTCAGTTTTCCAACCAGTTTTCCAACTGCGCAAAACAAACATTCGATCAAGAGGCAAGTAAATAGACTTCCTGTGACGTCATCATTGGACTCTCCGCACACAGAGGGCCATTCTATATAGATTGCAGGAGACTGCTTTCTAATTCCGAACTAGGCAAAAGCAGTGATATATGCCACGGAAAAAGCTATCTTCTCCTCCCCGCTGATTAATGAGGTCATAACTTGACTCGTATGGGCCACTCATTTCCCCTTCAGCCCAAATAAAGGGCCTGATTCCATCAGTCTAATGTCTGTTGCTTCCCATAAAACAACAGTCTGAATGATGTCGCTAATCCTACATGATACAATGGTTGCTATTAAACCGCAGGTTGGTCGAATATAGATTGCTTCCGCAAACATTTCACTAACACTCTGTTTTCCTTTGACGACGTTCATAAAATTCCAGGCCCCATTGCTTACCTGTAGACATTCACAACAACAGGCAGTGTCAGCCAGCCATCTATGTCCCAGCTTGGTGAAATTAGAACACTCAAGTTTGTCAATAAAAACTTCCACTAAAAGGCAAACAATTCCATAGATCTGCATAGATTGACTACTTCAATCTGAATCTAATTTCCAAACTACTGAGTCTGTCTAATTTGTGTTACCAGCTAGCTTGCAAGTTCACTGATGCTGTAATGCCTAATAACATTTGATTCATCAAACTGTTCATGAATATCACATTCCAAGCATGAATTTTTTCTATTACTTCAGCAGGCGTGGATAACACCGTGATTATGATGCATTAATAATAGATAATGCACTTTTAAGATATACACTAATATAATCCGCTCAAATATTCAATACTATTATCAGAAGCAGGTCATTTGTGTCAGCAAAATGCTATAAAGTTTAAGATGTTATCAACGAAATGCAAACTACCAAATGATGCAAATGAACTTACCACAACAAAGATAAGGTCATGGCCCGCTTTGTGGTGAGGTCACATCACCTGAAACACAACAAAACACAACAATTTTAGTGAAAAGAGTAATAGCATAGATAAGGCATTGCTTGATAAATGCTGATGCATATCAGGGGAGCTATTGTCTCTGTCAAATGGCCCCAGCAGAGTAAATTGTACACGAAAGGTAATAGCAAAGTAGAAATCATTAAGTGCTTAACAAAATGCTGGAGAAGTGGATGGCCAGAAAGTAATTGCAAAGCCGGCCTTAATAATAGGACATAAATGAATGGTTAAGGGCAAAAAGTAGACTGGCGGGATATCATTAGTGGTGATTAGTCTCCCCAGACTCTAGTACCATGGACACGAACTACACTACAGGAGAGTGAAAAACCATGGTACAGTCAGGACTCAGGAGAGACTTGGGTATACTACAGTGCAAGGCTTGCACTACAAGAACTACTAGGGGAGTCCTGTCTCTGACGCCTGTTGACATTTCATGAATAACGCCATATAGACTTGTCATGTAGTACGCAAAAGAGTGGGAAGCAATTTGATTTTGCAGCAGATAGAACGGCACAACTTACACCAAGCAATTTGATGGCTGCTCTGATAGTATGATAGATGGTGTGGCCTGCAGTCGGGGGTAGGGGAGGACAAGTCAAAGTGGCCTGTGGGGACAAGTGGGGGGCTGGGGGACCCGGGGGGATCTAAAGTCATCCCCCATCAAGACTGCCTTTGTCTGCAAATACCTGAATGGCAGTGAATGCCAACAGTGGGAGGGACTGATAATGACTTGGGCCAGGCTGGCTCGTTGTCCGAGATTTATAGAGCAAAGGTTCAAGTGGATGAAACGCACTGGAGCTCAAGAGACAAGGCACTTGGCCCAAGGCAGGGGCTTTGAACTACAGGGTGGCCCTATCAACTCATTCAGCTGGCAAACTTTAAAAGTAGATTCACGACATTTACGCTTGTCTGGGTGCCAATCCAAGTACATCAATTCCCCTGTTTACACTCCTGGCCTTTGTACTCAATCCTTTCAAATTAAATTAAAAGTAAAGCACCTGTTCCTGCTGATAACAATTCGTCAACTATAGGCAAAACTCGACGATAACAGTCAGACAGACAATAGCACAATTACATTCACACGTACTATACAGTGTACACAAGGGTATTCTCACCACTGTGTTCAGCCATTAATCCTACAACATCTGCAGTGATCCTGACATCCTATCTAACACAGAGCTAGCCCACTCCTTGACTGACGTAAACTCCAACCTATTGTGCAAGTCTCAGGGGAGTTGGTGGAGAACACCAGGGTGTTAGTTAGGTCTGGTAGGATCTTTACTAGCAAACACAGGGTGAGACAGAGTAGGCTGTAGTGGGCCACTAGTAGTGCAGTGCAAAGTGTCCTATTGGTATAGTCAGTTGAATGAGAGGATTGTATGACCCATGAGGGGATAGGATGGCCAGGTAGGCAGTTACAGGTGTAGCACAAGGCGGCTCATTGACACCAGCCAGCTGGACAGCTACTGAACCATCCCTCCAGGGGCACCTTCTCCCTTCTCTTACCAGGCCTATTTTTCACCCATATACCACGATATGGCGAGCTCCTCCAGACAGCCTGGCTCCACCAAGATAGTACGTACTACTGTGCATCTAATAAAAATATACGGCCAAGAAGGGTAGGGCTTACATGATTGTTCCCACACATCTTTACTTTTTTGCCATTCATCCGAGTTGCAGACAGTAATGAACGACCAGAAAAAGTGGATGACATAAGGTCGAATGGCTTTGCCACTAAAGCCACGACCCTGTAAATAATCACCCTGTTAAAAGTTTGCCCATCAGGAGAGATGCAAAAGGTCTTGTCTATAGACTACGTAAATGCTTCGTCTGTAATACTCTGTATCGACAACAAAAAACTAAAAGCATTACACTGTCTGGCTGCTGTGTAGACAGAGTGACGGTTATTGCATAGTGGACAGCGTCCAGTGATAATGGACAGTGGCTACTGCTATTTAGTCTTGCCTTACCCAACAGAGCTACTCAGACATGGAGTCGTTCTGAAGTTCTTTTAACTGTTGTTTGACCCTACACTTGGTATACAAGGCTTAACCAAGTTGTATATTCCAAAACGACTGTTCGGTTGGGTGAACTTGGACATTCCAATAATTGAGTACAGAATGAACTTATATAAGCTTATTCTGGCCTCAGCTGAATAACTGAAGCACGGTAGTAAGACACATAACTGTAGTTATATATATATACATATGTAATGCAGTTGACCAAGTACAAACTTCTATTCAAGCAATTCCTAGGGGTTGCATATAACAGCCCCAGGATCATACAGGTGAACAATAGCCCCCACGAAATATACAGTGTCCTTATGGCTTGTATACATTGAGCATGTATACACAAACAAGCCAGTGTGAGGCTTCTCAGATGGGACACATAAATAATTGCTAAACAAGAGAATGAAGAATGGCTTGCCTTGTCTCTGACCTTACTTCCTCCAAGGTCAGGTAAATAGACATGGGAGATCATTATGGGGCACATTATCTGGGGGCATTTGATAATCTCCCTGTCTTATGGGGTAGTTTACCTTTCAGCTTGTACATGATTACATTTTGCATTTAATTGCAACGTTATTGACACAGAGAAGGGCAGGAATCGTGGGAGAGGATCAAGAACAGAAGAACCTTTGCTGGACAGGCCTTATATTAACACACAGGTCCACTGGACAACATGCTGTATATTGCTTGCAAAGTCATGCCTCTCTTCAAAATGGAATTTAAATCAAAGCTCCAAGAGTGGAGGACACTGGAGGCCCAATGGAGAGGGTTGGCAGCAGGGGGTACGTTATTAGGCATTAAGTGGCATGGTCGCTGACCCGCGACCACCAGGTGAACCGGGCCGAAGGGCAGGTCACAAAAACTCACTTTCGCCCCACAAAAAGTCAAAGCATTGAAAACAGCAACATCCGATATCACATTTAATGAGACCAAACACCCACTCACCGGCTTCCCGCTGTGTACTTTTACAAAGAAATGAAAAGGAAACAGGGCTTTGAACCAGCAGGAGCACCCTCATTCACCAAAAGAGACGCACTCTAATTGTAGCCATCAAACAATTGATATGACGTAGCACGTTTGTGACGTTGCGCAAGACGCCATCCAAGACTCTCGCTGAGACGCTGGTGGATATATTAGATGTGATAAGTTACGAACTCAGCGCATGCGTCAGTAATGCCTAATGACTTATTAATGCCAGTCATTTATCCAGTAGACATGCAAAGAGCATCTCTCAACCAAACCAAACATAACTCGAGAGAAGCTGGCAATGATTTCTGCTGCTGAAGGGGTTGCATACACGTGGGTAGCTTGAGTATTTGACTGACGGAAGCACTGCCAACGTTCTCTTGCCTCAAACTGACCTTGCTTAGCTCTGCTTTAACACCACAATGGCCCACATTACGCTTTCTAGGCCCATTGGCCTTCCTGAAAACGCTCTGGCTCTAGTCAAACGATAGCTGGGTTTATCCCCCTTGCTAAGGGCTAGATCAATAAACGGACCCCGTTTTTCGGAGCCATGTGTGTTTGTGAAGAAGGCAGTGGGAGGAGGCGTTGGATGTGATGGTAACAATCTCAGAGCTCTGCAGACATGCGCCATGTGTGCCCTTCAAATTCTCTGGGCCCTAACAATCTGCTGCTGCTGCTGCTGATGCTGCTGCTGATGCTGCTGATGCTGCTGCAGGCAAGCCTAGCATCCTCCTGCAGTTCCTTACGCCTGTGAAATGCCGCGCAGCTGACCACTGGTCACTGTCTATTGTTGTGAAGCTGCAGGCGCTCTGGGATTCACGCTAAATGTCAAAAGCATTCTGGGAGTTCCAAAACATTCGAGCGCTTTTTGCGCCTGACGTGTACACACACAAGGAGATATTTTCCTTCTTTTCATACAAACCCTCATAACATTTTTCCAACAACACCCTGCAGAGTATGGTTCCTCTTATTCGTAATATAAAAACCCCCCCAACCCCCAGGAGGGGTTCTTAGGATGCTATCCAGCAAGCATCAACAGTTTAGGGAGCATTAAAGTAGCGTAAATGGCGCACGTTTTCGATAGTATGTGGGAGCAGGGAGTTAGTGGTGAGCATTGCTGCACGCCGTCTCCTAAATATCACTGGGTGTTGAGATATACTGAATTGTGGCTGATGAAAGCTACCACAATAAATGGGAGGATGCCATGGGTGCGCATCCTCCTCAGCATCTCTGAACACCCCGGGATGAAGATAAACCAACAGTAGCAGCAGTAGCAGCATCTCAGACCATGGGAAACATATGACCTGTGCAATTGATCTAAGGTGAAAATCCATCGAGGCCCAGGTGCTCATCTCACACCTCAAGCAGGGCTAGGTTGGTTGGTCTGTCACCTTGCTTATTCCATCAGGCCCTTGCTTCCCTGCTGCTGCTGCTGTGCTGCTGCTACTGCTACTGCTGCTGCTGCTGCCCATACAGCTTTTATCCGTTTGCCTGCCTCTCATACAGCTGATGCCACCCCTGACTCTGTCAATTTCCAGCAACACAGCGACAGCGTGTAGGACTAACTGCAGAAGCTGCGTCGGGCCCTCATGCAAATTGAGGGTCGTGATCCCAGAACGCACCAAGCCAACGCCACGACGCCATCTCGAAAAAAACTCTGCATTCACCTTAACCACCGTGTACTTGAGAGAGATCAATGTTTACACAAAGGCATTCTGCGAATAAGCAGTTTTATTCATGCTGCCAGTAAACGAAGCTAAGCAGGCAAGCCAGACATGGAAGTGGGATCAATGTGATGGCATTATGAACAGCTGCATACTGCACAGGGGGACATCAAAGCAGATGCTACTGCTGCTGCTGCTGAGATTTTTTGCTTTCCATCAGCAGCACTGGGCATCGTTCATTAAAAGCACCTTTTAATATCAGGCATCAGGAGATGTCCACCCCCTGTGTGCTCAGCTGATGGTCAAGCAAAAAGCCAGTGCACCCTTTCATGTCCACCCAGTGACACGAGATGGGCCAAATAGCCACATCCTCATGACAGGCGACACTAGCAGGCATTTGGTGATCACATCCAGCAGCAGCAACAGCAGCAACAGCAGCAACAGCATCATCATCACAAGCTGCAGAGGGGAGTAATAAGGGTGATAATGTGGTGTGCGTCCGGGGACCTCTCATCATGCCTCTTAGCAATATGCCATGCAGTGCTGAACTGACATGCAATGTCTCCTGTTCATCTACAGGACCTGCACCTACTATATACTTATAAATCAAGCCCTTGAATATAGACACCTGTTCTCTACCCAGGATATGGGCGAGATAAATTGATTTAGAGCCCCCTTGTTTTTTGCCTCTTGCTGTAAATGCTATATAGGCTCCCGCGGGGAGAAACAGTGAAACACTGGCCCACCTAGCTACACAACATCTTAGATATAGAGTGCACTCAGCTGCTTCAGAGGTAACCTACAAACAGGACTTGGAAAGATCTCAAATGATATCCATTACACCTCTATTAAGAACTCGCCACCTCATTCACGGAGGAATTATCAGAAACTTTTTTCGACAATACCACACTTTCCATCACAGCAAGCAGTTTAATGCAAGGCCATATTCCTTTTATCTGTACTCTCAATATACATAGTGTTTGGGCAAATTGTTCCTGTAGCCATGCTGTAGCGGAGTATAGGGGGTCAGCAGCTAGCTCCTGGCGCAACATTAGCCTTAATGCAAACTGACAGGAGTGTGGACTTATCATGCTTATCATATGTGTGGAGGGAGGTGTCTGATCTGATATCTCTTCTCTCCTTTTTGCCCCAAAATTCCCTGGGCAAGATACGTCAGTCTGTTTCAATACATATCAAATTAAGAGGAGTAAATGTCATCAGTGCTGGGCATAGAAACTGCCTTCTTACTTCTTGCTTTGTTTATATCCATGTCGTGTGTTTAATGTTCATCCACAGTGATATGCTTCATCGGTGCAACCTAAGCACTACATGCACACCCCATGATATGAGCATAACTCATGGCATTTATTAAGCATATTAAGCCTATTAGGCAACACCGCTGTAACATATAGACTTCAGCATGACGTCAATGACATCAGTGTGTTGCTGCTGCTGCTGCTGGCTCTCTAGCATCAGCAGCTACATCAGCATGTGATGCATATAATGGCAATCATATGGTGATATAGCCGCCTTATAATGTATACATATGCTGTGCATGCTAGCAATGTGGCGTGGCCCATAAACTATGCCATATATGACTATTGCCAGCTATTGCCAGCTATTGTCAGCCAGTGGTATGATGAACATGTGACAAACAAGAATTACGTATTGTAAACAACTGCCATTGCCTAAATTCCTGGTAGAGGGAAAGCACCATTGTCTACAATCATAGCAATGAAACTATATACAATTCCTATGGCATAGCATTAAATGTCGCTTGTGTTGACAATAAATGCATCATATCCTATACTCTATGGATTGATATGCTATTGTATTGCTAGCTTTTTTGTGCAGGGTGAACCATAGTCTGAGGCTGGTGGATTTCCCTAAGGTCTCCAGACAACTGAGTTTATAGCAGTTTCCCGGCAATGTTGACATTCAGCTGCACAGGGTTCATGCAGTGCTGCACAGTCTTGCTGCTGCACAGTCTTGCCCTGGAAGCTGTAGCACCCACCCAATCAATAAGACCTATTAGAAGAGCTGTTAGAGACAAGAAACCTGGATGTATGGATCATCACGCCTTGCCTAATAAACCTGCTAACTTATTGATAACGCCACAATGTAGAGGAACACATTCGATATTGAGTTAAATCAGCCATAAAGCCGTGAAGATCATTACTACATGTATTAATTATGAGCAATGCTTGTCAGACGACCATGCTGCCTGAAGGCTTTATAAGTTATAACCATCCTAAAGCATGCAGCCTAACCAAGCACCAGAGCCCAGGGATCCAGCTGCCAAGCTCTAGGGCCTGTCCTTGTCCCCTCACTAGATCATCTCTCAGCCTTGCATAATTGAAACACTGTCGTGATTGAAAAGCCCCCACTCTTCTAACTTTACACAAACTTCTGATTATGAAGACACAGGCAGTTTAGGCTGCTGCTGCTGCTGCATCATGAAGCCCATCACAGCCCCGAGATGAATGAATTTCTCACAGGGATTGGACTGCACATCATTAAAAGGGCGCTACTACCATGCTACTTGGAAACACTGCCATCATGGAGCTATGGATGTGAAGGCTGGACCATCCATGACTACTATTGAATGTAGTGCATGTACACCGCTTAGTCATTAATAAATCGTTATATACAGGTGCACAGCCATGATACGAATTGTCATAAGTTATCATTGAAAATATATGCTGAATGGGCACCTTGATTGAAACTAAATACCTAATCTACGAATTAAAAAATATACAAATGAATGTCTGTTAATATAATTATTTTGTATAATAGCCGCACCTGCACCCAGCCAGACAGGGGAAAAAAATCAAAACTCCTAAAAGCCAATTTACTTTGAGGGTTCCTGGTTATTACACGCAGTGTATCAGTTGAATAAGTTCAGATGCATAAGTGACTCCATAAAACCTACTTTACAAAAAGGCGCTTTATTCCAATGGCATCAGTTTACATGAACACTCCTATTCGATTTGCTTTCAACTAGCACCTGAGTCCCGTGTTTGTGTTTTTACCTGTGCAGTAGACATGGAGATATATTGGCAGAGGAATCAAAATTTCCATACAGCTCAGCAGTAGCCCCACCTGCCAGGAAATAGCAGCAGCGAGGCCACTGCACATATATAAACACAGTGTGCCACTGGCAAACAATGAGGGGGGAACATGGGGGGCAGGCAAAAGATGGATGGCTCTTTTAAACTTATTACAGCAGTTTAGCCTCGGCCCATAGAGCCAGCTCAGGTGGGCAGCAAACTGCGAGGTGTGAAAAACAATATGAGGCAGTCGTCAGCGAGACTAGCAGCTGGTGCATGGTTCAGGCTTGCTAACACCTCAGTCATGCCAACATGCGAAAGCTAGCCCAGCATGAACTGCCTAGGTTTTGTTATTATATACAAATTGGAGCTCCTTCTACATGGAGTGGGTCTAGCTGTGAACACTCCTCGCCCCTGATGACAGCTAATGAAACGAACCGTCAAAATAAAAGGCTTCAAATCTTCGAACAAGCAGCTGCGCCCGTCAAAGCAACGTTCCAAGCGTCCGACGTCCCATATGACGTACGACTCTCTGCTATACGTCGCGTTCTTTTGACGCATTCAGTACTTTCTACGCTATCACCAGGGTTCCTGTTCACCTGCTCGCGAGGACAGGACACTAATGGACAAATTATGATTTAAGTCTAAAACTATGCCTGTCCTTCATGTTTTTGGGAAAATTACACCATCCAGGATATTATCTAACATTGCAATTCCAAAACCATGATTGTGCATTGGCAGATGCTAACCAACACAGGTATATCTGTAGATGGTAAAATATGTCACAGAGGCCATTTTCCATATGTATCAGCAACACAACTCAAAGAATTGTACTGCTGCAGACCGTTTATGCACGAAGTTGGTGACAATTTTTGTCAGTATAGATTGACATTAGATTCTATTCAGTTTCTTGTTAGTTCCACCTAGCAATATTTCTCTAAATATTCCCAGGTTCCACTGATGCAAAAGTGGGCCACCTGAAATTCAATTTTTAAGTATTAGATCTGAAACTTGAAAGTCCATTGCTTGGCAAATGCCAGTGTGAAATGAAATTGTAGCATCCAAGCATCTCTGTTCATTTGTGTTGCAGCTGCTGAGGGAAGGCGCACCTTCTACTGGAGCCAAGTGCCAATCTTGCAGGTGTTTCTGTCAGGGGAGAACTCAATACTATTCTGTTTACAACGACACAAAAACTCTGTCAAGTGCTTCTAACGAAAAGCAACTTGTACTTGTTGTAGCTTTTTTCTTTCTTCTAGCAGAGAGAGATAATGAAAGCTGTGCATCAGACTTAGTGCTACAACTGCTGCAGTGCTCCAGCCTCTTGCTAGTGATTAAACAAGAACTCTAGGAATGCCAGTGCGCAGGTCAGGAAGTCGAGCCGCGTGCACTGTCTGCTCCGTTTGCAAACGTAGCACAATTCTCGGAGTCATGTTTCTGGTTGTATCATGCGCAGATCCAAACACAACAACCCAGGAATACAGTATTTTGTAGTTCCAGCTACAGCTATTCCCCCTATGCAAGGGTATCGCGTGAACTGTTGTTAGTTTGTAGAACCTCAGACCACCACCTGCAAAAATCATGAGCCACAGTTACAGCACTGTGTGTAATTTGCACCAATAATATACAGTTCAATTCTGGATCGTTTTGTTGATCTCAGACACCTTTTCCCTATCCTATATTCAATCATTTCCGAGGCACCGGAGTTTCTAGTTTCGCAGTAAAGGGAGCTGCACAGAGTTTTCAACTGTCAGCTTTTTAAGTCCTTGATTATTGACACTAAACATATCAAGTGGCTCCAAAAACCGAAACCTTTTTCTGGCACACTTACAGCACGTCTGTGCGAAGAGACCAAATCTTCTAATTTCAACATGTATTTTAGGTCTGGCAGAAAGGGCATGACAACTAGCCAAGCAGCCGATTCTTGCAGCCCCCAGGAGACGTGTGTACACATAGCTGGTTGGGTTGTCAAGCATCTGTATACAAACCAGCGTCATTTTACAACCAGCTACCTGATCCCCAGCCTGCGTAGCATAACAAGAACTTTCATTAACCTTGTCTGTCAACCTGAGTCCCGTGCCATATAATACACTTGGTATCTTACTGAGATAGATATGCAGCTAGGGACCGCATAATCTGATGAACCTGTATATATATGGTATATATGGTATATATGGTATATACAATATATACATCAGCTATTGGAGATACATCTGCACAATGAAACATTCACGAACAATGCTCTTGCAGACAACCATCTACTGTCAGTAATGAGGCCCCAATATGCATCTCTTTTCTGGCATCCACTTGGTCCTATAGGAGCAGCATGGATGTCCTAATTAGTCCCAAATGCAGTGCCATTGTTCCTGGATGAGGATGATTAGTGCCAAGCCAGTTAATTGGAGCTGAGGATGCAGGATATCATCCATTCTGCCTGCTTCCTGTCATCACCAATTAACAGCAATGACAAGAATTCATCATATGATGTTATCACCCTCTGGCAGTTTAGCAAAGTATGGTAGGGTGCACTATGCACTGCTGTTATTAGAGCTCTGATCAGGAGATTGATAGAATTAACAGCCAGGAATGACAGTGTGATAACAGAGCTCACATGCTGGCCATGGGTGCATGTAAGTGATAAGCATATGCGACCATGAGCATACCCCTGCCAGCCAGACCCAGCCAGTGCCCACAGGGCATCCATGTGATATCCAGAGGATATCCAAAGGCAGTATCAGTGTGTGCAAGGTGATGCCAAAATCAGAGACTGCCCAGGGAGAGGGAGGGAGACAGCTGGACTGGTCTCCCTAGTTGGATGCTGAGCCTACTGTGTCCCGTGCACTATGGATGCCCTTGCTAGACATGCAGGTCTACCCACACCCCCCCCCCCCCTGCTGCATTTGATAATATGGCCAGCCCCACCTAGCCATACTCCCATGCAGCTTTGACTTGTCAGGGTGCACCTAGCTGAATTATACTCATAAACAGTTTATCTGTCTGCTGCTGCTGATGCTGCTGCTGCTGAAGATAAGATGTGATTCGAGGGCATCCAGGTGGGGTGCACACCTTCACCACATGCTTAAGGCACCTGTCTTTTGGTGTCAATTAGTGCATTTTCTATCCTTTAGAAGTGGCAGTCCTTCCAAACCATCACTTCCATAATTATGTTGGAGTTCTTCACAAGCAAATTAAATACAGAACTATTTCTGGATTTCTCTATTTTGATTTGTAAGTATGTGTACATTAGACAGTCCATGACAGCTATACAGCTCCATCTAAGAGACATGTCAAGTGCTTCGGTATACAACATGAGTAATGGAAAGAAATGACACAAATTGTGATCGATACAAGGAATAGAGTACACAAGCGACTCCCTGCGTTACTCCATGATTTATCTGTCTGAAGAGATGTGATAGAGAGTCAGGGAGAATAGGGAATGCAGCACACTACCCCATGGGGCAAAGGGCCACGGCGTCTAACTAATGGCTCAGCTTGTACACATAGCAACTCACCACCGACATATCTGATGAGCACTTTGACCCTTGTAGAGCTATAGGATTTTTATAAAACGTCCTCTGTTCATTTGAGGCAGCCTCAGCTGCTTGGTCCTAGCTGTCCCTTTTTTCGCTCTGCCCATCAAACTCGAGGGCAGAGAGTGATCGGACCTCTAAACCTTGAATAATTCATCATCATCCATCACTGTGTTAAATGCCAGCAATAAGGCCATGCGTGCTGCTATGTGAGCTAAATAAATGCACCACTTTAAAAGTGCACTCTGCACTTAAGCCATTTGAGGCACACCAGCTGAACTAGAACTGTATAGATCGTCAGCTAACACTAACTAAAGGTACGTGCAGGTCTTATATGAGGCAAGACCCTTTCTCCATACAGTTCTTGTCCTCTGATGTTTCAGTGAAGAATCGTCAACAAGACCCTGAGGGTGCACCCGGGGTTCAGAAGCAGCAAGAAGGAGAGCTCATCGATCCCTCAGACTACATCAGTCTCCCAGCTATTTATTTCCATCAACCCTGTACTGTCCCTGGGATATGTGGACCACTGTTAAGTCAATTCTACTATGGAGCCAAGAGCTTGATTCTACTGGAGACACAAGTACGGTGCTATCCAATTATCCATATATAAGCAAAAATGCCATAATTAATGTGTACGTCCCTAGGATATTCTGGGCAACGGATAAGTAAATTCTACAATTAGGCTTACTTGGAGACAGAAATAATGGGCTATCCAATTCAAATCTTAGCAAAACAAAGATACACAGTAATTTGACATCGTCAGATCAATTATCTGTTACACCATCACCTAAAATGACTGTATGTCACTGTAACATATCACCAAAATATTCAGTGGCAAATTAGCTCTCTTGACTTGAGCCAATAGCAACATTAAAACAAGGCCAGAGCAACAAGGAGTGAACAGGCAACTTGTTTTGGGATTGGCCAATGTTTTATGCTCACAGCATCCTACAAGCCCTGCAGTAGAGGGCAACATAAGACGCTTGACGTCACAACATGCGCCCTGCACTTGCTGCGCATGCACTGCGAGAGGTCACGACGCTTGATATTGCCGTAACGTGGCTTCTTCCCACAGATACGTATAAGACGCTGCGTTTTGTACGTCCTGTGTGCACGTGTGAAAAAGAACACCAGAAAGCAGACGACAGCAGCCTTAGAATGAACGCCGTCAAAAACGTCGCATGAGAGACAAAGGACGCCAAAAAGGACGTAAAAAAAGGACGCCATTGTAGATTGCTACATCCAAAGCAAAGGCCATGACACAACACAGAAACAGCGGCTATGAGAAACTAACAGCGCAAGCAAGGCTCCCTGTGCGACCCCTCATGCGATGAATAAAGGCCTTCTAGCACGTCACAGCCTAGTCTACTTTCTTTCCACTTCCTTTTTTCTAAATGCTGAATTATTACACTTCACTTAAGGGCTACGTATGCCAACTCTTTAATGTTTTTTTTATTCCATTGTTACTGGAAAATTACGAACTTCCTTTTTCCAAAGGAGAGAACTTGTGCTCAACAGAAGCGTACATACATCATAGACAGGTAATAGCATTGTGATGCACTGCTCGGCAAAAGGACAATGACAGCTTCAAGCAGGTACAAAATATCCATTCAACAACCATACTATCATTTAAGTTTTATTTTGGGAAGTTAATTAATGGATGGCAAAGGACATTGTCATACAAAATTGTCCTTGTTGACTTTCAATGCATTCATCAATAAATCACAAAGTATCGTGCGTGATACCATAAAAATAAACTAAGAGACGATAAAACAAAGTCAAAAAATGGAGCATCGCTTAATGCAGACAGGTATATGGATTTAATTCATGGCTTTTCTTCAAATAAACGTGGTAAGCAGAGTAAAATGGTGATCCGCTAGACGAACTAGCATTCCATCTAAAACCTTAACCCCTGAAAGGTCTGGGAGCACCAGTCCAGCCAGGCATAGGATAGACCACTACAGTCAATATTCAGGATGTGCAAGATCATCCAAGTGATATGAAGTATATTATGTGCATTGACCAATCCAGTGAGCTTTGCAGTTGCATGGGTGGACCTAAGGACCAGGCAGCTATACACTCACTGCAGTTGGGCTAGGAGCATCAGCTTATATGCTAGAATGCACTCTGGTACTAAACGCTGCCCTCAGCCTCCCAAGGGATGCGGCACATCATTGATGCAGCCTCAGGATCAATAGAGGAGTTCGACGTGCCTTGTTTGATATGTTCTTATCATATCGTCTGTGAACATCTTAATTGGACCTCTATCGATCAGTCACTCAGCTATCAACTGACCCTGTCATGTTGACCTATAAGTCAAGATCACGTTGGATCTTGGTTAGCGCAATGTTGGCAGCTCACTTGGGCAGCATCCTAACAAGCCAGTGAAGCCAGTGACCCCCCACCAGTGTCCCACCCATGATAATACGTCTGGTTTATCAGTTAAGCAAAGGTCAGGTGGATCTCAAGGGAAAAGAATGCCTCAACATTTGTTCAAGAATGGACTCGACATTCTGCAATCGTCTGGGGATCCAACCAGCAGTTTGTATTCACTGCACTTAACCATTCACAAACCTAATCCCTGTCCCTTCCACTGCTTGCTTACCCAATTCAATTTGCACAGCATTAACTTGCAATGCTAACAATCACTGACACTGTGTTGAATTCCACCAGTAAATATGGACAAATTCCTGTTTAGCACATATAATGTAACATCAAATAAGCTTACAATGTCTTCTTTTAATTAATTAAATAAAAGGAAGCACTGACATTTTAATGGGTAATCGAATAGAAGAAAGGGGGAGGGAAAAAAAACTACGTCTGTTTGACATGCAAATTTAACAATTATTGGTACCAATTAACGGAGCATAAAATCTATAGAACAAACATAACAGGCAGGTCCTCACAATTTGCAGTAACTGTGTGAACAGAGTGCATTGAGTATCAGACAGAATTGTTCAATATTTGCATGCTAAAACATGCAGAAACAAAATGGCATTCGATTGGAAAGGTCAATCGAATGCTGGGAGGCCAGGGTGCAGTTTTGCTATCAGGTCAGTGCTTTGTATCAGCAACACAGGTTCAAGCAGGGCAGCCATAAACTGGGCCAATGTAACATCATAATGACATGCACAGGTCAACCAACACTGCATTGGTAATGAACTTTAGGGATATGTGATTGAGCAATTGCTTTTGACCCTGTTTGCTTAATAAGAAGACTGACACTGATGGCCTTTATCTGAGTGGTCAGTGCAGACCCAGCCAGCAGTTGAGATGCAGAGGGGAGCCTATCTGGGGGGACTGCTGCTTCATCCAACGACTGCTGAGGAGGGAGCATCTTTGTAGAGAGATGAGCTGAGGTGATGGATGGAGACAGGCTGACACGCGTCTCCCACAGGGACACCCTTGCTCGTTTGCTGGCTTCAATGAACAAGCTTATCATCCCACGAATCCCCACAGCCTACCAGCTCCAGGGCCCTATAAATGTATGTATTGGAGAATATACACTCCCCCAATAAGATCATGGTAAGATCATCCCATTAGGCCTTGGAGTCCACACAAGTGGCACCATATATCAACCTATAAGTTGACAGTAGATCACCATGCCAAGCAGTGCCATCAGACTTGAACAGACCCAAGGAGTCGGGCATTATTGGTCTCCCTCTATAGCTGTCATTGCTTGTTGATAGCCTGTCAAACCCTTCTAAATCTTGTTAAAATATTGACAGTATGCAGGATCATGCTGTCAAATGGAACTGGTAAATAATGGCCATCCGTCACAATAGAGTGTCTGTAGAACTGGTCTCCTTGACCTTGAGATGACCTCCAAGGAAGGTCACCCGCAGTGGTGTGATTCTAAGACGTCCTGGCCCATCATGTATTAGGTCCAGCAGCGTGAAACTGGACACTGGTCAGCTGCTGTCCATTCTAAAGATGCAGGCCTAGTGCAGGGATAATGTAAACGAAGCAGCGTGCAGTGGTCTAATGGTTCCCAGTTGCGTACATTGGGTGAGGGGGGAGGGGGGGCATTGACAGGCCACAATTAGCAAAGCAGATTCCTTTGGCTTGTAATCCTAGTGCATGTCTGCAGAGGACATGGCTACTTTTGGTGTCACCTTTCCCCGTGCATGCTCGTCCATACACCATGCAAGGTCACAGCATGACCTTTCTTAACCAACCAAGGCTTTATGTGATTATCAATGGATTTAATACACCATAGCTTAAGGCATCTTTTTCATTGGCACTCATACAAAATACCTAAAAGAGATGCAACACCCATAAGGGGAAACTAACACTCCTGCTTTATCAAGCATTAGCTTCAGAACTGCCTCAATGTAACAAGGCAGCACTGACTCAGCAGAATGGCTGATCTGAGTATAACGTGATTTTGGCATACGAACCTAATAGTACTTCAGACAAAGAAGTTTCCACCTAATTGCTTCTTTGAGATCAATGAAAGAGTTTGTTGTTGCACAGGATAAGTTTTACCTGTTCAGGTAGTTATTCGTTGCATCATTGATGAGGGAAGGGTGGCTTGGCAAGCTGTGAAGCAGCAGCAGCACCCCCTCCTCTGGTGAGATGGGACATGAAAGACTTGGCAAGCTCATTGGCTATTGTTGAGCATCGTCATTTTTGTTGCAGCAAGGGTAATGAATGGAAGTGTTTAGCCACTCAACAGCCTCATGACAAAATGCCACGATCGTGTGCTCTTCTCAAAGGCAGTAAATAAAATCGATCGAGCTGCTCATTGTGTCGCCATGTTTACGATGCTGCTTGAGCACTTCCATAAAATCCTGCACACACAAAATAAAATACACCTGCGTCTGGCAAAGGCTGTCATGCATTTGCCTTTTCAGTTGGGTGGCATTTGCCTTGTCTCGTGGCACTTGCAGATAAGCTAAAATGAACAAATATTCACAATTCCACATTCACCAGATTTTTGCACCCATGCCTGGGTGGTGATATGCATTGTGCACCAGGCTTTGTTCGTGTGAAATCAGAGGAAGAATCAGAGGCCAGGACACATTCTGTTCCCTGACAAAAGCCAACATAAGGAATTTCTTAACCACGTGTTACAAATGCTGTATCGTGTCATTTTAAGCAAACGTGGTCGCCTTATGATTAAGATCAGAAATAAAACTTCCAAAATGATCCAAGAGGCTCTCATCTCTCTTGTAAGGCCAAGGAATTTAGACCAATTATCCTCACACCTGTAGAGTTGCAGACCATAATTAATATATCTCCATAACAAGGCTATATCGCCATTGAGATCATTCAGGACCAGTACTAAAGCTGACCTAAAGAGGGCCAACTTACAAGAACGAATGCTTATTCGAGGTTCTAGACAACCCGGACTTTGTGCTAACTTACCAAATCAAATTCCAAAGGCATGAAAGTGGGTTTTATATGAAGATAGCACCTCACACTATCTCCAAGATCCAATGTTATACCTACCAAGAACAGAAAGTTGCCGTCTTCACCCCAGTGTTTGGCTTAAAGTAAGAATGCCATGGGTGTCTGGTTGGTAATGGAGCAGCTTGCATGGTTCAAGTCTCTTACCCAACTGCAGTTATGAGGTTCTATCATGGTTCTATGAGCACCTGCCAAAGTTGTATGATGTGCTGAATCAAGTGATGCTGATCTGAATGATGCTTCATTAGTCACTGGGATGATGCCAACCTGCCTCAGCAGCCAGCATCCTTTATCTTCATCAGCAGACATCTTCAATATCTTCACAGCAGCTTCAGTGTCTTCATAGTTCATACTACAACTATATAGCTTTTTACAGCTTTACACTATGATCCCATACACAGTAATGGCATCACCCCCTATTTGATGTAAATGGGAGTTTTGCAAGGTATCATTAAGCAACACACAAAGGGATGAAGCTTGTTAATGATACTTTGTTTGCTCTGTCATATGCTCAAGGTTCATGAGAGAAGCTTACAATACAAATTTTCCCTATGCACGTTATATCATACTTTTATCAAAGGGGAGAAGAAGTAGAGGGAAATTCGTGCAGGTGCCATGCAAAGATATCCATATCACAGACAGCTTTGGACCCATCACATTGCACAAACGGATAAAATATTTGCTATGGAATATATTGCTCCTTTTAAAAAAACTTGAGGGGAAAAGAACAGGCCACTTCCTGGCCAGCGATAAACCTGATAAAGTGGGATGTTTTTCCTGCCTCAGGCACAGCAGAGAGGTTCAGAATTTGTGGGGAAACAGAAGTCCAATGCAATGACCAAGCTATAGGCTCACGTAGTGCAAATACCAGGCGAGGCAGGTAAGGGATCAGCAGCAGCAACAGAGGCAGCAGGATGCTGGAGGCCAACTACACATTTGTCTTGGATACCCTCCCATCTTAAAACACAAAGACACAACTTATCTGACTTGGCACCTACAAGTCACAGAGCTCTCACATAGCAAAACAGCACTGCATCTGACCAAACAGACCCCCTGCTTTTCAGAAACAATATTGATGTTGCCTCTTCACTGCTCACCAGTAGGTAACACAAATGCCTATTAACATGGAGATCAATCCTCCCTCAGGCAATCACTTTGAAAGGGTGTACTCTTCTACTTTTTTGTAACCTTTTGCTGAGTATAGTGAGTGGTACTTTGAGGATATGAAGCTTTAGTAAAACAGTAGCCATTAAGACCAATTTGTAAAGTCCCTCCACTGAAACATCAAACCTAACAACCCACTAGGGCTACTATAATGTCTATAAACAAATGGAGAAAGGCAGTTTGGGGCAATACAAACAGCAGGGAAGACAACCTAATGAAATACAAGAAAAGGCCCGAAAATGTTACAATGTAATTTGTAAAGGGTACACCACACGAGCCACAAAGAGAGGCATACAAATCACCCCCGTCTTTCTGAATCACAATCAAACAGCCTTTGTTATGCATGGCTAATGAGCTCTTGCCCTCAAAATGGGTCTCTGATCATGCTGATGGGACGTTGCCCTGTGATCAAAGGTCATCCAGTCTGAAGGTCATTTCAGCCATCAGAGGGCATTGACGTCAAGGGTGCAGAGGACCTTTTTAGAGGACCTTTTAGAGGACCTTTCAGAGCCCTAAGTGGTCCCCATTTCACCACTGGAGGGACCAACAAATTGCTGTGTTTCTGTGAAGCTTCAAATGAAAACCACTTCACTCATATCCTCACATATACTTTGATTGTATTATACAGTATACCATTGACACTAAGCCATGCAGTGAATTCTAATTTTCAAAATAAATTTCAATGTAAATCCAGCATTTGAACACGGGTCTGGACTTGGGAGAGTCAACAGCACAGATTGAAACAAATCGCCAGCAGAGAAAATGCCTTGTTTCGCAAGAGAGTGGTTTATATCATTGTCAGAGCTCTGCGATGCTTGGATCTGTGTGGCCGATTAATCTAAATTAAAAAGGCCATTCTGCGCTGCGAGTCAAAGTACAGGAAACTTTACTCCTTACCATAGAACCCATCAGTCTCCGTACCAAGCAAAGGTTTTAACATGGCACCAACTCTGACCTTCTGAACACTGCTTGAGAAGGCTAACGAGCAACTTTAACCTATGAAACTGGCTCCTGCTGAGCTGGGACTAAAGGTAACAAATAATCTTGGTAGGACAATAAATCATCCCGCAACAAAATAGGCAAAGCAGTTATAACAACAAATTAAGAGTAACAATAAAAGCATACAGTGACACAACATTCACTGAGATGTCAGGTGCTAGTACTAGGTGTCTATGGCGAGGCAACAAGACCCCATGATGCATCCATGCATGGGGGTAAATGTGTAACAACGCTGTGGACTCCTGATCATCTCATCATTACGTCTGCCTCTGGTAGCTGGTCATATAAGCTGACGCTCCAGACCAAGTAGCATTGAGACACTGACATTAAAAGTATCACAAATATGCTTCCTATACTACATACTGCATATGCCCACCTGAGATGCTAAGTTCTCTATGTTGGCAACACTTCACATAAAGCTGGGAGATTTTTGCTTAATACTGTGAGAAATGCAAGAGGGTGACCCGAATTGGAGAAGAGGACAGAATATCAGCCATGTCTTTGGTTATTGCCTCACAACTCAACATAACAAAATCCACGTGAAAATGACAACTGGAAACAAACTACGCATGCTACTGGCTAGTGCTGGGAGTCCCTGAGCAGCTTTGTGGAATGGGAGAATTGTCTATCTGAATCTGAATCTATGTAACAACAGACTACAACTTGTCTGAAGACTGTACAAGAAGGGAAACCCGGTATCCACAGCATTCTAGGCCTTCCTGAAGAAAACCATACGGTCCGCGATTTACAGGGGCTGCAGGTATGTGAACCGGTAAATTACGTAAACGCCAGGAGTATGTAAAACAGGCAAAATGCTAGAGGATGTCGTTCAGGGGGAATGCAAAACAATTCTTGATTAATGCTAGCCCAGGTGAGAACTATGGGGCCCTGGGTGCTTCGACTGCCAGGGATACTTTGACGGTGTTGTACACGAGATGGAGTTTAGGTGGGCTGAGTTGAAGGCCGCAAAGGATAACAGCCGGGTCATTCTTTTAAGACGTAACATGCTCGTCTCTCAACAAGCAAGGGTTACCAGTCATTAGGCAACACGAAAAACGTAGGGTGGGGCCATGTCCACTTTCGTTGATGTAGGTAAAAGGTAGGCTGTTGCCCCGTAAAGGTCGTATATTTCAATAACAGTTATCACAGCTGCATCATCATGTTAGAGTCAGACTTAGTAAGCTAACGAATTGGTTTGAAATACGTAAAATACTCTGAGATACTGGGATAGTCACATTCACTTGGCAGAATAACCAGCACACATTTTAAACAGGTAGTAGTAGGTAGTGTTATTGTTTAACGCCTCATCAGCACCTGAGTGGGCTATGTAGAGGCTCTCTAGGGTAAGAGTGATCATCCATAGTTGGTAGTAGAAACCAGAAGCATGCAAAAAATCAAGAAGTGTCTGCGTTGGATAGCTTGAGCAGCTTGTGCAATGCACACTGTCCTGTTTTAGCCACTGGGGATAGAGGACTTCACCCCAAGTGTTTCCACCCTCGCCGCGTGGAGGCCCAGGACCTTCGAGGGCCATTTTAAACAGGTAACAGATGCCTTTGTCTCAAAGAACTTGTGCTTCTAACACGAGGTCTGAGACAGTTCTTGAAGTCCTCTTGATGTTAAGTCAAGGCCTCTCGCCTAACAGTCCTGGCAGCAATTACTCCTACAAGACCTGGGGCGTCAGCTGGACCTGAGGTTTGTCTGAGGAGAACAAGGGCCTAAACATCCTTGTAGGCCCTTTCAGGCCCTTCCAAGGCCCACCTTGTCAGAGCAAAGACCTCTTGTGTGATGCGAGCGAGCCAGAAAGGCCATTAAGAGCCAAAAGCTTGGCATCTCCATCACCACACTGGGCATCCATTGGCCATACTAGTCCAGGACATAAACCTCCTATCTAATCAAAAACCGCATACCCCACCCGCCAATCCATCTTAATAGCACCTCAGTGCTATGCCAAATTCGGAGATGAACTATACTTGGCTTAAGTCCAAATTCAAAAGTCTCAGTCTTTCACATTCAATGGCAATGTGGATAGTGGAGAGGACTCATATTCCCTTATGTTATATCTACGACAGTAATAAAGCAAGGACTAGTCCCACATCTCAAGTACTATCAGCAGAATACATCCATTATGATCCATACTATCATAGATCAGATGAATAGGACCAAAGCTACAGAGCCAAAGAATAGATCTGCCCTGCAGGACCTGCAAAGATGGCGCAGGACGGAATTCGTCATAAATCATTCAAGCGTGTATTGATTTTGTGGGGCATGAAAAGAGCAGGTGGACGACCGAGCTAGGACAAGATCGTCATTAGCAGTGAAAGTTTCTTTGCTGCAGCAGCCAGCATGAAGCACAAGCTCAGAGTAGAGCAAGCAAGCAAGCCGGTGTCAGCCCACAGCCAGCATTAACCCAATTAACAAGACAGGCTCCCTGTGGTGTGAAGGACCAATTTTCCACTATTGTTCTGCCTCGACCTTCTCTGGCCTTGCTGCTGTTGAGACAGTGCTGAGCCATTGGCATCCAACAGCCATATTCAGCCATTAGTTAAAGCTCAATGTGTCCCTTGCACCTGCTGTTTCACTGCATGACTTCACTATTAAATGTGAAATGTGAAAATTGCTCGGTCCTCTTTTCAAGTTTTGAATCTTTTTCATAAATTTTTCTTCTCTCTGGTGCACTGTAAGTTGCTAATAATAAAGACTTCACTACCACGTTTGGCCGGGGCCCATTACTGAAGAAAATTGCCACTAAACTATAAAGGATATTTTACGGCATACTGCATGAGCACAGATAGTATGTGTGTGACAGTGTGTCCCGAAACTAAAAAAAGAACAGTCCAACACTGTTGCTTGATAAAAAGACAAGTTTCAACTCAGTTCACATATGTAGCAGGTGACCGATCGATCCGCACTCAATAGGGAAATTCAGAAAATTCAGAGAGTACAATAACATTCATCGATGCAACAACTATGTCGTGGAAGCATATATGCGTATTTACTATTTATGTAGCTATTTGCCAAAAAGAAAAACTGGGAAGTTTGTAATAGAAAATAGAAACACAAAACATTGGTGCCCACCCACAAAGAATAAACAACAGCAGGCTTGCAGTACCCCAAGGCATAACACTCCTAATGTGTCTTTTTACAAGGAATCTTTAATATACACATTCGAGGGAGTCTGCCACAAACAACAAATTATCAGACTCCAAAATGGCTTCAATGTGTGAGCCACGTCAGCTAAGTTAAAACATGGCATGTGGGAGTTGGTTTAAGAGGTAAGGTTTATGTTGTCAATTGGAAACAGCAATTACCTGCATAGTTCTACCAATAGATACGAAGAAGCCTAAAAGGCACTTAAAAGACAGGCAAGTCCCTTGGAGCTTTGTGGATTTTGTAGACAACAGCAGTTGGCTAGTTGACCAGCAGGAGGAGTGGTCAGCCAAGAGGCCCAAGGACTCTCCAGTGGTCAGTCACGTCCTGTACATAGCACTTAGCATTGCTTAGTCCAGGTGGGAAGCAGGCCACCCACCCAACCACACAAACACAAATTAAGGCAGTAACCCCCTTACAAGCCCGTCTACCTTGCCCCTCTGTGTTTGTCATGTAAACAAGAGACTGTGACTGGGCAACTAGTCTGAAACATGGCTGCATCAGCCTCCTCATCACTCGTAATGCCTACATCTTGTGTTCAATCACTTGAATGAAAAATAATGGTGGATGGTTAAACCTGAAGGTGCCAAAAGAAATAAATCTCCATCTTACACCAGTGAAATGTGGATTTGATTGCTAACACACATACATCAAGTCAGACTGTATACTTCTTCTAAGCTCCTAGCAGCGGGTATATTCTCACCGCTTCAGTTTCTGTGTGTCAATTACCAGCCCACCTTAAATTACTAAGGATAAACCATGGAGAGTGAAGCAAGGTGAACCAGAACAGCCCACACAGCATCAAATGAATAATTCTATCAGCAACAAACAGGTCAGCTCTGTTTTGGCTTGTTTCAGGAGATACTGCACTTCCAGCTACTGCCTCCCATTCGAAAACAGCTCCTTGCTTAACACCCAACAGAGCTAAGCAGACCTCCTCCATAGAACAAGAGTTACAAGACGTGGCCTAATCTTGATTTGTCAGGCCATGAAGCAGTTGCAGCACACACACACAGGGTGAATCCACCATGCTATTAAGCTAATGAAAGAGGAAGGTCTCCCCCCAAAAAGAGATCCCACATTCTTCGTGATCATTACCCATACATTGCACAAGGCTTTCGATGTGTGGTTAACACGCCATCATCTATTATTGCATGTTAATTGGGCAAACACTCACAGGCAATTGCAAGCTGCATTAACAGCAATTGCGTCTTATTAACTCGAGAAATACTCTTGATCCTTTTTTTTCACTCGTTTACAGACAATGTGGTGATTTTGCGGTTGTGCACATAAAAGCAGCTCTCCCAAAGAAGCAATATTTCAATACACATTTAAAACGATTAAGTGCTATAATCTGAAAGGACATTATTCAATATTATAGAATGTGCTCTGCAGGCCTATCGTGAAAGATATGCTCTATTCGCACTATTGCAGATTCACTATATAGGCCTAAATTGAAAGAAATACGTACATAGCATAATACCCAATAATACTAGAATAAGACAGAGCATGAATTTAATCATAAATTGTACATGTTGTAATGATAATGTAGTTGAATTATGACATAATTATTTTATTACATTGCGTGAAAACATGCTTCACAGAGCTGGGTGTGAGTTATGACTATTAGCGCCGTGAATGATGTACATTTTGAAAGAAAATGGGTATAATATGCCACAGTACTTCCCCACACCCATGCAAATTAGCGATATTTAGTCAGTTGCTGGATGATTTGAGATCAGTATACAGTCGCACCTTTAATGCGCTTAACCTTTTGAATATATATGAATACATGAATACATATAAATCAAAAGTGAAATGACAACAGACTAGGTAGGCAGCATGTAGACGTCTGCTGCAGTCAATGCTTAACTGTCAACATCAGATGGTTGGGTGAGATTCTGAGACAGGCACAGCTGATGATGGCAGAGAAAGCAACCAAAAAGCCGTTGTGGATTCACTGGGATATCCCGTGTATTTCTCGGATTTAGACATCAGCAATAATTTCCTTTCTATTGCGATAAAGAAAAAAGTCTTACCAGTCATGTAAGGACGTGATACCCGTCTCCTGAATCGTCAGAAAGCACAGATCAAGGGAGAATCGCTAAGACACTAGCTTCGGCGGCAACGCTCTCAGGTTTGTGTACAAATCCTACTTCCGGTGAAGACAAAATAGATCACGCTAGTTCTCGATAAAATTGCTTGGAGCGCCACTATCAACAGATCATAGCGCCATCTCCTGATATTCAAATAAATTACAGAGGGACAGAATCAGAGAGGAAGTACAGAACATGCATTTATCTTCTTATCTTATCTGAGTTATCTCCCCCCCCCCCCATCTCATCTTATCTCATCTCATCTTATCATATTACATAAATCATGAAATAGAAGTTGGGGTAAAGAAATAACATCAAATTTTTAGGTCAAATGTTGATGAATATCTTGAATGGAATATTCATGTCAAATATCTTCTAAGTTGATGGCTGGAATATATAGTAGTAATATGGTGAAAATGTACTTCCTATTATGCCCTCAGTTAAAAGCCAGTAATCGCAAGAAATTGAAGGTTAAACAAAATCAAGCTGTTAGAGCAATGTTTAAATTAAACAGAACCAGACTAAGCCCATTTTATAAGATCAAGTAGATTTGTCTCTGTTAGGCATTTCATATAGGTATGCATGAATAATACTCTGCCAAAACGTATTGCCAATATATTTGAAATTCCAGCGCATAACCTAGCAACTAGAAATAGAAAACATTTGCAATCACCTATTCATACCCTTCAGGTCTATAATACAAGTTTTAGGAAGAGCTCCGCATTTTGAGCCTATTTTGGCTGCATTTACCACAGCATTAAGAAATGTAAATACTCAAATATCATTTGTAAAATCCTATTCAAAATCACGTTTCAATCATTATTAGCACAATATTTAGTTTAGTTTTTTTCTTCATTGAAAAATAGACAATACGAAAATTAAGTCCATTGTTTATTTTAATTTTTCTCCTTTTCTTGTTGCCTTTTATTATATTTCTGTATTTTTTATTTATTAAACATTTTTCTTTTACTGGGGGGCATCCACCCTATGGGTGACTGTATATTGTTTTACTCGGGTGTATCCCCATTACTAGCCAGTTTTGTGATATTCCTGTAGTATGTAACACTAAGCTGTAAAATTGCTTGCGGAGATTGGTAAAATAAATAAACTCTAAACTCTCAAACAACATAATTTCAGCATTTTTCGATATAAATGTCAAATTAAAGTTCTGGAAGTCAAAGTATTATAATTAAGAAATTTCAAAGCTATTACATGTATGTAGGTATAGATATCTAATTGTAGTTGAGATGTAGAGGTTTTGGAAGATATTCATTTTCCACATTTTCCCCTCATCTCTCTTGAGTCTTGTATTCCCAGAATATGATAATAAGGTTATCAAATTTTAAAACATACATGTACATGATGTATGTGCTCTTCAATTCTTTAAAGTTTTATGGATATCATAGCAAATTTATACAGAATACCAGGGCAAACAACACAATTTTCAGAATTTTATTTTCACATTTTCAATTATTATGAAACACATGTAAAATATATTTATATATATTACTTTTTTTTCACATTTTCCCCCCTTACTGTATACTTCTATATTATTTATGGCTATAAAACCCCCAATAGGCACAACTACACCATTTTAGACATGATGACCAAGTTTTATGCATGTAGGCGCAGTAGTTTCAGAGTTTTGCTTTTCCCGATTGCGTAAAACATAGCTGAGATATTTCAATATACAATAGTGTTGGAGTTATGCTCTGGAAACAAAGTTTCCCCCTGCTACCCGCCACCCCGCCCAGCTTACGGACAAGGGTAAAAAAAATAAATAAAACAAGTCAAAATTGGTTTGGTTACAAGTAAGACTCTAGAGGGTACTGTGATGACCCCAGGTCACTGACCTTACTAGGTCAGTGACCGACTTGACGCGCACTGGGTGACCCGGACCACGTGACCACGGGGTCTTGGCGGGAATACACCCAGACCGCGTCAGTAGCTGAAGAAGCAGACGTTAGACAGGCTGTGCGGCGGGGCAGGGCAAAATAAAACTTTAAAACTGGAATATTAACACTTTGTCTTTATTGGGGAACCTTACAAATTGGCGCCCGATGTGGGACTTGAAGGATCGAGTGTAGGGTTCCCCAATGGACGGAAGACATGGATGACGCATGGACATAAAGAACTTTTTGAAAAAAATGACTTTACGACAGCCACGATGGATAAAGGCGTTCGCAACCACGTGGTTCAGTCAGTTGCAGCGGAACGCAGGAACCGTCAGCATCTACATTGAGCGTCAGCAGCATCAACGTTGCGACTTGATAACTTCAGACTACACGTATCTACAGTTAAGTAGAATTCACACTACAATACTTTATCTTATTTAGTGTGTTTTGCCCCACCGTACAATGCCTGCGAAGTTGCGTAGGAGACCTGGCTTGGTCACAGCCGAGACGAGTGAACCCGCATCGACTCCGGTGCCGGGCCCCTTGCAAACGGCGGATGAGTCAGTTCTACGTGCTTCGGCTAGGAGTAAAATAGTGCGAACGCCGGGACGCCCTCGTAGACGAGAGGCTCCGGCGGATAGGACCCCCAGTCCTGGACTCGCAATGACGAGCCAGGAGAGTAGGCGGATGACCAGCGATCGAGGGCACCGAAAGGAACCCTCGCCAGCTGGATATGAATCGAATGATTCCTCCGCGTCGACGCCTGTTTCCTCGCCTGAGAGGCGGCCCCCCGTCGCCGAGCATGCGGAACCACGTGGCTCGGCCCGGGCTGTCATGGCGGCTGATAGTACTCCGGAAAGGAGTATGGGCTCCTCGAGGTACAGGCGGAGAAAGGAAGCAATTCCTCCTAAATATGACGGCCAGGGTACGGCCTTCATCGATCATTTAGACGAGTTTACTCGAGTCGCCACCTTCAATAAGTGGACAGACGAGGAAAGGTGCTTTCATCTTTGGACCAGCGTCACTGGTCAAGCAAAGCTGAAAATGAGGCCCTTAACTTATCGGAACGATTGGAGAGAGATGGTGAGCCAGTTGACGGCCCTGTTCTGCTCAAATCGTGCCCTGGATGCGTACAGAAATAAATGGTTTAATGCAAAACGGGGCCCAGAGATGGACCTCGAAACGTATGGGTTGTTTTTGTTGGATCTATCTCGGAAAGCGAATCCCGCTTCCACCCCCGCCGAGCAGGAACGCTTTGCAAAAGAGCGCTTCATGGAAACGGCTGGGTCCACGAGTATGAGATTTTGGTTGGCGGCTTTAAAGCCACCTACACTGCAAGAAGCCATTGATCTGGCAGTGCAGTATGAAGCAGCGTACGAGGCCACGAAAACGAGCAAGCCTGACGTCGGGCCGGCTGGCGCTGTCGCCTTGCCAATAATGCAGCCCGAGGCTTCGGTGGCTGCTACTGCTTCAGCGTCTATACGTGGCGGCCCGCCTTCTGAAAAAGAGGGAGCCATCACGAGGCAGGATCTAAAAGATCTAGTTTATTCTATCATGGGCGAGGTTATGGCTAAAGAGTCTAAGGGAAAGGTCTATAGCAATACTCGTCGACAAGAGCAGGATTATTCCCCTGAGTCACGGAGATGCTACCGGTGCAAAAAGACCGGACATCTCCGCAGGAACTGCCCTAGGCATCAAGCTGATGACGATCGCTCTACGAGGAGGGCGTCCAGCAAGGACAGGGAGCACCGGTCAGACAAATACGGTGATAAACGGTCCAAAGGGCGTAGCGATCGGGGTAAAAAAGGGGGCAAGGATAAAAGGGAGAGGAAGCAGTCGGAAAACGAGTGAGGGTGGAGGAAGTATCCGTCCCGGATCCTTCACCTGCTGAAAAAGCAGCCCCTCATCCTCCAGAATGTTGGGAAGGAGTAAAAGTGGGACAGCATTGGCCCCGACACGTGGCCATGCAAAACTCGAGTGCATCCTGGTATATCACGATCAGTGTAGGAACACGTCACGTGGACCTCTTGGTCGATACTGGAGCGCAGGTGTCACTGCTGAGCAAGCAGGAATATGACGAGATACCAGGTGCAAATCGAGAGAAGTTAAGACCTGTGGAAGGCAAAATTTCGGCCGCGAATGGTGGCCCTATCAATATTTATGGTAAGGTTGAGCTCACTCTCTGTTTAGAGAGAATGCTCTATCCTTGTGAATTTTTGGTAGCGGATATCGGAGGTCTCCCTGGTTTATTAGGGATGGACTTCTTGAAGTGACATGGTGCCTTGTTAATGTGCTCTGTGGGGATGCTGAGGCTGGGAGGCGTCGATATAGCGTGTATAGAAGGTCGCCCTGGAAAAACAGGCCGAGCAATTATACACGAAGACGTCCATATACCAGCTCGCCACGTGTCGCAGGTCTCAGTCAATTTGGTATCCTGGGGCGTATCTAACGGGGGCGACCTCGTATTCGAGTCTTTGCCCACGGTTTGCCAGGATTTACACATAATGATACCTAGAGGGCTATTGAAATCCCAATGCTCTGGTGCCCACGTGTGGATAGCCAATCCCACGACTGAGAGTGTTCATATCGCAAAAGGTCAAGTGGTAGGTCAATTGAGCGAGGTCGAGAAAGTGGATCCACCGAAAACGGTGCATGCTGCCGAGGTCAATCATGAACCCAAGCGAAGGTGCACTGAGACACGACTGCCCGCTCATTTGCAGCCTCTTTTGGACGAAACTGACGATCTGACAGCAGATCAACGGTCAGAGCTCAGGAAGGTCTTGATTGAGTATGAACATTACTTTGAGGGAGGTAAATACGGGCTGGGACGTACGAGTCAAGCCACGCACAAGATTGATACGGGTGACAATCGGCCTTTCAAAGTGCCGGCCCGGAGATTAGGGTGGGCTCAAAGCAGGGCGCTGTCGGATGAGGTAGACAAGATGCTGAGACTCGGAGTGATCGAGCCCAGTAATAGCCCCTGGTCTAGCCCCCCTGTGTTGGTTAGAAAGAAAGATGGAACTTTCAGGTTTTGTGTGGACTATAGGAAATTGAATTTGTGTACTAAAAAGGATGCTTATCCTTTGCCACGCATTGATGACTGTTGAGACACTTTGTCAGGGGCAAGATGGTTTTGTACCCTGGACCTGTCGTCTGGCTATTGGCAAATAGCCATGGACGACAGAGACAAGGAGAAAACCGCATTCACTGCTCCTAGAGGGCATTTTCACTGCACAGTGATGCCCTTTGGAGTCACAAATGGACCAGCTACACTGGAACGTTTGATGGAGCTAGTGTTAGGAGGACTGGACCTGTCCACTTGTCTATGTTACATGGATGATATAGTGGTACAGGGTTCCACATTCCAGAAGTGTCTAGGTAACCTGATAGTTGTACTGAAACGCATTAGCCAGGCTGGGTTAAGGCTAAAAGCTAGCAAATGCGAGTTATTTAAGAGTGAGGTCTCCTTTCTGGGGCATGTGGTTTGTAGAGAGGGAGTGAAACCAGATCCTAAAAAGATAAAGGCGGTGTGAGAGTGGCCAGAACCCACTACTGTACAGGAGGTGCGCTGCTTTGTAGGATTCGCATCGTACTATAGGAAGTACGTGTGGGACTTTGCTGGACTAGCAGCACCACTACATGCTCTTACAGCGCACCAGGCCGTCTTTAAATGGGATGAAACATGCAGGAACGCATTTAAAAGGTTAATCAGGGCCCTTACGACTGCACCAATCTTGGTGCTACCTCGTGAAGGGTGCCCTGTCATCTTGGACACGGACGCTTCTGACCTTGCGATAGGGGGAGTATTGTCGCAAATCATTGAGGGAGAGGAGCGCGTAGTTGCCTACGCCTTGCAGTGTCTGTCTTCGTCGCAAAAGCATTATTGCTTGGTGACCTTGTGGCTTCCATCACGCAGTGGAACCAAGTACGAGGTTTTTGCACGATTGCGTGTGGACAGCCTCGGCCAGTGACCACAGTCGGCTCAGGAGAAGCCGAGGAACCCCAGGTGCGAGTGTGTGTGGCAGGGGCTGGAGAAACGGCTGGAAAAACGGCTGGAGAAACGGCTGGAGAGGGAAACATAAGATCTCTAGATCCAAACTGGATAGAGTCTTTCACCTTGGAGGAAATACGGTGCGCTCAGGGCCAGGATATGGCCCTAGCGACCGCCAAGAAGTGGCTAGATGCTGGACAGCGTCCGCCGTATCACGACATTGTCACGCACTCGGCCCAGGTGCGAAATATATGGGCCCAGTTCTATTGCTTGAAATTGCAGGGAGGCATCGTGTATCGAAGCCACAAGCTGCCTACAGGTGAATTAGTCAGCCAGATGGTGGCCCCAGCAAGCATCAGACGCAGCATCTTCAACCAGCTTCATACGTCTCGTCTTGGTGGCCATATGGGGATTAACAGCCTCATATCCAAGTTGAGACGGAGGTTCTATTGGCCTGGCTACAAGGAAGACGTGGTGCGATGGATTGGTTGGTGCGATGTGTGTCAGAAGCGGAACCAGGGTGGCCTGAAAAAGGCTCCCCTGCATCAGGTGCCAGTTGGAATGCCGATGGAAAGAATGGCCATTGACATAATGGGACCATTGCCTGTCACGAAGTCCAATAACAAGTATATAGTGGTCGTGGCCGACTACTTTACTAAGTGGACAGAAGCCTTCGCTCTTCCTAATCAAGAGGCTTATACGGTGGCTGATTGCTTGGTGACCAACGTGATTTTGCGATTTGGGGCTCCCTATCACTTGCATAGTGACCAAGGGACTAATTTCGAATCGAAATTATTCCAAGAGATGTGCAAAATCTTGGGGATTAATAAGACCAGGACCACGGCTTATCATCCCCAGAGCGATGGGCTGGTGGAACGCTTTAACAGGTCATTGGGTGACATGCTGTCGAAGCTGGTTAATGACAGGAGGGATGACTGGGACGACATGCTTCCTTACGTGATGTGTGCTTATCGGGCTACGCCCCATAGATCCACAGATATCACGCCAAATAGAATGATGTTGGGCAGGGAGGCGATGCTGCCTGTGGATCTGATGTATGGCCACGCTCTCCAGCATAAGCACCACTGTCCAGTGGAATATGTGGAGTGGATCCGTGATGCCATGGAGGAATCCTTTGAGAAGTGCAGGTCGCAGATGAAAAGAGCAGCACAGAAGCAAGCTAAGCATTACAACAGGTTGGCAATGGAGCAGTCATTCCATATTGGAGACTGGGTTTTGTTGTTTTATCCGCCCCTGGCCAAGCAGAAGTTAGCTTTGAAGTTTTTGGGTCCATACAAAGTCACCAGGAAGATGGGAGAGGTCAATTATGAAATTGAAGCTCCAGCGACTGGCAAGAAACGCATCGTTCACATTAATCAGCTCAAGATGTACTTAGCTGAGGTGACTCCAGACGACATGATCCGGATCCCTGATATTCCATCAGACGATCTGTATTTGGACCCATCACTGTACGAGGACGGAGCAAGTGCGACCCCCCTCGACGAGGGGCGGGATCCGCCCTTGCCCGGAGAATTGAGTGGTGACGCAGCGCAGCCTTGGTCTGGGCGGCCAGAGCGGGGCGGAGCTGCGGGGACTGGAGGACACAGGGGGCGCGGCTTGCAAACACGCGTTCCCCTGGACACGAGGAGGTTGACAGATTCGGGTTCGAATCTGGATACAGCTCCTTTTCCGGACTTGGAGCTGCCCTCAGCTCCTTTTCCGGATTTGGAGCTGCCCTCAGCTCCTTTTCGGGAATTGGATCCGGAGCCGCTCCATTTCTACCAGGTAGGCTGAGGAAGCCACCTGATAGGTTAGGCCACAATGTAGGCTACCAGTAACTTTAGGACTCTGGTTCCTGCATATCAGAGGGAAATAGCACTTATTGCTTGACTTCTGGCACTTTGTTTTTGAGAATCTAGTGATCACATGTTTATACAATAAATACCAGTTGTAGTTCCATTTAGACAATATATAGTTTGATTTTCTTAGTCTTCCCCATGCACATGATTTTTATTTATTTTTTATTAAGGATTCTCTCAAACACGTGGTAAATGTCGACATTTTAAAGAGGTGCGTCGCAGCAGTAACTTTTCAGTGACTGGACATTTCGTGTACCTGATTCTCGTGGACGGAACACGTGGTCGTGTCCTGCAGAGTGGGTTTTTAGACGTGCCACCCAAATGGTCACTACAAGTGCAGCCCTTTTTGAATAAAAGAGGGAGGAATACTGCAAAGGTAGAATTTGGGCACTGCTGGTTAAAAGCAGGGGCAAACACGAAATTAGGTAATAAGAATGGGAAAAATGCCTCATAACACTGGAAATATCAGGAAAATAACTTAATTGGCAAGAATTAAGGGCTGTAGTGGTTATGGAAATGTTTAAATCCCATGGTAAACTTTATATGGCTGGTTGGGTAATCTGGATAGGTCAGCAAAAGGATATAATTTGCTAGACTATGGTTACAAGGATAAATGGTTATTTTCTCTGAGTATTGTGGTAAAATGATAAGGAATTGGCTATTTGTCATCATGGAACGTGAAACGTTCCTGATGGTTTGTTTTATTTGGCTCACAGGAGTTGCTAAATGACACATTTCTTTCCTAGGAAATTCTCACTTTCTATATTTCCTGAAACTGTGTCACTGCTTCCAGTGACCTGCATTCATGGAAAATTTCCATTGGGGGAAAAGGTCAACCAAGTTCGAAATTCGAACAGGCACCCCTTTGTACTAATTTTGTCATTTTTGGTGCAGTCCTCAATTAAGAAATTTTATAGGGGGGGGGGGAAGAAGGATCAACTGGTCAACAAGGTGATTAGAGTCACATGACCTGTGATTCTGGTCACCTGACCTGTGATTCTGGTCACCTGACCTGTGATTTTGGTCACATGACCAAGAAAGTGCGGCAAAAAGCTGGAGGGAGTGGGGCGCCCTGTCTCACACCTTCTGCAACCAGCAAAGAGAGAACACATAGCCATTTGGAAATTTTGAAACATAACCACGAGGACTTTCTGCATTTAAAGGATGTCTTCAGCAAACCAGACCATTGAGGAGGCTACTGCTATGCCAGCAGTGCCCCTGGAAGACGAGAACCAAGACGAGGGACCCCAGCTAACGTCAGAACAGACTGACATGGTGTGGGCTGCCATGGAGGCAGCGGGCCTCGAGGTCGGGGCCGAGCTTGAGGTCTCTGCCAGCGACGCTGAGGTGGCTGCCGTTTGCGGCTTGTCACCCACGTCCGAGGTTCAAATCTCCCTGGCCCCGGATTATTGGAGCCAGCAGAGGTTGGGACTCCTGCACCTGGACATGTGGGCCTACATGTCCAGGAAGGAATACGAGTCAGAAGACCCGGCAGTTGAGCAATACGGGTCGGCTACTTTACCCGAGATGGCGAGGATGCGACGGTATCTTCGTCTCCGCCCTCGGAGAGAAGACATGCCGATCCTCAGCGGTTGGATCATTGGAGACCTGGGTGTTGCGACCACCCAGGAGGAAATCATGGAAAGTCTCAGGAGGCGACCTTGGTACGCCAAGGAGAGGGTGACCAGGCCAAGCGCAGAGGCCGAGGTCCCTCGTTCCGAGGCTACCAAGTCGCCTGCAAAGGACGAAAAGGCAGCTCCGCCTACGGAGGCTGCCAGGGAGGAAGTTACGACAACTCCGGCCAGGGCCGAGAAACGACTGGAGAAAGGGAGTTTTGACAGGGCGGAGAGCGCGGAGGCCACAGATGACGGAGGGACGGAGAGCGACGTTTCGGCCCCAGACAGCACCCCCAAGGTCGCCCTGCCAGCTGCACCTCGGGACGTTGAGGGGCTGAACTACATGTGCGCTACCTGCGGGAAGCGTGTGAGAGACCGCAAGTCTCTCACTCGCCACGTGAGCGTGGCTCACGCAGTGGCGTATGTGGGCTTCCAGTGCCCTGAGTGTCCCGCTGCGCTACCATCAGACAGGAGAACGAATTTCCGGCGACATCTGGAAAGGTCGCATGGATACACCCGCTCACGGGCCGAGGAGGTGACGGCGGCCACGGGACTGACGAAAATCCAAGGGCCCAACACAGACGGATCTCTGCCGGCAACACCAGAGACGAGGGCCCTGGTCAGCAGGGCGCCTTCCTCTCAGACCACTGCGTCCACGAGCACCAGAGTGGTGCAGATTCGTGACGCAGAGGTGGCTTCGAACGCATCTCCACGAAGTCGGTTGGCAACACCAAAGAGGCCCCACCCCACGGAGACGACCATGAGGACAAGCTTCGCGCAGAAACAGAAACAGAGCAACGCGAAGCCATGGCCCGGCAATCTGACCTCCTATACCAGGAGGTCAAGAGATTGACAGCTGACCGCAATCGCTGGATGGAGGAGGCAAGGGCAGCTGGATCCTCTTCTGCAAGGCCTTGAACGCAAGGCCTTGTACGATGACCAATGATGACAGTAGTTAGAATGCTACTATAAAACGTAGCTTCTGG
The DNA here is from genome assembly GCA_932294295.1 of Alitta virens. Lineage (NCBI taxonomy): Eukaryota > Metazoa > Annelida > Polychaeta > Phyllodocida > Nereididae > Alitta > Alitta virens. The sequence continues at coordinate 32,137,832 of OW028577.1, read as the reverse complement.
TGGCCCGCGACAGGTGGTGCTAGTGGTACCTATGACGGTGGCCGCTAGGTGGCGCTTCGACGATATGTATGGATGTCATGCCTCGAATGGGTGCCCGAGGGTCTAACCCGTCCTCTTTGCATGACCGATGAACCAGTGGAACGCCGCGGGCTATAGTGTGATTACTATAGAAGATGTGGAATACCGTGGGCTATAGTTTGATTACTGTAGAGGACGTGAGAAGTGTGACAATCCTGGAATTATTGTTTTGAGTAATGATCTATCTGACACTTATTTGTACCAATCTTGAGCTTCCTAAGTTGACGACAGGTGGTGCTAGTGGCCTGATGTTATATAGTACGTGATAGGTATAACAATGTGTAGAACTATTGTTTTGGTTTGTATGTGAAAGGTTGAAGAATGAACCATCTTTCACCCATGTTGAAGAATAATACTGCAAGAGTGATATATGTACCAATAGAACAACTTTGCACAATTTGCACAAATCCTTCCTGTTTTTAAAACATAGTAGTAGTAATAAAAGGTTAATTCAGATGTAGTAACACAGAACATTATTTACCCAGTAAGAGTGTTCAGAATACAACATACTATTGGCTGATATATAAGTGAATGAGTGGGGTTTCTTGTGAACCTCTCTGTATAGAATGTTAACATGATGTATGACAGCTCGTGTTAGAGGGCATGATTTAATGACCACTAGATGGCGGTTATGGTTACAGATTATAACAGCAACAGGTGGCGCCCTTCATAGTTCAAGAATAAGACCCTTACTTTCAAACATAACAGGATGAATAATACGCTGATGTCGCACTACATGCATCAGTTGAGAACAGTCAAGACAATAGATGCACAGTACAATAATACAGACAACCAGTCTAAGATTAACATGTCATACACAATAGGATGGTACGTTTTTTCGTATCCTGATTGTGAGGATCCTAAATGTTTAACACTATTGTACAACTCAGAGAATGTGTTCACATCTTTAAATGAGTGTATAAGTGATTATTATCTATCAGGCGTGCCAGCTAAATGTATGGAACAATGTTCAGACTGGGTTGTTAAATTTTATGCCTTAGGTGATTGCAAACGTGCGCCAACAGAGACATATAATCTCACATGGGTTGCATATAACATCGTACCATGTTTAATGTGTGCTGAAGAACATTACATAGAGGTAGTAAGGAGTAACGACTCCTTTACTGATCTTATTATATGTTTAAAGAACTATCATGACAACCTTAATATTGATAAGTTGAGATATGCAAGTATGTATAGCTATATATCAACAGCAAGGTTTGTTACACATATTGAATTATAGTTAAAAAAAGGGCACTTCATTTTATCTCATATAATGGAACTCCTTACAGATTGCCCTTAGGCAATCAGTGGCAGTGTGTTCAATGAGATGCTTCTCTCCGTTTAATGATGTCTGCAGGTATATCTTGTCCTATTCAGCTTATATAGACTAGAGTACAGCACATACAATACTGTTTCTTACACACACATGTATAATAATTAAAAATAAGATAACCTTCCATAGGTCTGTGTCATGTAGATCGTAAGCACCATACTTCTGCTTGAAATTTATTAACTGACTGAGCACAGTCTCCATTTTTTTTAATTAGTAATGACAGTGACTTTCATTAAATTTCCTAATTTGCAGTATAATATTCAACCTTGTAAGCTGTAATCATTATGAATGGCCTTACCTACCATGTACTTACGTAACTTGAGTTTTCGGTGACATAGGCTTGTTACCAACAATTATTAGGAGGAAGGTTGAAATGACAAGACCGTTGTACAGGTTGATAAGAATGGCTGATATAGGATTAACAAGCTGTTTATGAATGATCTGTATAACTGTAAAACCTCAACATTAAGAACTTGTCTTCTGATTTATTTTGCATTTTTAAGGAAACCAATCAGATGTACTTGTATGAAACAGAGATTGTGAATTTAGAATTGAATTATTGAGAATTACTGAAGAAAGACATGTTAAATATGTTTAACTATGAACCTTTGTGTAGGTTGACATGGAAAATAAACTGGAAAATATGCACAACTTTGCACAAATTCTTTCGGTTTTATAACATAGTAGTAATATGATAAGGTTAATTCAGATGTAGTAACACAGAACAATTAGTATTACAAAATAATTTGTTGCTATCAGAAAATGTACTGATACTGAAGAAAGACATTTAAAACAAACATTGATGACTATATGGAATTATGCTCTTATAGACTCTTCAAAACAATCTGATAATTAGATAGACAGAAGGACCACACATTGCTTTCAAATTTGTAACTCGGATATCCATGTATTTAAATGGCAATCAAGGCTTTTGTGGCATTTCAGTGTCTGAAACATTGTACCCTATGTGATGCCTGTGTTTGTTACATTTGTTGCAATGTAGTTAAAAAGATGCCTACCTCCAACACATCTAAGCCATTTCTACATGAAAGTTCATCATGGTAACTGTCAGAAGGTGGTTTGTATTGACCATCTGAATTGCTCAGAGGAAATTTTGTGAACCTTTGTTTCTGTGCTATCCTATGAATATATAAGCAGCCAATGGTGTATTTTGCTATGTTGTCATCATCATGGCTGATTATTATATTCACAGAGAAACAACTGAAATTACAATGGAGAATTTAGGCTACAGCAAACTTGAAGTTAGTTGTTTTATATAAGACATTTTATCTATATTAATGAGCATTTTGGCGACTTCACTGCTGCTTGTACAATCAGTTTCTACATACTAAAGCTAATAATATGCAGCCATAAGTTATGTTAGTGTTGGGGCCAATTGTTTTACCCGATTACATGTCTATGCATAATTGTTAATGCTGTGGAAAAGGACTTCCACATTTGCCTTAGACAGATCTCACCATACTCATACATCAGTGAAATTTAATGACAAGTATGAAAATGACAAGCTGTTGTTCACTACCTGTAGACAAATAATATGATGCTCCTACCTGTATCTGTAAATACAAAAGGAAAGACTCGAGTATTCCATGTCAATCCAGCCATATATTGCACAAAACACATGGAGTGCAAACAATCAAAAACATCACTACTAAATGATTCAATGGTAAAAAAATATGATCAAGTGATGGCCTTTTTTCATTAGTAGTTACACTCATGGCAACAAATTCAGTATATATTCACACCTCCTAAATATGGTAGAACAAGTATCCATTGTTATCTGAGGCTTTTATATTATTATTATTACTGAACATGCTGATTTCCATTATCGTATACCATATAATGTACAATTAACAAGGAGAGTAAGAGATATGCTTACTTGAAATATAGACATGACGTTGAATAGTAAGGAATTATTTACTTAGAACCTGTATATTTACAATACAAGTATGAATACATCAACCATGTATCGGTACTCTGAAGACTGAAATTTACCAAATGCACATGAATGTGTCATATACTTTGTTGACAAAAAGGAAATGTACATAAAGCACACATACATATTTGTATTGCACATTTGGCTCTATCAAAGGGTGAATGTTCTTATTAATATAGTCTGAATTCCTGAAATGTCACAGTATGGATATCCTCTGTCACTGACTTTGACTTAAATGATTGAGACTGCTTGCAGTTTCAGAAGTTTTGTTGCCATGTGTGTAACTAATAGTAAGATAAGGCCATCGCTTGATCATATTTTTACCATTGAGTCATTAGTGATGTTTTTGAATGTTTGCACTTTTTGTGCAGATCTATACCGTGTTTGACTGGATTGACATGGAATACTCAAGTGCTTCCTTTTGTATTTTCATCATATTATTTGTCTACATGTAGTGAACAACAGCTTTTTATTTTCATACTTGTCATTTAATTTCACTGAAGTATGAGTATGGTGAGATCTGTCTGAGGGAAATGTACAAGTCCTTTCCCACAGCTTTAACAATTATGCATAGGTGACAAGATAGGTTGGTAGATATTAGTTATTTGCCGTGAAATGCCCATTTGATCTTTAAATTATAGGCTTACACTTGTCAAAGATCATGTACCAATATATACTGATTCAGACATCAGATATGATCGCGGGTCTACATTTTGATGACTGCAGGGCAGGCTTGACTGTCAGGCTCTGCAGGGCAGTGTGGGTGCAGACAGGATTCCTCTGATGCAGGGCGGGTGTGGGTGAAAAATAAAATCAACTGCAGTGCGGGCAGGCTGCTTATGATGTGGGGCGGTTGCGGGCATTGATTCACTGCCCTTCCTCATCTCTAATACAGACAGCTGATAGAGATGTACATCGAGTTTGATACCTGGTGGTTGAAGCATTCCTAATATTAACGAGTTAAAGGAATGAGTGCTAGCAACAACAAAAGTATTTCATAAAATACATTTATATTAAATTAAATTAAATTTTTTCTTAGGCAAGTAGTAACAATCACTTTTCAATTTCCTTGCCACTTGTAGATAGAACATAAGCTTGTCAGCATTAATCTATCCAAAATAAAGCTATTATTATAGATACTGTCTCTTCATGTAAGAACTCGCAAACTGAGGAACTAGACTCAGTAGGTAAAAGAGATGTGAATTGCATTGGATTTACAGCTGCACCCTTGCAAACAGCTTGGTCATGTTAACTAAAACCAGAGTCATCAAACCCTCCCAACACACTCCAATCTGTCTGTGCCAACAAGAGCAGACTTATAGTACGGCAGTTACCTTTTACACCAAGGTGTGAACATAGTAAATAAGAAACATCCATAGCACTTCAGTTTTTGGCATGGCAGCACCCCAAAGACTACAACCTGCAGTATTAAACCATTCATTTGTGAAAAATAATTTCAACAGTTTATGTATTGGATGCTGTGCTAAAAGTACACTTCTTGTTAGATTGGGTGTGTAGACAGGAATTGCTGTTTATGACTTCAAGGATGTGTAATTGATTAGAATAATACTGATAATACAAGCCCTTGGTCAAGTCAGTCTCCAAGCTCTTACCCAACTTAGCACAGAATTAAATCAGTTAATTGGCCTTACCCAAGCCAGGCTTTCAGGTCCATATCAGGCCAATACATTTTCTTTATCTTTTTTTTTTTTGCAATTTCATTGGGAATAATTATGTCCTTCACTCATAATAATGAAAACTCCATGCCCTTGAATACATATTACTATGTTTTGCTGTAAAACTAACAATTATGAAATAATTCTGAGCACCTCTTACACTGATGTTTAAGCTGCACATCTAACAGATTAAATAGATGTCTACATCTTACAGAGCTAACTTCGGATGAACTTAATACCTAGGTTGTACATCAGGGTCTGATCATATTTGACTATAAGACAAGTATATAACACCAAATAGGGCTTTGGAAGTCTTTGTATGATACTGCTTACCAACCCAGCATAGTCCTTGAGATGCCAAACTCGCAATTTTGCAGGTGTTGGCTGGTCATGAAGGGAGAATGCAATGGTGACTGTGTCTAACATAGAAAAGTGAAAAGTCAGTTGTGTACAGCGACTGTGAAATATGGAAGAGCTCAACCACACAAACATTCCATATTCTTAGTAGGTCCTATCTCTTAGGAGGACCACTTCTGGGTAAAATTGATTTCCTCAAGAACCTTCGTAGTGTACGGGAGTCTACACGGATCAACACGGATTGACATGGATTAAATACTCCGGGACCTCCGGCATGAAAAATTGAACATGTTTTTTCCCCGCAGTCCCAAGGTGGTCCCGGATCGCCCCGCACAATAACGGACAATGCCGGAAATAAACACGAGGTCTACACGCTATAACTGGAGTTTGCCGGAGTTATACTCCTGGGCAATCCGACGTCTGATCCAGCTATGTGTGAAGGGCCCTGAAGTGTCATTTAAAGCATGCTTAATGTGAACGTTAATTGTAGTGCCTTCTTATTGTTTAGTGCCACTCATCCACTAGATCATTGCATTGTCATTTCTGGTTGTCCTGTAGATGTCATCTGTGGTTGTAAGTCAAGTTTCTCTCAAATACAGGAGAACACTTTGCATGTAGGCATTTTTTGTGTACCTTCTGTTTTATCCAGGCAGATTTGATTATGGCTGTTATGGTATAGATAGATAGATAGATAGATAGATAGATGTCATTCCTAACCCTCAAAGGGTGTACATACCTGAAACTGTAGTGACAAAAAGTACATTATTTTAAATGCTCTCTGGATAGCATATTTGGAGGACTTCATTGCCGCTTGTTCAATTTATTTGGCGATATATAGCCTTTTTAGTAGATAATGGCTAGATGTCTTGTGTCTTCACAGATTGATTTTCTCTACCATGCAGCTTTTAACAGGCTAACCAATCATGTCCCCTTGGTAACAAAAGGTCTTTAGAATCTCACTGACTACAATACTATAGTCGGAAACATGATATGTGTCCACTTGTTATATTGCACTTTATATGAAAGGTTTGGAGCAGCACAAAATGGCCAGAATATTTCTAACAAATCAGCTTTCTATTCAATCCCTTTCTGGGCCAATTAACTTAATATTATTTCCAATGGTGATTTTGCCATCTTGTCATCATCATGGCTGATTATTATGTTCACAGAGAAGCAAAATAAATTACAATGGAGAATTGAGGCTACAGCAAACTTGAAGTTAGTTGTTTTATATAAGTGATTTATCTATATTAATGAGCATTTGGTGACTTCACTGCCGCTTGTAAATTCAATTTTTACATACTAAGGCTAATAACATGCAGCCATAAGTTATTTTAGTGTCAGGACCAATTTTTTACCCGACTACATGTCTGTGCATAATTTTTAATGCTGTGGGAAAGGACCTAAACATTCCGGCAGAAAGATCTCACCATACTTGTACATCAGTGAAATTTAATGACAAGTATGAAAATGACAAGCTGTTGTTCACTACCTGTAGACAAATATCATTATGCTCCTACCTATACCTGTAAATACAAATTAAACATCCACTCGAGTGTCATGCCTAGCAAATAGTTTTAATGGTAAAAAAAATGTGATCAAGCAATGACATTTTTCTTACTTGTAGTTACATATATGGCAACAAACTCAGTATATTACACCTCATAAAACTGCAAGCAGTCTGAATCAAGTCGAAGTCAGTGACAGAGGATATCCATACTGTGTCATCCCAGGAATTCAGACTATATTAATAAGAACATTTACCCTTTAATATAATTAAATGTGCATTAAAAATATATACTTTTATGTACATTTCCTTTTGTCAACAAGATGTAGACATAATGCAATTATTTATTATTTAATCAACATTTAAGAAATATGTACAAAACAGACTAACCCTTCCTCTTAAATATAGTGCTACATGTCACACTCCTTTCAACTTTCCAATGTGAACATGAGTGCAATAAATATACCTAATTAAACCGGGAAAGGTAGAAATGCATTTTATTGCCCTTTGACCTAGTGAACAGGTTATGGATGGCAGCTATGGCATGGCTTACCCACTACACTATACTCCATCCTTCGTCTCATTGCCATGGTCCCTGCCTGTCCTAATTAGCCCATCAGGTGCAGAAATACAGGAAGTAAAGCCCTAATCACCCACCCACCCCACCCACCACACTATACTGCAAACTGAAGTGATACTGATACGACTCAACTCTTTGCTATGACAATGTAGTGCTGAATGAGTCCCTGCTCCCATCCTGATTCCCAGTTGGCACTACAGCTGGCCTCCCACTCCTGACCCTGGAGGTTCCACACTCTCAGTCCGGCCCAGGGCCCTAACATAGCATAGAATTTCAAACAAGTGAGCTGTTCAGATGACACATGCTGGTTTCCTTGGTATGGAATAATAAGAAATCGTTAACCTTAATCTTTTGAAAAATTAAATCAATGTTATCATATTCATCAAAATAATCTTTTCTCTATCTAAAAACACTCTGAGGTTAACTTGGACACCCTGTAATTTGATTTACAAAATTATATCCTGAAAGTCTGGGTCAGTCACAGCTCACAAAATTGCTAAGACTAGCCAGAAGCATGTCTTCACTTCATGCCATTTGGACTATAATTCCTTAGCAATTGTACAGGCGATTTTGTTAGTTAAACAAACTTGGCTTCTAAGACACGTGTCCTGACAGAGAATAACATTGTAAACATATGAATAAGTTTCAGACAAGCCTATTTGGTCTTAGATATGTTCTAGCTAGGACATGTCAAAAAAGACTAAGTTGGTGAAATCAGGCTGAAAAGTCTAACACTAGACTTTTGCTTCAAGGAATATGATGTATCCATCCGCTTCTAACACATGTTATAAATGGAGGGTAGTATTCTTAAAAAAATCCCGATCCAGGTCACCATGGTCTTCAGCATCTGGTCTCATAGTGCTGCGGCATAGCTCCCAACCCCATAACAATTGTGCATTTTGAAAGAAATCATGACACTTGGTACAGTGATAGACTTGGGCAAAAGGAACATTTTAAGATATTGGGGCACTTGATATATTTATTAAGTGCAGATTGGCAGTTTTTCAAAGTTTAGTTGTATACAGGTAGTGAACAACAGTTTGTCATTTTCATAGTTGTCATTAAATTTCACTGATGTATGAGTATGGTAAGATCTGTCTGAGGGAAAGGTGTAAGTCCTTTCCCACGGCATTAACAATTATGCATAGTGACAAGATAGGTTGGTGGATATTAGTTATTTGCCGTGAAATGTGCATTGGATCTTTAAATTATAGGCTTACACTTGTCAAAGATCATGTACCAATATATACTGATTCAGACATCAGATATGATCGCGGGTCTACATTTTAATGACAGTGGGGCAGGGCAGGCTTTACTGTCAGGCTCTGCAGGGCAGTGCGGGTACAGACAGGATTCCTCTGATGCGGGGTGGGTGGGGGTCAAAAATTTTAATCAACTGCAGTGCGGGCTGCTTATGATGCAGGGCGGTTGCGGGCATTAATTCACGGCCCGTCCTCATCTCTAATATGACGGAGCTGATAGAGGTGTACATCGAGTTTAATACCTGGTGGTTGAAGCATTCCTAATATTAACTTTGTGATATTGACAAACATTTATTGGTAGAACCATGCCCAGCTACAGGTGTAAATTATGTGTTAAAAGCATAAAAATGTGTACAAAGAAAGACCTGTAAAAGAGGGACATTTTTGGGTATTGGGGCAAAATCACATTATATTGATGCATATTATCTGTACTGCCTGAGACAAAAGCATGAAACTTACATACAATGGTAGCCCTGTGGAATGAAAAAATATTGATTATAATGCATTGCTTCATATCTTATATTAGTGAGGACTTGAATTAAAAATCCCTTTGACAATTCGGACAAATATTGCAAGCACACAAGTTCAGCTAGTGGGGTAAATTTGTGATAAATGTATCAAACCGGCACAGCAAAGGATCTTTACAAAAATATATCAACCAGCCATCTAAGCTTCAAAATATGAATATCATATTATCTTTAGAAAGTTGAAAATTGAGAAGAGAGTTTGTACATGTTGGTTATAGGTTTTGCACTGTCATGGTACCTCCCTCCTTCCCAATTAAGAAACCTCGCAGGAACCCTGTATAAATTGTCTTAGTGGATTCAGATTTATAGTAACTAGCAAAACCTTACTTAAATGAAACTTCGATTAATGTTTCTGAATTTCAAAGTTGAATTATGAGCATAGCAACAAGGAAGATGCAAATGATGATGTAGATACCTGCTGCTGGAATTGAGATATTTGGATATTGGCATCAGCCGGAGAGACTTCAGTGGTAGTGATTACGTCTGAACACCTTATTTACAGCTTCCGTAACTGACACTAGGATGGTGCATGAGGAATACATGTTTGTCAAATGAATCTTTAGAAGTATAGTAGAGCTGGAATTATTATTAAGATTAGTAACTATATGTTGTTAAGACCACTGGGAAGTAACAAATGACATCCTACTCTGGATTTTTGGTAAGTTGCAAGCACAACTTACTTTTAGCTGAAAGATAGAGCACACCTTGTGTGACATGCTCAAGCCAAAGTGGTTCATTTTTTTTAACAATTTCTCTCCTTCTAGTTTATGCATGAATCCTAAAGCAGAATAGGGGTTGCATTTATTTAATAACTCAGCAATGCAGTTGGTGTCACATGCTTTTTCCCTGTCAGCTACACTAGGGCTAACAAGTGGCTGTATAACTCAGTGGACACATGATGTTCCATTAAAAGCATAGGAATAATTATTAAAACAATTGCTTTCAAATGATATGGCAGCTTTAAATTAGCAAACTTTTACAACTGGAATGCTGTCATTACCATATTCAAGAGCCTTGGCCAAGCTATTCCCACATCTGTTTTTGAAAGCCAACAAAACTCCATAACCTTTAAGATTGATGGGCACAGTTTATTAAGTCAGTTAGCTGACATACAGGGGCTACATAACTTCTGAAAAAACTAAACTGGCCAGGAAATCATCCTGTTTGTTGTGCATCCTTTATAATATAGGGCATCAAGAGCAATTATATTACTATTTGTCAGTTCAGCAAAGATCAGTATCTAAAGCTATTTGAGCACTCCTTCTGTAATTGCTGTCCAGAGGAAATATGGCTGCTAAATGTAGAGCCTATTTTGCATGAGAAATTGATTATTTGCTGACGGACTGAGATTTGGTCATTGTACGCACCACAGGTTTGGGCAATGCGCCTTTCTTATTAAAGCTCATGCTAATGATCTGTAACCAGCATCACTGTCTTTTTCATTTATTTTGGTTTCTGTTAGACATATAACAGAATATGAAGTGTTCTCTTGACACATGAAAAAAGTTCAAAATTTTTCTAAAGAAGATGTGAATGTAGATGGTACATCAAATCCTGACCACACCTAACGAAAAGCATCAAGTTTGATATGTGTCCAGAAATTACGTGGCATAAATCCTAAGATACTGATGAATTTGGCAGGTACATGCATCATGAATAAATACGGTGCATTTATCTTAGTAATCAATGAATAAAATTTAGAGTGCAATAAGAAAATATTTGAAACTTTCTAGTTGTTCGAAGTTGAAAACTATTTGTGTGGCATATTCCAAATTTGGATGTACTAGAGGCCATATGCTTTCATTTGTTAGGTTTCAGACTGAACATTTTAATTCTTCACCTACATGCTCCCTTTTTCATACCTATATCATGCAAATACAATTCCAGCAATATATTGTCACACTCAAAATTGTAAACATAAAGTTTTCATTTTTTTTATTCTGAAATCATTAATATGTAATAAGTAATATACTTATAAGATCTGCTATTTCACAGATTCTACTGTATCAATACTGGTAATTACACTGTTAAAAAGGCAGTCAAATGTATGAAATAACTGCCGGTGACGAACCGCTTCCAAATTGAAGCTCAACTTTAGATGGATTGCAATCACCACAAGATAAAGATATCCAATGTCCCAATACCCCAAGATGTCCCTCCTTTACACTTTTTTCTTCGTATAAATTGTGATGCTTTTAGCACATAATTTACACCTGTAGCTGGGCATGTTTCTACCAATATATGTGTGTCAATATCTCAAATAGTGATTTTTACTTTCCAATGGCTGTCTAGTCCTCAGCAATACAAGACATCAAATGCTGAAATATATCAAAATGTTCCCCTGCCATAGTGGTATCATTGTGCTTATTTGCATGCCTTTGTCTAATGAAATACAGATGATATACATCAATATGTGATTTGCAAGTGCGTTTTTCTCATTAAAATAGTCTTAACTGAAAAAAGGTCCACACAAAGGTATCAAATGCCCCAATATCTCAAAATGTTCCTTTGTCCAGGTCTATCATTGTGTCAAGTTTCATGATTTCTTCCAAAATGCACGATTGGTTTGCTATGCTGCTTCCCTGTCAGGGGCACACCACTTGAATTGTCTTTCAAGGAAATGTTTTCATGCATATGACTAGGTAGACAAGAGATGCACTCTTGAAAGGCTGGAGTACACATTCCAAAAGTATCTCTGAGTTTAATGGCTCTCTTAGTATTCAGCAACCAAGGTTGATTATTTTTTCAAAAGGTGCTTATTGGCGGATACTTGTCACAAAGCAAGATAAATTCCAGTAGTTGCGAGGAGAACCTTTGCTAAATACACAAAATGCACACATACAACAAAACATTGTCCTATTGCTTTTATGTGTATCCAACTATTGATCATGTTGATTTGCAAATGAGTTGTGTCTGCTGTTGAGCTAACATATTCAATGGCATGTTTTTACTTTGCCTGACCAGTAAAGATTACCTGTGGGATATTTTCATTGTTGGAAGCAGGTACGGATATCATATTTTTATGCCATGATGTTACATCACTAGCCGTTTGTGATTTGTCTATTTGAGCAGTGTTGAAGACGATAGGGTGATGGATACCACCACATAAATTATTAGACCACTCATTATTATTACTTTGGCAATGAACTGCTGGTGGGCACTGCTCAGAAAATACTTCAATGATGTATGAGCATGGTTTTTTTTATTGAAAATGATTTATTTAGCATTTAACAGTTTGACATAAGAATATAACCAGATTTTTTTGTTTGGCATAATAAATTTAAAATTATTGCATAAATTATAAGTATATATACTTGCCAGGGGACCCTAAAGGGGCTACCTTGAATTTATCCAATATTAGAACAAGAGGAATATAATACTAGATAAATTAGAAACAACAGAAAAAAGAATATTTATGGTGAGTTGTGTCTGCTGTTGAGCTAACAATTATTCACATGTACTCAGTAAACAACTTGTCCTTAACCTATGTAATTCATAGGTATTAAAGTCATCTGCTGTTAGCTCTGTAAGATAGCCTAATATTTCATTAGTGTTTGTGGTGCCTCATATTTATTTGATAATTGTCAGAGTTACAACAAAAAACATCGAAACATGTATTCTCAGCGTGCAGTTTTTCAATTTATTATGAGTACAGCGCAAAGAGATTGCAAAAATGTATTACCTGGTATGGACCTTAAAGTCGAAGCTTGGGCGGAGAAGAGCAGAAAACATAAATTCTGAGCTGGGCTGGGTATGAGCTTGAAGACTGATTTGACTCGAGGCTTGGGCTCAAAATTCGTAACTGGTATTACTGTATGTTAAACACTAACCCAAAAATAATAAAAACATTAACCAATTCGTGTCATTTTCGGTTAAAGTTACGATGTGCTACATTACAAATTGTTCCATTCACATCCCAGGTCTGACAGGCATATTGTATGTAAGCACCCCAACACACAGGACAGGCCCAAACCATTGCAGCATCTTACCTTGGATAAATTAGACCAGGAGAGAACACTGAGGTACATCAAAGGTAGAATCACTATCTCACCAAAAGCTTAATGACCAAAAGACCCGCCCCTAATTGGGGGGCAATTGTGCAACATTAAGCATGGAATATACATACTTATCAGTTTTCAAGCACATGCATTTGTGTTGCACAATATACATACTTATGGATAATACAGGTAAATTTGATTTCATTTACTTGCATAGTTGTTAAGTAATAGCGGTATTAATGCCAATTATAGTGTGTGGTGTTTATCTTAATCCTGGGGGAGAAGTCCTTTTTGCAGATGCTTTTATGTGTATCCAACTATTGATCATGTTGATTTGCAATTCACATACTGAGACTGTATCCTCAGAAGTACTTCCATGAAGTGATAGTATCTAAAAGTGACAAGGAAATTGAAAAGAATATACTTATCTTACATTTCGAATTAAGTATCCATTAAACTTATAAATTCTTACAATACTGACCATAGTCAAAAGCCGCCTTCAGGTATTTTGTTTCACTTCTTCCATGCACATACAACACCTATTCCATAAATACAGAACTTGTATCATGACATTATTATAATTAATGAACATGCTGATATATATATATATATATATATAATATTATATATATATATACAATACATGACAAGCAATAAATGGTTTATGGTTGAACAATGATCTATTGATACCTGAGGCTATGACATATTATAATTAATGAACATGCTGATTTCCATTGTCATATACCATATAATGTACAATCAACAAGGAGAGTAAGAGAACATATTAGTTGATAAACATTACAGAGGATATGCTTACTTGAAATATGGATAAGACGTTGAATAGTAAGGAATTATTTACTTAGAAACAGTATATTTACAATACCAGTATGAATACATCAACCTTGTATCAGTTCTCTGAAGACTGAAAATAACCAGATGCACATGAAAGTGTCATATACTTTGTTGACAAAAAGGAAAATGTACATAAAAGCACACATACATATTTGTATTGCACATTTGGTTCTATCAAAGGGTAAATGTTCTTATTAATATAGTCTGAATTCCTGAGATGTCACAGTATGGATATCCTCTGACTTAATGATTAAGACTGCTTGCAGTTTTAGGAGGTGTAATATACTGAGTTTTGTTGCCATGTGTGTAATTACTAGTAAGAAAGGCTATCGCTTGATCATATTGTTTTACCATTGAGTCATTATTAGTGATGTTTTTGATTGTTTCCCTTTATGTGATTTGTGCAGATCTATGCCATGTTTGACTGGATTGACATGGATTCGAGTGTTTTCATTTGTATTTACAGGTACAGGAAGGAGCATCATAATATTTGTCTACAGGTAGTGAACAACAGCTTGTCATTTTCATACTTGGTCCTGACACTAACATAACTTATGGCTGCATATTATTAGCTTTAGTATGTAGAAACTGATTGAACAAGCAGCAGTGAAGTCGCCAAAATGCTCGCTAATATAGATAAAATCACTTATATAAAACAACTAACTTCAAGTTTGCTGTAGCCTAAATTCTCCATTGTAATTTCTGTTGCTTCTCTGTGAACATAATAATAAGCCATGATGATGACAAGATGGCAAAATTCACCATTGGTAATAAATATTAAGTTAATAGACACAGAGAGGGATTAAATAGAAAGCTGACTTGTTAGAAATATTTCTGTCCATTTTGTGCTGCTCCAAACCTTTCATAGGAAGTGCAATATAACAAGTGGACATATAGCATGTTTCCAAAAATATTATTGTAGTCAGTGAGATTCTAAAGACCTTGTGTTACCAAGGGGACATGATTGGTTAGCCTGTTAGAAGGTGCATGCTAGAGAAACTCAGTCTGTGAACACACAAGACATCTATAGGATAACCAGAATGACAATGCAATGATCTGGTGGATGAGTGGCGATAAACAATCGGAATATATCTACTTCCCTAGCAGCAGTGAAGTCGCCAAAATGCCCAATAATATAGATAAATGTCTTATATAAAACAACGAACTTCAGGTTTGCTGTAGCCTAAATTCTCCATTGTAATTTCTGTTGCTTCTCTGTGAATATAATAATCAGCCATGATGATGACAACATAGAAAAATACACCATTGGCTGCTTATATATTCATAGGATAGCACAGAAACTTTGTCATTCTACACAAAGGTCCACAAAATGTCCTCTGAGCAATTCAGATGGTCAATACAAACCACCTTCTGACAGTTACCATGATGAACTTTCATGTAGAAATGGCTTAGATGTGTTGGAGGTAGGCATCTTTTTAACTACATTGCAACAAATGTAACAAACACAGGCATCACATAGGGTACAATGTTTCAGACACTGAAATGCCACAAAAGCCTTGATTGCCATTTAACTACATGGATATCCGAGTTACAAATTTGAAAGCAATGTGTGGTCCTTCTGTCTATCTAATTATCAGATTGTTTTGAAGAGTCTATAAGAGCATAATTCCATATAGTCATCAATGTTTGTTTTAAATGTCTTTCTTCAGTAATATATTTCAACAGTATCAGTACATTTTCTGATAGCAACAAATTATTTTGTAATACTAATTGTTCTGTGTTACTACATCTGAATTAACCTTATCATATTACTACTATGTTATAAAACCGAAAGAATTTGTGCAAAGTTGTGCATATTTTCCAGTTTATTTTCCATGTCAACCTACACAAAGGTTCATAGTTAAACATATTTAACATGTCTTTCTTCAGTAATTCTCAATAATTCAATTCTAAATTCACAATCTCTGTTTCATACAAGTACATCTGATTGGTTTCCTTAAAAATGCAAAATAAATCAGAAGACAAGTTCTTAATGTTGAGGTTTTACAGTTATACAGATCATTCATAAACAGCTTGTTAATCCTATATCAGCCATTCTTATCAACCTGTACAACGGTCTTGTCATTTCAACCTTCCTCCTAATAATTGTTGGTAACAAGCCTATGTCACCGAAAACTCAAGTTACGTAAGTACATGGTAGGTAAGGCCATTCATAATGAATTACAGCTTATAAGGTTGAATATTATACTGCAAATTAGGAAATTTAATGAAAGTCACTGTCATTACTAATTTAAAAAAATGGAGACTGTGCTCAGTCAGTTAATAAATTTCAAGCAGAAGTATGGTGCTTACGATCTACATGACACAGACCTATGGAAGGTTATCTTATTTTTAATTATTATACATGTGTGTGTAAGAAACAGTATTGTATGTGCTGTACTCTAGTCTATATAAGCTGAATAGGACAAGATATACCTGCAGACATCACTAAACAGAGAGTAGCATCTCATTGAACACACTGCCACTGATTGCCTAAGGGCAATCTGTAAGGAGTTCCATTATATGAGATAAAAAGAGGTGCCCTTTTTTAACTATAATTCAATATGTGCTATACATACTTGCATATCTCAAAACAGTTATCATAAAACAGCTTTATAAATTACTTCTTCAATGCCAAACTTTGGGACACTCTTTGTCTTAATGGGTGAATGAAGTTCTGTGTTCCTACTTCTGAATTAACCTTTTTATTACTACTTCTACATTATAAAACAGGAAGGATTTGTGCATAGTTGTTCTGTTGGTATCTCCATTTTTTTCTTAATGTATTTTTGAATAGTTGTTTGCTACTTATATATTCATATGATGGCACAGAAACTTTGTCATTCTACACAGAGGTTCACAAGACGTCCTCTGAGCAATTCAAATGGTCAATACAAACCACCTTGTGACAACAGACATGATGAACTTTCATGTAGAAATGGCTTAGATGTGTTGGAGGTAGGCATCTTTTTAACTATATTGCAACAAATGTAACAAACTCAGGCATCACATAGGGTACAATATTTCGGACACTGTCATTACCACTCAAAACAGCTATCATAGAACAGCTTTATAAATTACTTCTTCAATGCCAAACTCTCTGAACACTCTTACTGGGTGAATAATGTTCTGTGTTACTACATCTGAATTAACCTTTTATTACTACTACTATGTTTTAAAAACAGGAAGGATTTGTGCAAATTGTGCAAAGTTGTTCTATTGGTACATATATCACTCTTGCAGTATTATTCTTCAACATGGGTGAAAGATGGTTCATTCTTCAACCTTTCACATACAAACCAAAACAATAGTTCTACACATTGTTATACCTATCACATACTATATAACATCAGGCCACTAGCACCACCTGTCGTCAACTTAGGAAGCTCAAGATTGGTACAAATTAGTGCCAGATAGATCATTACTCGAAAACAATAATTCCAGGATTGTCACACTTCTCACGTCCTCTACAGTAATCAAACTATAGCCCACGGTATTCCACATCTTCTATAGTAATCACACTATAGCCCGCGGCATTCCACTGGTTCATCGGTCATGCAAAGAGGACGGGTTAGACCCTCGGGCACCCATTCGAGGCATGACATCCATACATATCGTCGAAGCGCCACCTAGCGGCCACCGTCATAGGTACCACTAGCACCACCTGTCGCGGGCCACCAGAAGCTACGTTTTATAGTAGCATTCTAACTACTGATGACGACCTGGAACGCGCCCCCCACGAAATGACACCTGGATACGGACTGGACTTGAACGCTGGACATCAACACATCACGCAGAGGCGGATCACACACCACGCGGGGAGCCAGGAGGTAATGCAGCAACGAGAGAAATCATGACTTTTATAATGGCCAATCAGAAACCTTAATGCCTGGAAATTTATGGATACTGGCTAATTATAACAATGTCATCACTCGAAATTACGAGCAGCTGGTTTTCCCGCGCAAAAAGACCTTGAAGATCCAGAAAGCAGTACTGGCCCTTGTCCAAGGCGGAAGATGGACATGGATAATAGACTCTGTGTGTATTGTATGTTTCTGTGTGTTATGTGTTATGTTTGCAGCAGTGCCAAGAGGCAACCATGAGGATGGCGGTCCAGTCCGGTGGAATAACCAAGCCTGGGGGCGAGCGTGACAGCTCTCTAGTGTCATGTCGCAGGCGATTGTCATTTATGATTTATCATTTATGATTTTTGATTTTTGTGAATTGTATGAATGAATCTCGTTTATTTATGTCGTCCTGATCGTCGTCGTACGGCCTACTCAATGTATTAGTTTGAATATGGGGGCATATTCCCAGTAAGAAGGGAGTAATGTGATGACCCCAGGTCACTGACCTTACTAGGTCAGTGACCGACTTGACGCGCACTGGGTGACCCGGACCACGTGACCACGGGGTCTTGGCGGGAATACACACGGACCGCGTCAGTAGCTGAAGAAGCAGACGTTAGACAGGCTGTGCGGCGGGGCAGGGCAAAATAAAACTTTAAAACTGGAATATTAACACTTTGTCTTTATTGGGGAACCTTACAGTACCAAAATCATTTTTTTCTGATGAAATGAAGAGAAACAGAGATGGCAAAAATATATTCTGAAAACCCAAAGCATCCTCTTTTCAATTATGTATGGCATGCAAAGGTACGTGAAAAAGGATAGTAAGGTCCTATCTTAAATTACCTTCAGTGATGGCAATGCTTTAAAATTGGCCAATCTTAGAATTTCATGTTCTCTATAGTTATATTTTAGAGCAGGTAAAAAGGAAGAGAAATAAAAATGACGGTTATGCTTTCTCTTTTGATTTCATTACCGGTCGAGCAGAAAGCAATTATACTATCTAAAGATCGAGAGGGCAGCTAAACCCATAAGTCGCTGCCTCAAGGGGTCAGTGCGTTATGCGAGCAATCAGGTTCACTGGTTCCCGCACCTGTGTCAAGCACAGTTAGCTTAACTTCAGTTAGGCCTGAGCCCAGCCAAGCAATCAGGAGGATTGTGAAGCCAAGATAAAAGTTGGACAACAATAATTATATTAATTAGCGTTTGTACACGTCTATAATAACTTCTGATGTACAATTAAAAACGTACACCTAAGAAATGTCAATATAAAATTTAATTTCGTAGGTATGTTTGTATATTTTTAGACGTGGAAGTAATGGTAAATTTAAGAATTTTTCATATTCCGACTGAGGGTTTGCTGCATAAGCAGCGCTATGTTATCAATTTGATCAGCTTTGATGCATGCAATGGGCCATATATTGACACAAAACACAAACCAAGTGAAAACTGGCCCTGAATAACTGTCGTCCTTAAATCAGTCCATGCATAATTAAGCAAAAGAAAAAAAAGCAACACAAAATGTATTTATAATGTACCTTAAATCTAACTGCAAACAATTGTTTTCTGCAGCATGCAAACAGTAAAACACAACTACAGCCTGTCACACAAGATGTAATGTATGTAGAGTCAATTCAGTACTTGGAGATTAAGACACAAGACAATATTGGAATCATAATTATACAGTAGGTGCCGTACAGGTTAGCCTCTAGTTGTATATTTTTAAATTCACCCTTATTATGAAAAATTATTCAATGGGTGCTACGATCATGAACCAAAAACGGAAGCACTCTTTGAATTATGATGTAATATTAAATAATTTTTTGTCACTGCTTAATTATACTGCCATTTTAATTATACGTGCACACATGTCAATAAAAAAAATAGGTAAATTGGTTTGGTGTGTCACATTTGAATTTAATTGGCTTTTATCAAATCAGACCGTGACGCCATGGCTTGCTGATGTCTGGTTTCACAGTGACCTCCAAACACAATCTAAATTTATTTTAGCCGATTTGGTTACGCATCAACCTGGCTTTGAGTTAACATACATGTACCAAAAGGTCCCAGGGCACTTTTATTCCCGTAAAAATAACGTAATGTTTAGGTTGGATTTAGGTCATGACGTGCCCAAACTAATATTGACATTTTTTGCTATGTTTGTTTCATTAACAATTGTTTGAATGGATTAATACTAAACGCAGGAACTGATGTAAATATATGAGGAAATTACCTTGACAATACTTTCAAAGCCAACCAATATCCAATGCAATTCCAACATCAGGTTCCGACGTCATAATGACGTTAATGCTGTACAGTGTACACTCTTTACAAAAACTTCTCCAGGCCAGGGCCCAACAGACACAAGACCTACATACAATATACATTTTAGCTTGTGCTAGTATTGGGATTAATGTTGGAAGGATGTAGTTATCTGATATTGTGCAAACGGTTGTTTATCTTAATTGACTAATTACATGATAAAGGCACGAAATAAATTTAGCTATAAATTGGTGATTGAATACAAGTAGGAAGTTTAGAACAAATATTCAGGTCCTTCCCAAGGTCATGACATCAACAAACTAAAATCCATAAATATGATGTTTACCTTCCTTGAATGGCAATCTGCTACTATTACTCAAACTTAAATACTGACATCAATGTCTGACGTAACATGCATGTCATGTCAATAACTAATATTTTTAGATAACACCAGATCTTCATGAATTACTACAAAAAAATTGATACAGTAACAAAATAATATCATTAAATGTTTAAGTAATTTTTATGAGGTTATTTTTATTGTTAAATATTGATGTACTGACACGTATATTTGTGTGCCTGTATATTATATTGAATAATTAAAGCATGTTTATTTTTGAAAATGCCATGATTGTATTATTTATTAATTGAATTGATTAAGGAGTAATGTGTAACACAAACCAACGTGACTGTAATGTGGAAAAACCGGCCGGAAACTAAGATGCCTGAGCTCAGTTCCTACATAGTTCCTACATAGTTCCTACATAGTTCCTACATAGTTCATACATAGTTCCTACATAGTTCCTACATAGTTCCTACATAGTTCCTACAGTTCTAAGTAACTTTGTAGGAAATATGTAGGAAATATGTAGGACTAGGAACTACGTAGGAACTATGTAGGAACTATCTAAAGGAACTATGTAGGAACTAGCTTCAAAACCTGTAAGAACTATCTAGGAACTGGAACCGAGGAACTGAGTTCAGAATCTAGGAAACTAATGTAAATTTATCAGAAAATAACGTTGAAACTTTCAAATTTAAGGCAACCGATTACCAATATTCGCCTGCTGGTGATGTAAGTTTACTTTCGTAATATTTGGGCACATAAATATAATAAAAGTGCTATGGACTACAATGATTATTTATGGACAGAGGTACTGATAACAAGAGATAGAGTGGTATAAAGTGTCAATAGTCCTAGTTCGGTTTGTCCTGATTTGACACATCATATACACTCAGTCTATTCTCTATTTATCCAAGATCTATTCTAAAACTTGGCATATTCCATATACATCATACTTTGGTTTTATACAATGTAAAGACTGATGCAAATTGAGCATTATCATATAAGATCGGTATACATGTAGCCTCATTCATACGCCTTGTGGTACTCCATGCCTCCATCTGAAATGTGGGAAAACGTCACCCTCTTTCGCTGCATTTGTTTGAAAACAACTTAAATTCTAGGTGACATTGTTTGGCTTTAGGATCCAGTGCTGCTGTACTCATTTCTTGGCTGTGAAGATCTGTGACCTGCAATGTGTGAAACCATATACGCGAAGCACATGTTTCTTGTTCTGTTAAATAACGTTTGTTCTCCTGCAACAGCAGCCAAATGTCGTTATGTGATTCTGATTCACTATTATTTTTTATTTAGCAACACCAATCTGGATATATATCTTGATCTCACTGAATGATATTGTGCTTCAGGTCATGAAGGAAGCCAGTCGACAGGGGTCAGCCTGGGATGACCTCTGGATCCCCCTTGACATCATCATTTGCTGAAGAGGGGGGAAGGGGGCGTTCACTTTATTGCAACTCATCCTGGTCCCTTTGTCAACAGCAGCAGCAGCAACATCACAGCATCAACCATGACTTTCATCCTAGTCATTACCTCTGGTGAGTAGGTTTTAGTAGTTTCAAATTTAGAATCTATGTATGTTTTATTCTCGTGACAACAGGTCACAAATCACATTTTAACTTAGATTTCCTCAGGCCACATATATAAGAACAATAGACCCACTTGGCCATGCAACAAACACTGCAGCAAGTTTTTATCAATATACTTAATTACAACTCTGTAAATCAAGCTTACAATTAGAAGTTGATTTACACTGTTAAATAATTTCAAGTTGCTGTGAAACGTATAAACTGTAAATCAGGTCATGTATCTTATTGTGTATTTGTTGCATTTAATATGTAATTCAATACAACCAAAGTGAGTTATGATAACCCAGTTATATTTCTTTTTTCCAGTTTTGCTCCTTGCTAACTTCCCATTATCAGCCTCCTTTCCTGTAAACCAGACTTCTGTTTCTGGGACCCAAGATAATCCACTCAGTGAGGATTTAAACAGAACTGAATCATTAGTTGTACCAGACGAGACAGAAAAGACAGAAAAAGTAAGCCAGCTCAATGACGAAGTGAACACCAAGAAATCCAATGAAGCAATCAGTGAAAATAGTAATGATGGAGAAGGCAAACTAAGCCAAAATACACCAGTAACTGGGCTCAATAAAACCGATTCATATGCAGTATCAATATCCCCATCATCTCAGGAAACACCATATGATATAGTGGACAATGACCATCAGAACATTTTGAACAAGACAGACATATCAGATAGAAATGATTGGTTGCCTCTAAACTTGACAGAGGATGAAAGTCCTTCCATGACACTACCAAGAGCCTACCATGATCTCATGTATAACAATGGGTACGTGTCTAATGAGACACAATCTACATTCACACATAACAAAACTCTCGAAGATATTATCAATCGAGAGTACAATAATGAAACTAATGAAGACAGTTCAAGCGATAATGACAGTGGATACATTTTCTATGACTACAGAAGCCCAGTGGATGAAAACAATGATTTTTATGATTCTTTAAATTCTGTGAATGAAGGAGATGTATCGTTAAATCTTAAACCAACAAAAGATATTGGATTAGTGGGAAATGAATCATCAATCAGTTCTGAAAAAGACGTATCCAATGGTGACAGTTTATTTTTCACGACTAGTCCCGAGTCTGACAAAACACCTTCTCAAAGATCTGTGGTAAATGCTTCCACCTTTACTAAACCCACTGAACTTTCCACTACAAGTGTGTTACTTTCCACAAAATTTGAAACAAGTACTGCATCTTCAACTGCCACAATGCCTACTAAGTTATATCCGGATATGAGCAAGACCCTCCCAACTAAGATTCAACTTAAACCTACACCACTACTTTCTTCGACTGCTGGGACACTGGCACCATCTGTTTCAACAACCGATTTTAGGAAATTCAACATATCTGGAACATCATCAACAGTCAACAGTTTACAAGAAGATACTCGAACCGTTACAATTCATGCAAGTCCAACCAAACTGGCCACCAAAAAAGTTACTATCAAAGAGCAAGTTGCTGACACACCTACTCCACCCACACCACCTTCAGTTGACACCAATTCATCTCCTCCTACACCTCCTTTGCCCCCAACTGCACCTTCTGTTACAACCCAATCCATAGCAGCACCTACTCCACCTCCAGGTGTTGGATCTTCATCAATTGTAACCCAATCGATGTCGTCGACGGAATCACCCGCTGGCATGGCCCCAACTCCTCCCATAGCATCGCTGTCTACAACAACCACCATTTTGCCACCTATTCCAGGAACAGAATCAACAAGTGCTATCCCTCCGACCCCACCAGTTGATTTGTCATCTACTTCCGGAACTCCATCTGCCTTACCCCCAACACCACCACATCTCTCCCCATCATCAACCCTATCACATGTCCAGAACCCCACAACACAGTCAGTAGCTTCAACACAATCATCTACATACATAACTACTACCAGCTCATCTGAAACCATTCCAACACAAAGCATCATTCCAAAAACCCCACTGTCCAAGCCCATATCCATCACCATTAGTTCATCAGTGTCTATATCATCGACAACAAACAGTCCCACCACCACAATTACCAAGGCTGTGCTACCTCCTGCTCCTGTGACAGAGGAAACTAAATTGGCAACATTACCACCCTCATCTAGTTCATCATCTAAAGCACACACTACAATTCAAACATTGCCATCCACGTCAGCTTCTTCAGCATCACAGTCTTCTGAAACCACTAAGTTTATGCCTTCAACATTGATTGCATCTTCTTCATCAGCATCACAAACATCTAAATTCACTAAGATTATAACTCCAACACTCTTCATACCAATTTCATCAAAGCCACAATCCTCTAAAGCTAATAAAGATAGTTTAACAACAACACCCTTTACAGTGGCTTCATCTACATCACATTCTTCACAAATCACTAAGGTTATACCAACAACATTGTTTACATCACGAAATCCATTGTCTGCCATAACCTCGATAACTTCACGCATCACACCAATTATAGATCTTCCAAAAACATTGCCATCGAAAACTAAGCCATATGATGAATCAGGTAAACTGACATCTTACACATCTGGTGGAAAACCTTTTGTCCCAACAGAAAAAGTTCAAACAAGTCTGCCAACAACAACAACAACAGTTAGAAGAAGTGAGACGAAGCATCATGAGAATGCCATCATACCAGTCACCGATTTCCCCAAGACGACTACTCCAGTCAGGCACATCATTACCAAACCTGGACCCCCAGATTCAGAAATAAACATCATCAACCCACCAACAGAGAATCACTTACCAACACCAACCCATGAACCGGTACCTACAAAAAGACCTCCTGTACCCAATGAAGTAACTGATGACACCCTTCCAGAGCTTTATCTCATTTTCCACTTGAGGATGGCATGGCCTGAATTTTGTGGACATCGCGTCCAGTTCAAGACATTCCTTCTCCAACTGTTGCAACAGGATAAACAGCAACAGCACCAACCGTTTTTATCAGAAATAGACTTCACATACCAGATAGTCTTTCCTGGTTCATCAGAAAAGTGCAAGACAAGCAAACCAAGGTTAAAACGTGGCACAGATTACATCAAAGTGTTTGTCTATGTTGCGGACTATAAAGGCCGATATGACAAGTTTATGACGGAAAAGCTCTACAGCTTAGTTACGACAATGGACCACAATGGAGTTTTTATTTTTGATGGACAGGTAAGGGCAATTTCATTCTTGACAATAGACTACATTTATAACCATAAACTAGAGGTCCCAATGTTGTCATGTATCTGTGCTCAGTAGCATATATCTCTTAAGCTCTGTGTCCCAATAATAATCAGTCACAGTTAAGCATGCTATAGCTTCTGATGTAGGAGCAGCATTACTCTGAATTTAATGACAGACCATGATTACCCCACATGTTGAAACAAACTTTTGTCATTTGCCAAAAAAGAAATGCTACAGCTGACAGAAAATATGGTGTTTCTTGTTAAGGTGGAGAATGTCAAGCTACAAGGGATGAAACCTCACACCACAGTGACAGAGCCTGTTCCAAAGGAGAAGCCTCAATTGGGTCCTGGTATCATCATTGGCATCTGCCTTGGCTCCTTGACCTTCATTTTCATTGCACTCTTCATCACATTAAAAGCGGTAAGAGACTAGAATTCCAATCGTTTGGAATTCGTTCCACTTCATCTTCAACCCAGATGTTGGATGTATTGTTGATGAAACTTAACTTAGTGTTCAATGGAGTTAATAATGAACTTATAACATTTTTTTAACCAATTCTAGATAGCTATCAAGAAAAGAAGCAGGGTAAAACAAATGCGTTACTGTGAAAACCACAGTGGTGTGAGAACTCCTGATGAGACGAGCAGTTTGGCCGAATCAATTCAGCTGAGTGGTGTGCACGGTCGAGAGCGTTTTGCCTATTGCAATCCTAATCTAATCATGAACTCTTTGAACACTGTGAGTTTTATTTAGAACTGAGTTTGAGATCTTTCTGTGTGTTTTTTAAACTATATCAAATAACTTTACCAGTTGAGTAATTTTCTTTTTCAAACAGACAAACCCTTCAAATATACTGAACAAAGCTGGACTGACACAAATGATTTTTGATGATGAGCTTGTGGATGAAGAGTTTATGGTGAGTTTGGGCCCTAAATGATTTTAACAATCAAATCTCTGTGACACACGTTGTTTGTTCCAATATATTTCAATGTAGGGACTCTAAAAGTCTATTAATTATATCAAAAGAATTCAAACATTTCTAAGTTATTGTGAATGTGTGATAAATTAATGTGGCTGTGCTTCATATTTTAAACAGCTTCTACCAAATACTATGCCCAAACTCTCTGAAGTGCCCATTGGAGCAGAGGACAAGAACCGTTTTGCCAATGTCATACCAGGTAATGGGATTTTAATGGAAGTTCTGAGTAATATCTATTTTAGTTGATCAAAACATATATAAGTTGCAAACATTTCTGATTTTGGCATTATCCACATATTCCAGCTCGACCTACAAGAGTGTATTTGAATTATATTAGAGGAGAGGAACATTCGGACTATTTCAATGCCAATTTTGTCAGGGTAGGTCCATACCAAATAACCTTAAACTTTTATTTTTGCAATGCTCTCTTGAACTTAATTAGCCGAATTAAAAATGCTGAGTGACCAATTAATGTTAAAAAGGTGCTTCGAATCTGATAACTGTTCTTCTGTATGAACATATGGTGGAGAATACTAGAGATTATGAACACTAATTCTCCCATAACAACTCCCAAGATAACAATAAATGTTCAAGTTACACATTGATTAATCAACCTCTTACTTGGAACTCATTAACTACTGAAAGCTGTCCTCTTTGTTTTCAGGGCTTTGATGGAAATCCCAAGTTTTACATTGCCACCCAAGCTCCTTTGGAAGGTACACGTTCAGATTTCTGGAGAATGATTTGGGAACAAAGGTGCCAGGTGATTCTGATGCTGACCCAGTTGGATGAAAATGGATTGGTAAGTTATAAGTATTATCTTGATGCTATTATACATGTATGACCAGCTGCCATAGGCAGACATAAGGATCCGATGATATAATTAATAATGTACGGAGTGGCATTGGAGTCGAATGTTACACATTTATGGTCTTTTACATGCCTCAGGATTTACATTGTGTAAAAAGCAACAAGGACGCCACCACTAGCCTACCAGTTTTAACATCTCGTTAGGCAGCTAACATCTGGCTGAGATATAGATCATGAAGAGTGCCAGGGCTGATTTCGAACCCAGTACCATCAGCAGAGCTGGCTAATGTGTTAACTGGTCAAGGCCTTCACCACTTTAGACCAACCAGATGCAAAGAGAGTATAAGATGACAATTGTCCTTAGCACATACAGTTACACCAAAGTCAACAAGTATTTTGGTTGCACTTCAGTGGTTTAAAATTCAAGTGAAACAAAACTTACATATTCCTAACATTTTCATATTCTTAACATTTTCAGTCAAAATGTGCAGAGTATTGGCCCAACACAGACCATGCCGACAAAGTTCGCATCTACACAGACTATGAGGTCATCCTTCAAAGGAGACAAGTCAAACCTTACTGGATCATATCAACTCTAATTCTCAAAGAACTTGAGGTAAATATTGCATACATGTAAGTATGTCAATGGTGCATTCCTGAGGTGTATATAATCTATGAAGATCATAAAAATGGAAGGGAAGGACAGAACCAATAAACCACTTGCAAAAACTTCTTTCATGCTCCAATTAACCATGTGCAACCACCTTGCTCAGTATACTTTAAGACATAAAAAACATAAGACTAAAATGGTGGTGTACCAGCCATGAACTATCCAACATGTAGCCATTTTACAATATGATAACATGTTAACCATCTACAAACCCATAGTGTACCATAAATACTGAGCCCCACACCCCCCCCCCCCCCCCTAAACTATCAGCAATATAGTTCTTTGCCTAGTAAGCTTTTTTGCTGAAAGATTGGTCCCATTTGAAACCAGGGCATGGAAACAAACTCACTGAGAAAGGTCAATAATGACAACTGGGCCATCCTTGCAATCACATTAACTAAATTCACAAAATTGGTCTCTTTTCCTTTTCAACTTCACAAAGACCAAATCCTTTTCAGCACATATCTGATATTTTTGCCATTTCAGCGAAACTTGTGTCGAGAGGTTCACCACATTTGGTTCTTGGTGTGGCCCGAGCAAGACCTACCACCAAGTCCCGTGGTTCTCAGTTTTCTCAGCGAGGTGTGGGATTATACACATGACAGTGATTCCCCTGTTGTAGTGCACTGTTGGTAAGCAATTGTAAATTTTAAAGTTACATGTAAACTTGTAGGAAAAAAGATTTGTACACATCTACCCACTGCGTACGTATACTGATCCAACAGTTTGCGGTGTTCTTTATTCAGCCCAGGTACTGGTAGAACAGGCACCCTCATAGCAATTGACACCTGCATGCGGCAATACATGCATTCCAAAATGGTAGATATTCTTCAGTGTGTCTATAATCTGCGCCATGATCGCGCAGGGGCAGTGCAGACCAAACAACAGTATGCATTCATTTATGAGGTAAGATCTGTAAAATGTGAAGGCAAGTTCTGAACTTCTGAAATATACAGCCAAAAAATACTCAATATTTTTGCTCGTCTTTGCAGACGCTGCACGACTTTTCTGAATATCGTAGCAGAACGCCGTCCCGGGCATCATCAGTGGCAAGTGGCATCCATTACTGACAACTACACGTCTTTAGTTTCTTACTGAGATGTTGATCGAGTTATTGTTGACTGTGATATTCAAATAGTATTACTATATATTATGTATATTTTAAGTTTTATCTACACAAAATGTGTATGTATGTTACACTAAGTCTGATACATATCACTAAATAAAATTAATTACTTGAATACAATTATTGTGTAGGTGTTCATAGCTGTATAAGACTGCTGGCCTATCATATCTTATCAAGTCATTATTTTGTTCCATGTGAGATTATGCATCTATTTGGAATGGGACGATGTACAACTGGAATGTCAGAAAGCATAATTTAATGCTAGAACTGAAGCCGAGGGTGAAGTAACATTGGTAGCCTTCAGAATTGCAATAGGTCTATCATCTTCTAGTGGTTATGAGATCAAAATACATACCAAATTGCATAACCAGACTTGTCATTATTTCAAATCCAGGTTAAGCACAATTACGCCTTTTTCATGAATATATATGGGAACTTTTCTTTTTCCAATTAAAAATGTAACTGAAAAGGACAGAAGTAGTGCACTAGCAACAGGAACACTACTGGAAATATTCTATTAAAGTGAAAAATAAAAAGAGCATTGACATCAGTAGTATAATAATTTATCCTCAATATATCTCAACTATACAATATGGAAAGATGAAACTGATGTTCATGGTTGGTGACCGCTCCAAGGCAACAAATTTTAGAGTCTGTTAGAGAAATTCAGTAACAGCTGTAAGGTATCCAAACTCGATGTGGAGCAAGGTTATTCTCTTGGTAAAACTTTTCATGCAGATGGAAATGAGATGTTAGCATACCATGCAGACCTCCTTTAAAACCTGAAAGACAAAGGTTAAAAAAAGTTACTAATATGCAATTAAAGCACTGAACTGTTAAAAACAAGAGATAATTTAGGAACCTGAATGAAATTCAATGATTAAGTACTGGTCATATTTGAATAACCATGAGTTTAACCCACCTAGTGCATGTCATAAACATCTTGCATTGCTAATTCTGGTTTGTCGTATCCCATTTCTTCAGGGAGGGTGATACCGAGTTCCTGAATTGTTGGAGTGATTTCCTTGACAATGTATGGCCAGATTTCACCTACTTTTGGTCCACATTTGTCCTAAAAAAAAATATATAAATCTTTTACATGAGTCCTTAATTTACTTTGGTAAGCACCAATTGGACTTTACTGTAATGGGACCAAATGAGTCACAAAATGCATCAGCAATAACCTTGACGGCTTCTAGGTAACGGACAGCCAAAGCATAGTCATCCAATCGCCGGCATGCTCTCATGGCTGCACTGATGATTCTTGGTTCTGGTACCAAATCCATTCCCTGAAAACCCAAGTCAACACATTTAAGGGCAACATAACACGTCTTTACAAACATAAATCCAGTCACATTTCTTGAAAGGCACAACTACTCCATAATTTATCTATTAAACACACACCTGAAGATCGTTCATTGCCTTCCTGACCTCCCAACTATCGACATCTTGTTTGTTGAAGAAAGCCTCATACCTGGCATCGAACTCCTCCACAGACTCTGCGGGTCCATGCTTCTGTCTGATGCTTGTGACAGCTGCAGTACACAAATACATAAACAAATAATTACACACTATAGAAGTCAGCCTTTCTGGTCTAAAAGTCCAGTAAAAGATATACATAGAATCAGGTGCACAACCTCACAAATGTTTGAATTTTTTCTCCCAATTATATTATATTACCATTTACATGTATAATTCATCCGCAAAGAAAAGAACTGATCTTTAGAAAGAATGACTTTTGTGGCCTAAAAATCCAAACTGATTTAGCATTGTAAAAGCACAATGTCTGGATGTTTACTGATAAATGGCTATTAAATACTGTGACCATTTCAACATTATTCATATCTTTCTGTATTTGAACTCAATTTACACTAGAATGAGCCAGAGATGCCAAGTTCTTGAGTGAATGTGCGAGTTTTGACTGTTTCCAACCAGTTTTCAATTAAATGTGAAAGATTTATTCTGGTTCTCATTGCGGGAGTTAAATTAAAATATGAAGAAAATACTCGGTCTAGAGGAGTGAGACAGCAACCAAATTCGAGAGACTGATGCAGAATGCGCAAGACCTGGCATGTCTGAATGAGTGTCGTCATCGCCAATAATAAATTGTTAATTTAACGGCCTATCAGCCAATCAGACGTCTTGATTCTTCGAAATAAGGACGCGCAAAACGTCAGACAAAGAGTTTCAATGCCAGAAACCTCAATTCGTAGTGCAAGTGCTTGACATTAAATTAATTATTCAGAATTGCAATTTAGTCTTTTTCACACGAAGAATGTAAGTACTTCATGTATCCACAAGTTCTTGTCTATTCAATAGAGATCAATGAGATAATGGAAATAAATCAATTGATTCAAGGCAAACATTTCAAGGTCATTGATCATGTTTATTTTTTTATAACAGTAGTCAGTACTAAAGTGTGCCTGAAATTTCGGCTTTCGATGCTCAACAAAGACGGAATGCACGGTAATACAGGTACAGATGACCAATGCTTTCTGCACTGTACTAACTCCTGTTTTTTGTCAGCATGGCTTCCAAACAAATCTGCTTTTCTCTGAATGAGCGGACGTGACCGATTTCATGACGGCAGAATCTCTCGTAATTTTCACTTAAAAAGAACAAATTATTACCAATGCTAGACTGTGGGATGCTTTTCCTTACTGTTGACGATACAACGCCGCTGAAACGAGAGGCAGCAAGTCGAAACATTTTGACTGAGGCTGGGGACTTCTTGCTCCTTAGGTCACCACTCCGGTCACAGGAAGTGAACGAAAAATGTTGTTGTAGTGATAAACGTCGGATGGCGCCACCGGCCAATAAGAAAACGCCATCTGTCGAGTGTCTATTGAAACAACCTCAGTAAACTTCCGGTGACGAAGACAGAAACTGAAAATTTTCAGTATGGTAAGATTTTTTTCAGAACTTCTGGTTTAAATAATGTAATGAGGTCTAGTAATGAACACGAACAACTAGATTCACTTGAGAGGTTTTTTAAATACCAAAAAAGCAAGTCAATCTGAACAGCTGAAGTCGTGTGCAGATGAGTCAGATCTCTCTGTCTCACTCTCAGTAGTTCTCACTGTCTCAGTCAGTGTGCGTAGTATTGAGGATTGAAGGGGAGGGGCAGGGATAGATAATCTATCGATAATGTATACCTTTAACTTTTATACCATGTATATTTGAATATAGGAATAGAGTAGAAGTGGACTTAGTACTTGTTTTTAGTACATATTTTTATCTGTTATTTTGACAAATGTATCATGTGTTCTATTACTGTGTCAATAAAAGCATATATTTTTTTATTCACAATGATGGTCGACTCGTTATAATGTAAATTGAGGTCAAATAACTTAAAAGAATGATAATTTTCGAGAAACGGATTAGTTCTGAGCAATTTCCTCCCATGTTCCCACAAAAAGTTTAGGATCTCTCATGTATGAAAGCTCAAAAGGGACAATCACGCTGTAAAACTTCGTTCGCACTTGTGCATTCCTGTTCGCTTTGCGTAAAATGCGGTTCGCCTTTTTGGGCGGCGTTCACTGTGCGTAAAATGCGGTTCGCCTTTTTGGGTCGGCGTTCGCTTTGCGTAAAATGCGGTTTCGCCTTTTTGGGTCGCGTTCACTTTGCATAAAATGTGGTTCGCTGCGTTTGTGTTGTTCAATTGCCGTTCGCGTTATTGGACTCTCGGGACTCTCTGGTGTACAGCTTGTGACTTGTCTGCTATTTCATGACGTCACATCCTTGCACATGCGCTTTATTAAAATCCTGTTTACAATGAACACAAGAGGTATGTTTAAGTATATATTTTGAATTAAAACAATGTTTTAAAGGGTTAGTGTTAGGGTTAACCCTAACCTTATAAGATCAAGCAACAACGGGAACAGCTATCCAACAACGCCAACGGCCATTCAACAACAGGAACATCTATCCAACAACCAAACGACAATTCGGGAACGGCTATCCAATAAAGCGAACTGCATTTTAGGCAAGCGAACATAGTTTTGCAACAACACAAACAGCAATTGAAATACACTAACGGCAGTTTACAAAAATGCGAACAGGAATTGAATAGGGCAAACCAAGTTTCACAAAAATATGTCCCTTGTGAGCTTTCATACTCATGGGTTAAGCCCAAAACTTTGGCAGGGACGTGCACCCATGAATTGACAGATAAGTATTGAATGATTGCATTGAAATTTCTCTCATTCCAGGTGTGACTGCAGCACCGGACTGAGATGTAAGCTGTCACAATGTATGTACAATCCTCTTACATCTACAACAGTGGCTAGTCAGGAACGTGGATTAGTAATTAGCCGTGCAAGCTGTATCCAAGAGGGTGCTTCTTGCACTTGCTGGTCACCATGATTGAATTTTGCACTAAAAGGAGAATGGCAGTCGCCATTGTTGGGCTTATTGGGTAAATATTGTTCAAATTTGGAATCATTGATTAACGGTTAAAATGTAACAAGTTTTCTGTGAACATGAGATTCAATAGCCAGCATTTTACTTTGCAGGTTATCGGTTGTAGTTTTGATCATTGAGAACCAATTTTCCTGGGAACATGATATGAGAGATGTCACAGGCTCACCAGGTAATATTCTACACTTAAATGATCTATTATTCGGCTTGTACAATATAATAAGTTGGTCTTGATATAGTTTAATGGTAAATATATAACATTTGCAATATAAATATGTTTTCAGAAAATTCCAGTAATGAGTGTGGGCCTGGCATACCTGTACAAATCAAAGAAGAATGTCGACGATGCACAAACTTTGAACTGGTAAATATATGTATATATAAAGGTCATTACACAAAAACAGTGCACCATCCCTCAACTTTCACATGTGATTTTAACAAAATGGTTTTAATCATGAATGTGGTATGAGGATGAGTAGACCAATGTTAAGATATAAATACACACAAGAAGTTTTTCTGATAATTTGGCTCTCCTTGCTGTAAATGGCATGTCTCACACATCAGTTTATATATCTCTGTACCCTACACAATGAATGTAAGTTAAAAATCACTTATAATATTCACACAGGTATAATTTGGAGAAGTCGCATTTTCAACTGGTGAAGAAAATTGTGAAATATTTGCAGTTTCAGTATCATTATCCAATTTCCCTCCTGTTACCAACCATGGTATTTAAATGCTGCTAGAAAAAGACAAAGATTGTTAGGTTTGTGCACTTTTCAAGAGATGAAAGCACTGATATTGGGGACTTCAGGATATCTTACATAATTGGAAAACATCTTTCCAGTGTTTCAAGAAAAGGGTTTGTAATGACATGGGGTGACTTTTTGTTTCGTCCTTCCTGTTACCAAGTTTATGAGCAAACTATTTATCAAATGGAAATTTGGGTGAAATTACTACCATTTCCCTTACAGACATTGCATAAACTTTCCTTAAATGTCTATCTTGTAACCTTGGTTTCCTTCCTGTTACCATAATGGCTGACATAACAGATGAAAAATGTTTTGTTGTCATGTTACAACACTGAAATGTATGAAAATCCTTGATTTTGAAAGATTGAAAATTTAATTGTTTTTTGCATTTCGAACTACATATCATGATACAGTAAAACCCATATGATGCGTAATGTTCACTATGGCTTCCAGAACACATAAAAGTTTATTATAAAACCCTACATAATGGAAAAGGACTACTGAATATAATAATCAAATCTTTGTCATAACTTCACACACTTGTGCTAAATCATCATGTAATTAGAGTCAGAGGATGTTTTCTTTTGAAAGCGCTCAAACATCTGGGCAGCACATATGATTTTGCCATTTTTTTGCATATCATTTAAGTGTATCATTATTGTTACATTATGGCTATCAATTCCCGTATAGTAATGCTTGGATCTGTGTAAACGGTATATCGAGAACTGCTGTACAGCTGTACAGCCCTACCATATATATCTACTGGGATGATGATGTGAAGAGTCTATTTTTCAGGTATTGTTTTCGTTTCCCGGTATTAAATATTTGGACATTTTCTTGTCTTTTCAGAAAGCCCAAAGCATATGTTCTATCACAGGGTATATTGAATTGGTCAAGTGTCCAAATAATAAAGAAAGGTGGAGGAGGTATGAGGACTTTGTATTATGAATGAAACATTTATTTAAAAAAGTAATTAATAATCATCTTTGTGATATCTATATGTGAAAACTGCATTTTGGAAATAATTGCATTTCAATATGAATGATTCTAAATGATTATTTTCCTGCCGATTTCTAGATCAAAATGTCTGGATGACACAAAATAAAACAGTTGCTAAATTGTAATATTTAAATGCCATTTTTAAAAGTTTCATCCACCTTCCGACAGTTTTGACACCTTGCACACATACCTGTAATGCCTAACATGAGGTTTATTTTCTATCTTTTAGATGCCCTAAAATGACTTGGGTTGAGGAGAGGAACTTTTGGATATTTGAGAGTTGTGTGGCATTGATTGGCATGGCATCTTACACGATGGTAACCATGCGTCAGCGAAGATTAGACAAGCTTCTGTTAGATAAAGTTCACAAACAGATTGCTGCGGGAGTGTAGGTTAATATGTTGCAGTATTAGGAAATTTTGTTACTAAGACTTAATTTTGTTGTGCTAATGACACGGATTGTAAATAAACGGGCGATATATATGAAATTGGAAGTATTGGTCAATGATATAAAAATGGTGCAAAATTATCATGGGACTAGTTAAGTTGCATTTGTGAGGATCACTGTGTGATTTTATTTAATTCAAGGTTATCAATAAATTATTTTTTACTATGATGTATCCCATCTGTTATTGTCTCTCTATGTCTCCATACTGCTGGATGTGAAACTTATAATGGTCAGCTTATATTACCAGCTGCCAGAAGCAGATATAATGATGAGATGATAAAGCTTGGAGTCTACACCATGTTACACATTTCTTTCACTTACCTCATAACAGACACCAATATTTTGTATCATAAATAATGTAAGGCTTCTACATGGAGTAATCAAGCTTTATCATGTTTATTAAAGCTTGCTTTGACAACATCAGTCACAACAACAATTGAAACATTGCTTAAAACAACAAACATGCATAACAATCTGGTTTTGGATCGCTACCATTCAACAGTAGAGTTAGCTTATTTATTAAATGCCACTTTGTAAGCCTGCAAAGTTAGATAACAATATGCAACTTTCGCACAGAGAGAAAGGGGATGACAACTAATTATAAATATATGACTCGGTAAGGAAGATCAATTACATAAATATAATACCTTCCAAACTATATATATATATATATATATATATATATATATATATATATATATATATATACCAACAAACATTGATAACTACCTTCACCGTATAAATAACGCATTCCTGATACAGTGGAACTCCATTCAATCCTTTAAACCCATTTGTAGTAACTAATGTCACTGAATTTTGCCATTTGCATTCGGCACTGTAATCATATACAAGGAAGTTATGTTCAACAAATTATCATTGGAACTTGTATACACAAATTATGAAGAAATTAGCACAAATTTTGATCGATAATTAACACATAATTTGTTCCCCTGCTGATATAAATAGCTATAAATACACAGAGCAAAAACACCGACTAAATATGCCTTCGCAAAGTTAGGTGCAACAAGCAATGGAATAAGGCTCGCGTTTTACTTGGATAATATTGCACTTCCTAATATGTGAGTAGATGCAGTCTTTTACCCTTAAGAAATTGCAGTGGGGGGAGGTGTTAAGGTGCGGGGCCCTAGGGTTGACCCTGTGTAGACGATCATGAACAAAGCCTTGTTGTGAGTACAAATGAATATATGTATATAGTCTACATGTAACACAGTACAATTAATGCACATTGGCATTTTTTAACTTCGCAAAACATCCTCATAATGACTAAAATGTTCGGAATAATCCATGAGTTGCAATTCAATGTCAACTTAGTCATAAGTCAATAATCAATAAAATGGGTGCCCAAAATTTGGTCATCCAACACTTAAATTGCACTTACATTAAATGCAAACTGATATGGCACAATCAATGTAGACTTTAGCGAACAAAGCATGCATTGACTGTAGTAACAAGAGTTTGTTGCATTGGATAAGTTTGATACTGCTTCATAGAAGCAAAGCTCAACAACACAATAATGTGAAGAAGATGGCGTACAATTGTGTGGATATATCTATCACTTGGCATCACAGTAAAGAAACTTTAGTTCTGCTGGTATCAGCATGCCCTGCACATACAGTTATACTTCATGCTGCACCAAATATGTCGTATGAATGACCTACTGGTCTTCATTGTCTTGTTCTTGGTCTTCATCATTTTCCTCCTCTCCAAATCCTGCTACTTCCCCTGCACCGCTAAGACGAGTAGGTCTGCGATACGGTGCTGGTTTCACAGGACTGGAATGAGGACTGTTGTTAGGCGTCTTGTACCCTGAACTGCCGACTGCACCAGCGTGGTTTGAAGATCCCATTCCTTCTGTGTAAGACATCCTGGAGGAAGCTGAAGCTCCTGCGCCTGAATTGGCTTTATCATCTGCTAATCCATCACAACCCTCAGAACACGTCCTCCTCCGACCCTTGCCTCCTGTCTGCTGGGACTTCCCTCTTTCTCGTGAAGTGCGTGGCCGGGAACCAAGACCCTCGTCCTGTCCTAGTCAGAATGACTGCAGTGAACCAGAGTGAGAACTGCTGTTGCGGATTGCCCTGGCCTCCTCACATTTCATCTTAACACGTTCGCGGAACATCTTCAAGCAGTTGTAGCAAGTTTCGTTCACTTTCCTCGACTTGCAGTCACCACAGAAGTTACCGTACCCTGACGCCAAGTCGTTGATGCATCCATAAATTCGCGCATCCTTATCGCTAGCTGCTCTCTTGTTCATTTCAATCACTTCTTCTAGATCCTTCAAAATATAACAAAAGCGAGTTACAAACTTTAACAATCTGCACAAAATTAGTATGGATAAAACCACAATCTGTATTTCATTGTCAGCGTACCTGTACTCTAAAAGTCAGAATACTGATGAGATTCTCAGGCTCAAGGCAACTAAAGTAAGGATCTTTCTGCAGTTCACGATAACTCTTATGTCTTGCAAATTCCACACATTTCCCAAGCAGACTTGTCAATCCATAAGTTTGTGCTGTGATAAGCAATTCCATGCTGCCAGGTTTGGTCATAAGAAATTCTTCACAGCGACGCTTTACTTCGTTTATCTGGTACTCTTCAGCAAGAGGCAGTAGCGAGTAAACATTTGAGTCTAAAGAAAAACAACCAAGAGAAAATTTTGAAATATCAGTTAACTGGCAAAAGAATTCATTTGTTCACGAAGTTCTAATCTAAACATGATTTCCATATTCTCACCTGTGACAGATTTTATCGGAGGATACATGCAATGAAGCAACTCTACGAAATCATCCACTTTCTTGTTAGGAAGTTCAATGGTTTTTTGTTCTTTTTCCCTGAAATCTCGAATAAACATGGACCTGAAGACAGGCGACCAGGCTGCAAGGATCTCTCGGTGGACATACAGCTTGGATCCTTCTATCACGAGGGTCAAGCTGGACATCTCATCTACAGTTGTGAAATCAGGGTATTCTGGCGATTCGATCTCCATGCTGTGTTGCTGAAATATCAAAAGTTGGGATACAAACACACAGGTAAGTTATAAGCTGTATTATAATCTAATTCATATTGCTTTCTATAGTCTATACAGAAAGACAATTAATTACAATTTGTATAGACATGCATGTGATATAAAATTATAAGGATTTTATATAGGCCTAGGCCTAGAAGCTATTTAAGCAGGTATAATATTTTTAATTAACCCGAGGAAGTGATTGATTAAAGCTGAACTGTATCACGTATGCTACATTGTAAGAATTACTTATGAAAGTTTAGGATAATTTTTTTCTTTTTCTCCATCATGTCAGACTCAAACATGGCTGATCCTGAGTCACAGGGGCCAAGTGTGGGCATATAATGCATTATGTGCGCACTACCAAAGCTTACTATGTTTTACTTTAACTCAACAAAGGCTGTGGATCATATGGCAATCAGATAACCTGTGCAGATATTTTGCAATCTACATAAGAAAAGGAAATTGGATCCAAATACGTACCCTTGTAGTCTTGTAAACAAACGCCTTTTCGCCAATATCTCCCTTGAAACGAGGAGCTCTAGAGCAACAAATTGCTCTGATTTCGTCCCTAAACATACAATTGTCTTCAACGGCTCTTCTGATCCTTTTAATGAATTCCAGACTGGACAAATACAACCCAAACCTTGGCTAGCTATGCAGGTTTATTATGATCCTTTTCTGGGTCACCAGCCGCGCTGCGCGTTGTTTTCCTTGCTATTTTTAGCTCATGCTAATAAGGGCGCTGCGCTATGCAAAACAGAT
Source organism: Alitta virens (assembly GCA_932294295.1). Lineage (NCBI taxonomy): Eukaryota > Metazoa > Annelida > Polychaeta > Phyllodocida > Nereididae > Alitta > Alitta virens. The sequence goes on along the minus strand of OW028577.1, from coordinate 32,098,482 downwards.
GCACGTGGCATCCATTTGCTTGGTGATATAATAACGAAGTCAATCTAAGCTTTCAATATTTATTTACTGCATTTGACATTGACAAAAGTGAGGTACCATTATAATTTCCCTACACACAATATCAGTTAACTTGCAGAATCCCAACACAATAAGTGACTAGTAATTGTAATGTTAATATTATTAGCTTGCTCCCCACGTTCAAAAAAAGATATAGCAAATGATATAAATCATTATACTTGTTCAAGAAAATTGGCAATGGCTACTCTCAATTGGTAATAAGATTATAATATACCCACTACAATATTTGTAATCAATGAACTAATTGTACAGTTTGCAATTATAACTTAAAAAAGAGCTATAAGTCTTGCAAAATTTGTCTTGTACCATATGCACAAACTTTTACGATTATTGATAGACAAAATTGCAAAACATTGTATTTATAATAGGTGTGCAACTTGGTAATTTAGTTTAGCATAACATAGTAATGATATCAAATATACATTTACATATTATTCACTCTTCTTTTCATACAGAACTACATGCATTCATAAAAGAGAAATTAAAGGTAAAGTATTTCTAGGTCCTAATTTTCAATCACAGTTTTTGAACACCAAGAAAATACTTTACCTAATAAGTAGGCTAACCAGTGCACATGAAGTGACATAACTGTATAATGTATAAACTTTAACTCCAGGAATGTTAATTGGGAAATTATGGTATATCACTGTCGCAAATCTACACCTTATATCAAAAGATAATAAAAGAATAGAATTTAATGCAAGATACAAGAAGCAATTAGGGCTGTTCCATTTAAAACGAGAGGGTGACCAGAACATTTTCAGATATATTGAACGTGTTTTACAATATTGACCTACCCTTTGATAACATCAAATGATACATTTCGGAAATAAAAATATCACAATTGTTTCACAAAGTTAGCTACAAATGTATTTGCACTAAATTGTTGTTCAATTTGTGTACATAACAATTAAGTGTTGCCAACTTTATAAGTAGGAAGAACTTAGCTACAAGTCCCCTGTCCGGCGGACAATGCAATGTAGGTCGGTTCTGGCTAGGAAAAACTGAAACTTATAATTAACTGTATGAGCATTGGCAACAATAAATTGTGACTCCCCAAGACCAGAACATTGTACATTCATTCATCTTAAGTCTTCCATTATAGAGCATGAGTTATGGATTAGTCTTGTAGAAATTTTGGAATAAAGCTGACTTATTTCCATTCATATGATACTTGAAATTATCATTTGTCTGAATATGTTTGTAAAATATAATACAAATGTTTAGCTATATCAGCAAATTAAATACATGTTAAAGCAACATGCACAATTAAGATAATTAACCCATACAGATATATTGGAAAACAACCAGGCAACACTGTTTACAGTGTTAGTGTGACATGACATCTCAGAGTCATCTTGAATTACATTTTGTACATGTATATTGATCATAATATTGCACAAACAGGACAATCAATGTAGTTTACAAAAATTACAATATTAGGATTGGTGTATTTGAGAGATAGAAATAATTCACATGCGTATATCCTGCAGCAATAACAAAGTGCTGAATGCAACTTTAAACTGCTCATTCACCAGCATAACATTTATAAGAACAAAATTCCTTCATAACAAAATAATGTCCCATATAACATGCCAAGTTGGCCAGACGTTTGCCCAGCATCAATCCGACATTGGCCCGACATTAATCTAATGTAGGGCCAACATCAAGTCCATACGACACGTTACCTTAAGAACAATAATTAAATGACGCCCTACATAATGTACTTCCCAGGACAACACAACCACTTTTGACACGTGTCAGTTACGCATCAACAATAAATGCACATTAACAACAACTGAATCAAAGAACTGCATCATCCTTGAAAACCTTGTATGTTACAGCTATCGTAAGCAGTATAAAAGTCATGGACAAATAATGTAAAAGTTGATTTGAATAGTTTTTTTTCTGAATGTTAGAATTTGTTCTATCGCCTGTTGTCTCGTCCTGAACATGAAAATGAAGACCCTTGGCAAGCGATAGAGATTTCTTCCATAAAGCTGAAAAGATAAAAATATTAAAAAAGTCAAAAAGATCCAGACCTCACATCACATCAATATTTTTTGTCCCATTTGTATTTGAATACAAAAATTACCAACCTTTTTGTATTATGAACATAAGTGCCTCCAAGCACAATCCGGACCCCTGGTGTTGCCCGGTTGAAATTATGAACAGTTAGTGATTCTTCATAAGTGGTGCCACCTATGATGAATACAATGATGTCTTGCGGCCTGTCAAAAAATAAATATCATACACGTTAACTCCATATTTCGACAAGAAATGACTTATTGATAGCAAAAAATAAAAATAAAAAACTAGGCAATGACATGGAAGTTGTTAAAAAAAATTCTGGGAACTTCCCCAATTACCTTTCTTTGAGCTGACTTGTTCCCAAATAAGGATAAGCGGCTTCTCTTAATCTTCCCTTGATCAGCTGATCCAGCAATTCGTGCAGAACAGGTTTGTGTTGTGTGTAGATGTTCTCAACTCCCTGTTAAGCAAGATAATTTAGCAGTGCGTAAGACAAACATTGCCAATTCAATTCCGATACGACTACGCAATAATACATCAATGGCAGTGTTTGAATATACAAATGGTTTCTGGTTGTCAGTGCCCAAAAAATTTATACACAACCAATATTTGTTCGAATTTTGTATGAAATTATATAATTATACCAATCATGCCTGATGGACAAGCAGAGGTAAACACTGACTTCGAACTATAAAAATTGAAAGATCATGTTATGGCCATTATATAAATCATACTGATGATCATGCCTGAACAACAAGCAGTGGTAAGCCCTTATGGTTGATTTTGAACACTAAAAAGGAAAAGTGTATTTCATTTGTGCTTGAAAATAATCACCTTGAGTCCTTTCAAGAATTTCTTTGTCATTGCAATTGGAGTTTCACTACCAAATAAATCTGTCCCTCGAACACGTTGACCACCAAATTCAAGAACTGCATGGACCATCTGCAGATAGCCGTGACATGGGTTTTATAATGAATATATCAAATATACATTGCATCAACTTGAAAACATCAAAATATGAACATTTATACATACCCTTCTCAGTTTTTCATTTACTCCTCTTCTGCTTAACGCGTCAACGAGACCATTGATTTCATTACTCGAGTTCTTCTCATACCTTAACGCATACAACATCACCAGCCGTACAGCATCTAGTTCCTTCGTTTTGTCACTTGAGATCAGACTGCGGATTTTCTGGAGAATAAAAAAAAGTTGTCAACTCAAATTATGGGCAAAGATTGCCGTGCATGGAGCTGGCACAATGACCTTTGTCCTGAATGGCATTAATTTGTGTGGTTGTTCATCAGGAGTTTATTGCACAATCAGATAAGGCCTTACAAAGCACTACCATATTTGGAAATGGCTTCATTGCCATGTTGTGTAAACTGGCCTTTGATTGGCTGAAACACTGATATTATCCCCCATTGGCCCAAGAATGAGTAATGCAATCTTACATTATAGATGGCAGCAAATGCAATCCTCCACAAATTCAGCTCAAGGGGTCAAAGTGATTATGGCTATAAAACAATAACATTTCTTAGTATGTCACTTTGCTTTTAACAGTTACCTGGAGGGACTGGGAGTGGTCACTTTGACATGTAAGCTCTTGTTCACATTCTGATACGTCCATAATGGAATGTGCACTGATCAGTCTTGAAAGTTCCCCAACGACTGTCACATGTTTGGATACAGTTCCCGACATCTTCTTAAACTGAGGGTAATTCTCCACAAAAGCCTGAAACAGCGATCCATAACATGTTTGATGATGTTGTGAACATATCATATTTGCCAAAATTGTTGTCATTTAAATTAGTTCAGGTAATATTGTACACACCTTCATATCTGCAATAGATTCCACTTTGGCATGGCTTTGGGATTTTTGTTGGAACTGCTCCATGAGGTCTTTGATGTGGCTTCCAATCTCGCCAAAATTGAGATACATGTTCTGCAAATTATGGCAAAATAATGTTGTTTTTTAAATCTAGATTTACAAAATTAATAGCTAGAGCTGTGATAAATCAACTGACACTTACGTTTGCATAGAATTCATCATGTTCAGGAGACAAGACAACTTCTTGTAGATCTCTGGGTATGCCAGGGACTTGTGACAAGTTTATCCTGTTATTATTAATGCTTAAAAGTTCATGCACCATAGCCTGGTAGGTCCACTGTCAGTGAGGAAAATTATTACATTCAATTAACTGTTGGCTAAAGTTACAAGTTTTAAGAATGAAGTAGCTACATTGGCATGGTAATCTTAAGAAAATTGAAGAGCAGTTATATGTCTTATTAGTTTTAAGCATTGAATCAATACCTGATTAAGTAAAGGGGTGACAGAATCATCTCTGCGATCCAGAATAAGTAGCACTGGAGGAACATCTGTCTTTCGGAAATCAAATAATGAAGCATCCCTTGATATCACAGTCTGGAGAAAAGATAAAAAGTCCCATCAACGGCATGAACTACATTCATTTTAAATACAAGGCAGAAGATGGAACTACATTCGTTTTAAATACAAGGCAGAAGAATTCCAGTTAGTTACTTACTCTGACATTATCTGCCAATCGCCTGGCCATTTCTGAGGAATTTTGATAGCGAATCATTGGACACTTCTTTAGGGAGAGCAACAAAGATGTCAGACCATGTGAAGTTCTCTCAAGTGCTTGCGTAGTCCAACCTCTTCCCTGAAACAAGAAGCACATTCATCAACATTCATCATTATTTTCATTAAACCATGATAACAATCGCTATAGTAACAGATTAATAAAGACATGGATATTGCAACACATACCTGATAACATCCAATTATATTCAAGGAGAACAGATGAGGAGACACGGCAAGATAATCTCCATAGAATTCCTGGAAGATTATCAATTTCTTTATTGCAAAACATCCAAAGAACAATTATATCCAACAAACGGTTAACATCAAGAATGACAACTGATAATACCTGAACTTCTCTGACCACTTCTTGATCATCGGCTTCAGCTAAAGTTTTCACATCTTGCTTGCGTATCACATTTGAAAAATCTGAAACATTAAACATTATCTTTATGTTATTGTATGTATACCTAGAGTATTCAGTACTATTCATGACAGGGTTGGCAAGTTTAACCCACCCACTGGGTTTAACCCGGGTTAAACCCAGATTAAACCCGGGTGGGGCTAAATAGACATTTTGCCCAAAATGGGTTAAACCTGGGTTAAAACCCATAATTTTACTTATAATCAGTATAAAAGGTGCAGGAAAGACAAAACAATATTTAAACTATTGTATCTGAAACATTAAACTTTGCACAGATGATGCTACATGATGGTAGGACGTAACCAAGATCAGTGGTTGTTACCACCGATGCGCATTTGTGAAAACACTAAATTACCTGATGGTTTAGCAATTTTTTGCACCATTGGAAGCTTTAGAATTACAATCTTTGGAATGTATTTCTACTAATTTGGCATCTCATGCCTTGAGCTTGTAGGAGGTTTTGGCCAGGTTTAACCCACTTTTGCCCGGGTTAAACCCATTTTGCCCGGGTTATACCCAGGTTTTACCCGCTGGGCTGGGCAAAATTGATTTAACCCGGGTTAAAGTCCAACCCTGATTCATGAATGAACAATGTTGATGTTGTATGACAAATTTCATGTAAGAATTGACCACTCTCTGTCAAGAAATTCTATCAATCTATCTGTACTAATAAAATAATTAAAAGTCTCAGTATATACACACAATTTCGTAAGCACATTACATACCACAGAGTGTTGCAAACATCACTAAACAAAGATGGGATAAACAATTCTACAGACTCCAATGAACAATACATTAGAAAACCTACATATTTAAATGTAATCTACAGAAATTTAGTTACTTACACACATAATACAGTCCATACTTGGGTGAGCGCAGTTCTTGAGATAACATTTCAACATTTTCTCGAGTTGGTCGTAAAAAACTGATGCACTTCATGTGTTTCATACTTTCTCTTCCAGCAGTGTCGATCCTCTCAAATAGATACACTTCTTTTTGGAGGATTTCTGACTGCGCATACACCATGCTGACAATACTAGTCTGGAATTAAAAAGTTTCGTATTTTCTTACTTATTATTAAAATCATGGTTCAAACAGAGCAGGGAAATTCCCAATGTCTTACAGAAGTATTATAAAAATAGCATACATACAGTAATTAAATGAGCATATAGTCAGCACAACAATAAGACTGACTGAAAAAAATTTGTTTGTTTCCAATTTCTGACCAACCCTGACTTCACAAGGCCCAACCTTTATTTTTTTTAAGGCATCTGTCAAAAATAAATAAAAAATGGACATTTGACACCCAATTTTTTGTCTTTGAACCTTGATTCTTAGGGGGAAAATTAAAATATCGTTTTTTTTTTTTTTTCAGGTAAGAAGGCTGGAGATGCCTCCAAAACCTGCGCCAGGCGGTATTTGAGGTGCGCGAAATCAGTGTATGTAAGTTTCTTTGAGAGATCACCACTAATGAATAAGAGCCGACAGCAGCGTGTGGTCAGGAAGGGTTTCTCAGGCTAAACAATAATCAAATCCAGAAATTATTGGACAATATATATGTGATCGATAGTATTATCGAGAACACATTACTTTATTACAACAATGTATAGGCTACTGCATATATTATTACAACAATGTATAGGCTACTGCATATATAACCATAATCCAACAACTATAACTCATAAGAGCTATTTCAACTGCTGACTTGCCCCCACACCCTTTCCTGTGTCACTTTAGTTTTACTGTCACTGTCACTGTCAGTGTCACAGTAGATGACATCAAAATACTCACGGTCTCCTTATCCATGAGAAGAACCTTCATGCCAGGACCACTATCTTCAATCATTTTCGACACATACTGCTTGACTGCTAAAATTACATTCATTGTGACAGTATTACCAGCGAAATTCACAATATGTCAAAACACTTTCACTTCAACACATTATCGCTCAATTACTTTTGTCATTGTCACCAGATAGCGCGCATAAATCGTACCAGCTTGTGGCGCCCTCTTTAGTAAATTTATTTTCCCGAATTTAAACATCTTTTACAGCGCGCACTTTTCGGCGGTCCTGAGCGGCAACATTCAGTGACGGCTGCCAAGCGGGAGAGTACACGACGTCCCAAAGCTTTATCTTGATCGTAAGTGTTGTCCATTTCTCTTCTGCTTCATTAACATGATTTAGAAGAGTGCCCAGTGTTAGTTGAACTGTTTAAGGGGTGTGTCATGCTGTTGTTAATCCATGGATTGGGTCAATTGGTGCAAAAACTTTCATACTATAATAGTATTCATAGTCTTCCTGCAGCACATGTGACAGCTACAATCGTCTACAGCTAGTACAGCCTACAGGGTCGTGACAGGATGCTGGACATTTTTGGATGCTCTCCTGTTCGACTTCCCCAAGTTGCAAGCTGTTGAAAATGTTATGCAGCTTTGTTGTACTTGTAGATTTAGAAGGGGGGGGGGACCTGGGCAGTATACATTAATATATTGTAATACTTAAAAGCTAAATCTTGTTGGTGGGGGAAGGGGGGGGGGGGGGAGGTCATGCTGCTGCTCCTTAGTCCTGGTAATAAATAATTAGGCCTAACCTTTTGCCAAGTTTTGGGAATTAGTATGTTGAAGTATGCATAGCTTATTGACATACAGTACAAGATGCAGTTAGCAAGGTTGGAGTTTTTATCTTGGTTAGATTGAGAACTACTGAGTGTATTGACCCTACTACTAGTACTAGTTCCCATCTATCCATTTTTACAATGCATTGTCAGTCATCAACCATCTTCCTAAAGCAAGGGGTCTTCCTCTGCCCAGCTCTGCACGGAGCATTTCGGAGTAGGAGGTCATGAACATGATAAATTTGTAATGTATGTAAATATTTTCATGTCCACTTAAAGGTCAGTGTAGCATACTTGTAATTAGGGAACAAAATGAATTTTAGGATAATTTTATTATTATAACAATCAACTGATATATATCATTTAAAAAAAATTTTTTTTTTCCTACTTTGGTTTTCTTTTGAAATTGATAATAAATTGTTGTCAATTTGAGTTCACTGAAAACTTGATGTGGACATTGAACAAAACTTTTATTTCAAGCGGTAGACTAACGTTCAGAACAATTCAGGCATGTTAGCTTATCACTCCAAAATGTTTAAGTTAATTGGATTTTGGAGGTTGATAAATTAATTACTCCGTCATGATGTTGAGTTATAGATATTAAACATCCTTGGGTCTTATATCTGTCTGATAAATGCTGTCACACACAGACACAAGCTCTGTTGGGTCAGTTGTAGCTCTGTTCATTCTGTGATGATCAGATTTATGTACAGCAGATGTATTGTGTGCAATTTCAGCCTGGCTACCTCATAATCGCATAACCTGTGGCAGGACAGTGAAAGTTAGGAGCCTAGCATGTGTTACACAAATTGAATTGCCAATCTTTTGGCGGGCGACACCTGTCCCAGCAAACTGTCACCTGTCTTTTGTCCCTGATGAACACAAAGGTGACCTAATTGTAACACACGAGGGCCAGGGCCTCATCTGGTAACCGGTACTCTAGTCTGACAGGTCAGCTCATGACACTGGACAATTATGTCTCAGGAGTGATTGTTTGTTTTCTCAAAATTTGACCCTTTTCAAATGTTCGAAATAAACTGACTCTGTTCAGCAGTGTTTTGGTAAACAAATTTCAACTCATTTTTTTGTATTCACTGACTGATCAGTAAACATGTAAATTATTAATTTATTATCAATATTGTGATCAGTATATTTGATTCATTTCTACGCTCGTTAATAGTCGCTATAGCAGTACACTATTTCAAAGGTGCCTCAAGAAATTTAAGAAGTAAGCTTCAGTAAATCATACTTAACATTTCAAGTAAACAACACATGGGAACTGTGTCAAAAGGGCAAATGGCAAGTTAATAAACACTTAATTCACAGTTTATAAGTGTATGTTCAAAAACACTGAATTCACACGAAGTTATCAGGAAATTATTGATTTATCGATCTATTATCAAGTTTGATATCAACAAAAACATAACATAAAGTTCAATGTCACAGTCATGGTCTGATAACTAGACAAGAAAGGACATGACATCAGGTTACATGTTTACAAACATGTGCTACTCTTTGATGGGGAATCCCCTTGCTTTTATGTTTTGATATTTTGGTGTTTATAAAGATTTTCCGTGGAATGCTATATGTCAGGGTATACTGCATAATGTGGATATGGGCTGTCTTGTCTGTAATTCCTACAGGTTGATTATGACGACTCCTCTTAGATTGTATAGAATATTATATTTGATGGAGCATTGATATGTATATATATATTATCATATATCATATATCTTGTTTGTCTTCAATCCTTGTTTGAGGTGATTCACCATAACCACATCTGTTATCTTTAATCTTTTCCTTTATTGTAAATATTCTGTGTTGAATGATTGCTCATCATGTGCTCGTGGTTTAAATGTAACTATGAAAATATATATCTACAATATATAATTGTAAAATATATAAAAGCTGCATGGGAGTATGTTTCAACCTATGCATTCAACCTTTGCACCCCCCCCCCCCCCCATTAAGGACAAAAAGCCATAATAAAGTTATAAGAACATTTTGACACTAAAACTTTATATGGCACTTTAAAATATAGAAAATCACTTGCCTATATTTTGCCAGTTTTTAACATTCAACAACTGCCAAGACAGTTACAGATCAGATTCAAATGTCTGAGCATGATTGTGCGTATAGGTTGAAATTACAGTGTTTGAGAAAACTTGTGCAAAAGCATTTGTGAAATTACATTTTGGTGAATTTGGTGTCCAAATACTTTCATTGAGAACTGTATATATACTCTACTTATATATATCATTTCTCCCTCCCCTATGCATAATCAGCTAGTGACATCAATAATTTTGTACGCTTTGCTTAATTAGTTAACTTGGGGGCAACACATTACCAGTTTGGCAGACTTACCTTACCTATTCAGATTTTGAATTACATCGCCTAAGAAAGGCATTAAAATACCTCAGCCCTGTTTTGTTTAATCTATTAAGTATTGAATATGCAGTGTTCGCATTAGACGCTCGCCCGACCCGACTTTTACGGCGAACGGCGAGCAGGAGAAGGATAGCACTGGTCCGTGTGAGCGAGTAGCCAATTAGCTCATTAAATGGGCTTTATTTTGCCTCCAATCTGTCAGTTATGTGAACTGTTTGATTGCAATATTGGTCAAAGACATAATCCATAGAAGTGGAGCACACAGATTGCAATTGACTCTGTGGCATCTTCAACAGTTCAATGGAAGTGTCAAGTCCCCAATGCTTTAGGCTTAAGTGCAATTGACTGCACAAAGGCTGCTAAGTCTTTCAACAATAGCTTTGTAGATCTATTCCACTTTAATTTTGTGATTTTAATTACTGCTTTAGTAAATATGAATAATATTAAATTTTATATTTATATTCATACACATATAATATTTTAAAGTAATTGTAGTGTGGGCAGGAGGGTGCATTTTACTGGAAAAGTAGAAGTTAATGATATGTAGTTTGTGGTAACATGGGTACTTTTGATTAATAATTATAAGCATCCCTTCCTGTAGATTCTGATATAAAAATGTCATTCCTGCCAATTTTGAAAGTTAATAATCTTGAGTAATATGAGCATGGTTGACATGGACACTGCTCCACACATAAACAAACATGATAAACCTGTGTGCCAGAAGTACTCAGTGCTAGGGGTTGCGCTTAGTTATGGACCAGTAACAATGTGAACGGACCAACACCTTGTTGGACTTACTGGTCCATGCGGACCAGTACTAAATTTGACGAGTCTTGAACACTGATATGGGTAATTTGATTGATAATACTATGTCTTAAACCTGTTATTGGGTGAAATGAAATGCCATTAAACTGGCTGTATTGTATTTTATTGTAGTTTGGATCCTGTTTTCATTGCCACAAGCTGTTGGGGCTTTGTTTGGTCTCAAGTGTGGAATTCCCCTTTTTCCAAATGAAGGGTAGGGAGCTGCCAATAATATCAGTTGGCTGACCTCATGGTGCCATTAACATGCCACAGACTGTGACCTTGATAAAGAATTTGATTATGTTGGACATATGCAAACATGTTGTATGAATGAGGTCATGAATACTGCTCTTTGTGCTGAATTCCTCTTATGCTAACTCTAGATGCCTTTGTTTTCCTATGTGTTATTGGTTTGGCAAACTAGCATACTATATACATACAATGAAACAGTTGTTACTCATTTAAATATTTTGAGGGGGGGGGGGGGCACATGAAGTACTTATATAGGTGGCAGCACCTGTCTCTTTGTTAGTAGTGTATATATAGAGGTATATCCCCACTGGTCCTACAGTACTTATCGCAACACTGCATTACAGGAAGGTAATACACAGTCAACAGGACTCATCATCTGTTAGGGAACTTTTTGTGTGATTCGTTGGATTAACTGATTAACAACTGACCAACTGCGCCACCTACTGGCCTCCAGGGATTATCTCATAATATTTCAGTCATCGTTTGGTAGGTAGCTGAACTTGTGCACTGTTACAAACAAACTTATATTTTTAGCATAGGGCAGGTATTGTGTACTGTACGGTTTTATTTGTTAGAATTTATACCGAACATGAATTATGATAGAAATCTATTACATAGAACGTTATTTGACCTGATTATGACATCATCAATATACATGACATCATGATTACTAAGTAATTCAGTGATGTCAAAAGGCTTTTTGTGTGAGCTCAGTCAGCATAGTGCCTGTCTTTAGTGAAGTATAAAATCGTGATTTAATAGACTAGGTAGTAAAGGTTAACATTTATAGCCATCAAATGGTCTTGGATTTCCTGGTTTGAGGTGTTGAATTATAGATGTCTAAGTATTGGAAGTTGCCATGTTCAGCAGGAAGCTCTGATAAAAGTTCTTATTTCTAAGAATATCTTGAGTAAATTAAACTAAATTTGTGTTAACTATTTTATTTATTTATTTATTTTTAGATACTCACACTCACAACCAACATGTCTGGAGATCCCAAACTGCCCACAGACATTACCAAGAAAATCGAGAAGTTCGATTCTTCAAAACTCCGCCATGCTGAGACCCAGGAAAAGAACCCGTTGCCCACAAAGGAAGGTGAGAAAACACCTAAGATTTGTTTTGCAGGAATTTTTCTTTTATTTTGACCTTTCCAAATGCACTTGGAGGTTGAGAATTAAGCAAATGTCAAAGTATTGTCGACAAATATTTTGCTCAACTTGAGGACACTGTAGAATTAAATTCATGAAACACCGCACAATGGAAGATGAGAATGTCTTTTGTTTCAAAATTATAGGTTGTGTGTTTATGAAGTTTAATGTCAAGTTGTGTTGTCAAAGAATGAACACAGATGCACTGCAAAAACTGATAATTGGTTTAATTAGGGTCAAGTAGACAAATAATAGTCACAAATTAACATGCTCTTTTTTAACAAAGCTTGTTTGGTTAACAGCTGTAGGTGCTTCTTTGAGAGGTTACTATAATTTGTTTAGTGCATTAACGATTAACTATGAATGAAACTGAATGGGGTGAAGTATACAGCTTCTCCCCCTTTTATTAATATACCAATACCAGTGTGTAGAAATAGTCAATTTCAAATATGCATTTGGCCTCTTAGTTAGGGAAGATAAACCATAGGTTACTATAAATTACTGTTAATATTATGTTATTTTAATATTATCAGAATAGCAGCTGCTATGCCAGTAGGACATGTCTATCATGGATATGTGTATTGTGTAAACTGTAAGCTAGAACAGGATGTTGCAACCTTCCAGCAAGTTTCCAGGTCCTTGTATCCGACTATCATCAAGTTGTTTGCGGGGTGTGCAACATCTGAATTCAGGATCTGTCCTGGAATACTCAATTAGAAGTGAATCGAATTAGATGGAAATTCTTGCTTGACGATGTGGAGTAACTCATAGTTACTTGTCTTATTGCTTACACAGGGCTATTTATAATTCGATCAACTTGACCTTCAGAAACTTAGAAAGATTATAATTGTTTTGATTTAAGAATAATGATATTATTATTGGATGACATGTAATAATTCAATAAATGTTATTAAAATAGGCCTAATATTAAGTTAACCATTCAGAACAAAAGAAGGCGTAAAATCGGCATATTTGTTGCTGCTGGTCCTACGATCCAGTTAAATATGCCAAATATGGTAAAACCTGTTCTATTTGTTCTAACAAGTGCCATAGAAACCTGTCCTGTCTGTGGTATTTGCCCACCGATATTACTGACATTATTTGCTCTCATAGTTGCAAGTGATAACATGCTAGACCCTGGTTTGGTATCGTGTAATTTGTAATCACAGTTTTGTCATTTATTAGAGGATGTGAGGATGATAATATCATGAAATGACAGTTAATTGCTTACCAAAATTTGACATGTAAAAATTAGAAGTATCATTAGTCCGGTTTGAAATTACATATATATATATATGTATATATACACTGTATATTTGTTATATAAATGTATCATATGTTGGGTGTGATATTTTGTAAACAAACACATAAGTTATGTTACCCGTTTACCCTGTTTTTGTTGCCGAACTGTAGGGGGTGTGTCACTCGGTGACCAATTGCTCTTTAGAATGTGTGACATACTTGTGGAAATGGAAATTGCACAGACTTCTATCTCTCTTTATTCAGTTTTCTCTCTTTTTATTTTATTTTTTTTGCATGAATCATGGAGCCAGGTGTACTGAAACTTGAATAGCCCAATTGTTGTTTTCAAATGTGAAATGTTGCACTATAATGTGACTGCAATGTTGAATCAATGTTCTTACACATGACTGGCTCCATATCTGTATGAACTCTAACCAAAGTTTTTTTATGCCTTTTATCTACCATACACTCTGCTGCCATTCATAATGTTATACTCGTAATCATATTCCATTTTAGCCGTGTTTAGTGCAAACCAGCACCAGATCTTTTTATCAGTTCTCTGATTGAAAAAGTTCCCAGCATTCTTAGTATTGAGTCGAGTGGTTTGCAGTTCCACTCTGATAAGCCAGTTTTTGATTACTTGGTTTTTTCGTTGTTTTTGAGCAAATTTGGTCTAGCTAACTGAAGTAAACCACACTATCGAGCAAACCATATTGATATCAAGTTATCAACATGTGGTAGTTAGAGATTTTAAAGATTATTTGATCAAATTTGTTGCATTAGCATGTTGTAGATAATAATAATTTGATAATACTTTATTGATTTTTTACACCCAAATATAAAATATATATATATATTATGCGGTGTTTACAATATGTATAATTAATAAATATATAAAAAGAACAGTATTTATGTACATAATGAGTTAAAATGTAAATAAAATAAATTGAAGTGAAAGTTCATTTTAGATGGAATGATCATAAATGTAGTTAGTACTAGACTACTAGTTACTAATAATACTTTTTTTCAGATACTTGATTTAAAGCCAGTTGTATACTGCTCCATTTTAAGCTAATATTTTGTAGATTATATCACTTCATCAGATGATTAATAATAATAAATTTAATGTTGATTTACACCCTCCCAAACAGGAAATAATTTTTTAATTTGGATGCAAAATTGTACAACGTGTACTGTAGAAAACCTCAATTTTAGTAGACTTTGACATGAGTCATGACTAACAGTAGGTGTATCTAATTTTGTGTTATTAACAATCTGTATTGCACAGTGCTGCAAACATAATTGGTTCATATTAAACCTTGATATCCTTATTTCTAAGTAAGCAAGATTCTGTATAATCTCTATGATTGCATTGTCCTTTTATCATGAACAAATGTCAGCGCTTTCGTACTTAAATAGCGATAAAGGCTGTTAATGAATTCGATATCTAGAAAAGGATAAGGATTTTATTTTGTAATGTGTATTTGCGCAAAGTGGTTATGATCAAGTTTTTACTAATAGTAAAAAAAGACGCTGCTCACAACTGAAAAGCATTGGAGTGTGTCACTTGTAAAAGTTCTTTATTTTGTGAAAATAATGATTTAAGTATGTCAGAGTATATACCTGAGCTTTCTAAGATGTAAACATGTCTCAAGGTCGTTGCCATGTAACAAGGTCAAGGTGACAGCCGTTGCCTTTGGTGCTGTTGGCTGTTCAATGCTAATTTTGTGACATTTTTGTCCGTTATAGGTGTATTTATTTGCGTACACATTTATGTGTAGTACATAATTACGAAAAATTAGCTCAGTTAAAATAATTTCTTTTTGGGGAGAGAGGGGTTAAAACACAGAAATAAATGTCACTCCAAAGTCACCACTTAGAATCACCATGGAGACAAGACTGCTTTGACAGGGTAGACCTAATTGTCTTCATGGAATCACCAAGGTATTGTCAACTATAGCTAAGGTGGTCCTAACTTTGTGACTTCTGGGGTTGTAAACCCATATTGTCTTTGCCCCAGGGTTGGCACCTTACTAGTTTCTGTTGAATGATTGTAAAATTGAAGTACACTGTAGTATCAATATCCGGCTTCTACTTTGTACCAGTTCTGTTGTATAGAAGTTAATAAATAATTACATTTTGTCTGGTCTCACAAATAAGCAATATTAATAGCTACTAACACGGGACTTTCTGAGGGTCATGCATTGATAACCCATATTTGGTCTTTTTCCTGCTGATGACCTTTGTCACATCTGTGGTTTGTACATGGACACCATTTATGGTGATAGTGCTAGCAGCAAATTGTTTGTGTAGAACCTACCACTGCATGAATATTAAAAACAAAAGAAGTACATGCCATGGTATATTGTACCACATCCTGGAATGGTGGAACTGATATTACATTGGCCTTATTGATGTCTAGCCTAATTTATGATGTTAAATGGTTCAAAGTAAATTTCCCTTGTGATGAATGTGTTATGTCAAGTTTTTAAATATTGTTAAATTGAGTTAGAGCTATAAATTAATTATATCAGGAAGTACATGTAATATTTTTAGTCACATACTTATTCTACAAGTCTGAATATTATATAGTATTGTATTTGGTGGGACCAGAAACTATAATACATGCTTTTAGCTCATATGACTAACCCTTTGAGTGTCAATGTATTAATAGATCTTGCAAGTGACCAGTGTCAAAGACAGTATATAGAATAGGGTCTTTGCCAGTGTCCAGCTAGACTGACCAGTTGCTGCTGCTGCTGCTGCAGCCCAAGTCACACAGGGACCTTGAATGGAGTAACCCTTTGACCCCAGTCTCAGCTTTTGGTTATTCAAGGATCTAGGGTCTAGGGTGTGGTAGTGTTTGAAAGTCTGTACCACCCAAGTACCGTGAAGGCACGGTAGATAGCATGGTATACATACCCGAATTCCACATGGCTCCACCCCCTTATTGAATTACCAGGTGCCACTGATAAGGCAATGAAGGTGGTATGTTGATTGATACTTTGAAACCAGGTAATTGAATTGAATGATATATAATTAGACATGTTGTGATAAAAAGACTGGAAATTGCTGTGATTGGTATTTTTGTAGTTCAAAGAGCTACGATTGCATAAAAAAATTAAATTATAGAAACCAAAATTTAAAGTAACACGCAACGTACATGTGTATTCAATTCATTCAACCCATGTGTATTTCATGCCGGAAACAAATGATTTTATTTATCTAACGACCTTAATTTATCACAACATGTCTAAACATAACAGGTATATTTTAATTCAATTTAGTTTAAAACTTTATTCCGCAATATATATATTTATAGAAAATATATAGAAAGGCATTGCAGCGAGTAGAGAATGATCACTTGCACGGAGAACTCCCTCCCCCAGAATGTAAATAAGTACATAAAAATTAGATTTGATATCAAGAACGAGGATTAAGTTTTGGTTTTAGTAAACATGTTTGTTGGAAGAAACTGAATATGATTCTGTAACTTGTAAATCACCAAGTGACCCAGTGGCAGTGCAGAATTTTTTTGTCTGGGTGTATAAGCACACATTCCATTGTTAGAATGTAATAGTTGTTGCCTTGTGGGAATAAACTGTTGCAAAAGCTTAGCAGAATCTCCCATTCTTTTGATGTCTAAATTATTCTCATATTCAAAGGTCAGCAGTAAACACTGAACTTGGTGCCATAAACATGAGAGACATGACAGGCTTTTGACATGTATTTGATGAATCTGACGTGGATTTGATGTAATTTCTTTGTGTTTTGATCAAAACGGTACTAAGGACCAGTGGCAGACAACAAAGAGGTTTTCTGTGCATTTCAAATTGTCTAAGGACTTGGAATTTAGAATAAATATGTTTTTTGCATGAACGGTGAAAAAATTGAATCAAGATTTTATCAGATTAATTTTTACGTCTATTTGCAAAGTTTCTTCAGACACTTTATTTGCGTCTTATTGATTTTTGCCTGCTAATTAAGCTCCCCTATTTTTTTTTTCCTTATAATCATTGGTTTAATATGTGATAACAAATAATTGCGTAAAAAAGAATTGTAGATTGATTATGGTTGCTTAATCAACTCATGAGCCACTTAATCAACTCATGAGTCACTATCATAACATTCTAGAACTTTATATATTTAAACTACAATTAATATTAGACTGGACCAAGTGAATCACATCTAAGTGCAGTATTGATGAACCAGTAATGAGTTGTACGTGGTCACAGCTTTGATCTTTTCAAACAGCAATGACAAATAAAAGTACTAATAAAGTTTAATAGAATACAACTAGTGAGTTGACCAGGACATGTGTCTCAGGGTTGTTTTGAATTGTAAACATCTGGCTAGAGAGGCTGTGACCCACATGAAATGGTGACTCATGTTTGAAAGTCCCTCCTCCCCCCTGCGGCCCACTCGAACACTTGACATGTTGCGAGCGAGCGCGCTGTAAAACTAGGAATAGAAAGCCTGACGTATATTATGTAACTAACGTTCTAAATATTCGAGGGATGTTCAGGCAGTTCAGGCAGACATGGTTCCATTTCACTTCAATAAGGTAAAAAGTTCGCTCTGCAATTTTGGAATTTCTGTGTCCTGCCAGTTTTAATATAATATAATTTATGTTGAGTCAAATTCGTCAAGCTTCATTACAGTTATGGAATTAATTGCAACAGAAACTGGTTGATGAACAAACATCATTCAATTAATGAGTAGAATACCCATATATAATTAAGCAAAAATAAAGTTATTAACAAAATTAATGAAACAATTATTGTCTAAGTGATATATAGATATTGTATGTAATTCCATTTGATCCATTCAGCTACTGTAGAGATTCAGTGGGGTTTTTTTTTAATTGTAAAATTGTAACATAGTATTTACAACTGGTTGTCTGGTCAGTGCCAGTTGGCAATGTCATTGTCTGATGAATATGTTAAGGCCCGGGGCTACAGATGCACGCATAATGATGGTCTGATGTTGCTCTCAAAGTTATATATGCAGTTATTAACAGGGAAGCTGTCACAGTTCGGTAAATCAAGTCTGACAGCTAATTGTGGCTTATGATTTATTAAACTTTTGGAAGTAATCAATTCTTTTATATATTATCAACATTGTACACTGGTCCTAATGCATTTGTTGTATGATTGACGAAGATTGACTGATATATCATTTGTAAATTTACTATCCGCTATACTTTGTTCGTTTTTTCTATTTTAAAAACTATTGTAGATTTTATGAATGGATCAAGTGTATTGGGGGGGATTTGTGATTTTTAATGCTAAAAACTGGTCATAAATGTTAAATGGTATAATTGAAAACGATATGGCCTTCCACTTTGCACTGAACGCTGTTGAAGGGGCTCTAGTAATTTCTTTCAGTGAAAACGAATTGTTTTATTGCTTTCATGATTATAAATTGTTACATTATGTATGCCATAACCTTTTTGGTAAGTTTTTGTGAACATGGAAATGATTTTATGTATGCAAGGCAGTTGCGAGCATTAAAATTACTGACATCTTTAATCCACATTGCATAAAAGCTTAAAACTAACCTAACCTATTACCTGCATTAATATTTTGCTTGTAACATAATGCATTCATGTTATGATTGAGTTTGATAATTGCATCATTTGTATGTGTACAGCAGAATGACTTTGGCCACAATGATTGTCAATAATTATATACACTATGTATTAAATTGCCATGACCTCGCATTAAGTCATCAAATTGCTTGCTTTATAAATAAAACAAGTATGGTTTGCCTGCTTTGAACAATGAATTATTGCAACAACAACAAAAAATCAAATATAATTATTTGCATGATTTGCATTGATTGAACGCATGCAGACATCTCAGGAGAGAAATCAAAGATGTGCTTGATGGTGGACATTGAATCCTTCCCGAGAAAAAACTTAAACCGCACAAGAACGAAGGAACGCACAGTGCTCCCTGACTCCCCTAGTGAGTAAAATCGAATGCATGGGGCATTGCGGATGGAAGCTTTCTTCATTGTTCTGCAGAAGCCTTTAGGTTGCTTGAATAGCACCATTGCTGATGGTCAATAACTTGCTGCTTGTATATGCATGGCTTGCATTTTAACATTGTACAGACCTACACTGGTGCTGCAAAAAATTTCAGTGGCTTGGCATGTTCAGTTTTAACACAAATCTAATTTCTGGCTGTAAAAACAGCTGTCCTGGGTAGACAGGCTTGAATAACGAGTTCGTTTACTCGAGCAAATAGCAGCTGAATAGTAAATTAAATTATCTTTCTTGGATTTTAGGCACATTGAAAATGTCATTATTTCTGAAAATTACTCTGTGAAAATGTATGTTTCCATTGCACTGGTTGACTCCATTTTTGGTCATTCAAAATTTGTTGCATTGTATATAAGAGTCGCACAAGTTGTAAATATATGGTTTTTCAAGTAAATTGTAACAGTTTGAACATCCTAGAAGCTTTTATAACTATTTTCTAGAAGTACAATACTGGTGATTATTTGAAAAAAGACTAATTAATTTTTCAAGCAAGTGTTCATCCCTAAATTTTTACTAAGCTTTTGGCTTTATTTTTTCTAGATAGAATTACTAGAAAGTAGTTTTTATTTTGGCCACGGGTCCTACATGTTGTTTCAGTAGTAGTGGGATGTGCTAGATTGTAGTTAGATGATTGTAAATTGGAATTTGTAAGAATCTTATATGACTCTGGCAGGTCTAACCGGTAATTTTGCAGATGGTTGATTTACTTTGTCCCAGGAGCATTTTCAGATTCTTGCTTTCTTTCTAATATGCACATTTAAAACCCCAGTCACAGAAAAAGGAATGGTTTTTCTATATGCAATTTTAGCGCTCGACAAATCATGGTAATGCTGCTATTTTTGGGACTTAAATATTCTAAATGATGATGTATACAACTTATATATAGCAGTTAAACAATGTTAAACCGAGAAAAAAAGCTGTATATAATATATCAGACTGACGGTTATTAAACATTCTATTTTATTTTAAGTCATGACTAAATGATGTACAAAGCTGGATGTTTTCAAAATTTAATGTTATAACTGCATGTACTGTATGTTTAAGCTCTTGTATAATCTGAACATCATACCAATACCATGATCAAACGTACCACTGATTAAATATATTTAGTGATAAATCAGTCTAGCTGTATTTGACCAATGTCCAAAGTAGTCAGTCTTTATAAGGACATGTTACTGATTATCTGGGAAGTTTGCATGGCAGCACTTCTGACTGACCATTTAAGTCATGCACTCAATAAACATTGATCTTTGGGCTCATCTATTTTGACACCTAGACACACTCAACCTCTTCTAGAATTTCGCATGTCAACGAAGTGTCAGCCCTATCAAGTTCAACATCCTGTTCTGCTGCTCCTGCCTCCAATTTGTACTATTTTGACCTGGAAATTAAAGTTTGATACAGTGTATAACAAAGATAATAATCAACTGATACTAGGTTTCATGATTTTACAAGATAATAATATGATATAAGGGAACTAAAGCAGTTTCAGGTTTTAATGATGCATTTAATTGCACTTAATACTGTGTGTAAAGTTAATATTAAAATACATGTGATTTGAATATATATAAAAAGCGAAATTGAAATGTGATTAATTCAGATGTTACATATATATATAGTTGCTAGATGTAGTGTTCTGTGCGCCACCTAGCGTTAATGCAATCATTACATATTATGTGGAATCAATGAGCTAATTAGCAAATCTTTGAGGAACTGAATTTGCTGTTTCAAGAAAAAAGAATGTCCATGTCAGCAACAGATACATGTCTTTTTGTGCTATGTGGCAGTTAGCGTATGTTATCTTCTTTTTTTTTCTTTCTTTTTTTTTGTGTTGTGAACTTTAGATGGGTGTGCTTATTGTCAGTATATAAAAACCTATTATATCTGTTCAGAAGTGATGAATAAATTAATTTTGTTTTTTCAGCTCTAGAAAAAGAAAAGCAAGAGAACAACTTCCGCAAGAGCATAGAATTGGCCAGCAAAGATGATTTGAAACACGTCGTTACCGCCGAGAAGAATGTCCTCCCCGATCCCTCAGGTAATTAAATTTGAATAATATGTGTTCTTTTAAACCATAAAAGTTACAGAAAATCCTTTAAGCTAGGTCTTTGTTTGCCAGGTTTTCATTTATATGTCTCAGCTTTATAACCTTAGCTTGAATTGTGCTCAAACTTGATACCTAACACAGTATTGAGTTTTTTAATTTTATTCTTTATAGATATCAAGGCTGAGAAAGACCACAATGAACTTGTCAGTGGTATCGAAGACTTCAACAAACAAGAATTGAAACATGCCGACACACAAGTGAAGAACGTCTTACCAGACCCAGAGAGTAAGTTGAACTGCCTTGTGACTTTATTCATTTGCATCTTGGACTTGGAATTTGGTTTTAAAAAACCGTAGTTTTAAGGTTTTGCTTGGAAGTTGAAATCGTAACAAAGTTGCCCAGATAACGTCCTAACATTTAATGCTTTACTTTTACCCAATGAAAACCAGATTTCTAAAATGTGAATAATTGCTTGCCTCTCACAGACAACTAATCTGCCTTATCAAGTTTCACTCTTTCTATTTTCATGCTGTAATATTATCGTTAAGACGCAATATTTTTTTCATTCTGTGAAAGGCCTCTCTTATCATGTCGCTTCTTTAATGTATTTCTGATGTACTGCGTACAGTGAACTTCTTAACATAACATTCACCATGTTGGGGTAAAAAATTAGGTTTTTGTTGCCATAAATTATATTTCTGACTTCATCTGGCCAAGGTTTAGAGTAGTCAAAGTACAGTGTACAAGCCAGAGTTCCCAGTTAGTATCAAATTAGTGGCATGCAGTTCCTGATAGATATGGTCTGCTATTGTTTGACAGTGAACATGAATGTGAATACCAGGATACTCCAATTGTTATGTGTGCCATGTCCTGCATTTCATGAAATTTGATTATCTTCCTAACTAATAAACTTACAAACAGCACTCCAATGTCCCAATTCCATGGACTCCTGTTAAGATGATAAATTCATTAATTTAATTAAATTAACATCCCTTGATGGTAGATCAGCTATTTGAGTTTTGGAAGAGTTCTCTTTAATTGACAACACTTACTTTCTTAAAAATCGTTCTTTCGAGAACAGTCAAGAAGTTTCATGGACTGCCATTTGGCATCATTTTGGGTGTACAATAATTTACATGTACATTTTCATAAGCAATACACATCAGATATCCTCTGTCACAAGTTCGGTGAACTCGGGACTCCCATGGTGAAATATTCCATCCTGTAAAGATGACAGGCTTCTCTGTAATTTTATCTACCTCCCTGTTTTGTAATCTCCCTGCACTGGTTCAAATGAACAGGCGTCCTAATATCTTTGCTTGAACTTTGTCTAAGATCTCTTATTGCCTCCATTCTGCATTGATCATAAGCTTGTTGATGTTTGCTTTAGCTTGGTTCGCTGCAATATTTTTGACAGCATTAACTTAACCTAATCCTGTGGAGATTTAAGTACCCTGGAATTACATTAATCATTCAGCAAATGTTAGCAGTTAAGTCCATGGTCAAAGTGTTGCATATGATCAAGCGTCTGGTGTGAGGCGTCCACATTAATGATTGCTGTGCTTTGCTTAGTTTCCTACACTTACCAGCTTCATGGCTTTGCCTGAGTTTTTTTCCGAATAACTTTTTACTTTGCTGTTGCATCAGACTGCATTTTACGTGATGTGTTATTTTTATTATTTTTAAGTAGACATTCTGAGTTGTGGGCTTGTAGCATGTAGCAGCCATCTTGAGTGTTCTTGAATCTCTCTAGGTTTGCGGGAGGTTAAGCAACATGAAGATAAACTCGCTTCCATCAGTCTGTTTGACAAAGACCAATTGAAGCATCAGGATCCCCAGGAGAAGGTCGTACTACCCAGCAGTGATGGTAAGACCCAAAAAAGTTGCAGAGACCCTACAATCAAGATATTTCTTTTACAGCATGTTGTAGTTTTAAGTGCATCGTGTAGCATGATGGTAGTTCTAAGTGCATCTTGGTAGCATGATGGTAGTTCTAAGTGCATGAATGTAGCACGATCGTAGTGTATTTGCTTGATGGTTTGGTCTTGTTTGTTGGTGATATCAACACTCCCAAGTTGTGTTTTGTATTGTCATATTTTGTTTAAACGTATAAGAAGTTTGTCTGGTTATGTTTGTTTTACCGGCTTTTGTTTTCGTGCACAAATGTGCTGCAGAAAATAAAGGCAATATATATATATTGTACATATTTCTTAATGCATGGGGTAGCTCAGTCTCTGAGAAAGTTGGTCGTCATTATTTAAGAAGTTGATATACCTCCTGCAGTTAAAAAGTAGCAGATGAATTATGACCTTGGGTGTGATTGCATGTCAGTGTCCCTACATGTATAATTTTTTATGTATAATTATAAAGTATAGACCTAATTTTATACACTTTGTCATTTCTTTTGTGTATACTGTATAGAACATATAGACGTATTCATATATTATCTACTATTTTAATCTTAAGTAACATATTGTGCAGTAAAACCTTTTCCCCAAGAACTATAATACACATTGGCAGTTTTGTTTGGGTGAATAGCAATATGTAATAAGTATGTATTCAGAACAGTGCTCCAGGTATTTTGAGAAAACCAGAATGTCCTTCACTAATATGATATTTGGGTATTTGCCAAGATGAATATAAGTTCAAGGTCAGGTCTGTGGGGCATCAAAACTTAAATAATACCAAAGATAATACATGCATTCGGACATCATCTGAAGACATAAAATGATGACCTATTTAAATCATGTTTTTTGCTTCAACTTTTCAGTTATCGCCCAAGAAAAAACCATTCAGAATATTGAACAATTCGACAAAACTAAACTGAAGCACGCAGAAACAACTGAGAAAAACCCATTGCCAGACAAAGAGGGTAAATTGTTTATTATTAACTGCTTAAGTTTAACATGAAATCTCTGTTGAATCAAGGATATCCATTTTAAAATCAATGAATCTTAATTTGTAAATTATATGGTGTCATATGGTATTATATGCCTAATGTTAAGACTGTTTAATTTTAACACTACATTGCTAGTGCTCTAAGTTGTTGAAATGTTCCAGATGAAAACAGTCTGAATTTTTAAACTACTAGTGACGCTCTTCAGTATCCGTCATGAAAATTGTGGTCGTCAATAGAGTTGCGGGCATAAATAACGATGGCGAAATCCAAAACATTCCGACTGACAAAAACGATACATATTTCACTCATCTACAAGTTTTCTGTGTCAGAATGTTAGGGATCCGCCCCTGGTCGTCGTTATTGTTGCCCCCTATTGTCGCCCCCAAGTCTATTGAAGGCCCCCAAGTCTATTGAAGGCCGCAACATTCGTGACGGATACTGTAATGTGGTCTTAATTGTGAGATTCTTCTTTACTTACATATTAATAATTATAAATCTTGGCCTTTGCTCTTTTTCAGCTATTGAACAAGAAAAACGCCTCAGCGTGTCATAATTTTCGAAGCATTTGAAGCTAGATGTTGCTACGCCCATTACTATGAGAACAAACAGCTTTCAGATGCTGAAATTTTGTATGCATTGTAGCATTGCAATATTCTGTGTTCATATAAATATATCTATGTCAACTTTTTTATGAATATTATTTGGTGCATGGACCAGGTTGAATGTAAAGATAGAGGTAGTAAGAAAAGTTCAGCTCGCCTATACTTTACATAGATCGTTTTAAGTACTATTTATACAAAGTGTATGATCTAGTTCATTCCATTTAGAATAATTTTACATTACCATGGTGCAACATTCGATATAAAGTTCGTTTCTGACACATTTCCGTTACACGTATATTATATTAGATTTGAATCACCTTTCCGATAGTTTTTCAGTACATTGATTTGAAGGATTGTCATTCCAACTTAATTTTGTTCTGTTAAATAATCATGATATATATGTAGCTTTGAATGGTAGTAAGGAATGTGGACAGTAAACTGTGTCAATCCGCTATGGTGCTGGTGGCTTTCAATGAAGTTGTAAACTGCATTTAAATTAATCAGCTAATTAAATACACCATTTTTACAGATTTAATCTGATTTACATGTTATATCCAATGAATCACAACACTTGACACTCAATATGGTGTAAATATCAACTGATTAATTTCCATCTCAGTAGACCAGTGTGTGCTTATTATCTGAAATGTGTGTCATTGTATGTTAAGGATTTATTTGAAATTATATTGACTTTTTTATAATCAGTGAAATGTCCAATTCTGCCTATAGTTGGTCAGTGTGCCTGTGATTTTCGTATACCATTGTGTACTCGCTTACAACGAAGCTTTTCTCGATTTTTTATTTGAAAGTCAGCAAATGTGTAGCAATAAAAAACGGAAAATGTAACTAATGCATTGAGTTTCTTCAATTTTTGCATAGATCAACAGGTCAAAACTAAAGACCAGTCATACCAGTCTGGTCTGACCAGTGGAGTTTCTTCTACCATTGCAGTCTTCCTTAAACCTCGAATCTCATTTCAGTCATATTTAGCTGGCTGCTTTATCCAGTTGTTTAATAAAAGTTTCTCAGCAACTTCCAAGGGGTACAGAAACATCACTCTTCTCCTTAAGCTTATTTCCTTGAGAATTAAAGTGATAGCCAGAGTTTGCTAATTAAGAATTTTGTAGTGTTCCATGAACAACTGCTATTGGATTAGGATTGGGACAAAAACAAAAGGGCTTTTCGCCAAATGCTTCAATGATACAACAAAGTTTTGCTTGTTATGACACAGGAAAAGCAGTATGTGGCATCCCTTAAAATTCATCTCAATCGGCATTGGGATAATCTTTTCATTAAATTGCCTGTAACAACTTATTTGTATATAAACAATAAGTGGCAGGAATAATTATCTGTAAAGTACCTCAAAATTACCAAAAATTAGTCCAGAGGTCAATGGTGAGATCATAAATTGAGCATGATGTCATGTCCATAGCTCATTGACATACTTTAATGTCTATGTAAGTCATCACACTGAGGTCAGCAAAATGCTCACCAAGGTTTTTTTTTTAAATCTTCTGCTTATGCCTTAAATGATGTATTGACTTGGATCACCCTCATTGGAGCTTGAATTTTAAACTTTCTCATGTGCATGTGCTATTAGCTCAAGGCCATTCATTCTGCCTTGTAAAAGTTCCTGATCTTGCTCACACTAAGCTTGCATGTGGCAGAATGCACAGATGTCAATTCAGTGTCAATAGCATATTGCTAATGTTTCTTTTTATGTCCACCGAGGGTAAGTAAAGTTGTATCTTTTATGGCTTGTTTGGTGCATTTTTGAAGTCATAATAAGTCTCGAACAAGGCAGATAAAAATTGCCAAAATTATTCTGGAATTGGCAGGAATGATTGCAGCCTCTTTGTGATCTGCAGTTCTGAATTGGTTTTCGGCCAAGGACCAGCTGCAAGCTAGATTCTGATGAGGCACTTGACATGTCAATATCCCTGCTTGGTAACTTGTCACATTAGTAATCACTGAGCCAAACTGATAAAGGAAATGGGCTAGCATTTCTAAATTTATTTTATTGAAGATAATACATTACCAAATGTATGTACAATAACAGAACTAGCTAGAATTAATCCCTCCATATCATGTCTTTTTCTTCTTCCTCGGAGGTTCTGCATCTGATGGCTTCAAATTGCTCAGTGGTGGAATGCTAAAACCTTCGATCTGGAAAGGAATGCAGGTCGAGCTATTACTTTTCAATTTCTGAAGTATTTATTGATAGAAGATATCATCTCATATTAGACTTTAAGATATTAAGAAATACTGGTCAACCACCCCCCCCCCCCCCCTTTTTCACTTCAAAAACCTTTCTGTCCACCCCCAACCCACACTTTTAAATTGAACAGCCCTTGTACAATAAAATATTGCTGCAAAGAGGATGATATTATACAAATTAGTAAAAAAAAATAATACCTCAGGCTTCACCAGCTTCATACTGAGTTTTTGATGCTGAATGTCAGACTGATCCAGGCTGATCTGCACCGTGACCTTGTCAAATATTGAGAAGGTCACACTACCATAGGACTGAGTGCTTTCCTGAAAAATGACAAAATCAGTATGTAGCATCACACAGAATTAAGGTGATTTAGGTTAAGAGCTGATGAAAATGTCACCTTGTCTTGTGTCTAATGTCTAAATTCTACTAGGTATGTAGCTTAGTCAAGCTATGACAAGCTGCCAGAGGCAGATGTTAGGATGAGATGATAAAGCTTGGAGTCCATACTATGTTACACATTTACCCCATGTAATGGGTTGGGTCTTTTACTTGCCTCAGCCTAGACACCGAGTACAAGGCACCTCCAATTTAACGTCATGCGATCAACATCCAGCTCATGAAAAATGGCCGGGTCTCAGGCCCTTCAGCAAAGCTTATGCAATTATGACAACTACTACTTTAACTGAGCAACTATATCACACAAAATACAGCTAGCTGCTTTTACATATTCATACATTAGGGA
This sequence comes from Alitta virens, assembly GCA_932294295.1. NCBI lineage: Eukaryota > Metazoa > Annelida > Polychaeta > Phyllodocida > Nereididae > Alitta > Alitta virens. The sequence goes on along the minus strand of OW028577.1, from coordinate 32,070,341 downwards.
GTACAGTATAATTATAATGATCACAGTAAACTGACCTCCTCGTTATAACTAAACATGGTTTTGCCCTTGTTATCAGCCACAAATATTGTGCCCTCCAATCCGAACTTAGGAATCAGGATCTGCAGGGCATTTTTCCTGACAAACAGGATGTAGCCTTCTTCATCCATTATTCGGTTGCGGAAGAATAGCTGAAAACATCAAAATAGTTAGATGTTAATTTTACATTAAATTTACAAAATTACTGTTTAAAATATACCAGTTTAGAAAACTATTACCTGTGTATGGAGACCAACTGATGCTCTGCCAGCATATTGTGCCATTCTGTGTCGGTAGTTAAGGTTATTGCACAAACTCTAAAAATGAAACGCAAAAGTGCAATGTTAATCTGAAATATATATATGCATGCAAGTCATTGAAGGGTAGCACATATACCAGTGTATTTAATTGTGCTTCATACCTGTGTCTTCTTCTTGTCAAGCAGTTCTGGATAGGAAGCATCAGCTCCAATAGCCACAGCCAAAAGACGATGGACAATGATATCTGAAAACCTAAAAAAAGGAAAAAGAATATTTTCTACTATTATATTATATTCAAATTTCTTAATTGTTTAGACAGCTAATTCTATAACATTCTGACGGACACATTATGAGAGCCATTTAAATTAGTATTCAGTTTAATCATGGCACTGGAAAAAACAATAATTTTAAGAAAATCAATTTGTAAAGAACTCAGCTTCAAATTTTACCTTCGAATAGGTGATGTAAAGTGAGTATAAATAGGCGTCGCGAGACCATAATGCTGAAATTCTTCTTTACTTGTTGATCCACTGCAGAAATACACCGCCTGCATCATACATCTTGTGGCAAGAATTCTCAGCATTGTGTTGAAATAGTGATTGCCCGGGAATACCGCCAGCTCCAATGAATCGGCTAAAAACTTGCCAGAATTGACATTGAGAGTGAAGCCCTGAAACAAGCAAAATGGCAAAAGTATAACTATCTGCAAGGGCAGTACTACAGCACCACAGAAATTTGGCTCATTAAATGCATCAAAAGACTAGCACATTACCTTTGATTTTGCGGCTTTGATTAATGGTTCGAAGTTGGTAGCAGGGGGTGAAGGATGGCGACGTAACATAGCACAGACAGGAAATTCCTCTAATGTCTTCTCGGCTGTGGCTATATTAGCCAGCAACATGAACTCTTCCACCATTGAATTTGTATCTCTGCAGATTGATAATAAAAGAGAAAAATACTATTTTGACCATGATCTTTTATGATTAAAAATGCACTAAGATTCTCTCAGACAATGTTGTTCAATGTTAGTTTACTTATTCACAAATATAAAAAAATTGGGATGCAGATTTAGATTTCTCTTCTCAAGGTAGTCATGTCTTACGCTAGAGACATGTAAAAGTGGCTTCCAACGGAACTTTTAAAGAAGCCTTTCTTTGTGAGAACCATCATCTACTATTACCTATGTACGTACGTATATGAATAAATGATATATATATATATTATATGTATATCCTCCCTTTCGATGATATGCAGATTCTTTATCAGTAAGTCTCATATTATGTGGTAAGAGATGCGTTACCTTAGTTCCTTTTGTTGAACATCCACAGGATCATGCGTTTCACTATCAATGTAGAATCTGATTTCTGGAGAAGCCAGTGTCAGAGCACTGAAAAAGAACAAGATTCCATCAAACCTCAAAACATTATTAACCACATTTTTCACTGAACATGACCTGAGGAATGAGGAGATTACGGAACTTGTATCTACTTACCCATTGTCAATTCTCCTTTGCTTCAAGATCTTGGCTATAGAATTAAGTCTTCTAAGACCATTTGTCATTTCATCCGTCATAGTTGGGTCATCTATCCTCATTTGGGCTTCAGCATAAGTGAGAGCCGCCTATTCAAAGTAAAATCATGATTATATGATATGGCTGAACACTCATAAGGCCACACTTGTTTGATCTTTAATTCTCAGATCCTCTCAGTGCAATTTTCTAACAGGTCAGCCAGTCGATTAATCAACAATAAAATAAAATTTCATAATACATAACATTGGGACATGTTATTTAATTTTTCTGTTGGCATATTTCTTATCATATCAGCTGATCCAAGAAGCTAAAAATTACTAAAGTTGTTCTCATACATTTCATTAACTTAAATACCAGAGAGCTTACCTTAGATTTAATAATACTTTTGTGAAACTTTTTGGAGATGATATTGGCATCAGGCGTCATCTCCCAGATCACAGAGAATGCAAACCTTTCTTCATTTCCTCGAAGCGAACACAAATTTGAGCTGAGTAATTCTGGTACCATGTCAATCCTCTGTAAATCAAAATCAGGGATTCTTCAGAAATTACAATAATTTGTTCAATATACTGAAACACAAACCATTACACGAGTCCAACTCCCTACACTTTAATAACTTCACCTTATCTGTTAGATATACTGTTGTTCCTCTGCTGGCCGCCTCCCTGTCAATAGCAGTTCCAGGCCTAATGAAATGAGAGACGTCCGCAATGTGAACACCAACCTGTCAAAAAAAATTGTTTTGTAAAAAGTTTCAATATCCTACTTAACATTACACATTAACAAAGGTAATCAGTACTAATTCAAACCTCATAATTGCCATTTCCCAGTTCTCTGCAATGCAAAGCGTCATCGATATCTGTGCAACCTGGAGGATCGACACTGCAAATATCTACGTGTCGCAAATCAACTCGACGTTTCTCATCCTAAAATGAAAAAAATATATTGATAAGCTTCAAGTGAGATTTGGAGAAAAACTACCAGGGGCACTGCCACAGTAGTAGATAAAAGACAATAGGATGATGTCACTACATCAGTTGTTATATGGATGATGTCACGAAATAGCTGATATCAAACAATACTGCCTCGGTGTCAGTGACCTCTGGTGGTACTTTTCCTCCTCATTACATTAGATGATCTCTACTTGTGATGTTAGATTTGAGATCTAATTTAGATATCATTCCTAACAAGGGGAGTGTGATATACCAAATATGGTTGTAATATAAAATCATAAGACAAATTTTACCTCTTCTGTGATGATCCAAGGCATTTCTGGCAAACAAGCAAGCACTGCTTCAGAAAACTGGGAATGCGGCACATCATGCTCAAGTAAGAGCACTTCATTCTCAGCATCTTTCTCCCCGATATTGCCAAGACTTCTCACATAGTGACCCTAAAATAGAAATATCCACATATTATTCATAGGAGGAGACATAGCCCTGTGAAACCACATTGTTTTTTTTTTCTCAAGTGGAAAAAAATGATTTTTAAGATATTGCTTACTTGAGGATATCTGGAATATCTAGGCCATGAATCTATAACAACAACAATTCTCTGACCCTCCAGAATATGAGCCTGTCTTGTCTCAATCCTGATTCGAGGTATTCGTCTTTCAGCTGGTTTGAACAAATGTTTTGTTGCCTGGAAAAGTAACATTCAAATTTAAGGTCCTCCCCCCCAGGGGGATAGGACCTATCTCTGTGAGCTTATAGCCCACAGACCTATTGTCACGCTTAATAGAGCGTGACAATGATTAGCAGTGCTATTCCTCTCCCAATAGCTGCTGTGAACGGCTGAGTTTTAATGTATTAAAGTATTAAAAAGGGTGTTCCCGCCCTTCTGACCATGTGACCGCGTCTACGGTCATGCGCGACAGAGCGCTAGTTGTCATTCCTCTATCAGACGTCCCATAAGTAAGGATCTGAGGGGAGGTGGGTGGGAAAATCTGGTAATAGGTCTGTGGGCTATAAGCTCACAGAGATAGGTCCTATCCCCCTGGGGGGGAGGACCTTAACTCTATGTCGCTTAAGCCCACAGACCTATTGTCACGCTTAATAGAGCGTGACAATGATTAGCAGTGCAGATTCCCAAAGTGGAGGAGGGAGAGCCTGAGGCTGTATCCTTCCAGGATTAAAATTGTGGTCAAGGGCGAGATAAAACAGAGTGGCAGTGTATGACCTGTGGGACCTGGTATCAGGGTGAAGGTCGCGGCTACGCACTCCACTGAACTCTCTTCCCCCCCTTTGTTGAGGATTCTCAGTTGGAGGGATGGAGAGACAGTATAATCTGACTGAAGGGAGAATGTATGTCTGAGCTCCCTCAGTGTAAAATTGTGGAACCTGTATGATTTATATGATCATAAGCAGGTCGTAAAAAATAAAACCCCAATGGGCATAATAAAAGCCGGAGGGTTGAATTAGGGGAAGAGTGGCCAAGTAGCCTCAGAAATTGGTGACCTGTTTCCTGGCCACTACAGGGTGCATGCGGTGTTGACCATCCGGTTGCAGCCTGACATCCGCTAAGTAAAAGGAGGTGAAGGTAGAATGGTTGGTCCAGGTGCCTGCCTGGATGATATCCTCTACCCAGTGGGCACCTCCTTGAAAGGCCCATGAAGTGCTCATTCGTCTGACTTGATGGGCAGTAACGTGAAGCTCTGGCCTATGTTGATGCGTGAAGCGGACACAGGCCTTGATCCATGAGGCGATAGTCTGGGTGGATGGATGACCGTCGCCTAACTTTCAGGAATAGTCTGGATTTGGGTGAAGGGCCACCCGTGAAGCCCAAGTACTTCCTGACCATTCATACGAGACAGAGTAGTCTGTCCTCTGCATCTCGGCCTGAGAAGGGTTCCAGGACCGGGATAAAAAGTGGAGCTGGGTTCATTCCAGGGATTGAGGTCTTGGCTAGGAACCCTGGGACGTCCTCACGAACATGCCGTCTGGGGAGAAGATGAGATCTCGCGGGTCTCGTGAGAACGCCTGTATCTCGCCGCGTCTGCTGGATGATGCTAGTACGAGCAGAAAACCGGTTTTCCAGGTGCACCTCATTCTGTTAGCCTGGAAGTCCCATTTAGGTGGGTCAAAGTCCTCTGATCGGAGGATTCGGAGGACTCTGGCTACGTCCCACTCTGGGACCCGAGGTCGTTCTGGGGTGCGAGAAGCAGAGAACGACTCGATGAGTTGCGAATGGCATGGATGTAGGGAGACTGGTATCCCATCGATGGACCCTAAGGTGGAGTCAATCAATGACCTGTAATTGGCGATCGTCTTCGGGGCTAGTTTCTGCACCTCGGAGACATAGACTAAGAAGTCTGCTAGTTGTTGAACAGAGGCTTCGGTCGGATCGAAATCTCTCTCTGTACACCATGTCTTGGGGTTAAGTAAAAGGTGCCCCAGTGAGATTGATACAGTCGGAGGGAAGATGCCCTTTGGGATGTTGCAGCGTAATGGGCAACAGTTCCCGAAAATCCATTCTGTCGGAATCTATCCCTGAGAGTGGCCACACATGTAGGTTTAGCAGCCCTGGGTTTGATGTAAATGTTGGCTGTTTGAGAAGATGGTGCCACTGTAGGATTTGCAGAGGATAGTGGTAAAGCAGATTGCCGATTTCTGGGAACCATGTCTGGTTCGGCCAGAAAGGAACTATCAGGAGTAACTTCATGGGTGAATGGCGAAGTTTCCTCAGGACCTCTGGTAGAAGTTTGGTTGGGGGAAGGCGTATGCTATCTCTTCCTCCCACTCTATTGACAAAGCAGCTTTTTCCCATGTGAAGGGAACTGGGCATGGGCTGAAATACTTCGGTAACTGATTGTTGAAGCGTGTAGCAAATAGGTCTACTTCCAGATTTGGAAATAACCGATGAATCCTGGTGAATACTGAGTGGTGTAGGGTCCACTCCGTCCCTAACACCTGTGAGGACCTGGATAGCAGGTCTGCAATTGAGTTGTTCGAGCACCATAAGAGTATGTCCCTGTTGTCGCACAGGAGGTGGATGACTTTGTCCTGTATCAACAGCTGAAGAGATGCTAAAGCTCGTTGGACAGCTCGTAGCTCTAACACGGAGATGTGGAGTAATGACTCCGTGTGAGTCCACTTGCCTGACCTCTGGTGGCCTTCGAGGAACGCGCCCCAACCTTGGAGGCTGGCGTTGGTCGACATGGTTATGTCGGGCAGGGGAGTGTGTAGAGGGACTCCAGCTGCCAAACGTTGTGTGTCTTTCCACCATGTGAGTGCTTGATGAAACACTGGTTGTAGTGGGATCACCTGGTCTATTGATTCTCTTAAGTTGGGAGCCCAGGCTTTCACATGGAGTTGTAGAGGTCTTATGTGTAGTCTGCCTAGTTTGACAAACTAGGAAGCCTGAATCAGTAGGCCCAAGAGTGACAGTGAATGTCGGACTGTTGCTGACTGAGATTTCAGTAGCAATTGTGTAATAGTCAGAATTTTGGAGATTGCCGCTTGTGTTGGCCGGATCCAAAATTCCGTCAGGTCTATGTCTATACCAGGAAGATGAACTGTGTCCGAGGGGTTAGGTCGGATTTCTGTTGGTTACAAGAAGTCCTAGGTGGCAGAACAGGTCTAGGACTTGTTGGGTGTATGCTTCGACGATTCAGGGTGAAGGTCCTCGGATCAACCAATCGTCAAGATAGCGTTGGAGTTGGATACCTCTGGATCTTAGGTGAGCCGATACTGGATCTAGCAGTTTGGTGAATACCCTCGGGCCATATTCAGGCCCAAGCACATGGTCCTGAATTGGTAAGATTTGCCCAGGATGTGAAAGCGGAAAATTTTTTGGTATTCCATGGTTACAGGAATGTGCAGGTATGCGTCTGAAAAGTCTATACTTGTTGCCCATTCCCCCGGTTGTAATTGGATTCTGATGGAGCGTTGTTGTGCAGGCGTGGACCTGTAGGTTGGCTTGGCAGATTTGCCAATGTTGTTGTTGTTGCAGGCTCGAAAAGTGGGCTGCCTAGCCGGCTGTTGCCTGAAGTTAGACTGGCGGGCCATTGAGGTGTGTGGTCGGCCAGTGACCTAAATTTGTCCGTTAGGGAGGACACCATGAGGTGTTCCCTTTCTTCTCTTGCCACTCATCTGACTCTTCTGAGGACTACCTCTGTGTCTGCCAGTTTGGACACAGGAATCGAGGGTTCACTACCCGGTCGCAGGTAGGAAGACTCTTCTGCAGAAGGCCTGATCGACTGAGCCGACAGGGGGAAGTCGTTTCCTCCATGGTATTTCAGGTTGGAGCCCTTCACGAACCGGTGGAGGCTTCACCTGGTAGATTTTCTGGAGTGCAGTGTTGTACATCCGGAACGGAAGAGAAGTGCTGGAAAGCCCTGTCCAGTGAATCCGTCACTCCTCCGGATGGTGGGAAGGACAATAGCAGTCGTTCTCCCACTTGTCTGGGGCCTCGATGCAGCCAGCAATCCCTGTGGGGTCCTACGGCGCGAGGACATGACAGGTCTCAAAGGGGATCTAGATTTAGATCTCCTAAACATGTGACATTCTAGGTGTTTGGTCCGTCTAGTCAATTCCCTCAATCTAGGTCTGGAGCTCTTGGGTGATTCCAGCAGCTCAGGTCACTCTCCGATTGAGGAACAGCATGGATTTGCAGGCCAGGAGACTAGAAGATAGTCTCCTGCCTAACTGTTGAACATCCCGTAGGCATAGTAGGAAGGGATATCACCAAAGGTCGACTAAAACACGGAGTTTTAGGGCCTTCTCTAGTTGGTTGAAGCTGAGAAGCAGTAGTGAAAGCTCAAGTGGCCGGTGTAACCGACGGCACCGGGCTAAACTGGTGAGGAGAATTCCTGACCAGGGACAGTCATGATGACACTTTGATCTCAAGTGGGATCAAAACATGGCATTTCCCGCCAAAATCGCCAGGTTGCATCTTGGGATAGGAAGCTGCCATCCTTCTAAGTCAGCATGAAAGATCACCAGAAAAGGTCGACTAAAACACGGAGTTTTAGGGCCGTCTCTAGTTGGTAGCAGCTGGGCAGCAGAAAACGTACTTATGGCCGGTGTAACCGACGGCACAGGTAGTTAAAATGGCGACGTTGATCGTCGCCGAGCTGGCATCGGTCGTTGGCGAAGAGATTTCCCCGCCGTCGACGATGTGGCAACGTTAGCAAATGGCCGACTAAATGTAGGTTGAAGCTGAAAGTGCAAGTGGCCGGTGTAACCGACGGCACAGGCAACTTTAATGGCGACGTCGAACGTCGGCGAGCTGGCATTGACAACCTTAGTTTGTAACCATCAATGGCCGACAAACCGTAGGTTCCCCAGTTGGTGTCATTTCACCAGCAGATTGAAGCTGGGAAGCAGTAGAAAATGTACCTATGGCCGGTGTAAGCGACGGCATAGGTAGTTGAAGTGGCGATGTTGAATGTCGACGAGCTGGCATCGGTCGTTGGCGAAGCGATTTCCCCGCCTTCAACGTCGCGGCAATCTTAGTTTGCTTATCAGACATGATAAGGGCAAAATAAGAATCAATGTATCAATCAAGAGAATGATAAAGCGTAGCTGATCTGTCACTGAAGCAACGAAATGAGCGAGTGACAGGGCTAGGCGTGATCGTCGTATAGTAGTAGATCGCTCTTAAATCTCCGGAAAACCAGGCTAAAAATAGTGTACTTACCTGTCTAGAAGAAAAGAAGTCGTATCTGAAATAAACAAACTTCCATGTCGTTGAATTAAGCCCGTGGAAATCCAGAGATTGCTTGAGAATAATCCCACACTCGTCAATGGCGGGTGGGCGATATTCGGGGAAGACGAACAGAACGCCGGTGTAGTGCGTTTTCGTAGAGTCTTCCCGGCCAGAAATCTTAGATTGCTCATCAGACATGATGTAGCAGTAGTAAGATGTCAATCGAGAGCGATAAATCACTGAAGAGTTGTCAACTCAACCATAACAAACAGAGCCGTCCAAACGCGTGTGTCCGCTTGGACGGCTGAGAGAGGAATGACAACTAGCGCTCTGTCGCGCATGACCGTAGACGCGGTCACATGGTCAGAAGGGCGGGAACACCCTTTTTAATACTTTAATACATTAAAACTCAGCCGTTCACAGCAGCTATTGGGAGAGGAATAGCACTGCTAATCATTGTCACGCTCTATTAAGCGTGACAATAGGTCTCTGGGCTTAAGCGACATAGAGATGAAACAATCACATAGGCATCTAGTAACAGCTGGGATATTCAGTTTTACTACGTTCTTGCAGTACATGTCACTCACCCCCTTCAGAAGAGATTTCTGCAGAATTCCACAGTACTGTCGCCAGTTTCGTTTGATAATGCCAACAACACGCCCTGTCGGAACACGGAGCTCCTTCTTGACTTTTTGTTTGACTAATTTATCCTGTAAAAAAATTTACAATATGAGAGATTAATTGTGAAAATACAAAAACATTTATCCAGAGGAGCGAATATGTCATTTGTGTTTGGGGGGGGGGGGGGGGGGTGGTGATTGTTAGAAATTTAATAAACTATATTAAACTTTTACAAAATACAAACATGGGTAAATTGTTCTCGTTCAAGAAAGATTTCCTCTTATAAAATGCTATTATCAGTTTCTAGAGGGGTATGATACATTTCTGGCCCGTCCTAGGTGGGGGATACATCCCAAAGGATTTGCACTCATCATTACAGAAAACTTCCATTTACCAGAAACCAACAATTTTGTATCTCTTATGTAACCTCACTAATCGGACTAATTGAATAACAAGCCTTTGCCCCAAGGTCATATTGCACTTTAGTGTAGCTGCAACCCTACAAGTCAAGACTTACATCGTGTTTTTTTTCTGTCTTTCACTTTTTAAGTACATTGTATTATAGATAGTATTAGATAGTATTCATTTCACTATCCCAAATGATAATCTGATAATGTAGACTTAGTAAAGTTATGATGCATACAGTAGAACCTTGCCATTAAGACCACTGTTGGTGCAAAATATACTGCTCTTAATGGTGAGACCTGTGGTTTCACCTCACTCCATTCAACTAAGTTGTATCATTAAATGCAATTAGAACATCGCATCGAAGCCCAAATTCAGCTATTTATATGATCCAAAGGTTATTCCCTAAGAAATTTTCAAAGAGAGGGGAAACATCGAAATCTTTTTAAAACCAATTAAAGAACTGACACATTATGTATTAGTGAATTATTTTGTTTTTCACAAATTAACAATTTGACATAGTTTCTAACTTTTTTTCAAGACTTTTTCAATATCCACTTGTTAATCACGTATAACGGGAAATTCACAGATTTTACTCATATCTCAGTAGTTATATTTCCTTTCCATAAAATTCACCAGCATAATTTTCATAACACCAGAGGTGACATGACAGCACATTTCAAAAATTTGGAAACATGACAACTAAGAGATGACTGAATGGTTAATTATATAACATCATATAAAAATACAAGTGATGCTGATATATAATCAAATAAATAACAAGCCTACAATTAAATACTTTATGAAAGTACAGTAGGCCTATATAATTAGGCTAATGTCAAAGAAGTCATACTTTGTCAGAATTTGTGTATTTTATTAAATTAAGATTTACTATATGATTATTCTCATAAAGTTGTGCTGATTTCTTAACACTGTATTTATGCCACATGCGACTCTCCCGACCACCAAAATTATTCTTGAGTGCAGTTATGGTTGGAGTTTTATATAACAAATAACATCAGAATGCTAAACTTTCTAGCTTTTGATTCCGTGTGAAACCCAGCAGATTTTTGGTTTCATCAGTGTTTAAAATTAGTTTTATACATTGCAGACCTATACTTTTGGCAGCTCAGTAATTGTTTGAGAGGCCATATCTCAGAGTGTATTTTACCTACGATCTTCATTCTTGCTTTATTAAAACAAGGGAGTTTTATTCTCTTGGGAATGTCAATTAAATGTCTCAATGTTTCCTTTTTTCACAATGGCGAGTTGAAATGGCACAATATGTGACACTATAATTCTGACTTCACCTTGTTAGCTGTCATGCTAATTTTTGACTTCGCAGGTTATAATGAATGGATTTTTACAATTTAAAAACTGGAATATTGCATTTTGTGCGAAGATTTCATTACAGGGGTTTTTATTTAAAAAAATTATGAAAAAGGTTGCTTGAATTTTTGCTGAGGTTAAATGTGACACTTAAATAGCTCAGTGCAATTAAATGACCTCGCAGGATAATGACTGTAAAATCGTCGGACAGCTGGGTCTGCAGATTTTTGGTTTCATCAGTGTTTAAAATTAGTCATAGATGCTAATTAATCTTCTCATATTGCATTACATAAAATTGTTAATTCAAACCCAAAATGTCTATAGATCATGATGCATCCAACCCCATTGTTTACACCAAAGACACATTTACAGTTTTCAGCATAAAACTGACACTGGGTAAACTACCTCCTTTTTGATGTCCTCTTGATCTTCCCCCTTTTCCTCCTCATCTACTATGACCATCGACGAAGGACAGGACCATTCATTTTCAGGTAAGATTTCTATTGCAACTACATCTTCATGAACTGCTCTATTGAGGCTACTGTGTCCTTGAATTAAAACCTATCAACAAAAATGACATTTATCAAGCCTTAAATCGAAAAACCAAACTAAATTCAAATGTTTCCTGTTTTAAATTAAGAACTTACCCTCTCTTCGCGCCCATGAACACTAACGTATGCTTCCAGGTAATTGTCAGTGCTGGCTTGAAAGGAACCTTGAAAGCACTTCCCTGATTTTATTCCCTTCTGGATCTCTGATAATGCTAAATGTTCAGGGTAGACAGGTTTGCCAGCTCCATAACTCTAAAAAAAAACAATTAAACTTTCAGTCTCTACAATCAGAATTGATCTTAAGTTAGGTAAACAGTCTCAACAAATTTCTTAATGTTAAACTTCGGTTACTTCTGATTGTTGTTGTACTGAACAGAGCATCTTTAAAGTTAAGACATAAGACAAGATTTATTTTGATTTAATGTGGCAAAATTATTTATATATGGTTGTGTTTCTTTTAAAAAAGATAACGTTTCGCAGTGCATATTTACCTTGTCGTCATCTGCACTGGCTAAGCGATCCAGCAACTGCTTATTATTTCGTAACCCTTTGACATAGTCATGGACTGAAAAACAAAACCCATAAATTCAAAGCATGAACTCACACACCAACTACGAGCATTTCTAACTGACATTAATAAGAAGACCACCCCATACTTGTGAAGGCTGTCAAACCATCTTCTTGTGCTTTTCTTCTATTTTCAGCATCATTAGTCAGCAGTACAATTTCACAGGCATTCTCTATGTCATTTATGTGATCTTTGTACCACAGAGCTGCAGTTCTGATTGCTCTATCATTCCTGTCATTGGCAGTCTCCCCTGGTTCTCTCTCAATGTATGTATCTCTGTTGTAAAAAGAAAGAAAGAAAAAAGACATGCAAAAACCTGACATGAATAGCATTATTGATCACAGTCAAGAACACTAAACTGCTAAATATACTTCGACAAAATCTTGTCTAAATCTCATTAATCAAAATCAGAAAAATGTCCACATACTTATGGAATTCATTCACAAAAGTGTAAAAATGCTTCTTGGAGTTCTGGACACAATCTTGCAGTCTCTTGTACACTGGAGCACTTCTGTGTTTGATCTGAAATTGGGAATAATTTTATAAGACAATTTACAAGCTAGATAGAAGTTGTACTCAGAATAATAGGCTTAAGTTGAGGTGGTTCAATGCTTCAATTGTAATCAAGTAATCAGATCCATGTTTGAACAGGTTTGTTTAAACTACAGAGGTATCACTCACTTCATCCAGAACCGTTTGAAGTATTATGAGGTTTTGTACACTTTCATCTTCTATTACATCAATCTGGAAAATGAAACAATCAACATTGAACGTAATATGCAACAGTATGCGATCAGTGCATCAGTCAACTCAAAGTACAACATACCTGATGCAACAAGACATTAGTATCAGGCACCAGATAATGTGGCTTCACACACAAACTGGAGTTGCTGACCGGTGTGGATTCAAGTATTGCGGATTCATGCTTGCAGCTGTGGCATTTAGGAACGCTACACCAAATGTCATCACGAAGATAATGTTCCCGGACAATTTTCATGATGCCCCCTCTCTTGGTTTTCTTTACGAATACTTTTGATCGTATCATCTTGGCTGTTGTATCAGAATAAGCAATTATTTGAGACAAATTGTTTACAGACGTCCACCACGAAGCCACATGGCCTTTGCTTCCGGTGCAAACGTTAAAAAAAAGCGGACCAATCAAAATTATATTATATATATATTTGTACAAAAAACAACATTAAAAAATACCAAAGTAAACAACGAATTGCTTTTAATTAAGACTAGGCAATATAAAAAACAAAAATCACGGGTTATCGGGTGCATGTGAAAAATATGTGGTTTCCGCAAGCTTCGGATCCAAAACTGTGGATCCGCAAAATTCATTGCCGAGTTTTGTTTTGACACCTCTGTGACTGGAGAACTACGATTTTGGTGATTTGATGAAATGGAAATGCTAGAAATGAAATAAGAATTTGATGTCTGGTAACACACTAATATGGCGTGGTTTTAAAGTAAGTAATTGGGTTAGAGATGTTTGTTTATCAATGTTCAATGTGACTGATCATCATGTATTTTCTGTGCTGAGCTAAGAAGTTGTGTTTACAAGGTGACAAACTGGAGTATCTGTTTCAGGTTGCATTTCATATATAATATACATGACTATATCTGAATCATTGACTTAAATGGTTTGCCAATGCAGTTGTAGAAAACCATATATAGCATATGCACAATGGCATAATGCAGGGATAGATCATTTACAATACTTTTTATTTGTACACTGCTACATGTATTGTATTTGTTGTAAATTTCCTAGAGAAGCTCTTCCTGTTTTACTACACCATGTACACAGTAACAGTGTAATAACTGCTCTCTTGTCCTCAGTCTAATGAAAACTATGCCCTTTATCGGTGCTGACAGGCCATATTGTTGTAAGGGTGTGTAATTGTAACAATGTCTTCTTATCATAGACTTATGGCACAGACCATCTATAGACAAAACTGTAAGAGCTTCAATGAGCAGTTTGAAATGCAGTGTTAGATGATCAATGTAGATCTTCGTAGTGATATGACTCTACAGTATTTTGCATAATTCGAATTGTGTGAATCCGGGAATGCAGGTTCTGCTCTAAGCCTAATACACTTATTGTAGTGCACTGAGAACTTTGGTATAAATTGATTAAGCATTTTATTTCATTATCAAAACAGGAAGAGCTTCTTTATGACAGAGTTTAAGTAAAATCATGAGTCATGACAGTCTGAAGTTTGGTCTCACCACAATTTTAATTTTAACTAACTGGAATATTAAGTGTACCTTAAGCTAACACTGAGATGTTTATTTTTATCCCAATATGATCATGATGATATTGAAATTATGTGGTAGCAAGCGTCATCACCAAGTAGTTTTGTATTGAACTTGTCCCAAATATTAACTCTACATATATCAGTCCTGAGTCTAAGAAGAAAAATGTGGCAATCATGTCATATACCTCATTTGATATGGCACTGAAATTTCTAAACTTGTAAATTCTATTACTGTACTTATCTCAAAACAAGACATTATTGTTATGTCCCAGGGCCAACACTGTTACATTATCTTTCGATAAGTTTCCTGTATTTTACTCAAAGAATCAGTTAATTTCATGCTGAGAGGGTTATGTACATAATTTTGCAATTTTGTTAAAATCATTTGCATTCTTGCAATGGGTCCAGTTACCAAATCAGGCTTTTATACTGTTTGGTACGCTCTGTAATCATGTTACAAAGAAAAATAAAGAAAAGTAGAAGCCCTGTAATTATATAGTCCTGTCCATAATATGTGTTGTTCTTGCATATCAAAATAATAAAACTTTAATTATGCAAAACACTTTATTAAGTTGATAATGTTAGTACATTGGAGTGCATTTAATTTTTTGCAGGGCCACTGATGTCATGACATAAAATGGCAGAGCAGGAGATTCCTACCCCTGTGCTATCTGGTAAGTGTTAATTTTTTTTCATAATCACGATAATTGTGTGTAGGTTGCATTAAACATTGGTTTATCATGAAGTCTTTCTGCACAATACATATTTCATCATGTAGTGTGAGTGGAGAACATAATTATTGTCATATTCAGATGAGATGTGGCATACAATTAATTTACTTATCAGAATTTGCAGAGCCTTAGGGCATAACACTCAAAAACAGCACCTGTTTAGTTTGAAGGGTATAATTTGCAGTTTTTCACCCTACCAAGTAGTACTAGATGATACAAATACAAACTGAACTGATACAAACTGAATGTTGACAGGCCAAAGAGTGGCAATGACACATGTTGTAACAGGTCATGGTCAGCATATGAGTTTCAATCTATGGTTGTATATTACATTATTGCTGTTATTTGAAGCTGAACATGATTGATTAGATGTGTTATATTGCTGTGTTTTAAAGTGTTATATTATTGGAGGACAACCTGGGTGTTTAACTGTTAGTTATAAGATGATCTTAGTTGAGACATGGCAATGTTTATATATTTATTTTATTATGAAAAAATGATTAATATATGCTTTGGCAGTTGGACAGTTTAGCATTTAGTCACAGCTGGGCAGAATAATTTTTTTAGGCTGAAAGCAGTATCATTTTAACTCCTCACATTACCACCAGAGCATTAAATGAACACAGAACAGCAGCATCTAGTGGTTTGTTAGAAAACAACTGGCTTCTGCATTCTGGTGATTATTGATGCTTACTTGCTTTTCTCATGCTGTGGTAGGTTGTGCATCTACTGAACCAGACCAGATTTAATTTAGGGCCGAACAATTTTCTTTTCCCCCCCCCCCTCTCATTTAAATTATTTCTGTTGTTTAGGCTTCTTTGATTTACATGTGTACTGTCGGCCCTGGCATACACTAGGTACCTTGTTTTTTTGTAATGTACGTAGTGCAATATTTTGATCTAAGGTTTTATAAACCTCTGTTTTTGAATCTGAACAGCTAAACCAATTTAACCCAATTTGATGCACATTAAGCACAAATTTTTAAAGTTGTAAACTTGTTTGAATTGCATTAACGTATGTTCATAACCAACTAAGAATTAGGCTAACATTACTTTGTTGTTGAGTTGAGTTTATTTCCAAGCATTATTATAATACATGTATTAATACAGCACTTAGCAAGTTAGCATACAATAAGACCAAGGCTACTGACTTTGTCTCGAACAGCTTTTACTCCCCCTGCGCAACTGCCTTCAAGGATGGGGCCAGTTTCAGTCAAAATCATCATGTAACACCTCAAACATGGCAATATTATACACAGAAATAATTTTCCGTCTTTATTCTAAGTTATAACTTCCATTATTTATGGGTATTTACTACTTATTTTCGGGGAATTCCTTGCTTGTTCGCTGGGAATGTTCAGTTCTAATCTTTAGTGGCAGCTGATTTGCATATTTCACCATCAACATGCATGATGGTGCAATCTTATTTTAAGAATTGAGTGTAATCAATGCAAACAAAATAAATTGATATGCAATTCCACTGTTAGACATTCAATGCCATAAGCCAGCCTATAGGCTATTAAGCAAATTTGTTTGTATTTAAGTCTAACTGGTAAACTAGCAAAAGAATTGCCATTGAGCTCAGGGCATTTCCTAATGTATTCAGCTACATTCTGGTTGGCTGTTGCAAATGACATACAGTTAGTTTCACTAAAAACAGCCTGTCAGATTGAACCTAGACAAAACTGTAATTGCTGGCTACTCAAAACCGGATCTAAAAGTACATATTTATGATATATTACATTAATTTCTTACATTTGCCAATGTTTACACTTTTCTGGTGATAAATGTAAGCCGACTATTAGCTATAGAAGTGGACAGAAGCAGCGGGCTTTAGCATGTTCAGATCTAAGTCAGGTATAGGTCGCTACAGGCCTCTAAGAGTCAACCGTTTTTTATGAAACTAACTGTAGCTGCCTCTTGGGATGAGAAGCCAGTTAAGGCAGTCAGTAGCCTTGGTTAAAGTGTAACATGTATAAGTACTGTCATCACTGAGTAATGTTATACATTTGTTATATGTGTTGGCAAACGCCTGTGTGTGAAGCATAAATTTGTAGTAGCTTGCAATAAACAATTTAGCTGTCTGGATCAAACTGGTCTTGGTAATCATATGGTAATGTCTTTTTCCATATTAATGCATAATGCCCCTGTAGTAGTGTAGATTTGGCCCTGAGTGGACAGACATTTGTATGGATGATTCATCAATATGTTAGTCATATGCTGTGTTGTGAAAGGATAGATGCGTCATTTCAGCAAAACTCTTTTTAGCATTTCAATAAGAAATGCCGTACTGAATAACAAGTTCGACCACTACTTCAGAGCTACCATGGTCCGAGTTCAGTACTTTGGTTAGAATTTTAAAAGTCTCAAACGTTCGTGTGTCAAGCAGCTGTGTTAATGTTAATCATTGTGCTGTCCAATTTGAGGATAACTTTTAATATTGATTTATATGGATTATAAATAGTGCAAAGGTTCATGCAGGTGCACCCTTAATCATTGTTTATAGATTATAATGATCGGTTGATAATGAACACCTGGCTGCTAGGAAGGGGTGTTTGTTTTTGTAAAAATAAAAAAATAAAATGCAAAAAATCTTTTAACTCCCGATGAGTGTGCATTTTTTAATCTCTCCCTTTTTTTAGGGGGGTAATTTTTTTCTCTCCCATTTATAATTGAATTCATTGTGCAATGTTCACATTGGTGTCCTGTGTGGGTCTAATGATCACTGATGAATGTTTCCTAACAAAATACACGCAGATGATGGTGCATTGATGGTGTGCATTTAGAATCAATATACAGCACAGCTAGAAGGTTTGTAACAGGCTGTACAGATGACGCTGTTTCCATGGCAACTGAGCACGCCATGGAATATCCTTGTGGTATCTGTGCTTGGGTAGAGGATCAATGGTCATTTGTGACTGGGATGGCCCATGGCTTTGCTCCTGGGATCATCCCTTGCTGATGTCATTAATATTATACGTGGGGCAAGGCCTTCCTCCATCAGCCCATTTTAAGCATGTGATCTTGCTAGGGCAAGACTGTCAGACTTTGTCAGACTACAAGCAGAGAGAGCAGCCAGCCAGTCACCCTGGGCCTGTGTTTATTGATCTGCAGCACTTTGCTTTGGACTAGTACTTTCTCAATCCTTTTGCGCTACTTCGATATGACTTCATGGAGCTAGCATCATTTCTACATGCTAAACATGGACCTATAGCCTTACAAACATCAATTATATATCAATATATTCTTGACTGATTTCGTGTAAATTGATTTAACCTGATCAATGGATGCTTTACTTTCTGACGTGATCAATGATGATGTCACAAGAAGCAGTTGGTCACCTTTGTGGTAAACTTCAACGATGAAAAATCATGAAATTGATTATCATTATAACATGTGATCAGTATGACCGCCATGTTTACAACATTAAACACAAGGATGCAGTTTGCTGATTAAACATTTGCAGTATTGGATTTCATACAAGTCCACAAGTGAATGGCCAGTTGAGCCTGATCATTGCTGATGCAGTTGTTTATGAAAGGCTATCCATTGCTTATTGCCCATTGGGTTGTTTACTGGCCTTGGTTTCAAGACTAGGACCAAGTCATTCGATGGTTTCATGCTTGGACAGAGATACCTAATGGATGGAAATGTTGTTTTGGATTTAAAGTTATGAAGAGAAGTTGATTGTTATATACACTGAAGTTCAGAATGACATTGACAGATACAGAGAGCTGGACCTTCAGCAGGTGTTCAGAGCATCAGTTGATGTTGTAGTTACATGGAAATACCTGAAGAATGATGCTTTTTAAATTTTTTTTTATTTCAAGGTCATTAATCAGGTGCTAAAAACTGTTCGAAGGTCATAAAAGTCATTTTGAAAGATCAAGTTTTTTGGCAAAATTTCTCCCAGATTTGAGTCGAGAGGTCAAGTTTTGGTGATTTGTTAGTTGTAATTCCTTGCCAACCTGATCATTAAGATAAAAATGAGTGATACAGAATATGACCTCCAAGAGAGAATGACCTTGGGCACTGACAAAGGACAAAGCTAACTCAACAAAGACCTGACCTTCCATTGGTAAAAGGGCACCAGGTGGCAAAGAGACAGCTTGCATGTCAGAGCAACCTGCTCCTCTTTGGATCTACGTGAAGAGATTCCAGGATTGTGACCAGTGTGATGAACCCAAAAAACACTTCTTAGATGGGCTAAACAGTTTAAGTCGCTAAAAGTCACTAAAAATATCGACAGTTTACTAGAACCTGGTATAATGGTTGGTAGTCCTTGATACATTGGAAAAAGCCAATGGCAGAAGACTGCCAGCCACCAGAAAGTCACTGATTAATGAAGAACTTATGATTTACTGGAACTTGGACTGAGCTTCATTGACACATTTGAAAAATTACCAATAGCAGCAGTTATCTTGAAGATTGTAAGAAAACAAAGGAGACTACCTGGCAGAACAACAAACAATAACTTGTCATTTGTTGCCATGGTGCGAACGATAGTCAAGCAGGTGCCATTAATAACATGAATTAGATCAGCTCACTGAGCTCAGTGACAGAATCTACAACTGTTCGTGCTTCCTATCAATTATTTCTGTTATCAAAAGGCTTACGCTTAGACCTAAGGACTCCCAAAATGTCCAATTTCAAAGTTGACGATGTCCTTTATGAAGTCGCTGTGGAGGTTTGTGGCTTTCAACTCCCTCCTAGATCACCGAGTCCTGAGCCATCCGGCAGATCTGGAAGTCGACCTCACAGTTTCAGTGGCTGCGAGGGCCTCCCGGATATTTTGCCTCCTGCTCGACCTTTCAGCACAATATTCCACAGACGTCACTGTCGCAGACGGGTCAGGCGAATCAAATTTGGTAAGGCCAACAGTTGATTGCAACTATAAATCAGACAAAATATCTGCTGGTATGAGGTTTATTTTTTGCTGATTTCAAACAAATATCAATGAAATATGCTGCTCTGAGGTTTAATTTTGCTGATATAGGTTCTGTTTTCCAATTGGTTTATAATATAACAGAAATATAGTATACTAGTTATATTTTTTTGATTTATTTGCTGAATTGATATGATGCAGTTGTTATTGATTTCAATGAGCTTAAAGAACCAAAAGAAAAAGAAAAGAAAAAAAAGGCAACTTTAGCAATGTTTATCAATGCCTGTTCATTATTCATTGCATGGTGCATGCATAGTGTAAAAGTTCAGTTGGCTTTCAGTAGGAAATATTTCACCATTGTTGGATGAAGGATACCTCTGATATTGATTAACCATATTTCACTGTACTCTACAAAAACTCACTGGAGCATGCATAATTATGATAATTATTAGCAGCTAGGAGTTGTGCCAGGTGTGTGGATGTTATTGCTAGCACCCCACAGCTTGCAATGCTGCAATGCCCTAGCTAACAGCCTCTGACATTGACTATATGGCCTCCATATAATTATTGACCCTGTCATGTACGGTTGGGTTAAACACTCTGATCCTCATTGATTTTGGCCATGTCTGGTCTGGATGGTCATAAAATATGTTAGAAATATACTTTTTTGTATGCTGTATATCATATACACTAATATATCAATGAGTGTAATGTTTACAAAGTAGGTTGTGGTACAAAAGCTCCGTATGAGTCATGCATCTTGTTGTATATTGATCATTTGTGAAATATTACATCATGTTTGCTTACCTGACATTCATATTGCAATACATTTATTGTGTTATTGAGATGTACAATATATTATTTGTATACACCAAGTTCAATTAGTTCATATCACCTCAGTGGATTGATTAGTGGTTAAGACATCACCAAGCTTTTGTGAAGTTCATGGGTTCGAATCCTGGTCTGTTTACTGTCATAAGCTTGACTTGATCTTAGTTAAATGTAAGACGTTAAATTTGAGATGTCTTGCACCCAGTGTCTGCTGGGGCAAGTGGAGACACCACCCATATGGTAAATCATTGGGCAAACGTTTGAAGTGGTGCAGCATCCAAGCCTTATCATCTCATCATTCCATCTGCCTCTGACAATTTCAACCAGATTTTTGTTTTGTCAAGCTAAGGTTAAGACTGGTAAGATACAGATGAAACTATAGATAAATAGGTTGTGTGCGGTGTATGTAATGTATAAGGAATTCTTTTTGGAGGGGGGGGGGCGAGGGGGCTTTTATTCTAGAGAAGTAAGTTGCAACTAGAGCATCTCATTTCACTCCCAAGGTTACCCCATCAAAATAGCAATCTCTTAAGCTTCACTGAGTAGATTTTAATCTGTGGGGGAAAGTCCATTTTAATTGCACAGAGAGCTCCTTCTAGGAGTGGATTTGAGTGAATATTGGCTCTGGTATCTGATGGGTCTGACCGTCTCCTTGCTGTCTGCAACTTCTTTGAAATAAAAGAAATTGTCTGCGAAAGAAAGCGCTAACTTTTTGGGCCGATCCCTAGGGCATCTTCTAGACATCCTTGCATCCCTGCAGTTCCACTTGGACCTTTTTATGATAAGAATTTCGAACTTTTGGAGTTGTCTGTGAAGAAATATAAACTCTATCTGTTCTATGGTGTCACTTGCTTTGACAAAATAGTCATTTTGTACTTGAGGTCATTTCAAGATATACTAAGGTGGGACCTATCTGTCAACTTCCGTTACAAGTATTCCTTGGTGCTTTAATGTTCATTGGCTGACATACTGACAACAAACAAGGAGTTTACTTGTGATACCAAGTATGGTGTCCTTTAACATTGTTCAATGATTCCATGATGCATAGATGAACAAGTATGGGGTTCGAATCCAGGACTGCCAGAAAAACAGGCTGGTGCAATAACCATTAAACCACCCATGTTAGAGTGCAGGAATTGATTGTTACAAATCGAGTCTAAAATAAAAGCTGGTCTCGTTTAGAAGCTGTTGCTAGAGTGACTCAAACACCAGCAAAAAGACTCTCGAAGTTAATAAAAGGCACCGGCTTGTAATTAAGAAAATGTGGTACTTTCTCTTGGGACTGGTCAGCTTGACCACTTGTCCAGTGCACAGGTTACATATCAAGCTGAGCTAATGCTATTACCTTGATTGGGAATGTTACATGGCCTTGGGCTTAGTCATTACCCGGTCATTACCTGATGTGTGTATCGAGTAATCACCATAACTAGATACTAGTCCATGTTGATTGCTTAAATATTTTTGTGCTCAGATAAAGTAACCACACACATGTACCCATGACAAACAACTTAGATCACAATAAGCTCGTGAGGTCTCTTTTTGAAATGCATGACGCCTAAATAGTCCCTAGTCATTTCTTGCTAACTGAATGACTGTCTGGGAGAAGTTAGCCCGCATGTGACTAAACTTTACCCCTGAGGTTCATGTACTGATGTATGCTAATGGTGAGTATGTTTCCGGTAATTTCTCGATTTTTGTTATATGTATACTCTTAATTTGGGACAATTTATCAAACTTACATTACCAGTACTCACTTAACAAGCCTGTTCAAGCATGAGTCTTTCTCAGCTCCATATAAAGTCGAAGCAGCAGTCAGCGCATCAGGCTAAGCGCTCTACAATAACCACCACTGCCTTTTGACTTGTTGCTCTGCTTTGACTTATAATGGCAATACATACTCTAATAAAGAATTGTGTACCCTGAAAATAGTTAGATGCATTATTGCTGTCTTTATCAGAAATAGGGTTTATTGTGTTCATGCTTAGACTGGTATTATGCCCATATATGAGCTGGGGTAAAGAAGAACAGATGCGAAGTTTTGGTGTAATGGCAGCGAAGGGCACCATTCTGGGTAGCTTTGCTCTTCTAAGTGGCTCAGAGGATGGAATAATCAATGGGGAGGTCCTTGGAGGGCCTCTGGGTCAAGCAATAAGGGCATCTGTACCAGAAAGGTCCTTCAGGGAAGGGGCTGGAGAGTTGGTCTTACATGGAAACTTGAGTGATATAGATCTATGTTGGAGATACAAGGAGAGAACCAACAACATTCAATTCCACACCACCCAGCAGTCCCCTGTATTTTTCTCCCATATATAAACATGACAAATGTTTAGCAATTGTGGAAGCTAGACACCAGAAGAGATTTGTTCTGATGGCAAGCCACTTCATTTTGTACAGCGACTGATTGCAAGGCTCGAAGGTTTGCAATGTATCACAGTACATGTATATACTATATATATTTATATGACCTTTATCAGGGGAAAGAAAGGAAAATAGAGAAATGTTGGATATTAGTTTTAAACCTGGGAACTTCAAACATAATGACCCAAGCAATAATGACTTAAAAATCATTATTTGTAGTCTGCTGGTATAAACTAATTTATATATATTGCTTTGATCAAATTTTAATTTGCCCATGAAGAAAAGTAAAAGCTGACACAGCTAAAACTTTAACTCCTGGAAAAAAGAGAGTGACATTAATTGTTGGCTGTACCACCCATTGTATTCAACATGAGGATGACATTGGATGACATTGGCTCATTCTGTGCAGTTTGATAGAGCCATTTGCCACAGGGCGTCCCCCCCCCCCCATGCATGGTGTCCCCCCCTCCCGGGTGTCTCCTGCTCCATAGTGCCACCTTGTCCCCCTGTCTCCAGTTCCAGTCTGTTGTCTGTCCATGGAGAAATCCACTGCAGCAGAAAGTGGATTGTTGTGTCATAAGAAGACATTTTGGAGATGAGAGCAGACAAGCAGCTGCCCTGGCCTTATCCAGACAACAGCAGACTCCAGACGTTCTTATATAATGGAGCATAATATGTAGCGTACTGCTTGAAATCAATTGTGGTGGGTGGACAGTTTGCAGTCATATCTGAAGCTGGTTTAACTCTCGATAAAGAATGAAGTTTGTTGATCTCATACAAAGTAGAGAGATGTTACAAACTAACTAGAGTATTACCTCAAGAAAATATCATTTTTACAACAATATACATGTAATTCGAGTAATACTGATAAACTGAATCTATGAGAATTGATATCTCAAAGAGTGAGCACTGTAGTTTCCATACTACTCATAGCTTTAGATACGTCTGCCTGTATTCCAACTTTAAGTCCTGTCTGTTATTGTGGGGGTGAGAAATTTATAATGTGTACCAATACTGTACATTCTTTGGTTGTATAGCTTGTCTCATACAATGCATACTTGTCAGCCCTTGATAGTGCAGAGAACTTGTCTGAGAGGAGCTTTTAATTTGTGCGGCTGCTGTGTTGCTATTCATCACCCTACTGCAATGCTTATTTGTTGCTGGACAATATACAAAGTACTGTATACTATGGCAAGAGCAGGAACTGCACTTTCATCACAGGTCGTCTTTTGCAACAGATTTAGTTTGACTCTGTATGGTGTTCCTGAGTTGGAATCGCAGCTTTTGCACTCCTTATATGTCAGTCTCATCCTTCAGTCATTTGCATGAGTTGTAAATTTGTTGTCCGCAGACATAATAATATGATGACAAAAGGTTCGGAATCCTCACCATGTTACACATGTACTTCTTTGACAAGGTCTTTTGCTTGCCTTAATTGGCATAGACACCAAGTACTAAGCACCAGGTCATTCATATAAGTTGACCAAACTTCAGACCAGTAGCATTGAGACAAAAATTACAATACTTTAGACCTCATTGAACTGAAGTGTTGTTACAGAGTTTATATATTTGGTGGTCATATTGATTCAGGAAACACAGGCTTCAAGCTCGACACGGGTGACACATCACTTGTGGATGTTATCAGAGCCGAAGCAATGGATCTGCTAATAAAGTGCTGTGTTTCTGATGCTCTGTCTGACATTATGTGAAGCGCTTTTGTCGTGTAATGTGAGTCGGGCTTGGAACTGACGCCTGGCACTTGGCAGCAGCGGCAGGAACATCTAGTGATTCTGCTAGGGGCCATCGGAGGCTGCAGCCACATCACTCTCTGCAGTTGCTTCCACATGGACTAGGTCTGCCAAGAGCATCTTATCAAGTGATCACTCAGTTGCCGCAATGAGCTTTCTTGTTGTTCTGCATTTTACTTGATGCTCTCGGATTGCAGCTGGGAGACAAACTTGCTGCCGTTGGATCTTTTATAACCCAGGGAGACCTCTGACTAAACTTCTACATCCTGCCTGGAAGGCAAATGTTGCTTATAAAGGAGAGTTGTAGCACTTGGATCTATGGTATAACACATTCATTGAACTTCTGGATGACCATCTTCATTATCAGATGACATTCAGAAACAGCATGGTATAACTCTAAATGGGACTTGTAAAATCAGTTTAAAACTAAGAATTTGGTGCAATTCCTGTGTGGGAGGAAGGACCTGCTGAAGATGTATCCTTACACTGAGGACCTATGACAGCCTCTTGAATTTTTCAGAGGGCATTTGATACCTTGTGGTTTACAGGACATTTTGTCTTGTTTAGCAGCTTAGTGGTCAAGGGCTGTATTTTTTCTTGTCACTTACACCAACTGGGACATTTCATCATGGAGCAGTGATCTACTCGAACTGGTGGATGTCGAAGTATATGACCATCGACTAAATTTGAAGAGGCGGATACCTTTACATTTATTTGTTGTGACTGTGTACTTGCTAAGCATGCTTGGCCATGACACTTTAGTGGAGTTCAATATTGGGAATTAAGACTTCAATCATGTGTAGAATGTGAACTTGTCACTCGTGTTTAGAAGACAACTATGGGAGTGCATCAACTTAGTCCTTGTTCTAATTGTCCAGGTACAAATGTGAAATCGGTCTCTTTAAATTGATGGTTAGCCTTTTGTAACATGCAAATAACTGTACAAGTTTCTATGTAGTTGGAAACGGCATTCAATAAGATTCTGTGGCGAAAGTTCATCATAGTATTGCTGTTATATATGTGGTGATATGTATCAGAATGTGATGCACTGATGCTTAATTTGAATTCCTTTGCTCCATATACTCATAAGCCTGGTTACACTCAATTGCTTGATAACACAGGAAAGCCAGATTTTAGTGTCCTTTGATGGCAAATATGCAAAATGTAACAGCATGCATACAGCATGTCGTCAATAAGTTCATTTACATTATCATATCAATAGAGAATTTGAAACAAAGGATAAATATTATTCTTGATTAATATTTTAGTGTCAAAAAAGCTGACGCTTGGTTCTCAGTGTTTTGTTTCAAACTAGCTAAAAGTGAGCTGTGTGGATAGAATGTGGACAACCATTCGCAGCTCAAGATCGAATAAAAACTAGTTTGAGGAAGCCTGTTTAAGTTATCTAGATTCTAGAATTCTTCCGGGAAACAGATAAGGTATGGGACTGAAATAGTGTGGATTAATGAATGGCCTGATAACACAATAAGATAATTCAGATTAGTTTGTAAAAAGCATTGAAAGGAATTTTCATGCAGCATAGGAATTTCACTGCCTAGTCACCCATATTTCGGTATTGCTATTTGACTTGGGACATGATATATATACATAGTAGTGTTATGGCTGTGTGCGTTGTATGATGATATATTTCTTCATTTTTTTGCAGTGGATTCGGGACCAGAATGTATGGATGTAGAGCTGGAACCGACCCCGACCCAGCTTCCCTGGGGTGCCGAAAAAGATCGCATCAATTTTCCGGAAAACGTCAAGATCAGCACCTCGGCCAAACCAGGAGAGTTTGTTCTTCAGACTTTATTTGCAGAATACACAGTCCTCGCGGAAAAGAAAATTGCACAGATACTAGATCTTCCTGCTGTAAGTTGATATTGTCTTTTATGTAGAAGAAAAATCTTTCCGAGGTTGCACATCCTTTATTGATTAACTCATGGTCCACCTAGTCTAATTTGGCGCATGTGCAAGTGGTCTTCACATGATGTCTGTCATGTTTATGGCATATACTTTGTTGTTCAATGTTTCCTTTGTGATTTGGAATTACCATCATTTAGGTTTGTCAAGATATGAGATGAAGCTTTAATTAATGTAACTTTGGAAAACCCATGAATATTGATAATGGGCACCCATCATTAAATGCATTTGTTAAAAGTAAGGATTCAGAAATGGCAATGTACATCTTAATGCCACACCAGCAAATTAAATTAAAATGCAGTTTATGCAATGCATATTTGATAAGGATGTGATTGATCCCTTGTCTGCTAATGTTTTCATTGGAATTAGGGAAAATTGCATGAAAAGGGATTAAAACTTTAGCTTGGTAGTTAAACAGATATGAACGAAAGCTGTGTTATTAGACTCTAAATGGCAATCTTATAACAGATGCCAAAAGATATTTTCACTGAAATCTGTTCAAGCTCATTGATCCATCTTTTTCATGATGTCGTAAGGTGATATCTGGTGGACAAGAGTATTGATTTTATTGACATTTAAGCACTTCACAATGCAAAATTCATGAATTGTTTTAAATTGTACCAGTTCAATATTGCTTAAAGTGCAAAGAGTAGACCCTTTTAAATGGAAAAAGTTACATGTTCATTCCCTTGGACATTGCTGGCTCTTTGAGCTGTGTTTAGACAATGCATAACTTGCACATCAATCAAGATTCATCTCACAAACATCAATATTGACTTTATTTTACTGCTCATGAATGCAGCATATGAAACATTGATTCCCCGCATTCATCAAGTTAATACCACAAATGATACTCGGTCTCTTTTTATGCTGAATATATTTCCAAACACGATAAGAGCAAAGCAAGGTTAATCGCCAAGCTGCCTCTCTGTCTCTTGTCTGGGATATTACATAAAGTCTGGAACAAGACTGCAATGGGATGATTGTCTAAACATGCAAACTGCTTTCCTGATGATTGTGAGCAAGTTGCATGGGTGGACTCGCTCGTCTGCTGTGCAAAATTGCTTTGCGCACTTCAATATTCATCCAACTTGCAAAAGAAGCCAAATGCTGAACAGAAAAGCATCTCAGCAATCGACTGTGTTACAGTCATTTCATCACCTTTTATTGAGGTGTTATTTCAAGCTGCAACTATAACTTGCAACGAGGCAAAAATGTTGGGCTTTGAAAACTTTCAACCGCTGGTTTGCACGCTGACGACCATTAGTCTCATTTCATGCAGCATGCTTGAATTCTAATCTTTGACAAGGAGTTTAATATATGCTTTAACGCTAAGGTATAATATAATTTTTGCAGCCTTAATATTAAGAAGTAGTATAGTGGACCCTCAATAATCCGAACACCCTTTGTTCCCAAGCCATTTCCATTTTATGCACCATGCTTGTATTCTAATCTAACACAAAAGAGTTTACTAAATACAGTGTAGTGCTGGTTTGCACACTTGGGACTATTACTCACTTGGAAATTTCCATTTTATGCTGTGTACTCGTTTTCTAATCTTAGAGAGTTTACTAAATAACATAAAATACATTTACATTGAGGTAGAATAGAACTTAAATACATGTATCATGAAAGTAGTACGGCAGACCCTCATTAATCCAAACACTATTTTCCAAGTCATTTGTTTGGATTAACTCAGGATTCAGATTGCCAAATTTTAATATACATTTCACAGAATGAAAATCTGTGTTATCTGTCTGTATTGCATGCGGAGTTCTGCAACAGGTTAATTTTGATTGTTCATTTCCTAATAAGACTTCTGTGTGCTATTTTTATTGGATTTTATACATAATTATATAAATTCCATATCCTTGATTTCAAACAGGACCACCAGAAGGCACTTTCAAAATACTTGCAAAGGGGAGAAGATGCCACTTTTGACCAGGTGAGTTTACTGAAACAATACATGCACTAAATAAATGGCAGAAAGGAACATCAGGAGTGATTGCTTTTAACAGCAACGGTCTTTAATCTTGGACCAGATGGCAAAGTTTGATATCGCTATGACAAAACATTTGCGCTGTTTTTAATAATTTTATGTGGTTAGTGAATTGTCTCCGTTTGTCTGCCACTTGTAGTAGAGTGATTCTAATTTCTCAGGATTATGGCCTAAGATCTCTCCAGCTGTATTAACATTCCATTTGGCTTGTTTCTGCACTGTACATTGAAGGCTTGGAATTAGCATAATCTTGCTATCTAATAAATTTGAATGTTTCTCTTTCAGGTGCTTTGTGGCTTGGGTTGTGTTGCGGAGCACAGTCTGCCATCTCTGCTCCGTTGTCTGTTCACTTGGTACTCCAAACAATCTCTCACAGATGAAGGGGGTTCTCCAGCTTTTAAACAGCGCACAAGGAGTAAAAGGTAATGCTTGGATTCTGATGGTGTTAAAATGCTGAGATTATGGAAAGTGTGGAATTGTTAGGATTTCCAAGTCTCTTCTTTATTCCAATGGGGTCCTGAGTTTCTAACATTCATTGAAAATAAATGTCAAAAGGATTATGGCCAATGGAATTCAGCATGGATGCCTCATTTAGGTCTTAGGAGTTTTTGGACATCTGATGGACATTAGATTGCACATTCATTGGTAACCATACAGCAGGATGACACTTAATTTTGTCTGAGTTGAAATGCACATTCTAACTGTGGGTTAAACTTCTAATTACAGTGAGAAAGATACCTTGGACAAAAAAGACAGTCTGTACATTATAGAAAGAAGGGAGGTGAGTGAGACTACTGTTCAGATAAATTTGGTTTTGATATTTCCTTAATGGATGATGTTACAGCTGAATTTAAAGTTATCATTAAATCATTGATAATGGTTTGCGTTCTCTTGTTTCAGTTTGCTGTCAACTTTGTGTACTGTTTAGTCTTGATTGAAGTGTTGAAGCAATTACCTTATCACCCCGGTTATGACGATCTCATTAATCATGTTATCACCCAAGCCTTCCGTCACTGCAGATACAGAGACACGTATGTCCTTGACTGACCTTGAGAATTTAAACTTTCTTCATCTTCTTTTTCAATTCAACTGCAGGATTGCAACCCATGAATGTTGCTGAAAACTACTTTTCAAGTAACTCTGTATTTTGGTATATATTTTAGGTCACCATTGCTCAACGCCAGTGCCAGCAATGGGGCGTCTGCAGACAGCGCCAATCAAACCATCATCGCTGATCTTTATGCTGAGGTCATGGGTGTCCTGGCACATTCACGATTCTTGACAGTCCGCAAGCGCTTCATGATGGAACTGAAGGAGTTAAAGACAAAAGAACAAAATGTTGCCACGGTTTCTGCTATTATTAATCTCCTAATGGGCATGAAGTTCTTTAGAGTCAAGGTAATTAAATCATTCTGCAGTCATGCTTTGCTTTTGAGCGTATTTCTGCAGTCCTTTGAAGTGAAGTAATCTTTTGTGCTGATGTGAAATGTTCTGGTCGGCGGATTTCAGATGCACCCAATTGAAGAGTTTCAAGCGTGTGTGCAATTCTTGCAAGAATTGGGGAATTACTTCTTAGAGGTCAAAGAAAAGGACATCAAACATGCCCTGGCTGGTCTTTTTGTGGAAATACTGCTTCCAGTGTCTGCCGTAAGTACAAATTATGAGCGTTTCATTTCTCTGATATTTCTGGAATGTATAACTCTTAGTGATGGTGAGATCTTCTTCTTCGTCAATTGTTTGAGGCAGTGATGTAAGATCTGATAGGGGCGTGTACATCTTTAAGATTTGGCATTTTGTTTGCAGGTTGTGAAAAATGAAGTCAATGTACCAGTGTTGAAAAATTTTGTAGAAAGCATGTACCCACCAACTCTAGATATGTCTAACAAGAAGAAACACAATCTGGTAAGTGGTGAAATAGTTATTGTTGGAATCTGTATATATTTCATTATTTTGAAACATTAAACTTTCTCAATAACACATTAATCGAGCTTTCAAGCCAAGAGGCCTTTGTCAACCAACTGCAAATACTGAAGTATTTATTTTTGTGTGTAACACATTTAAAGTCAAGGGAATGAAATTATATCATATAGCTTCTAATTCTTGTCTTCAGGCTCTCTTCCCAATGGTGACATGTTTGCTGTGTGTCAGCCAGAAACAGTTCTTCTTAAACAATTGGCCGTACTTCCTGACAATCTGCTTGTCACATCTCAAAGACAAAGAGTCTAAAACATGCAGGGTTGCTCTTGAATCTCTTTACAGACTTGTTTGGTAAGTTTTTGCGCTTTTGCTTTTAATTTTGTGCCGTCCCGGCACTCATTTATACTCTATAGGTCAGGCTTCTGGATCTCATGTTGTCAAAAGTTAAGGCAGTTCATATTGACCAACCAGTAGTTGTTCCTAAAACTGCAATTGTACAACTGTGAATATCAATCTTTATGATATACTTTTACAACTGCATATTTTGGGTTTAGTGCAGTACAGCGGACCCAAATTTATGCTCATATTTGGCATCCATGAAATATGAAAATAATCAGTATTTTTTACGAAATTTCGTTGTGGCACACAATACGTATAACATATTGAATTTAAGCATTTGACGTCATAGGCCTGGCATCGTGGCATATAAATATGGTCATAAATTTGGGTCCGCTATACTGCACTTTTTCCCATATTTTTTATCATTGTCACAAGGTAATACATTTTCTTGACAGGGTTTACATGGTTCGAATAAAATGTGAGAGCAACACGGCTACCATCAGTCGTTTGCACAGCATCGTCAGCAGTCTTTTTCCGAAGGGGAGCAAAGTCATTGTTCCGAGAGATGCCCCTCTCAATATCTTTGTGAAGATCATACAATTCATTGCTCAGGTAGTAAATAAATGTTTCATTCTTTGCAATAGTGTCTGTTGATTAGGTTTTAATTCTGAAGGGCATTATTTTTTGCTAATTTGTGAATAATTATTTCCAGGAGCGTCTTGATTTTGCCATGAAAGAAATCATTTTTGATCTGTTATGTGTCGGAAGGCCTATCCGGAATGTTATACCAGAGGTACAGTTGCTAATTTTTAAAGTGAATGATGTCTCAGCATAATGACCTTGCATTTTGATCATGGCTATTTCCAGTTTAGAAGCCTTACAATTTTAAAATTTTTAACATCATATTTTGATGAAAGTTTCTGAATAATAATGTTTTGGCATTACAGAGGATGAGCATTGGTCTCAGAGCATTCTTGGTTATAGCGGACGGTCTACAACAGAAGGAAGGAGATCCACCCATGCCTCAGACAATGGGTGTTATGCCGTCAGGAAACACTCTGCGATTTAAGAAAACATTCATTAACAAATATTTGTCTGATGAGCAAGCCAGAGGTATTGGCATGGCTATGTATTACCCACATGTCCGAAAAGCATTTGATGCCATTTTGAAGACTTTAGATGCTCAGATTGGCAAACCGTTATTGAGAACAAAGATGGAGTGTTTGAACAGAGAGCCGGAGGAAATTATCACGTAAGTTGTAGATGATGTTTTAATTGATGAAGAATCATAAAGCATGTTATAATTAAAATAAATGTGAGAACACAGTGAGATATTTCACTTACAGAGGTGACCGTAAGCCGAAGATTGACCTCTTCAGGACGTGTGTAGCTGCCGTGCCAAGACTTCTGCCAGATGGAATGAGTCAGCATGAATTGATAGCTCTTTTGTGTCGTCTCACTATTCACATTGATGATGAGCTTGGAAAGTAAGCATCCAAAAAAAGGTTTTGCCATTATTTGTGTATTAGATAATAAGTTCAAGCCATGCATTAGTGATGTCTTTTCTTTACAGACTCGCGTTCCAGTCACTACAAAACATAATCGCTGATTTGCCAATTTGGAGAAATGATGTGGTCAGGGGCTTTGTCCAGTTCACCCACAAGGAGGTCACCGACACTTTCCCGCAACTGCTGGACCAGTGTAGCCGGAGAATCATATCTGTGCTGTCTCAGTGGAAGACAGTTGTCCAGAATCAGCTGAGTGTAAAGGTGAGTGTAGATTTTAGTTATATTATGTTACATAGTAATTTCAATCGCAATTCACATCCTCAGCAATATTCACAGATTCTCAGTGATCTGTGATTATAATGCAGTGTCTTATTCAACAGGCTAAGGACAAAAGCACCCAAACGGGTGAACGAATGGAACACATCGCACAACAACGGGACACTTTGACTCACAAATCAACGCTGCATGAGGTCGAAGGCTTCGCCCTTGTTATGCTGTGCAGTTGCAAACCCATCGTTAGGAAACTGGCGGGAGTCATACTGAAGGAAGTTAGAAACCTATTTAATTTGCTCAATATACCAAAGGTAAGATTTTGGATGATTTTGATTTAGCATTGATATTTGATATAGTAATGAATTTTAATCTAACGATTGAATTTTTTTTTCCGTTGCAGGAATTGGAACCATGTGTTCTGGATGTCATGGATACATCATGCCCTGTGATAATTGAAAGATTTTTACCCCATTTACCACTACCAGAAAAGGTATACAAATTTCTTTCTGCGGTGAATGAAATAAAATAAAAATATATTGGTGTGCCATATATTGCTATGTTGGCTCAGTTCAATCAAAGTAGCTATATGATAAGGCGGTGTTCTTTATAACTGTGTAGCTTCATGTACGATCAAATCAGAAATGAGTATGCAGTGTCTGTTTTGCTGCTATTCTTGTTACTTTAATTGCCTTTTGAAGTTTATTATGAGTCGCTGTCCACTTTTGAGTTTCCTATTTGCTTTGTTCCTGAAAATGAACAATCACATTTGTGTAATAATTTATTTCCAAGTCGCTGCATGATTCAGATTTGTTTGATTTCTTTCGGCCTGCAGATAGCTGTTTTAGGCAGCTCATCCCTCGATCTGTTCGGGGATGGGCGTCCTACGGTAAGTTTTCCGTGCACTATGTGTAAGTCGTGCATGGGTATGTGATAATCCTATGCGAACAACAATTTCCCCATACAAAAGTTTTGACCAGTGCCTTCCATGCATTTAAACATAAGTCTCAAAAGTGCATAATTCTCAAAAGCTTGGCTACTGAAAGAACCAAATATTTAAATGCATCATTTTTACACTCATCATGTTCACTAGAATTTAATCGTTAATGTGTCATGTTGTTAATGGTATTGTAAAATGGCTTTATTGTTCAGTGCAAAGAAAGTTGTTCACTCCTTTGTCATCTTGTGATAGTATTAACCACATGAAGTTCCACTTGCATTAATAACGAAGATTTGGCAGTCTTGAACTCGGGTTAACCTAATAATGATTTACCTTGCCCTTGCGACTTATGACAAGTCTTGCTGTTTAGCCACTCTAACAGCCATGCACTTATAAACTAATAGTTTTAATTAGTAGTCTTCATTGTATTGTTAGCCTTGTGTTTGATTTCAGTGCACTGTTATATTTGGTTTTGGACTAGTCTTGTTATGTTCATGGTAAATAACTGTGACACAGTAATCGGTGGCGACTTCTAGTTGGGAGCGATCTGCACAATGTAGTAGTTTTCTGTTAATTAGTTTATTTATTGTCTAATAACTATAGTTTATGCCGTAGATTTATCTTATCACAATTTACCTTTGAGGATATTATAGGTATTTTGTCGTAGATGAATGTCGAGGGTTATTACTACACAATTCATACTCTTTTTGTCCAGACTGCTGCTCTATCTGCACCTGCATTGGACTTCCAATGGCTTGCTGATCGCACTTCAATCATTTGGACTTCTGCGGGGTACCATGATATTGCTGCGGAGGGTGGTAATAATGTTGAAGACAGTAGCGCAAGGTCTTGGATCGAGTGCATGTCCATCTTCATGCATCAGGATTACCTGATGGGTCATTGTCCCACCGCCATCCGCAATGCTTGGCCCATCCTCTTCTCTCGCTTACAACTTTGTTATAAGGAACATATGGATCCTAAGTGAGTGCCTTCTATATCATCTTATTTTCATATTACACAATTTCGTAATAAACCTATGAGTGATGAGGTTAATACTGAATAGCCAATGACCTTGTGGCTGGCAGATATTGTCAATGATTATCTACATATTTCTTGTTTTGATTTTTTATGATAATGTTTAGGCACTTGAAATCTTTATGTGACTGGTTTGTAAACAGTCCTTCGAACAATTTTGGACTGAACAATATAACTCCCAAGTATTATCATCTTGGTTTAAGTAATAATCATGATAATGTTGAAGACAGTAGCGCAAGTTTTATCATCTGGGGTGTTATATTCTGTCATTCAGTCAGCATTGTAAGTTTTATATATTATTCTAAATTCTGTGCATTTCTTTCACAGCAATACCCAGAATGAGCGAGCATCAGGAATTCTCTCAAGGCCAGGAACAAAGAAAGTTACAAATGAAAGAGACTTGTACATCAGTTTGTGGCAAAACTACATAGTGATGGCCTGCTGCATTGCTCCATCAAGTCACATACCTGACCAACTGAGATCAGTGTCACCAGACCTTAGGCAAGTATTTCAACAAACCTCTCAGGATATCCATGGCATATATTAATTATTTACTATACGGAACATGTAGGCTGATCCAGGAGTGGGCAGCGGGGGCACGCACCCCCTTTTTGATAGCCAAAATTAATGTATTGTCTCTAGAAAGAAGGCTTTGGCACCATCAGCTCTTGTTATCATTGCACCCTACCCCCTTTCACAATTTTCTAGATCCGCCCCTGAAATAGAAAACAATAGAATAGAACTGTTGTTAAACATTATATGAACAGTACATTTGACAAATTTTTGGGTAATTTATGAAGTATGATTGAATGATGTCTGAGATAATTCAGACTTGATGGAGCTTTAATTTTAATGAATAATCCTATTACAGTGCTAGCGGCAATGACAGTGTCCTAGGAGAAGGACCGCCAAAGTCTCCAGGATACCAGTCCACTGCAAAAGACCTTTTTAAGCTGTTGGTGCCTCTAATTCGCTGTGAGACAACAGACATTATGGAGGCAGTTGTTATGGGTTTAGGACACACCAATCCAGAAGCATTCAGGTATGATGTCTAAATACTTTTGTAGCTCTCACAAATTGATAGAATTCATCTTTACAAATTCACTGGCATGAATTTCAAGTGAAGCCATGTGAAATGAAATGTTGCTGCGCTTGGTAATTCCTTTATTTTATATTGATACATAAGGTCAAACCAAAAGTTACCCAAATGCTCGTGACTTTTCACAATATAAACTTTCAGAAACTTGTAAACTACCATGAAGAATACAATGAAACTAAAGCCACAGACAGCCACTGACATATTGATTTGAATGTTACCATACGTTTTGATACTACTTAAACCTAAGTCACTCCTGTCACTGTTAGAATGGCATCAACTTCTGAAAATATCTGAATAATAATTCTTTGGGGTATAGTTCAGTATAGCGGACCCAAATTTATGCCCATATTTGACGTCCATAGATTGTAAAATATATCATTATTTTTGACCAACACTCACCAGGTTTTGAAGATCTAGTGAAAGAAGAATAAAATTTGTTAAGGGTAGAGGGTTTGGGGAAAAATAATTATAAACATCGTCCTTGCCTTGAAAAATGAAAACCGCCGCTGTTTGTTTGTGACATCATTCATTAAATTCTAGCATTTGACGTCATAGGCCTGGCATTCCGGCTTGCTAAATATGGTCATAAATGTGGGTCCGCTATACTACACTTTTTCCATTCTTTGTGTGACTGTTAGGTAAATAGTACTAAATACAGCATGATCATGATGTTTTTAAATTTATATATCACAGAGATCTCATCGCTGAGTTATTGCCAATCATGAAAGAAGCAATTGATCGTAAACAAGAGAATGTCAGACGTCGCAAACGGAGAGATGTGTTGAGATTGGCTTTGATAAAAATGTTCAGAGCTATGGCTGAGCATGGAATATTCAACGAAAGGTAAGAATGTTAAGTACTGCTATATTTGTTGCAAGCTGTAATCATATCAATGAAAATCATTGGCTTATTTTTTGTGATCCTTTTACTTCAGCCCATCTGGTGTGATCGAAGGCACCAACGCTCTGTGCTTCACATTCGTTGAGTACATTGAAGGAGCTCGCCAGTTTCTTGATAGTGAAAATGATAAAGATGGTGCTATACTGCAAGAAATTCGCCTCCACTTCTCAGAGTTTGTTCGTCATCTGATAAGGAACACTCCTGGTAAGGTGGTATTTCTATGTTAAGAGTCATATTTTATGCATTTGTAACATGCAAAGTTGTCATATAATTGTTATGTTAAAATACGTTTGATTGAAATTGAGTGGGTTAAAAAGATTGTCTTGTATTTTCAGTGGAGAAACGCGGAAGTCTACTTTCCAGAGAGTTGCGTTACAGTCTCTTCTACCTGTTTGCTAGCTGGTCTGGGAAGTTCGGGTTGACATTTGGACACATAAGGTAAATGCAGTGTGTGCTATCAACTCATAATGTGATGCTCAAACCAATCCCTTACAGTACCTTACAGTTGTGTATAGCTCCATTTAAAATGTGATAAAGTGGAAGACTGAACATTAATATGTCAATCTTTGAGAGCAATGTACGTACACTTGTAACCACAATCTTAAAAGATGGCTGCCACCCTTTGTTTTGCTGTTACACTTTACTGCCAAGTGACAGAAAATACTGTGTGCCAAAGACTCGTACCAACAGGTATATATATAAAAGAGAAAAAAAACTTGTACTAAGATCAGTTGCCATGCTAAATTGTGTGTAATGCATCAAGTCTGCTTGTCACATGCCGCAAAATTTCACTGTGAATTTGGTGACCAATTTATATTACACACATATATATTATAGTTTTATTGACAGGATTAATATCAAAAGTTGATACATATGTCAAATCGAAAATAGAATAAGCTAATCAGATCTAACACTACAAATGCTAGACAAGATATATCTACAGACTATATACAAGACAGAATAACATTGTTCATATTTAAAGATAGAGTAGCATTGTATATACACAGTATTTTGATCATGTATGATATTACTGTGTCAACAAAAGCATATATATATAGTTTTATATGAAATATGGTGTGATATTCTTTTAGGGGTAACAAAGAGGACAGACTGTCAGAACTCCAGCTGTCTGCTGTGCAAGCTATGTCTGCTGTACTATGCTGCGGACCTGCTTTTGACCCAACTGGACTGAACGAGGAAGGCTACATCTATGCCTGGTTGGACATTCTGCTTGCTGCACATGAAGAAAAGGTGAGAATTAAAATGATGTTGTTGCTAAATACATGCAACAAGCATTCAGAAAATTCTTGTAGACGTAGCAATCTGTCTATTCGTATAAGTAATCTTATATCTGTGGTAATTGAAATTATGATGTGTAAGATCAGTTCACTAACTTGGCATGTAGTATATCTAACACCTAATGAATTAGTTAAGCTCTTTTTTAAATCTCTAGGTAGATCTTTCTGACTTATTTTGAATTGAAGTAATGTCAGAACCAATTTTCTATGACCTGTTTCTTCTGTCAAAGTAGATCATGCATGAATAATGTAATATTAAGTCAGAAAAAAATTAAAACTTTAGTAAAACTTTTGATTATGCCAACTATTCATTTCTTCTTTGCTGTCTTTCTCGACATCGTCAGATCAAATTACAGGTAAGGCTGAAAACAAATATGAATTATCTTGCCGATAAGTGTTCCATGGCAAGTATTCTACCCTTGGGAATGTCCAGACGTCACTCCAAATCCTTTTACTTCTCCATTTCCGCTTGAATGTTCAAGAATCTGAGCAATGTTGTAGCTGCCTTTTATGGTGAAGGATTTTGCGAAAAGGTTTTATCAAGTTTTGCAGGGCTTATATCCATTGGTAAAGTACAAATGTTCACACACAACAGTATTACTATCAAGAAGTTCGATGTAGTTATTTACAGCTACTATTGCTCAGTTTTCTTGCTGTATCATATGTCCTCCTTTAAAGTTCTTTGTTGCCATACTGAGAAGTTATTAATAGTATTTATTACGAAGTAAATGTAGATGTTAAGCGGAATTAGTTGCTTTACATTAAGTACTGACTGGATTACTGGTTTATTTCTTGGTATGTGTATCTGTCTAATAGACAGAAGATACCTGAATTAATTTTTGTTTTTAATATATAGTCGTAATATAGATAATGTTGCAGCATCATGATGCAAATTCATTGTAGTGGATTCAGTTTGTCTTTAATTGATAGATTAGGTTCTGTAGTTAGGAAATCCAGAAAGTTTCATTTAACTTGCAGGAAAATAATCATTATTAAGCAAATTTACAAAAATAATTCATTTCTATGTCTTGCCAACCAACCTTCCATATTTCATTGTTCCTCCCTGGATATAGTTCCCCCAATTGGTGCGGTCCAAAACCTGGGGGTGGAATTCTTACCTTTTGAGTGTTCGACCATTTTATCTTTTGCATTGTTTGTCTTGACCAACTTGGAACTTATTCATTGTTCATGTTTTGGTATTTCCAACCCTGTGGTGCAATGACAGAACCTTCCATTTTATTAAAATGCAAAAGCACTTTTTAAAACATTCCATTTTGTTCACTATACTGTTGTTACAAAATGTTCTTTTTACACCCTTTCATAATTCCTATGAATTTTGTCAGTTTTGTGTTGTTGGCCAAAATTTTTGTAGTGTAATTTTCTGTAGTTTGTTCGAATAGACAATTAAACCAAAAAATTATGATAATTTCACTAGCACTTAGTTCAAGAACACCTTACAAACGCTGAAACATTGTTCAATTAATCCTGTTTGCAGTAGTTATTACGATAGTGTCAAATAAGACATCTTGCTTTAAACTAAGAAGTTAATCATAAGAATTTGTTAAATTTTTTCTATATTGTACATAACATATATTTGGTCATGTGAATAATGGAGATACTAGGATAATTAAGGCTAAATGTCACCACATTAGAATAATGAGATAAAGTGCGTTCTTATTAATGGTTAAGAGTAACTTGATCCAAGTTATGACGGTACCTATGTAAATTGAACTTCACAGTTCAGTAAATTCATGTGGGTGAAATACATTTTTAAAATCCCGATGATGTGTCAGACTTTTTCTCTAGAGTGTATAGGCATTTCAAGGATATAATGAGTTGGGTTAATAAAGCCGTCACTGATAAAGGTTTTGGTATTTTTTTCCCTTCAAGATCTACAAGCTGGCACAAGAGACTGTTGTTCTACTACTGGAGTTCAACCCTGATGTCCAGACTTTGCTGGAATGGGTGATTGACCGTTGCTACACAGGAGCACATGAGGTTGCTGATGGTTGCTTCAATGCACTCTCTATGGTGTTCAATAACAGGTTTGTTGGTTTAGTACTTGTCCTTGGCATCTCTGTTGATATACTTTGGATTTGCTTAAACTGATGAGAGAAAAATATGAATTTACTAAATTGTCTCAGTATCATTGGCATTCATTTGAAGATAGTGGACTGTCACCTATCTACCACATTTTATAGTTGTCTTTTACATTAATTTGTTTATAGTGCCCTGTACATGGGCATATCAATGATTGACTATGAGATATTTTTCTTTGTAATTACCTGAGGAATCAATATGATCTTTCTTAATTGTAACATGTATTATCGCAATACCTTTTCTCAGGGTGTATCCTTGCGACCATATAAATTGACATATTACATGTAATTACCTGAGGATTGGATATGATATTGATCTTTCCTAATTATGGCATATATATTTTCTTAATTTTCATAGGGAGTATCCTTGTGACCACGTGGCAATGTTGAACTTGACCCTCTTGAACACTGGATGTCCCCGAGTAGCAGTCCATGAAACTGCTGTCCAGCTTCTGCATCTGCTTTACAAACGGTTTTATCTGGATTCGGCAAATGTAACAGAACAGGAAGGAGGACCGGAGCGAGACACAGAAGGAGGTTCTTACATCAGTGTGGAAAAGAAAGAGAAAGCTGCGCTTCAAGAATTGTTGCTTTCCGGTCCCTACTCCAGGTCCCAGTTATTCTTGTCTGAGACTTTAGCTCGATTGCATCCAGATCTCACCATGTCTATGTTTTCTGGTAAGTGTGGAAGATACTTATGTGAATTAGGGGTGTGTACTCTGTAGTTATGAGGTTGTAAATGATTTACATGTGAAATTATGAGACTGTAAATTATTTAGATAACAGATAATGTCACAATTGCTTAATCACTGTCAAGACTGTTTCCATTTCTCACAATTACGACCTAAAGCTGAGGTTCCCGTTTAAGGACAAATGAAGTCTGGATTTGTGGCGTTCCTAATGTTACTGTTTTTAATAAAAAACATTAAAAAATATGATTATGAAAGGTCAAGAACATCATGTCAGAAGCTATATTTAGCATTGTTACATCACTAACACAGTTACACTTACTTATCTCATTTTGACAGAAATCACCCACCGCTTCCAAACTGCAAAACCAGCGATCAAGCAAACTCTCCTGCAGTATCTGCTACCCTGGCTACACAACATAGAACTGGTTGATCCTAATCTGCAACAGGGCCACTCCCCACACAACTATCTGCACAAACCCCTTGACGACCATCCTGATTATATTCCCCCTCCTCTAAGAGGTGATGGATGGGGGTCTCCTCAAGCCACGGAAATGGTCTTGAACAATCTGCTCTACATTACTGCGAAGGTTAGTATTTTTCTTATCAGCAGGACGTGAAAACTTTTGCCAAAAAATAGGGATACTTGGAAGCGAATATTCCTCATTTGCCTAAGCTGTCTGTAAAGGATTGTGGTATTGTCAGGGTTAGTGGATAACGTCCCTTATGATTGTGACGTCGTAACCACAATCGCCAGCGAACTTATTGTGAATTTGTGATCGAATTTGTTGTGATCGCGTATTTCTGTGAGCTTGCCATTTTGTGAAAAACTAACCCTGAACAGGCTGACAGTTGTGCCTCTAGGTTTACTCTGTGCTTTTGCCATTGGCTCATTGTGGTGCTTGTATTGCCTAATTTTTGCAATTGATTTGTGTTTTTGCAGTTTGGGGATGACCATGCAAAAGAGATCGAGGATTTATGGGCCTCTTTGGTGGCTTGTCGGCCAAACAATTTGAAAGTGATTCTTCGATATGTGTTCATCATCACAGGAACTGCACCTGCCAATATTCTGCCACATGTAAGTTTGTTATATTTAATGTAACAAATTGACTTTTTACTGAATTTCTATCTCAATAGAATACGCACATATCTGCATTTTGTGGGGCAAATTGCAGATGTATGTTCAGCATCAATACCACATGTTTCCTATACTTTATTTCTGCATATTTTCAGACTAAAAGAATCATTGTTTACCTTGGTCGCGCCAAGCCAGAAAGACTGGTGGATGAAATTATGATTGAGTTACAGGTAGGCAGATATTTTCATGTGAAATCGTAAAAAGTGTTATGAACAACAAAGACTGCATTTTCATATTTGAATACAGCAATTTATGATTATTCTCCTGTGTCATTTACAGACTGTCGAAGCCTTGATATTCAACGTTGAGCGCACACAGACACCACCATATTACCGGTTTACTAAGAAGCAAACTGGCGGCAATGATCATGAGCCAGAACCTTCTTCATCTTATCACCAGCATATACATCTGGACAAAGGTCAGATTCACACCAAGCGACACAGCGCAGAGGACCCTCAAAATAAACTCCAGGATGAGTAAGTTTTCTTCGATGATAAATTATATTCTGTGTATGACCCCTAAAGCTTGACCTTAGAAGGTGTAAGATTTGTTCAATGTGGCATTGATATCTCATTAGCTAAACAACTATGCTTTGTCCTCTACCTGCTGTATTTAGTAATTGGAGTACATCATCAGTTCACTGTGATCCACAGATTGCTGTGATTGTAGTCTCAACAATATTAGGCTGTCCGCATGGTGCTACCCCCTGTTGTCCTTTATTAGAAACAGCTTTCTCTCTCTCACTTTTGCCACAAATATAACGATCAATATTAACATGCAAACACAGCTGGTGTTCACCAAAAACTGGGAAACAAGGTAAACTGATCATGCACTCTAAGATTTAACTTATTTTAGGGGCTGTTCATTTGATTAATATACATTTTTATTTGTAGGATGTCCCCTCGAACAAACTCAACTGCATCTTTACGTAGTGATGCTAGTACAGTGTCCAGCATAGCAGTCAGTGTTAAAACCGATAGTGAGTATGAATTTAATTTATTGGCTATTTTAAACTTACAATTATACAAAACACACTATATCATGTAAGTCATATTGGTCTTATATCACAAATATAGTTTAAATGTTCATGAAATAAATGATATTA
This sequence comes from Alitta virens, assembly GCA_932294295.1. NCBI lineage: Eukaryota > Metazoa > Annelida > Polychaeta > Phyllodocida > Nereididae > Alitta > Alitta virens. The sequence goes on along the minus strand of OW028577.1, from coordinate 32,027,317 downwards.
AATGAGTATTGTTTATAGCAGTCGTGATGTTGGTTAATCCTAGTAAGTGCTCTCACCTTGTGGTAGAACGTTTGTGCATTATTATTGATTGCCATTTTGTTTTTTATCCACTGAATTAATTAATTTCCGTTTTGATAAGTTAATTTTTTGTTGTAAAATTTGGCTGATGGGATGTTATTCTTTTTCGTACAGCTACTATTTGTAAGTGAAAGTGAAATTATTTCAAACCCTTATATTCACAGCCTGGCAGCTCTCAATTAAGATAAAACTTTGACTAACATTTTGATGAAATTTAACAGATTTTATTTTTGGTGAACAGTTGGACTTCAGAAAGTTGCTTCTGCCTTGAGTTTAAGTCTGTAGAAATTAAGCGGTGAAGTTATGATAAATGTGAACTAACAAGTAAATCGCTGCCTTATACTCAAAGAAAGTTACAGAATATCAGTTTATTGAGAGATGCACAGGTTTTTTAGAGTCATATCATGTATCATGGTGCAGTGAGCTTCCATTGGTTTAATTGTTTTGGCACCTTGCATCATATCATCCCTTTCCTTCTTACTAACTATCTCTCTCTCTCTCTCTCTCTACTCCTTACTTAAACCTTCTAAAATTGCTATGTATCAACGACAAGGTTGGTTCAGTAAAAACATTTGCTCATACTTCGCAACTCCGTGGCTGTGTGGCAAAAACATGTCTTCTATACCACGTTACGGTTAGCCTAGCCTTTATTTTTGTCAGTTTCTATTTTTTCCAGCCTTTGCTAGTGTTTCTATATTAGACTCTTTATGAAAAGATCTAATTGCATACATAGTTTAACATGCATTTCGTGATGATTTGAAGAGTGACGTTGAGTGTTGTTGATTCTGAATGAGGTGGTTGCCATGTTTGTACATGTGCTACAGGATTCAAAAACAAACTTAGACGAAAAGAAGAAGTAGAATTTTCTTACTTTATAGAAACTCTGCACCTATTCCCCATACAAACCATTTGTAGCGGTGTAAGTAACGCAAACATTACATAGAGCTCTGGTTAGTCTGGTAACATCAACCGCTTCAGCTGTAGATATCTTAGATGATCTTAAATTGATCACTTAAATTGCCAAATTAGGGGGGGATGATTTGTGAAGGTACTTGTACAAGACGAAAACAATTACTCCTTTACATTAGAAATAGGAATCCACTTACACAACATGACTCAGTAATTGGTAATGCGGTGTTCTTTAATGTACTTGGGTTCATTTCAACTTTACAAGGCTAACATACTGAATATATATTTATTATGCTAATTCATGCTGCTACTGTAAGCTTCTGAATTTCATCTTAGTGTGAAAAATATCTAAGCCACGGGCAGCTGCTTGGTACTTGTGTTTTGTATTATACATTCACTCGTTTGAGCCTGCAAACTCAAGTTTTGCCTTCACTTCTTAAAATCCCATTTCTAGCTGGTTTTTATGTGCACCGGGTTCAAAATTATCATCAGCATGGTCCAGCCCCTAATACTTTATATTATACATCCCATGTGATCCCCTCCCCCATACTTTGCAAATAAATTCTTCAATATAATGATTTCTCAATGATACCTTATGTTTAAGTTATCTTTTGTGGTGTAGATTGTAATTGAGGAATTTACTTGCAAATAGAATAAAACGCAGCTTGCATTTATGCATAGCTTTTTCATTTAGGTTTCAACACCAATATATGCCTTATTTAATGCCGTTGGTAATTTACACATCTTGTCTTATGTAAATAGCAGTGTTGTAATTTGAATTCTGAAATTACATTTAGACAGAATAATCCGAATTTCTCGTGCAGTTCGCTGTGATTCTTCTTGTAAATATTGTAAGATATTTAATCTCTATTGTAGGTGAACTGGAAGAGACCCTAGCTCTTGCAACTCCTAAAACAGGCGCAGGGGAATTTATGGTCAAGGACACCCCTGTGCCGTACCCTTTGCCCATGCCTGCTTATGGAGGATACTTTGTCCCGATTTACGAATTGCTGCCAGCGGGTGACCTGCCCAATCCACCATATCAGAGGTTTGAACAATCCCCATCATTGTCACTTGTACATATTTAACTTTTTTTTTTTGCTCCTTTGCACAAAAATAAAAATTAAGAGATACAGCGGAGCCCTGGGATAAAACCACTGTCGATTCCAAACTGGTCTTATGAACTCAGAACTCAGGACAAAATTATTTGAAAATATAGAAGATTATGTTCAGGTTGAATTAAAATTAGTTCCAAATTAAGTGGTTATATAATCACAGGGAACTCAAAACCTAATTCCATGAAGGGCATTGAAGGTATCTTGTCCCTGGAGAACCATAGTATTAAGAAATTAATCGTCAGCCTTCTGCTGATGACCGTGTGATATGGTCGAAAGCTTCCTAAAGCAATTTTAAGCTCCTGAGAAAAGAATTTCTTAAATACTATAACTCAAAACCTATTTAGCATAATAAGAATATACTATTCAGGATCCCCTGTGGTCTTAATGGTAAGGTGGCCTTAAGATGAAGTTCGATTGTGTTGAGATAATGAGATAATAAACAATTTATTGCAACTATCTTTTTACAGGTGTAATCTTGCTGTCATGCTTCTCACTGACTTAGTGATCGACTGCATTGGCATTGATTGGACAGTCCATCTACCTTTGATGCTCCATATTGTCTTCTTAGGTAAACTTTTGATATCTAATACTATCTTGAATTTTAATAATTCATTTGTGGAAATTAAGTTGGTTTGCTGAGGCATGGTGTGCGCTGTGGAATAACCTCAATGGAATTGATATTTTTTGCATATAGTGTTCAAGGTATTATTTCATATATATAAATTGCAATTATTTATTTGTATTTGACAGGTTTGGACCACAGCCGATACCTGATCCACGAACATTGCAAGAAACTTCTTTTGAATCTCCTCCTGGTCATGTCCACTCACAATGACCACTTCAGTGTGGCAAAGATCATCCTCAGCAACCACGCAGTCCATGAGGAGACTTCGCTCACTCTCCCCAACACCATCAACAGGGATCTGAAAGACATCAGCTTTGTTGGTAAGTTTTAGACTGGTGTCGGTGTTGAAAATCAGATCATAAAATTACCAAATAGGCCATGATTATGTCACTCGGGGAACAATAATAATGGAGTGGATAATGTTAGTCATATTGAAGTTTTGATAAATGTGAACTAACAAGTACACTGCAAATCGCTGCCTTATATTCAAAGAAAGTTACATAGTATCAATTTATTGAGAGATGTACAATAAGGTTAGTTACGCATGATTTGGTGCAGACAAACAATGGATAACGTCACCAACAGTCAATTGCGCTCATTAACCTCGATTGACATTTGGTTATATCATAAGTAATGTTTAGAGACATGCCTTATAAAAGAATAAAAGATAATTAATGGTTTTCTCTGAAAATATTTGTCTCTTTCCTTGGTCCCAGGTACTGGCAAGCATTTGATCATCTGGGCGCCTTCTTCACAATGTATCAGCTTGCATTCATTTTGAGAGATTTAACCTGTATGTTATCTGTAATACATACATATTATAATATTGTAATACATTATGCAAGTCTTCGTGAGCCAATTTCCTAGTTCTTAATATGAGAGTGTCAACTCAGGTTGTAAGCAAGATAATTCAATTCCAATCCTATTTTAAAGAATTTCTTAGATGTTGGGGTATATTCATGATGATTGTTAAAGTTTTTTTTCTCGTTTATTGGATTGATGTCAATGTCTCAGTGCTACTGGGTCTGAAGCTTAGTATGTGACCAGCTGCCAGAGTCCAACGTAGTGATTAGATGACTGGCTTAGAGTCCACATCATGTTGAACATTTACTTTCTGTGTTTCCAGAGGGAATGGAATGTTCAGGAGAAGGGCCGTCAACCAATCAGAGTGTCACAAGCTCTGGAACAATTGCAACTGACAGTGTGTCCAGCTTAGTTGATGTTGACCTTTTGCCGTCCACAGAAGATGTGGCCAAGGCATTGATTGACTTCTTAGTAACGAGGTGAGTAATCCTTGATACCAGAGTTTTTACCTTATTTTTTTTTGCGTAGACAGTTTTAACTGAAACAGACTGATATTTGGTTTCTGTTAACCGTAAGTTAAAATATGAATTATCTACTCCTTATGAAAACTTAAAACCGTTTTTTCTGGTGCATGTTTTGGTGGTTATTGTACTGCCTGCTTTTGAAGGTCATGTCATGCTGCTTGCTTTTGAAGGTCATGTCATGCTGCTTATTGTCCATTATGGTCATGACTCTCACATCAGAGATATTTTCATTATGACACTGTTATGTTAATCCTGAACTTTTTTCCAAAGGAAATGTCGACCACTTTGGAGCTACGAGGATATTACTGCCAAGGTCCATAGCATCAAGAGCGCAGAGCAACTGGAACACTTCTTGAAGTATGTCTTGCGAGTGTTCAGAGAATCTGTTCCTCTGGCTCATATCGAACAACGCTGGCCTCAGGTGGCTCTTCAGCTGGCATTGTCATGTCCATCACGGCATTATGCTGGACGGTCATTCCAGGTCAGTTGCCAGAGCTCTTTGTCTTTATTGACTTAATTATCCTGATTTACTAACCATTTGACATATGACCCAGCTAGTTAGTCTTCTACCTTTTGAAATGTCAGGCCATCCAAAGCATCAAGTTGTAAACTAATTGATAATTAACAATATTAAGTTTTGCGTTAGGGCTGTTCTATTAAAATTAATAGGGGGGGGGGGAGACCTAAAAAACCTCCCCCCTTTCGATATTAACTTTTGCAAAGAAATCAAAACCCCCTTGCCTCTTTCTCTGAATTATCTTCCTGTCCAGCTCTGATAAATGTAAGAGATCATCCCATTAAATTGATAAGAGTTTTAAATTTATTTTTAAACAGATTTTCCGAGCATTGCACATTCCACTGACATCACAGATGTTGTCTGATGTGCTCTCACGTCTAGTTGAGACGGTTGCTGATCATGGAGAAGACATGCAGGTGAGATTATAATTCTTTATTGTACTAGACTTACCCATTGTTTTCTGCTTTCAAAAATATTGTAAACCTTGTCCGACTTCAAATGGATCTGCTGATTTAAGTCAAAAGCAACATTTAGACTTGTGCAGAGATTTAAATATATGAATAAATTAAATAGGAAATTTAAATTTAAATGTTCTATTAACGTTTAATTCGAGTTTCTGATAGATTAGACCCAGGCACATTCAACTTCAAACTTCTGGAGTAGTGAATGTGTGAGATCTGGCCCAGTTTACATTGAAATATCAACAATTTATTCTGGTTCTATTTGTGAGAGACAAATTAAAATGTCAAGAAAATCCTTTAAAGTTGGAGGGTACTTAAAAGTTAGAGTGAGGCAGACGGCAATGTGCGAGTCTCACAGCAAATGTGTCAAGAGTTTACAACCCTGTGATGCAATGTTTATTGTATGTACTTCTGGAAATTTAACCTTGAATGTCTGAAATGATGCGACCTTCTGTTTTTGTTGCAGGGCTATGTGACTGAGATAATGCTCACACTCGAATCAACCATCGATCACCTGAATGCTGATTTCCCATCCTTTGACTTTGCAAAGGAACTGTTCATGTCCACGCCTAACCTGACAAAGGAGCCAAAGCTAGAGATAAAGAAAAGTGCTACGGTAGCGTTGAGACAAGCTCCGCCCTATCGCAGTACTTCATACGCTTTGGCTGCTATCACACGGAGAGCAATCACTTCTGCTCCTGTGCCTGCTGAAGTTAAAAGTGTGTAACTCATTTCATGTACAAATGTGCCTCTTAGCTGTTTTTGATCATTATGTATATGTATATGTATGTAGTCATTGATATTTACTTGTATATCTATGTATACATTATGCACAGTGGAGTATTACTGAGGTAATGAGCTTATTAAGAGCATTGTTAATTTCATTGTATCATATCATCCAAAAGTATAGTATCTAAAATTTGACTTTTGAATTTATATGGTTATTGTGCTTAAGTATGACTGAGTGAATGATTGTCAATTGAGAGAGTGCTTGACTAACTGAATACAAGAATGCTACTGACCTAACAAGTTTTTTAAGAATGTGTAATTACACTTCATGGTTCCAGTAGACACTAGACAGCACAGATGCTCGACTGGGGACATCGAAACAAGAGGAAACTCTAACCTGTCAAGGTCAAGAAGTGTCCAGTCATTAAAGAATGCATCACAGGAGGTAGTGGGACAGGAAGACAAGCTGACCATCCTGTCTCAGCTCTTCTTTGTTGCTGTTACGCTGCTGGAGTCTGACTATGAGTATGAGTTCCTGCTGGCTGTTAGACTACTGGACAAGGTTAGTATGGATTGAAAATCTTTGAGTTGGTTATAAATGACTGAACATTCTTTGCAAGAATTTAAAATATTTCAGAGATCATTGAAAGTAACCGTGACTGGCATACTGCATCAATTTTAAGTGTGTTTAATAGTAATAGTATCATGGGAATCTCATAAAATTGCAATATAGTCACACTCTTCTCTGAGTTAGTATTTTGCTATATTTTATGTCTCAGCAGTCTGACAATAAATTACTGTAGCAATGGTGGTAGAAGAGCAAATATTAGGTGACTTGATAAAAATTTAATTCTGTCCATCGTTTTGATGAATAAATTGTTCATAAATTCCAGGTGTTGAGACACCTTCAGCCTGAACGTCCTGAATGTCGTGAAAAGCTTGACAAGATTCAGAGCCAGTTGAAATGGCCGACGTTTCCTGGTGTCCAGAGTCTTCTTCTGAAAGGATGCACATCTCCTGTGACTGCTGAAGCAACTTGGACTCTTCTTTCACGTCTGACATTGTGCATACAAGCACCTATCATTGACCCATCGCAGGTCATAGGTAAGCATCATAACACTTCATCGGTTTTGAGAACTTAGTTCGTTATGATATTATGTAGAAACTGATTTTATTTTAAGAGGTGCTATGGCCCACTGGGTAAGATGCATGCCTTTAAACTGAAATGTTGTGGATTTGAACCCCCACCATGGCATGGCGGAATTTAGCAGGTCCTCAGTTAACTCTTTGCTCAGCTTCATCCAGGTGTAATGGGTACTCTGCGATAGGCAATGGTGGTAATTGTAGAGAGCTTGACCCAAGAAGCGCCGTAATTGGCTGCATTCTGGGTGTGTGCTTTCAAAGGAGCTGAAAAAGGCCCAAACTTGAACAGGCCTGCCAATGTGTAAAACATGTAGTGAAGTTGGCAGAGTATGTCCATCATGTAATTGAAAACTCTTAAACCATGCACGTCTACATTTACATTTACATTACTAAATTCATGTGTTGTAGGTTTCCCTATGAATGTCATGGCTCTGTTACCCTATCTTGTTGTACATTATGAGGAACCTATCGCTGTGTGCTCTGAAGCTGCAGACCATATTTCCCAGGTAAGATTTTGTTCTCAGACTATTATAAATCTGTCCTGCGTTAGGCATTATTTAACATATTTAAATGCAAACTCATCGTTAGGTCAGCTGTCGTCTATTTTATGTATGACTGGCCAACCAATGCCATTTTTACCATCAATGAAATTGAACACAGAATAGGAAAAATTTCTAGTATTCACTGCTAATTTCTGGGAACATATTATGACTTAATTGCCATGTGACACTGTTTAACTTTTTCATATCAGATGTGCATGGAGATGCCTGGGAAGTTGGAAAACCTAGCAACTGTGATGCAACTGTACAGCAGAGGGACATTTGGCAAGGACAAGCACCAGTGGACCAAATGTGTCGTCAAGTATATTTATGACGTTTACTCGAACCTCAGCAGTTTTGTTATAGCATTCCTGGTTGAGGTATGTACATGTCCATTACAGTAAAACTACTTTATAATCTTCCTCTGAGATATTTGTATAGTGCAAAATGTCTTTTTCCTTTGAGTGGTATTGTTGTGTTCTATTTTTATGACAATCATATGACTTCTACATGTCGCCAAAATTAATTTCCATTTTCTGTATTTTTTTCATCGAAGGTTTTGGATAAGGGGCCACCAGTTAGCCAAGGTGCCATTCTGCAAATTTTTCACTGCATGGTGCACTATCTGGACCTGATGAGCCCTCCATACAACACACTGAACAGTGAGCTCATGCGAGTCGTGTCCAAGTACATGGAGGTAAACCATACATCATTCCTCAACTGTTGTCAGAATGGAGTAGAGTCAAAACGGCCAACGACCATAACGGCCACTCCCCATAACGGCCACCCCCCATAACGGCCAATCGACCAAAACGGCCAATTACCAGGACGGCCAACTCAGTATTCTTTTTTTATTCATATATATAAATATATTTATATGTGTGTGTGTGTGTGTGTGTGTTTGTGTGTGTTGAGTAGTACTTTCATATTTTTCTTATATTACATGCTTTCTTAGGTATATTAAGATAATTATCACACCATGAGACAAACTCCACTTAACCTAAAAATTCCCTTGAATCATAATCCTTGATTTTACCCAGAATCACCAGTTAAAATCACTGTATCATTGATGCAAAATTATGCAGTTTATATAATAATCCATATCTCAGTGTAAAGAAGACAAAAGAAATGGTGATTGATTTTCTAAAGAGAAGCTTTGACTGTGACAGAGTGATAAGTGCTAATAGAACTATAGTGTACAACAAATTTGTACAATGGGTTCTATTTTTAAGAATCATGAGAAACATTAATGTTGAGTGTAAACTTCTCACCCTATTCTACAAATCAGTTCTTTTAAAGATAAGATAAATTGAAACAGATTGTTAAGACATGTGGTAAGTTAAAGGCAGACATAAAACCAATAGATGAACTTTAAAAACAAAGATTTGAGACAAGTTGATAAGATTATGAATGATGAGCAGCAGCCTTTATTTAATTATTATACATTGTTAAGATATGGAAGAAGGTTAGCCCTAACAGTACAACATACAAATAGGTATAATCTTTTTTATGCAGTAGCATAAGAGACTATATAATGTTATGTCAAATTAATTTATCTTATCTTAATTGATTACATCAGCAGTGCAGTGGTTTTATGTTGAAATAGCTAATTTATGAATAAAGATATGTAATAGCAATCAGCCGTGACCGTTATGTCAATTGCTATTAGCATTTTGAATGATACAAAGAATGGGGTAAATCATGCTTTTTCATCATTGATAAATATGTAAATATTAAAGAGGGATATTGTCTATAATTTGTTTTGATCATGAAAATCCAGATATTATATAAATTATTAATATTTTGTTGTTGTTGTTTCTGAAAATAATCCAACTGGGATTAAAATTGCATGTTCCATATGCTTTCTCATTCATCTATCTTATATTATAGATCATGTATATACATCTATAGCCTATATGACTTACTTAATTGTATATATTTCATTTTATATAAATTATGAAATATATACAATTAAGTAATTCATATAGGCTAGATGTATACGTATATAGTATAGAATAAGATAGATGGTTGAGAAAGAATATAAAGCTGCAAATAGTACAATTGGCCGTTTTGGTAGGTGGCCGTTTTATCCTTTGGCCGTCTTGGTATGGTGGCCGTTTTTGCGATTGGCCGTCCTGGTATATTGGCCGTTTTATATTTGGCCGTTTTGACCAGACCCCGTCAGAATGTTTTACCAATTGTTTCAGTGGTTGATGAATGGTGGTCATATTCTTGAATTTCTCCTTTTAGAGCCAGCATTGGAAAGAAGCATTAAAGATACTGAAGCTGTGTGTCATGAAGTCATCCACCCTCACCATGCCTCCACCGTCATCTTCTGCGAGCATCTCTAGTATGGAACCTCCTATTCTAAGTCATACCTCATTTGCTGAAGCCGATATCTCTTTCAAGAAAGAACTGCCTGGTAAGTGCTCTTTATTTTATCAATAATTTTGTAATTTTGTTGCACCTTGTGTTAGAGAAAAGAGTACCCATAAGAGAATCATGCCCTGAACCTACAACTTTAGTGTTGTACCAATACCGTGGCATATATGATAACCAATTTGGTCTGGTTACTTGTGTAGCCTAGTAGAACAGATTCCATAGACTCCAGCAGATGTCATATGAATCGAGGATTCCCATTTGCTGAGGGACTGCTTTGGCTAATGGGAGTCCTGGATTCATGTGACATCCTCTGAAGTTTAGTTTCAGAGTCACTTGAAAACTGCTGTAAGAGTTGAACTTATATTCTTCCTATGTTTTAATCAGTTTTTACACTGTCAGAATTCAGCACAATATTTTAAAGTTTCATCTTGATTATATGAACAGGTCGTACAATCGATTTCACATTTGACATGAGTCAAGTCAACATCATAGGACAGCATCTGCTAGAACTGCCCAGTCCTGCCCAAGAGGAAACACAAGCGGGTGGAGATGCTTCTAACAAGGATGTAGCATCCATGAGCATCAGTCCATCGATGTCTATTGGTGAGGCTACTGGACCTCCAGGCTGGAAGATCCCTCAGCCTTGTCAGGTATGATATTCTTGTTACTTTTAGAAGAATATTATGTATTGTCATAATGAAGTTGAGTGACTCTACTTTTGAGTGTTAGGTGTACACGTTTTGGAAGTACCTTATGTCCTATAAACTGGGTCTTTTTATTAGTCCATATATGTGCATAACAAGAGAATGAACAGAGAAGGAACCTGCTCTGCAATGTTATGACAGATGAAATAGATTTCAGAAGTGAGGGGGCAACTGTGTTGCAAAGGGCCCATAAACCTGGGAAGTAGGGGGGGGGGGGGGGGCTGGGTTACTCTACTTTTAAAAATACAGTAGTAGCTGCAGTACAACTACCCAATATAACAAGTTCAAGGGCGAGTGAGGGAAAGCTAGCCTCTTAAGGGAGCAATTTCCCCTCCTGCCTCACAAGTGCCTCACGAACCCCTGTGAACGATTGTCAAACTAATTTATACGTGATTAAAAGAGGCACCAGTGAGCACGTATAGTCCGTCTTCACTCGTCTCTCTTTCTCGTGATTATGTGCACTGGGCTTACACTGGGGTTTAAGAAACAGTACAGTTGTAACATGAATAATTGAATATATTTCAGAAACGAGTCAGAGAGCGCTTGGTTAACCTGCTAACTGCGTATGGCCAAACAGGACAGATCGTTGGCTTGAGAACAAGTTCATCTGTAAGTATATTGGGCTTATTTTAAACTAAAATTCTCGATGTATAACATGGGGAATTTTGTTTATACAAAACAGTTCTTTTATGTGCAGTTTATTTTGAAGAACAAAAAAATTGTGACTTGGTCATGTGATGTGAATTAGTATATATTCTGAGCAGGGTGAGTTTTCGTCATCTGTTGGTGAACAATTTTTAGTTATTTATTTTCATTTGTGATAAGTAAAAAAGTTGCACTTTTGTCTATTGAGACAGTGGTGTCTGATAATTTTTGTCAATTAAAATATTTTTTTTTTAAATTTGGAAAGCGTCAATATAAAAATTGCCAGAATTATATAAAAATGTTCCAGAATTGTATAAAAAAAAATTCTAGAATTACATTATAGAATTTGTAAAGGAAAAAAAAAACATAAAACATTTTTGTCTGATTCTTGGATCTTGGCATTCTAGGAAACCAGTATAAACAAGGTAAATTGTGGGAATGCTGCTCAAATTTAACTGATCTTCCCCCGTATCAACTTTTTACACTGCATAGCGCATACTCTTGTTAGCCACAAGAAATGTTCTTGCTTTCGATGTGATTTGCATAATAGGGTGCATAATTCTTTCAAAGACGGCCAGTACACATTCGGAGCTGTTTGATATCTTAGCCAGAATTTCAAAACTATGATTGATTCACTTTGTTGGTTTCTACTGTTGCAAAACTTTTTTTTTTAGGCTTACATCTTTGCCTTATAAATATCAAAATGAGGCTATGTTGTATCACTCTAAAATGTATTTTCAAAAAAAAATGTTCTGAGCTTTGCAATACTCTTGATTGTGTTCAAAATTTTGGTTCATATTTTGGCCATTCACTCTGTGACTGTTGTTAAACGTGTTAGAATAAGTGTTATGTGTTTGCTGTCTTTTCTGTCTAATTTGAACAAATTCTTCGTTTGTCATCGTATGTATATATATAAACTGTACTTTAAGATTGAAGTTCAACCAAATTCATTTTTGTATAAATTTGCATAAAATTTGCATAAATTTGCATTTCTGCATGACATCACCCACCATGGAATTACGATGATGTTGTTTGTGATCATTAAGTTAAGAGAAGAATATTGGACAATTGAATCTGTTGCCAAATGCCATTATTTAATGAATGTAACATTGTAACTTTAAGTGAAGGTATTTTTTATTTAAATTGCAGGTCATTTTCAGTCAGTCTAGCGACACAATGGAAAGGCAAGCTAGCAAGAGTACAAGTAGTGAAGAAGCCTCAGTCAATGACATCCCAGGTAATTCAGTAAAATGTACTTTAGAAAAAAAAACCTTTATATTCATGTGAGCTGTCAAGTGCAGGAAATTGTCTTAAATACATCTCTATATTATGGCTATTAACGAGCACTTCACTTGGTGTGACCAATTGATTTTCTTATTTCAGGAGACGACAGCAGCATGGAGCAGCATATGCGTGTCTTTGATTTCCTGAATGATGAGCTTGATGAAATGATGGTTTGTAACTTACAGTCATACTACTGTTAGGATCTTATACTTTATTTTTTTCTTATTTGCATCTTCTTAACCAGTTGCAAAAATGTTCTATGAACTCTTTGCAGAGCGATGGAGATCAGTTCAACCAAGGTTTGCAGCCTCACCACCAGGAGGACACGGATGTAGAGAGCAAAGAAGATTGTAGTTCTCCTGGCAGCCACAAGGGGGAGGGTGACGTGTCGTCTGATGATGAAGTGTGTTTCTTTAATTTTCCTATACTATAGTAAACGTCCATGTATCATTCTAGAATGTTTAGTTGTGTTCACTTCAAATATGAATCGTTTTAATTTATTTTTCTCAATTTAGTGCCAGAGTGCTAGTCCTGTAGATGAGTACCTGCCCGACATGAGAACTTCTTCAACAATAACTTTGCAACAGACTCTGGATCCCAACAGAAGACATTCCATATCTGGGTCCTCGTAAGTATTACAAAGTGGCTTCGAAAAATATGAGTAAAAAATAAATCAATGAAGGTTATCTTGTCCCTGGAGATCCATAGTATTAAGAATTCTTTTCACAGGAACTTACATTGCTTTCAACCATTTCACACAGTTATCATGACGACGCTTGGGCGTTGCGCAGCAGAAGGCTGACGATGATCGTGTGAAATGGTCAAAAGCTAGATTAGGTAGATTGAACATGTTATTTTGTTTCTCTTCCAGTCACAGTCTCCACAGTGATGTCAGTGTACCGGACATCAGTGACCTGAGTCCCAGTCACGCTTCACCGCACTTCTCCAGCATGTCCGCCATCCTGTCCATCCAGAATGACGAACTCGATGATGTGTGGCGAAGTCATGTCCGCCGAGTGATTATGGATGAACCTGCCACTCAGAATGTCAATACTTTCCATCTTTTTGCTCGCCTCTTCCAGGTCAGTTTTTGATATCATTTGACAAATATTTAGTGGGTAATTCTAATTAGTAAATGTTCTTGATACTCACTTCAAAATTTTGTCTTTCAGGAAATTCAAAGGAAAGTCCAAACTTTAACGCAGGAAGCCTGCTTCTTTTTAGCCAGAACAGATCCTGTCAAGGGCCTGACTAATCTTTTGCGTATCCTTTATATGTTTTCGGTTGATGTATGCTGTAGGAGTAGAACCTAACGTGTATTTATTTTATATAAAATTCACCATTTTTGATTGCAAATTGTTGTCAATATGATGCGTGTATGTTCCTTAACAAACTGCAGTGGGATTGCTTGATGTCGTCAATTTGGCATCGCAGTGCCCTCTTGTGTATGCTGATGGCGAAACTTTGTTTGTGTGCAAGATGGTGGAGCAGCACAAGTTTAACATCTTGGAGATAAATGAAATCTATGAAGATTATCTGATGAGGAAAGACAAAGCCATGCAGGTAAAAGAATGCTAGAGATACTGTTGCTGTTAGATGGTATGGATAAATCTGACTGTGCATATGTGTACCTGATGTTATTTATGATTGCTTGCAGGTTCTGGAAGGTTTGAAAGCTTCACTCAAACAGCAGTCCTTAGGTGAATGGGAAGGCGATGTGCCAGTAGAAGAACAGGCAGAACTTTGCTGGTGTCTTTATCGACTTCATTTCCAATTGCTCCAGCTGTTCGAAGCTTATACCAAACTGGTGGCCAATTTGCGAGACATGCCCAAGCCATCAGAGGTAATGAAGTTTTTAGTGTCATGTTTTTGCCAAACTTGGGTTCGGTACATGTATTCAAATACTTTATGCACATCAAATTATAGTATTTAATGGACAAATATGTTAAAGTGGGTTTTGTCATTTAAAGCAAAAAGAATGCGCTTTTCGATACTAACAGAAAAAGCGACTGGCAAAGCCAAACCATTGTGTTATGAAGTAATCTAACGTCATCGAACAATGGTTAACTGTCTGCCTGTGTTAATTATGAGATGCACATTGTACCCCTCCCATGAGAATGTGTTCAGGATATTATTTGAATACAGCCAAAGATCAAAACTACAATATGTATCAATGAATGAATTTACCTTCAGGATATTAATAGTATATATTTTTAAGAATCCGAAGATTGGATATCTCATTCTCGATTACAATATGTATTTTTTCATTTGCTTTCAAGGTTGTGGATTTTTCGGAAGAAGTAGGCAAACTCAAAGACCAGTTAGTTAAGGCCCAGGTCGACGTGGACAATGACACGGAGTCATCACCCATACAGCTTGACACTGAACACGTGACTTCCAGCGAGGGTGAGAAGATGGTCTTGGAGGCCATTACAGAATCCCAGCTGACTAAAGCTGTACGACTGTTGCGAAATTGCAGGTTAGTCTACAGTCAAATTCAGTAATCAAGTGGTACCACTCAATGTTAGATACATGTATGTACAGAATATGACCACACTTTTTTATCCCCGTAGACGCCTGTTCACAGGAGAAGTGTTTGGTACGACCTCAAATGAAGTGGAAACCATGCTGTTCATGTTCTGTAAATCTCAAGCAGAGGCCAAACCAGGTATGACATTCTTATTCAGCAAAGCATTTTATGCTTGGGTGCTAAGACTGTAGTTATTTGATACTGATTAGTCACATTCATAATTGTACTTTTGTTACAGGAATTGTTGCAATCACAAAGAGCGAAGTCGATTTATCAGATGTGAAAACAAGACTAATGGAAGTCAAAATACAACTGTCTGCTTCAATGGCGAGCTTTGCAGCTCCTGCCGAACAGTCATCAACCCCTGCTCCTCCTCCACAACCCATGGAACTTCCGAGGGTAGAAACCGAGGGAGCAACAGAATCTACAACTGAGTCAGTCAGTGAACCGACAACTGAGATAGAACTTGTGGAAGAGGATGAGGCGCTTGAGAAGCCCCCAGAATCAATATCTTTATGACTAGGGATGGAGAGTTGGGTGTAGCAGTTGGCCGATTTTGACCAATACAGATTTTGACCAATATCGTGTTTCTATCTGTGTTATTTGACCTAGTGATTTAGAATAATACCAATATTATCAAGATCACTTAAAGTGAAATATCATCATAGTATTTGTACTTTATTATGATGTAAAACATTTTAGTTGAGTAAAATTAAACTCATAGTGGACTATATATTAATCTTAACTTCAGTAAAAAATATGTGATTTTTAAGCAGTTTGGCACAAAATGAACAGAAGAAAATGACGTCATGGTTACAGGGTTCTACATCATTTTAGAATAACAATAGTTTATTTGATATTTCTACAGTTTCAATATAATGTAGTACAATATAAATGTGCTCTGGAGATTTTGATATCAGTATGATTTGGTAACAATGTGACATTAATCAGTTGTTTGTTCTAGGTCAATCAGTCAACTTAAGATTTGTTTCACACCCAGCTCTTGGCAAACCAGCCATGTGAACATGTTCTTTTCTTTGAGAATTTAAAATATTCATGGTAAAACAAAAGAGAGAAAACCAAAGTTTTAGAGGTTATTCTTTCTTATTCCAATTTTACTTTCGCATTTTGGTCAACCGTTTCAAAATTTGCTAAAAAAGCCACCCAAAAAAAAAACCAAGAAACTAAGTGCTCAATCAAAAAACATGTTTCACAAACAGATAAAAAAAATTGTGACTAATCAAATTACAATTACATACAATGCTAACACCTTGTTTATTAGGCTTTGGCAGAATAATGTTTTAGTTGTGCAGAAATTAATGCTAAGCAGCTTAGCAATTGGGCGCTCTGGAATGAAGATATACCACATGGCTGCGCTGACATGTCATAAGTAAATCTTGAAGCTGTTAAATTCAATCGAAGAGAGGAAAGCATTTTGATGCAAGGATAAGAAATCTTGCTATTCTGCATTTTGCCCAATGTAATCCTTGCATGTCTGCTTGTAAGGTAATAGTTACTAATAACAAAGTATTCAATCACCTGTTTTAAATGTTGCACACCCAAAAATTACCCAAAGTATTCTTCCCCTTGGTTAAATGCAATATGACAATGTTAAGTACATACCTGTTATAATTCTTTGATCTCGTTCAAGCTGAAAGTGCTTTGAGTGAAATTTAACTGTAAATCACTGTGTCACTCTGCATTAATTACGTGTAATTAGTGTTATTTATAACATTTATGTTACTCTTCAAATTAAGTAAGTCTAATTGCATCACACAATGCTGTATGATAGTTTGACAAGAAGTCTGTTATTTTGTTGTTTGTTTTTTTTTCATTTCCCTGTTCTACATATTGCACCACATGGTTGAAATGCGCGCTACTAATTAATTTCCCTGGAGGAAATTTTCTAAGTTTGTTAATTTAACTGTTTGCTGATTTTATTTGTAAATGAAAAATACAAAATCAGTGTAAAACTGTGTGCTTAATTTGCTAGTTTCTTCCATGCTGTAATTTGTTCATTCAGTTTGAGGATGAAATTGCTGTAACTTTCAAAATGAATGCTTACTTTATGTATTATATATGTAATTTTATTGCCACAAGTATAACTGTTTATATCCGATGGATACAGCACATTTTATAGCAGTTCTAGGTCAAAATAGGTCACTTTATAGGTTATTTTCCTTATGATATTATATTAATAAATAGGCTGTGCGAAGTTCTGCTGCTTTTTTTAATATTTAAGCAAATAAATTATGATTATTTTGAGTTTGTTTACAACATCAACAATTCACAAAGAAACACCTTTGTCTTGATGTAATACATGATATTTAATATGTACAATAATGTGATGTATATGCATAAGCTGTGAGAGTAAAGTTTAATGTGATTATTAAAGTGTTATACACAATATCACAGTGTCATTTATTGATCGAGTTAATTGAAGTGAATAATTTCGATGTCTTGGTGAGCAATATTCTTTGAACACAACAATTGGTGGACATTAACGAGAGGTGATGACACTGAGTTTTCTAATGTTAAAATCTTTCATGTTCCTTGGCCTCCTTTTGAAAGGACTTCAATTATATCTTCTTGGTCATCTTGTTTGGCTATGTCCAGTATTTTCAGTCCATCAGTGTCCTTATGGTGAACGTCAGCATCAAATTGAACCAGTAGCTTGGTGATGTCTAGGTTAGCACCAGTTACGGCGTACCAGAGCGGTGTGTTTCCATTGTTGTCCATATTGTTGACGGCACAACTTGCCTGTTAAAAAGAAAGAAATAATTTTAACCCGCATAAATGAACTGTAATGGAGAAAGTTGGATGATCTGGTACAGATTGAATAGATGCCAAGGCCATTCATTTGCACACAGAGTCTCCATCTGTAAACAATTTTTTGCATGATACTACACCAGAAAGCAAGAAAGACCTCTGGATGAGTGTAGAATGCAGACCATGCAGACCATTAGACTTCCTTATTGTCTGAGGCAGTCATCATTAGTCTTACTCACCTTTAAAAGCAACTTGACGACATCTTCATGATCATTCAATACGGCTCCAATTAAAGGAGACTGATTCTGTTCACCACATGAAGTGTCCTTTGGTGCTCCAGATTTTAGGAGAGACTGACAAATGTCCACCCAGCCTTCTTTGGCTGCTATGTAAAGTGGACTTTCCTTGTGGCCATTTTCTAGAGACACTGAAGCACCAGCTAAAAGAAACTTGACATTAGTAATGACTTTATTTGACTGTAAACTGAATTTGTTCTCTACTACTGATAAAAGCATTTACTAACCTTGTATGAGCACATTTGCCAGTTGAGTGTATCCATTTTCACATGCAAACGTCAGTGGTGTGTGGATAGACTTGTTCAGTTTCTCGTCAAGTTTCACTTTATTCTTCCCTGCATTAGTAATGGCTTGTACCACCTGATTGACCAAAAGGTAGGAAATTGTTCAGTTTCCTTCAAATAACCATTACTTAAAAATAGGAAAAAACAGAGGTTGGATTTTTGGTTTCACCTTTACTTGACACCTGGTTACTGCTTCTTGGAATGGCACCATGGTGTTCTGAACATCTGATTTTGTCACATCGCAGCCTTTTGCTATTAGCCTTGCTGCTATCTCCTCATGTCCTGCAACAATATATGGCAGTGATTCATGGATTGCTTTGATGATATTGGCATGTACACATGTAGTAAGCAGAGATTTTGTTGAGAAGGCTGCTACAGCGACGAAGAACTAGATCTGGTTCTTTGGTTATTAGTGATTGCTTTAAAGGCCACTGATCTTGCACAGGTTGGTTATAATATTATACCTCCTTTTTATTACAGGGACACAATCCCACTTTGCAAATCAGTAAGCACCATACATTTAGTCCATCAATGGCATTATTCTGGTGTGGCAACTTTACAACACATCTAGCAGTTGAGCTAATGAGCACATATTCAGCCCAGCCAAGCGCAAATAGGTGAGGCAGTTATTTACAAGATATCAGTGCCGACTGATTGCTACCGATGTGACATAGGTGTTTTGCAATATTTGTATTAAATATTAATAATGTAGATCTACTTGCTCTTGATAAATGCTGAACTGCACTGAGACGAAAAACATGACAATAAAATATTTACTCTGCTAATTAGTAATTACATACCTGAAGTTATAGCAACTAATAATGGAGTCATCCCATAGTAAACACCATTGACATCCTCATTGCACTGAATGAGGTTATCCACTAATTGCAAATTTCCTTGGCGCACTGCCTCATACAGTTTTCCAAAATTAGTGGTCATGCTTTATAAGTGCAAATGTTCATGATAGCTGCTAGTGGCTTCTGACAGCAGTGTATTGGTTGCCTATGTAAACTGATGGTGATGCCACCTACATCTATATTTCTTTGTGTCAGTAGCTGCCACCTAGTGTTATGAAAGCTGTAGTGGGTGGCCCATGCAGTGGCAATGGTCAAAGTGCTAGCCTTTTCTTATCAGGGTGCTCCTCTTTAATTATTCATATTAACCATAAATTAGCACTGTATCAGTGATGTTTCAATGTTTTATCCTCAGCGTCTGAGATAATGTTAAAGGTCATTTCTTATTCACCCCAACTTATTGAAGCATTCTTTGAATTTATGAATAAATCGACACAATGGAAAAACTGTACAGTGCAAAAATTTTGGTTAATGCATTTTATTAATTGGACGGACTGACTAGAAATACAATGTTGAAATGTAGAGTATATATACATGAAAACAGAGGTAGACAAAAGAATTCGGTGTTATAAAATATAACTCATGATCAGATGCAATGCATCAAATGGTATAAGATTCAATATATATATATATATATATATGAAAGAGAGTTCATTTGTATTAGAAGTATCACATATCTGCTTCCCTAAGTTGATACATTTCATGTAAATTTACAAAATTAATTAAAGTAGCTTTGAGTGTATTCTTTTCTAAACTTGCAGTGTAAATATATATACTAGGAGATTATAGGTTTATTGTTTCATGATATATAGTCAAGCCCAAGAGTTGACATGCACTTGAGCGAAACTGTATTTTGATCAAGTTTATGTAAGCTTTTGCCCCTGCTGTATTAAACATATTGAGCATATAACTGATATATTTTTAACATAACTGTCTCACTTATTCATAGATAAGCATGTCAAATAATTAAGTTTTATCAATTCATCTCTGTCAGAGCAGTTTCACATTACATTGTCAAAATTGCAAAGAGTATCAACCAAGATCTATATCAGTATTTAAACATGTATAGAATAGCAAAATAGAAGTAGAGTATCACTTTTGTCATGATATAATGTTTCACATAATAAATCTAAAAATAACACTTACCTACAAAAAATAACAATTAAAGACTATTTTTATATCACAGACAACTGCATGGTCCAGGGACCACATTTCAAAACATGGGCTCGGGCTGGTTATATAACTGTCATGGAAAAGATAGATTGAAATTTTGGTAATTGAAAAGTATACTACAGTAAATTCTGAATGAAATACAATTGAAGAGAATGATAGAGAGTTTTTTTGGGTAACAATTTATAATTTGGCAAAGCTAACAAGTAAGTCTCAAATTAGTTAATCAAATATTTAGCCCAATGTAAGACATGTCATGGTTCAGTCAAATCCAAATGATCCGCAAGATCCATAGGAACTAAATGAACTCCAGGATCCCATCATCCCGCCCATCATTCCTCCTGAAATTAAGAAAAATAATTAGATACACATTGAGACACATAATTATATATCAAAGAGGGCCTTTGTATGTATCCAAGTAAAGGCTGTTGTATAGAACAAGTCACCATGTCCTTTAAGAAATTTATAATAATACTAATTCAGACTATTTAGATATTTGATGTGGTGTTCCACAAGGTTCCATTCTTTGACCCCTATTATTTTTAATTTATGTTAATGATGACATAATACTGATATCCAAAGTTGGCAATGTAAAGACTGCTGTTTGTAGATTATGCTACATTTGACTAAATATAAAATGGCATTAATTGCTTCTTTACTTACCTATGATCATTCCTTCAGCAAAATTATTGTGCCCATAATATCCTCTGCCACCATGGTGACCACCATGGTGATGGTGATGTTCCTGCTGAACTACAACTGTATGTTGCTGTTGAGGAGGTGGTGCTACTGAAAATGCAATCATATTATTATTTTTTAGAGTCATTTAAAATTGGAATAATTCAATACATCAAACAATTATATTGCAAAAATAACATAATTGCATTTATAAACTAGCACAACACCCACAAATCCAGTGATGGAAAATTGCTACTAGTGCCACCCTTGTCAAACGATATCATAATTCTTCTACTTGACAAAGCCATGTGTAGCATGTGACCTTAACAATTATTATAAATGGTGAGGTTGATAAATAATTGACCGAAGTGTAAAACAACCAAACTCTGGCATTTAACCAGACAATATGAGCATGGATCCAAAATATGAGTTGTATAAATAACTTTACCATTGTAGTAAGCTACAAAAAATTTGAATAGAAGGCTTGAATTGGCATGACACATATTATTGTATTAATATGTATATAATCTTCAGCATATCAATAATTTGTACAATAAATCTGAAGACTTGAAAATAATTGGTATGAGTACTGCATGGTAGCACTACTGGTAATTGGTCCACTTGATAGCATATATGATATTCTTGGTATATCTAAATCTTTTAATTCAAATGATATTATAATTAATGTTCACACCTGCATAAGCAGGAGGTTGCTGATACGGTGGTGGCGCGTGATGCGGAGGGTAGCCATGAGGTGGTGGGTAACCCTGTTGTGGTGGAGGATAACCTTGAGGAGGGGGGTATCCTTGTTGAGGGGGTGGATAGACATGTTGGGCATGTTGGGGAGGTGGTGCACTTGGGTTCGAGTGTTGTGGATGGCCTTGTTGAGGTGGAGGTCTCTGACGATGTTGTTGCGCACCTTGTCCGGGATAGGTGCTGTCTGGATAGGAAAAAAAAATACATGAAAAACACAATGGGCATGTTATTTAACAATTGCACCAATATGCAATAGTGAGATATCATATACTTTGAGCAGCCATTACAGTTAGCTACAGTTAGCCGAATTACCAAGGGATAGATTCTACTCTTTCAGTTTCACAAAACACTATGGCAGTCTATGCATGGCTATCCATTATAAAAGTTTATATTATTCCAATATATATTCTTGCCTTTCTTATATCAGGTATGCTGGTACATGGCTTTATGCCAAGCAGTATGATTCAATCAATGTTAGTACCGATTGTCAAGAATAAATGTAAGTCACTCACATCCAAGGACAATTACAGACCGATAGCACTGTCTAATGTATTAACCAAAGTCATTGAAAGAATTATTCTGTGTAAAATCGATGTTTACCTGTGGACATTACCAAATCAATTTGGATTTCAAAAAAGTCAGAGTACTGATCAGTGTATTTATGTTCTCAAAGAATTGGTAAATTCTTATTTGAAGTCAGGAAGTACTGTTTACTGTTGTTTCCTTGATGCCTCCAAGGCGTTTGACAGGGTCAATCACAACCGATTAATGAATGTTTTGCTGGAAAGGGGCATCCCTAAGTGTATTGTCAGATTATTGGATTTTTGGTACTATAACCAGAGTATGTACGTCCGATGGGGTGCTGTTACATCAGATACTTTTAATGTTTCCAATGGTGTTAGGCAAGGGGGTGTGTTGTCCCCTTTTCTATTCAATGTTTATGTTAATGACCTGAGTATAGAATTAGAATCTCTGCATTGTGGCCTTTCTTATGGAAGTGGTAAAATTAATCATATTATGTATGCAGATGATGTCGTGCTTTTTTCACCCTCGGCTGGTGGGCTGCAAAGTATGCTAAATGTATGTCACAGGTTTAGTTCAGATGCTGACCTTGTTTATAATGTTGAAAAGACAGTTTGTATGTGTATTGAAAAAGGGCCTACAAAGTACTCTGTCCCAGAGTTCTTCATTAATGACCGGAAACTTGAAATTGTTAGTGAAGTGAAATATCTTGGCCATATCATCACTTCAACTTTCTCTGATGCCAGGGATATAGACAGACAAATTAGAAGCTTGTATTGTAGAAGTAACATGCTCAGGAAAAGATTTAGCAAATGTACTGATTATGTCAAATGTTTCTTGTACAAAAATTTCTGCAGTAACATGTATTGCTGTGCATTATGGCTTAACTACTGTGCTTACAAATTGCGAAGATTATTTGTATCATATAATAATTGCATTAGAAGATTTTTGTACCTGCCAATGAGATGCAGTGCCTCTCTGATGTACACCATGTCTGACATTCCCAGTCCAAAATGCATTATTCGGAAAAATTGTTTTAATTTACATTGCAGAGTGAGGTCGTCCAGTAAGATATTAGTTAAAAAGATCTATGACATGGGTGTGCTTCACAGCGGCAGCTTTGCTTCTCATTGGCTATTGCAGTTCCTATGATAAGATAGATTCTCTTAAATTCTCTTGATGTCTGGGGTCGTTCTGACCCATTTATCATATATGTATTCTCTACCTTTTATGGACCTAGAGTCCGCAATAAAGTTGACTTGACTTGACTTGATATAATATGGCATATAAACACTCATGTTAATTAATTATCATTCACCTTTGGCTTTGGTGTCTGATGATCCACAGCCCATAATTTCAAGTTTTAGGGCGGTTCCTGAAAAAAAAAAATAGAAAGAAAAGGACATATTAATATGATTAACGTTACAGGTCAGCAGAATAATCAATGTGTATTTGCATCACAGCGGCAGCTTTGCTTCTCATTGGTTATTGCAGTTCCTATGATAAGATAGATTCTCTTAAATTTTCTTGATGTCTGGGGTCGTTCTGACCCATTTATCATATATGTATTCTCTACCTTTTATGGACCTAGAGTCCCCAATAAAGTTGACTTGACTTGCATCATTTTGGCATTTTCAAGATCGTGCATATTACGCGTTATTACGAGCATATCATGAGTAAAAAAATACTGTTAATCTTGAAACTTTGAGTTGTTAACGTTCAACCTTAACTAAATGAGCTGGTGAAGATGACTAGTACCTTAAAAACCGCTAAAGATCTGTGATGACAGCTGTCATTTTAGCAGGTGCGACGACTTTGTTTACATCGCATCCATGGAAAGCCGAGGAATGTGGCTTCGGCTTTATTCTCGGCATTTTCCGTGAGGAGTCGGTCAGGGATCCATCCAGTGTTTTATTTAATGTCAATTTTTAAGTGACTCGTATTACTAGTAAATAGTCAATTTCACGTATATTATAATGAACTACACATTGATATTTTAATATGGCGAAATAATGGACTTTGTTGAAAATACATAAATTTAATGAGTGCGCGAAAATCATTCAATCATCGCCCACAACCAAGCCAGACGAACAGAGGGGTGTGTTCATCGCAGATATTTTGGTGAGTTTTTCCTCATTTTCCCATCGTAGAAGCCTCAGTTTTATATCCGAGAGTCAATTGGGACTCTTGTAGTTGTAAATGGATTTGTCAATTAGAGAAATTTAGACTGTCTATGTGGATAATTGTCTTCATGAAGTTGAGCAGTGTACCACTCTGCTCTCTCAACAATTTGGTCATTGTTTACATTTTGACCACTTGGTGCTTCTTGTGTATACTTGAATTTTCTCTATATTTGAATAAATTGCCTAATTTATAAGAGCTCTGGTAATCACCCAGTGGGTCCAATTGTCTAATTGTGAACATAGAATTACCAGAACATTCATATTTGGAAAATTACCTTTTTTAGATGGGGGGGGGGGGGGGGAGCATAATAATTAATAACACCCTGTCTGAGTTTCAGATACAGATTTTTACTAAGTTAATTGATTAAACACCAGGTTTCATTTTGGAATTAATTACGAATGTGTCGAGGTTTCCCCGTCAACTTACCATAATTTTAATTTATTTTGCCAACCTCTAAAATTACTCCTTTGAAAAAAAAACGCGCATATATATATATGTAGATAATATAAATTGGTTTTAGAACACAGCCTTATCTATGTATGTGTCATTGTGTGGTCACAAATAACAGTGCTGGGGAACCTTCAAGAGTAACTGCAACCAACATTTTTCCAGTTGTGAGTCATTGAATCATGTATATTTTAGCTCACTTTGGTTTAAAATCCTACTTTTCATAACCAAAATGCGTTATAGCTATTCCAGTTTAAAGTATTAAATTATCTTCTACATATTCTGCTTCTTGAATATTTAGTAGTTGTCTTGGTAAAACTGAACATTCTTTAAAAAAAAACAAAAACGAATTTTTGAAAGAAAAAATAAAAAGTGAGTTTTAGACTAGATTACATCATGATTTATGAATAGTGATGAATGTATTCATTGTAAGTTTGCCCTTCAAACTAGCTTTCTTCTAAGTATAAATAGCCAGCTATACGAACCAGATGTATTTTAAGTAAACAATTCAATTATACTATAACTTTAGCTACAATCTAAGTCAGCAGCAGAAGTGCTGCATAACATCCCGTGTAACCTAAATTGCTGTCTGGTTTCATCCCACCATGGGCCACTGGTATCCTTCAGTGCTGTGTTTTGTATCCCATTAGTTGGCAGGCTAGAGGGTGATAGAAAACTGCAAGGGAAATTGTCCACTATGCTGGTCATGAATGGACCAGGCTACGTTCAATGACCGATCCTATCGACTCCGGTGGCTGGTCTAACGTTCTCATGTAACTGATATGCTTCATTGCTATTTGCTCTACACAAGGTGTTTGCTGTTTGTAGAAGGTGCTTTTTTCGCTTTTACCAGATTGCGCGGACAGAAAATATCTATATGCGTGCTATCCTAATTATATTTATTGACAATACTAATTATTAAACATTCTTCGTAGTCATGTGATGCCACTGAGGGGTAAAATACATCTTGGGTTTTCAGTATGCAAACAATTTGACCTAGACTACACCTGCAGAAAACCTTGATCATCATATGATTATTGTGGTTTAACTGACATAACTAGTTCACATAAAATGTTAATTGTGGAAATGATGTTAGACCATCAGGACCAGAAGGCATTTTATTTTACTGTCCCATGAGATTTCATGACATTGTTGTGTGCTTCGCTGATGTTTGTATAGATATAGATCTTTTTTCTTTTCTCAATATTGTATATGCAATGTAATGTAGTTAGGTTTTTAGAATTGTCAAATCAGGTTTTGTACCCTTGTGTATGTGCTCTGATGTAGCTGTATTATCGCAATGCACGTTGGCATCTCAATGCACGTTTGCATCTCAATGGAGACTTCTGCTATGCAATGTATTAATTTTTTCTTTATCTTTGAATTTTATTTGCACTTAATCATGTTGATATCATTATCAATGTTCTCCATATTATGTGTAGTCTAGTAGTCTAGTCTATGGACCTTTTTGAGTCTGCAGCGAAGTTACTAGACTTGATTCAATTTCATTTAGATCTAAGATTTTAAAGAATGTGGCAAGGAACTGATAAATATTATTATATGTACTATCCAGAGCCTATTCAGCAACGTTGGGCCTGCCTGATGCGCATCAGCAATTTGTTGCATTTGAAAAGCATCCTTTATTGATCTGTGTGGTGCTATATCTAGGCTGTAATGATTGAAACACAACAATGAGACGTGCAAGCTGATTGGTTAGTGCAGCAGCTTGATTAATAATTCACTGAGCAAGGCTTTGTGTTGATGCACTAGACCTGAGCCACTGGTTCCAACACACACACACACACAAAAAAAAGGAGAGAGAAGGAAGTAACATTAGATAAATGATAACTTCTATTTTTGTAACTAATTTTATTGACTCGTCTATCTTCAACATACGCAGTGTCAGAATTTAAAACTTTCAAACAGAGGAACGGGACATGGATTGTCTCCGCTATATCGCTTCCATTTATTTAATGAGTGTGTTGCACATTAAATTAATTTTTTATCACATTGTCATGACAATGAAAGAAATTAATATTTTTCAATGTATCTATTACTTTTAAAGTTATTGTGTCTTACAGAAAACACAGGTGTGTGATATACAAAATGTAGTGGCATAACATCACAATTACAATATTTATGGTCACTAAATCACAACTTGGGAGTTATTATTAGAAAGAAGCAGCAGGCTTGAATTGGAGCATTTGCTTGATTACTGCAGAGTTAGACAGGCGTTAATGTGAAAGGCTCCAAAGCAGGTGAAATGTTGCTGAGTTGGGTGACATGAGATGGGCCAGACACACTGGAGCCAGCATCTCATTACTATGATGCATGAATCACTGACAGGAAAAAGGGAGCTGCAGCCAAAATAGCCCTTGGGGAGAACTTTGCCTTGCTTCTAGTCCTTCACTTTAAACCAATGACAGATGCTTGATTAAGTTGCACTTTACCATCAGGTGGCCATGTTAGTTTTAAAACATTCTTTCTTCAAGAATGGTCGATTTTGTTTAGTTTGTCTTGCAGAGATGGTAGAGAATGAGCTTCTACAATTAAGTGAAGAAAAGTTCATTATTCAACAAGAAGTGCATGGCGTTTGTCTAACAAGAACAATAAATGCATCCAAAAGGAATCTTCATTGTAGCATGTGTTTTATTCAAAATAATTTAAGTTTAACGCTTTGTTTATGTTTCATAAAGAGTAATTATAATCCAAAGAAAGTTCTGAAGATGATTTCAACGGAAGTTCTTTAGCAAGAAGAATATTGTCTTGGGAACACGTAAGCTTTTTCTTTGCTTTACCATTTGGCAAAGATGAAAACGTTAGCATGAATGTTTTATTCTGTAGCTTTTGTCGTCTGTTGTCGAAAGCTTCATTTGAAAAGTTCTCTTGTTCTTTTTCTCTGCACTTTAGAATCTGTTATGTTCTCACTTTAATTTTTCTTCCTAACTACTGTTCCATTTATGTTATTGTGTGGGTGAAAATTAATATTTTTTTGCAAAGGCCATTTTTACAGACAAGTGCTTTCGGCTGGCGTTCGAATGTTTCTGACATTGGTTGCGTTCCGTCTTGCTACCTCTGAACTAATTTTAACCGAATTGTTTGTTTTCCAAGGTCGTCAAAGTGGAGTTAACCTTTGTGTTGGGTCTTAAATCACCGGCCTAATTGCTTCCAAGGTGGTAGTTGAGTAATTTGATATTTTGCTGCATAATTTATTGTTTGGTTATCGGATCAATCGATCGATTTCGATGGTGGCGATGCGCTGGCGCCGAGGAGTGAGAATTGTATTTCCATAAATATGGAGGCAATTAAAGTCATGCAAGGTGGGGGACCCGTGTATGACAAATTGACTCCTGTCAGAGGAAGGGTTGTTGTATGATTTATATTTCATGATTCATCTGATGTGTGGTATAGGTGTTTAGCATCCATTTGCAGATCCTATAGTTGTATATGGATTGGTGCCAGTGGCATTAATCACCAGTTGATTGGTATAGGTGTTGGACCAATATTTGTCCACTGAAATCCCTGGCTTTTAAAAGACTAGTAGCCTCAGGATTTCCATTTACTCATCAATACCAGGAGCGCTCCAAAGAGCATTTATTATTGTGGTTTGACAGGCTCATAATTGCTCGGTTGTATGGACCTATACCACTAGAGCTGGCTGCTTAGAATTATACTGCTCTTTTTCACTCTGTTATATATGCATGCCTTTTGCTATTTCAGCCATTGCAGTCACTGTGACATTTCAGTGAATGGAGGCTTTTCAATGGATGTCAGTGTCCTTTCAGTGAGCTGGCTCCAGTGAAAATGCCAACTGGTGTATTGAACAATTTGTGCACACACTCTGTATATTGTAGAATCTTATTGTTTAGGACTATGTCGAAACTACTGGCTCTAGTTTTCTGATATATTATCTTCTACCTGACTATCATTTCATCAGCAGCAGATCATCTCTTCCTTATCCTTTAGAGGCATCATCCACTGGGAAAAACATTCTCAGACTTCTGCAAAACATTGAATTATTCATCATATAGTCCCAGACAGTCGTGCCAAATGTTGCCTAACATCCCTGCCCATAAATATTCAATTCGATTGTTCCAACACCACCCACCTTCGAAGATGAGGGCAAATGTTTTTATTGCAATACCCTTTTTTTCTAGTTGTCTTAGACTGCAATCTGAAAAAGATGGATGTCATCTCGTAGGAGGGTGTTATCAAAGGATCTACAATAAGCCTTTCAAATAAACTTTGCTAAAAATAGAGATTACGATGGTCGACTGGTGATTTTGTAGCTGTTGAATTGGAAGTCTACTTGTATTCGAAATCGAGGGATTTGTAGAATTTGTTGGCCAATTTAGTGTTCTTTATTAAACGTTCTCAATGTTTTGGTATGTGTTACTATGCAACAGAGTCAAGGCAATGTAAATAGTTAAAGTTGTTGGTTCCTCTGAAGATGTGGAATAGGCCCTACAGTGAAATGAAACATGGTTTCAGGTGCGGTTTTGTTATTTGGCTATTCCAGGTACCTAATGTGTAAAATCATTCTATGTTGATTGCTTGGTCATTTAAAATGATGTTGCACCGAATGCATGCTGTATTTTCTCAATTAGAAGCAGGCTCTAGAATAGAGGCCGGGGTTAGAAAGTGAACATAAAATTATTCTCAAATAAAGGCCTATCTCATTCGGATTCATTATGAAGATCCCCAAGTATGAGGGCCCTAGGGCTAATAGTAGGCTAGGCTTATCATAGAGAAAATACAGTTAGACTATATTATATTACAGGAGTTACAGAATATGCTAGATGTGTAGAAACATACAATGGGGTCTTAATAGATTGATTTCCAAATTCATTTGAATAATCAGGCATTGTGGATTTATTATGCATGATCCAGGTTGCATATCTATTGATTAGGTTTAACTGGGACATGCTAATGCCATGTTTCGATAACGCCATGCAAGGATAGACAAAAAGTGTTGGTAAAAAGAAAATAGCAATATGGATTTTTCCAGGTGGCTTGCTAAATTGACTGACATTATCTGAAGTTTATCGTCGGTGCATGATTGTTTTTATGTCGTACAATTGAGTATGTTAGTTGTCAGTAAACAAAAATGGCTGTGTTTGTTACTGGTTTAAAGTGTAATTTTTGTCCCAGTTCTACACTTTAAATACCTTATTTATGTTCAGAAAATACTGGTATATATGTCATCAAATCCACACCATTCGATTGTCATGGATGCAATTTATGTACTTAATTTTGTGTTAGACATGACAGTTGCACTGATCCTAAAATACTGTTAATTAATTTAATTTGCTCACAATATTGGTCAATTTGGAGATGGAAAAGCCACACTTTTTAGGTGAAACTTAAGTCGACGTAATAAAATGAGTGCAATTTTCGCCATAAAAGTATATAGGTCATAAGAGAAGATCTTCATCATAAACCTCCTTAGAGAAACGAAATTTGATATTGTTGAAGAGCATGAAGTGAAACCGACTTCAGAGGACATTCGATAGAATGAGGACATTCAGTATAATGTTCAATGATTTCTTTCAGGCGATGTCCTTTATAAGTCGGAGTAGACATCCAAGGTCTCCCTTCTTTCGACACTTTGAAGGTTTATACGATGTCTTTATGTTTTTTCTCCTCTTTTATCATTCTAGACTACTAGTTATATTCTCTTAATAGATTAAACCTTGGTCTAGATTTAAGTTACTAATCCTTCATTCCTAGTAAGCATTTTTCCTTGCAGCATTGCCGCAAAAAGGCTCATATTGCTCTTGCTATTAAAGGTAGGCGTAACTATGAGTTATTCTTAGTTTTTTTTTATTATAGTAGCAGCTGTGATGTCATTGGTCCTAGCCTTTGCCATTTTAAGATGAACCTAAGGGTAAAAATATTATTTACCTATGCAAAGTCTTATGCAAGGTCGTTGGTTGGTTCAGCTGCTTGAAGAAATCCGTCTTGTATTGGCGATCAATGAACGGTGTCTTACTCTGGATGAAGAAAGTTATCTACTTACCATCACAGAATCTGGAGGTCTCTTATGTTTTTTGCTGTTTAGTATCCTTGATAAGTATGCCTGGTCGACCTTCTGCTAAATTACTACGTTTGTAGTTGCATACATGTCAGGCAAGCATGGTCTCCTGTTTATATGTTAATTAATGCTTTGTTTGAGTTTGGATTTTTGTGAAGGCAAAGCTGTGTAATTTGATTGTTTTTCTCAGTGTTGTTCAGTTCAGGAAAAAACGACAGCAACATGCCTTGTAACTACCGGGTACCAAAAGTTGCTGGTCTGTTTTTTAGCCGAGCAGTCAATGAGGTCAGAACCAAGTGTCACTGATGCGGCTGCTGCCGCTGGTAGGCTGAGCCACTTGAGCATCTCTGCCAACCGCATCAGTACCAGCCTTCGTGCAGGCCAAATCGGACGCCTAGGCGACGTAGGGAGCTCTCTCATTATTCAACCGATTCGATTCTTTTATCTGAGGACGTTAGATCTTAACTCTTCAGACTGACACATCGTGTCACAAGTGATTGACACTCTGTCTCTCAAACTGACACTTTGCTTGGACTCTATAAACATTGTTTTCAGAAGACTTGGTGGTCGATTGGTCAGTGCAAGACATACAGGATATTCCTGAGGGTATGCCTTTTTCAAACACCTAATTACATCCATTAATTTGTGTTTACGAATGATCCAGTTACAGGTTGGTACAAATGCAGCCATACTGTATGTGTACAGTGTACCTGATGCAATTATTGGTACTTAATCTCAAGGACAAAACGGTAATTTCAAAGACCTTTATCTTTCTGTACTGAGACTACTATATCTTGGATTATTGATTGTGTCGATTATTGTCATTCATGCATGTTTATTTCTAATCATACTTCTCTTTACTATGTTGTATTCTTACATTGACATTCTGTCATGTTAATAACGCTACATTTGGGACACGAATGACATTTTGAAGGTTATGTTACTGTTACTGTCACACGAATGCATCTTGTTCTTTGACCTGGAGAATTTGTTTAGTCACTGCTACAAATTACGTGTATAACAAGTTTATGGAAACAGACTTCTACGATACATGAACAAAAATTTATATGTGTAGCTTATTTAATTTTGTTGAAATATATGCTCATGTATAAAGGTTCTCTGCATTAGTTAGGTGATGCTGTGATATTCAGTGCTCCTAAAAAGCATTACATTCAGAAGAATGTGATTTAATCCTTACAATTTGAGTACTAGATATTTTGTGATACATAGCAATAGATTTAGTTTTACAGGCGTACGAAATTGACATAATATGGTAGTCCTAACTTAACTTTAAAAGCTGTCTGGTCTACCGTTGAATCAAGCTGTCTCCATTTATTTAACTTGCTTCAAGCAGCGTTTTCTTTCTAATCAATAACCAAAACTGACCAAAAAATTAATACTTTCAGCAATGCTGCAACGTCTTGAGACGTTAAATTGGCGGTGCCTTGTACTCTGTGATTATGTTGAGGCAAGCAAAAGATCCCATCAATGGAGTGAATTTGCAACAGGATGTGGACTTAAAGCCTTATCAGTGCATCATTACGTCTGCCTCTGGCAGCTGGTCTGACCAACCTGGTCCTGTTTGCGGAGTAAGCTTCAGATCCATAGCATGGAGGCATTGAGACATAAGTGTCTCAAATTCTACTAAATGCTTTTCTAACCCAATTAGATTGACTTTGAAGCAACAGAATTTAGTATCCATGCTCAATTAGCTCTGTTGGGAGTTATATCATATTATGCCAATAAGTCAATGACATTGTATTAAGTAGATCCTACCAAAACTGTATGAACTTTACAATTAACATTCTTAATGAAATTAAAGAAGTCTTCTTATACTATGCAGTCCCTCCACCAATAGGAGTCCAGGATTTACATGACATCATCCAGAGTTTAGTTTTGAAATCTATGAGTTCTGCTGTAACATTAGAGCCAACAAGATTGGAGACAGAACAAGCTGTTGGCGATGTGGAGTGTTAATTAAACCGAGCATGTGTAGTAATTTGACATGACACTGGCTTATTTCAAACCCCTACCCAAGCCTCTTCATTGGAAGTTAGGTTAGACATGTCACGAAGCAAGGTGGGGACAATTAGGAATGTTGTGCTTTAGCTTCTAACAGATTTAATGAATATTTTTTATTGAGGTTGAGCGTCGTCTTTCAATTTATTCTGTTAGCAACTCATAAAGTGATACATATGTTTTTGCATCTAACATTTACCGAATGAAATCTTCAAATGATTGAGTCGTGACAGCTTTTAAAAAAAATCGGTTTTTGACATGATGTAGAACCAAGACTGTTTGGACATAAATTCCAAAATTAAGTGCATATACGAGAAGCCTTATGTGGTGAACTTGGCTGTGGTATATATAGATTGGAAATGAGACGTGTTCAATCCCCCAGCTTGTTGGAGATGGATGATCTGCATCATCCCTGCGGCAGCAGCAGCAGCAGCAGCTGTATGATTACACGCCTCCTGAGATGCTATATGAGATGTCTGCATCATTTCACAACATGTTTAGAAGGTGCCCCGTAAAGCCACATGTCTGCTTCCTTCTTCTTCCTACATAATTGCCTCATTAAAGAGTACATCTGTCTAAACTTTACGCCTTCATCTGGCAGCTGATAATATTCCTGTCTAATTTTAAGTACACTTTGTTGCTGCCACTGGGAAAATGTGGTTTTCTTCTTCTCTACCATCGTCTCCTTCCTTGGCCATGTTCTTTATTGTATTTGGCACATCAGCTTTCATAAAGTTTCATTATCTCTGTGAGACAAAGGAGACATATTCTAGAAATATTCTGATGTAAACTTACATGTAAATGTGAAATGAGAGATATATTTTTCATATTTTAATTTGATGTATTTTAATGTGCATATCATCATATCAAGTTCACCAAGTACACTTTTGGTCAATGGCTGTTAAATTCTCTGATAAGGACTACTCCCACCTTTTGATAGTACAGTGTATCTATTTGGACCCTACTTGGTGTGATGTCAATTTGTCATAGGTTTTTATTTTATCTTTAATTTCACCAGTTTGGTCAGCTAAGAATAACCAGGCAAGGAAAGACATATAGGGCCTATAATTTGGCCAGGGGATTTCTGGAGAACTACAAATTGCCCATATGGAGTGTGTGGCAGAATATTGTTTGCCTAGTGTGTGACAAATGTTGGTGTTCCTCAGCTGTTATAAGCAATAAAGTCCTGAGCGACAATTAATCTTTGTGGCGCCATTTTCCTTTGCTGGATGTATAACTGCTGCTGAATCGTGTATACAAGTATATATGTTTGTACTACAGTGTATAAAAAAGAACTGAAGGGATTTTGACGTCACCTAGAAATTTGATTAAATCCATGTTTGCACGTTTTCTTTGAAGTGTAGGAAACAGCATTGGATTCATACCGAAAATGAATAAAACGTTATTTGCAGAGCGCAAAAGCTGGCGTGGCTTCCAAAATAAATGTTATGTGGGTGGGAGGTTTCGAATTCTAGGAGACTTTTTGTGGTTGTTTGTCAGTGAAATGGTCTAACCTCTTTGAAATATTGTTTGATCTACCCACACATACTGAAATTATACCACTCAATATTGAGAGAAATATGGACATAAATGGACATGTATTATTTAGGCAGTAAGCTCCAAGGACCTGTGTCAAGGTCTCCACATCTTTAGTAGACATGAATGTAAATTTATTTCCATCTTATAATGCCTGAGGAGCAAGGTCGTTCTTTTGACAAGTCTTTCCAGGAAGAGGATTTGTTTGGTATTTCATAACAGATTCTCAGTCTGAAGACCAACACATAGATCCACCAGGACTGACAAAGTCATTAGGCACATTTTGAAAGTATTTGGTTGTGTTTTTGTCATGTTAGACTTCATAATTTTTATGAGTGGGAAGAATATCTGACTACGTCTTTCGCAAGATTTACTTCTTCATTCATGCATTGCCTCCGCTATATTATTTAGGAGATCCAGTTCTCGAAGTGATATCTTTTGTAGAAAACTTAAAGCTTTGTTTCTACTAATTTGATAGACATATTAAATGTCACTAAGACACATAATGTAAAAGTCCTCATGGTGACTTTTTTGTGTAAAAACTCCAGACTGAAGGTATGCAAGCAGTGCCAAGCACCACCACACAACGAGCATTCCAGCATACTCTAGCAAGTGGCTGGTGGAGGCAATATCGAGGAAGGTATTTATAAAGTTCCTATAAGAGAGGGAGTAGGTGGCATAGCAGCTTGGTCTCAGAGGTGATGGGGGGACTTGCTGGCTGACGTATGGTGACTTGTCAACAGGGGACATTGGCTAGCCTTCTGTCAATAAGCCTTCCTGCTGCAGCAGCCTGGCTAGCTTGCTACTTGAGATCTGCAACTGATGCTGAATGATGGTCAAGAAAAAGATGCTGTAAGCTCTCCTGCATCCCTTGGCGACGTGAAAGGATGTTGGTGGCTGCTGCTTCTACTGCTGTTACTGCACTTTCAATCCCCTACCACTGGAATATATAAGAATTCTCTCATACCAAGTTACCAACATATATTCATGGCTTCCTCTTGCCCAGACATTCCTTGACAGTAGTACAAGAATATGAGAAAAATAGCCACTACTGGGGCATATTGTGTACAATCTCACTTCAACATAACTTCAGTGCTGCTGATTTTTGTGGCTTTAAGGTTACTCATGTGTGTTTCGGTTTTGACATTTTGGTAGGGTTTGTGATAGATGTCGATGGGGATTCCTCAACTGTGCAATTTTTTTGGAAACTGTTTGTTTTTTAATTTTGTTCGGGAGGAGGGGGTGATTCAGTTTTCGAGAGTATACCCCCCCCCCCCACCCCCGAACTAAACAGTCCTCCAGTAAACCCAAGCTACTTATGCTATTCTCATACATTATATACCATTTGTTTTTTTATTGATGGTTCGTGATTTCATTAACAGCATTGCCATTCGTGCTGTGAAATTGCACAATACGTAGGTTTTAAGACCTCTAAACGAGTCCTGCATTTAATTTAAGCCCAGTTTGTGGTCGAATGATTATGGTATTTCACTTTGGCTGAAAATCTCATTTAGATTTCCTAGTGACGCTTGCGTAGGTTGAAGTGGGACTGAAATGGGGGTTTTTTTTTCTCTCTCTCTCTTTGTTTTCCTCAAGGGCTTCAGGTACAATTAGGCCAGCAAGTCCGAAAGTTGTGTTGTCTGCAAGTCCCTGGCCAATAAGTGAAGAGGCTTAATAGTCTTAGCAGTCTTAGCAGTCTTAACAGAACAAATGCGGAAGTAGAGTTGCCCCTTGTGGTACCCAACACGTACGCTGGTAGGACGGTCTTCCTCAGGCCTGTGCAATGCCCAGTTTGAATGGTTAGCTCTAATATTGATCCGGTTGTCCGACTTGTCTTCTAGCTGTGTTCTGTGCCTTCCAACTGTAAGCCCCATGCAGCTGTGTGCACGATTTCTTAAGCAACCGGGCATGATGAATTTCTCTTATGCCGGTTGGTGCAATAGGCAAATTGCCTTGGTGGGTGGTGTGTAAGCCTTGTGTACGCCTACGATTTACCCCACCAAGCAGCGTCCTGGTCTGCTGTTTTTTGCTCCTTTACATTTCTGGGCTAATGCCTCACCCCTTTGCACTGTCTCATCCTCTCCTTATACAGGAGTGCATCTTTAATGGTCTTTGATGTAAGCAGCCCACGGCCAATCCTTGAAGTGGCTCAAGTGGGCCTTTCCTTCCTCTGTTCACCTTTTGCATAAGGACACACACTTTAGCATAGAGTATATATGCTGTATGTATTATCAGATCAGGTACAACGTACAAAGTTTATATATGTCTCACCTGTCCATCACCTGTTATATATGTCTTACCTGTTTTCACTGTTGTAACTGCATTGGTTAAGTACTTCAATGATTGTTGTACTTCCAAGCATTTAGTAGAAAGTACAGAAATCCTTTAAACCAGGGAATGTACTAAAATGTGCCATGTGTAAGTCCCTGTTATCTGGTTCAATCAAGGACTCTGCATGTGTACTCTCGCAGTCTAAAGGACTCCAGTATACAGGACTACAGTGCAGCTCCACACGTTTGTTTCCGTTCAAACTACTGAGCGCTGTAGAGACTGGCTGTCCATTTTGCAAGGTCATTAAGGTCAGACGAATCTATTGATTGTTTTTTGACATCTGGGTTCCTTGGCACAGTATGCGATTGTATCAGCAAGATTGAGGAGCAGCTGAATTCTTGCTGCAGGGCATAATATGCGTGGTAGGAGTGGGACTTATCTAGATTGTGCATTCAAGCTGGCGAAATGGTATTTGAAGATACTCTTAAGCTGGTCTGTACTGCATTCAGTGTGTAATCCCCTACAGCCTTGGCCTCCATTCAAAAGCACCTTGAATCAGTACTATTTTAGCTTGTGCAATAGTAAACTTGTTAATGAATATTGCACGCGTTTGTATTGATTGGAAGCTGACTAAGTGCATAATTGCTAGTACAAATGGTTGTAGAATTGTCAAACATTAGTAAGCAGCAATGAAGACATCACAGTGTCGAAAAAGTTGTGTGAAATTTCCTGTCTCCTGTTAACTCAATAAAGCCATTTATGCCGGAATAATCCTTTGTGGAAGAGGCTGAGTTGCCCCTGAATGCCATTAAGGACAGCATGATCTTATAGCCTTCGTCTTGGCAATTTGCAATGGGATTTGTCGGTGTTAGATTTATTACTAGGTAGTGGTCTGGCGCTTACCGAACAATTCATTCTCCTCTCCCTTGCACAGGATTTGTAAAAGTGTGATTTACGGTTTGGTGGCGAACTGCGCCATTTCCCGGTAGAAGGAAAAAAAGGTTACAGTAAAGTCTTCCTTGATAACAAGGCCCTGGTCACCACCTCCAACCGAGGTTTTGTCGGACTGTAGCGATTTAATATCATGGAATACAGTGAAGCCAATGGAGTCTGTGGTTTATAGCAGAGAATACGATGTAGCTAGCCTTCTAATCAAGCTTAATAAAAAGCCCACAGTCTGCCAATGTGTCTGGTGCCTGATTTGTGGCACTTTGAAAGCACCTTTCTCTGGTCACTATGACGCCTGAGGTAATAACTGAGTTATTTGCATTCCCAGACTGTCCAATGTCACATTAACAGAGCTTGCCCAAGTTTTGCTGGTGCTCAGAAAGGACTTTATCATCCCATTTATTGTCTTGTTCTTTCTGACCGGAAAAAAAAAGAGGTTAAAATCTTTTTAGATGGCAATACTTCATACCTAACTCCTTGAAGTAACTAAATTTAATGAGTTCTGCTGTAATTCAACCACTATAGTTCTACTCTAGACCACAAAATTGGGCGCCCAATGTATTTTGTCCTTCAAACCACCTACCCCGTCGATGGAAATATCTTCGAATCATGACCAATAACTGACATGAGTTATCGTGCTTGCATACTGATGTGTAATTTACTAGGAAATTAAGTTTCATCTGTTGCCGTAAACAGCTGTATTCTGCAATTGTGAATGCTCTATGGAATGGATAGTTTTCCATTGGCCCTTAGGGTCAGTTGCGGTGCTCGACGTAGGTCATTCCAATACCGCTGTGGCGGTCGTTGCTAAAAACTAGGTCATATCAACTGCATCTGTACCAGGCCTGGATATGTGAGAGTGTAAGATAGTAGTTGGTGTTTTTAACCTTACTGGTTTGATATAGATATGATATTGCTAGTATTCCGTGATTTCTCACCCCACTTTGTGTGATTTAATGGCAGATAAGCCATATCTCCTATGGTTGGTTAGAGCCTCTGTGTTACAATTCAGGGCTATTGAAATGGTATAGATGTTGGATGAATAGTGGTGGATACCCATATCAGGGCTTCTATAATACTTAGATATCTTCCTTGTTATGAATAGGAAGTCTGTCTTCCATATGAACTTGTCACATAGCATCTTTGGTTCAATGAAACAAAACATGGTTGAATACAAAGACGACAGCATGTAGAAACAAAACATAAAAGAAATGTCAAAAGAGATCCATTCTAACCTGCCATTGTGACATCTAATAACATTTCCACAAAGCCAGGTTTCATTCAACTTAGATTATATTGCATGTTGAGGCACTACATGTTTTTCGTAAGGAAACAAAAACATTTGTCTGAATAGACTTCATTAGGGAGATGTCACAACAAAACAATGTTGCTTACAAAACAACAATGTTTGGCTATAACTACAATATGATATGGGATGAATGTGTATTGAAGGGACAGAAAAACTGAGATGTTTGCTGTGCTAACACTGTCTATAAAGGAGAGAAACTGGATTCTATGCATAGGATGCTGGATGGGAGGCTGGATAGGATGCCTGTATGCAGTGCATGACACCGGACCAAGGAAAACGAGTGATCGATAGAACTGCTGGTAGTGTTGCGAGTGATATACGCTTGGTATGAGTCACTGGTCTAGCTGCTGGTCCTCACTGCCTGTGGTATGAAGCTCTGTTGTTTGGCTGGTTTGGTAAGGTGGTGTTGAGCCACTACATTCATGTGTTTGGTCACTGGTCAGATATGGTAGACTTTTTGGTCTTGGTAATGGTTGGTGAGTGTTGGTAGAGAAATGTCGTAAATTGACAAAAGACACACTAAGTCTTAGTCTAGTGTTTTTTTTTTATTATACTGCGTCATTAGTACACAACTTGTTGTTTA
The DNA here is from genome assembly GCA_932294295.1 of Alitta virens. Classification (NCBI taxonomy): domain Eukaryota; kingdom Metazoa; phylum Annelida; class Polychaeta; order Phyllodocida; family Nereididae; genus Alitta; species Alitta virens. Next base: position 31,987,665 of record OW028577.1, on the reverse strand, counting down.
TGGCTATACTCAGTAATGTGTAACATTGTGCATTTATGTACAGTTGTGTCTGGTCATGTTGATGCAAATGATTAGAGATGCATGAAAGAGCAGGGCAGTAGTGTCTTCTTCATTACAAAGGTTGTTTACATTTCTTGCTTATATAGCGTTTTATTTTATTTTTTCTATTTTGTTGTGGATATGAATAATTGAAACAACTCATAGCGTGTTCATATATATGAATTTAAAACAAAATTTGTCTCTGAATATATTATATTGACTTTTTCCACATTTTCAATATTGCAAAAAAAATACAAAAGAACCTATGTATTATGTATAACAAAAACCGGCAGTACAATGCATATTTCATGTAGATTTTCTTGGTTTCAATATCTTGCAGAGTTATATAGCTATTATATTACACTACATTGACAAATTTAGTGGTTTTCACCTTGATGATACCTTGTTGCGCTCGTAAACCACCCAAAGTGGCAACTAAAAGGCAGATTTTGCAAACCAAGATTATGTTTTGAACATCAGGAGAACAGCTAAAGTAGCAAGGTGCATGACTTATTTGGCGCGAATGTGGCATCTCTGAGTGTATGATTGGCCCATGACGTTGGGCGTGTGCTCAACGTGGGACGTATCACGTTCTGTCAACGTCTTCAGGAGTGTCCTGTTAAGAAAACGCAGAGGTGTGAAGACTCATGACCTACTTTTGGTCATGACCTACTTTTCGGGTGGCAAATAATCTTTAGATTATCACTGTCATTAGTTTTATGAGATCCAGCTCATGTTATGCACGGTGACATTATCTTAGCCGAAATGTCTCATTTCATTCTTTCTGCTTTGCAGGTTTATGATGATGAACGTGTCCCAAATGCTTATATTGCCCTACAAATAATTTATTAATGGGTTGGAAAAGAGTAGAAAATAGTATATATTTGTCCTTTATGAGACAATTTAGTTTCGTGTTAATGTCATGGAGCAGCACCTTGTTGCCTCTACTCAGAGGTATGATTCCTTATTGAGAGAATTGGACCTGAATTGGAGGTTTATTTCCTCAATAAGTGGCATTACCCACAGTGGGACTGAATCAACCTTGCCAGCAACCTTCCAACTGAATTTATTGTTACACTGACAATTTGAGTGGTTGAGTTTGTTCTGGCTGTGGCAAACTGAAAGAGTCTGTTATTTTCAGATAATGTATCAATGATATTAAGTCTTTGCAGGCTTCTGAGTGGCAGGCTTTTAGTTGTGTCAACTCATTTCTGCTAGTTGTCCTAGGCAGGGACTGAAAACGTGATGCTGGCACTGCTCAGTTTCTGCTTTTACATTGATAAAGATACTTTGCAAGGCACTGAGCAATTTGAGGCTTTTAAGAATGGTATGTCTGTAATTATCTGTACAAGATATGAGACTGAATAATTATGGCTGTGATATGCATGCAGTGTGGTACCAAAGATGATGTCCCAGGGATTGAAATTTGAAGTGAGCGTTTATGCAGAGCTCACGCAAATGTGATTTTGAGTGAGCATTTTCTCGCTCATGCGAAAGTTAGGGTCAGCGTGAGTTGTTTCGATAAAGGGGTTGCAGAACTACTTTTGACTGTCTTGCAATCTAACTTCATAACGAAAACCCATCTTATATAAGCTATACTTTAGATTGCAATTGAATTCTTGCTTATTCAAAGCTTGGTATAACTGTTTATATGAACCATTGATCAAATTCTGCGAGCAGGAGCTCACGCAAAGTTACCAAAGATGATTTTGCATGAGCGGCTAGTCACTCACGTGGCCCATTTCAAATTACAATCCCTGATGTCCATGAACATGAAAAGAATCCAATAAGATTCAGTGAACAAGAATGCAATATCATTGTGGGAAAATAGTATTAATTAGTATTAATTATTAATCTTCTTTGGACTGATGAAATCTCATATATGCTTAGTTGCCCAATGAATGGCACAATTGCTGTACTTCGTGCATTATCAAATTCGATAACCAAATCAGTCATTACAGTACATTTTAACTTATTATCTCCGTAATAATTATGTGGAATGGAAATATTTTTTTTGCTCTCAGTTTACAGCTGACATCAGGCATGTGATTGGACACACTCTAATTTTCTGCTGAACTGAACATGACAAAAATTGAGTTTGACCAATCATGTGCTTTGTTAGGTTGTTTTATTGTATATAGTTGTATATCTGTTTGATTATTTATAGTTATACCACTGTTTGCCTTCCACAGCCAATCAGAAGCCTGGATTACAGGGGGCTATATCACATGTACTAAGAACAGCAGGGAGGACATGGTCACACTTATATGAGCACATGTTGTGGCAAAAATTAACAAGCAAACACTTAACAAGCAAACAAATGTTTTGCAAAATAGGCAACATCTTATGCAACTGATCCTGCAAAATAGTGAACCCAGCCTTAATGATTAAGTAATAGATAACAGTTTTTCTGCCATCCGGTGCAAATAGCAATTGCGTTGGTATATCCAATAATTGAGTAGATCCAATGTCAAAGGATGCATTACAATCATTAAATTCACGGAAATCAGCAAAACTCCTCTCCAAATTGTCATTCATTTTGAAATGCAATGTCAATTGAAATATATCTTTAATTGTATTGCTTCAGTTTTAAGTGTCTCAAACTCTGACAAACATAAACACAAACAATCCAATTAAGTGGTATAAGTTAGATAATGCCCTTGTTTTCTTCGACATGGGATTATTGCTCGGCTAACGCCTCGCAATAACTCCCATGTCGAAGTCTATTACTTATTCCTTGGAGATTGTTTTTTAATTGTATTGTATTCTTTTAATTGTTTACGAAGTTTCTCATTGAACTTGGAAACTGTAGCAGCAAAATAGGGATTAAAATAGGATTAGCAGACAAGACCTGAAGTGATGTCATGTTCAAAATTTCAATTGGAATTCTTCGTAAGTGAACTATCTTTTATGTTTGGTCCAACGGGATAGTCTTTTTTTACTATGCACTAACATTGATATCAACAAAATACCATGATTTTAGTAATCCTATCTCGAAAATTCCTGAATGTCAGGCAGATGTAGAGCCCTATTTTAAAGTATGCTCTGTAACTCAAGCATTGAGAAGGCGTTGTTATTATGGTATTCTTGTCTATATTATAATGCTATTTACATTGTCTGGAATAATACTTGTGCACCAAAATAGAATGTTATATTTTGTGTACAGTTACCATTCCAAGAAAACTTTTTGAAATATCAAATGGTTTGGAGGCTGTTTCTATTTCGAATGAATGACGTCACTGTGGCAGATTCCTTCACAAGCCATGACTCATGCGGCGCCTGATCGTCTTGTTTTGGCGCGAATGAAAATACGAGCTCACGTCTGCTCTGCCCTGGTTGATGCTGCTCAGATTCCTCAGATGACCTTCATCCGGGCAATATAGTGACGTCAATGATTCGGTATGGATTGTAGGTACAAGATTTTCAGTGGAGACTTCTTATTTGGGTTTGAGAATGTGAAACTGCAGTGTACTAGTTTCGGATTGTTGACAGAATTAGCGTGATTCATCTAGTGCTTATTAAAGCTGCTGTTCTGTTAACAATCAATTGTATTACTTTGTTTGAGGATGTTCCAAATGCTATACTTTAATGAAAGACATGATTTGTTTGGATATTACTGGTTCTAGTAGGCAGAAAACCGGCAGACCAGGCTGCAGTTCTGTTGGTAGTCCTACAGACATTAGATTCTAGCTGGAACTCAACAGTCATGCTGAGGTTGGTATAGTAATAGGAGACAAACAAGAGCCAATATGGAGAACTGATGAGGTCTTTCCGTATCTGCTAGGGCCATCCTTTGGCGTCCGTAGGGATGCAACAATCTGGTGTTGCGCTCTGCTGGGTCCTGTTGCTGCTGCTGCTGGGTCCTGTTGTTGTTGCTGCTGCTGTTGCCTGTGATGCTACAACTGCATCCTCACACCATCCCGGCTCTTTTGATCCTTCCATCTTCTGAAACCGGGATCTTCTTTTGACGTATCCCTTTCGCATATTACATGCTTCGCAGTTTCGAGAACCGATAAAAATGAAACGTTTATTTAAGCATGAAATTGCCTAATAAAACATGCAGTGTTTCTATTGCAATCCGGGCTAGTTTATTTATGTATGGATTGAGCAGTTGTTGCACCCTGGGGTGTTTCATTAACCTAGAGTAGATTATCTTCACAATTTTTACTGTGCTATTTGCCTGCTGTCGATTTTAGGCTTTTAGGTTTTAAATTACGGTTCTTACAATATCTCAATTTTGTGAGACTATTTTCATAGTCAGAGTCATCAGATTATTTTTATTATCACAAACTATTTACATGTATACCTATATAATTTACAAACATAAGCAATTAACAAAATGACATTATTTAACTATCGAGTTATTGTGTAGTGGAGACCTTATTGCTTATTTACTTATTTACTTCTCTGCAGTATTTGGTTCAGTTGCGTTGTATTCTAGAGATTTACGGCTCCCAAAGTCCTGGTGAAGGACTTGTGAAGGACTGTGCTGAAGGTCACTGAATTCCATTGGCATTCGGAAAAAACTACCCTCATACTGCATACAGAAATATATTATAGTCAACCATAATATCTACCTTGACAATTATTTTAGCAGTAAAACTTGTCCTTGTTCATAATTTACTGATTTAAATGAGATGGTCTTCATTTCGAGGGACAATACAAATATTATACAATGGAAAATATAGACGATAAATTTAATTCAATGGATTAAGGCGGGTGTTAAATTAGTATTTAACTGTAATGAACAGTGCTGATTGTTGATACACTTCAATTATGTACTAATACACTTAGTACATCTTAGAATCCTATAATCTTTCCATCTGCAGTGACGCATGTTGTATTACCATCTTCGACAATCTGGCTTTGTGTCTTTAGCAAGGAAATGGAGGGGAAATTTAGTTGGCATTACGTGACAAACTCGTCTTATGAGCATTATTATTGATATGTGAATGACAGATGTGACGTTACTCTGTCAGTGCATTGAAAGACACCATAGAATTACTTGTGTGCAATTACATGAAGCTTTGTTCAGCTGTTATTAATTACATTCATTACTTTCTTCTTCCAGGATCTGATGTGGATTGTCTAGAAGTCAAGTCTGTGTGAAGGTTAGTTTTTTTTTATATTAAATCTTTCTTCGGGGGGGATTTCCTAATTTTCTTGATTTCCCATGATTGCTGAAAAAAAAAAAGAGAAGATTTTATGAATATGAAATGCCTTATAATCTGCTCTGAAGAATATTGTTGTTTTGGAGCATATGAATAGGATTAAGATTAAAGTAGGCAATTTATAGCATTTCCAAGAATAATTTCAAGAGATATTTTGAGGAAAATGCAAAATAGATCTGAAATGACTTTTCTGACTCTTCTCTTAGTTTGGTTTCATGTCTGAGTTTTGCTGTAATGTGCTTATCAGAGGCTGCAATCTATCACTTTTCCAATGCGTCATGTTTCACAGGCTTAAGTTCTAAGCTCAAATCTGATTTCTTTCCAAAGGGAAAATCTTAATTGTTGAACCTGAGCCGAAGTTTCTTGTCTATGCCTGCCTGAAGCTACGAGGCAGGCCTCATTCATTTCTCTTGCAAATTTGGAGATGGCTGCTTGCCTGTGGGTGGAAAAAAAATTGAAATGCAGCGCTCTTGTAAATTAAACGATCACCTTAGAGTCGAATCTGATTAGGTTCTGAAGAAGATATCTGGATTGATTTATCAATGTGTCATTGCCTTGCCAATGTTACCAACCAACCAATGTAATTATGGTTTTTAATCATGCCTGGGGACACTTACTTTTCCTTTATTATTGTTTATTATAGCCTGCAGTGTCATGAAATGTGAACAGGAGATTTCTATGAGGCATCCTTGAAGATCTCTGAGGAAGACAATCGCATGTGCCAACCTAGTTTCTGCGGAGCACATTTTTCTGAGAAGTAGATGTTTAGATGACTGGTATCCATGCTATATGATATGTTTCTACCGGGCTCTTGTTGCATAGGAATGGCAAGCTGTTGCTGAATTACTTTTGCCTTGGTGGTGGCTTTGGTAGTCAAGTGATTATAGCAACTTTGGATATATTGTGGCAGGGGAGGTCTTAATTAGACTGGGTGGTAACTCGGTGATTCTAAACTAAGATGGTTAGGCTCTATACATCATGTCAATAAACTTTTGTATAGACTTTTAGGATTTATTACTGAACAGACAACTGTAGCTCTGTTGAAGATGTAGGGTTCGATTCCCAGCCGGGACCTTCCTCATGAAATAAATCCCAGCTTGATGTTGATCTTGCAAGACGTTAAATTGGAGATTCTTGTACTCGGTGTGTATGCTGAGGCAAGTAAAAGACCATGTAAAGTAAATGTGTAACATGTAACATGATGGGGACTCCAAGCAGCCTCATCATCTCATCATTATGCCTGCCTCTGGCAGCCGGTTATATCAGCTGGCTAGGCTTGAGAACAGTAGCATCGAGACGTAGAGACATTGTCACGGACGAATGTTGTTATGCTCTTGTAACCCATACTACTTGCAATTCGTTGGCAATGCCACTCATACTTGGGAAACTTCCATGGCTTTTAAGCCATATATGAGAGTGTCAGCTGGAATATTATGATGCTTATCTTCATGGTAAGGATGCTGCTGTGTTGTTTGAATATTAGATGCGTTCGTGTTTTACAGAGCTCATAGAAGCAATAACATGTCTAGTTGTCTCATGTAACTTGTAATATGTCTGATATTTTTTGGCATTGCTGCTGGTATGTGACAAATAAGCAGCATGCATGACATTAATTTGTTTGTATGTGGCTTATGACAATATTTATATGACAGTACTTCTACTGTGGATAGCACAAAGGGCATCATCAGAGATGTGATTGTTTATCTTATTTTCTGCTCGGCTGATTACTGTGAATCATGATGGCAATTTGTCAGTTTGTGGCCTAGCCATGAGTTGATCCAGAGATCCCTTGGGGAATGGCCACCGTGTCCCGACGCTTGGACATTAGATGCTTACTCTACTGGCTTTATTGCCATGGACATTTGAGCTGCTAGGTGGACTGCTAGTGTAGTGTGAAACGGCTAGTTAGCTGTCACCGTGGTATTTGTTTATGATCAGAATGCGAATGGACGCTGACCATATAGCTGACCATCGCTGCTGACCATTTGCCATGGTCAGATGGTATGATGGATGGCAGTGCCATGTTGACCTTTAGCTGCTAGAGGTCATTGACCTTCAGCAGCATCACCATCTGCAGCAGCAGCAGTAGTATGGATGCTGAGCGTGCTGTGATTGCAATTTCCTGCTGAGGCAGCCCATGTTGTGAACAGCATTGGTTTGGGATGATGACAATGTCTGAGCCATGTCGGAGGAAATGATGGGCCATAGTCAGGTATGCTTGTTATGGCTGACCACTTCTTTCCCATTTGGATGGACACTGGTCAAGGTCTGACTGGATGTAAACAAACCAGCAATGTGAAACTGGCTGATGGGTCATGTAGGTGGAAGAGTACTAAAGTGAGTTAAGTCAGATTTTAATACATTAATATGCTGACTATAATGTCTGCTTGTAGCCATTCATGCTTTTATGACTATTAGTTATAAATTAGTGTGTTTTAATTAATAACGTACCTTGGTTGGCAACACTGGGTCGGTCAGTCAGGCAGGCAGGCAGTCAGTCAGTCAGTCATGGCAGTCAGTCAGGCAGTCAGTCAGTCAGTCAGGCAGTGATACGCCCAATTCTTGTAAAATCTAAAATATGGACAATTAGTGCCATGATTCGTTTCGGACAGGATTACGATTTAAAAAGCAAAGGTATCTGAAAGTTTCACAACAGAAGATACCATTAAACTACAAATGGTTAGTCTTTAGACTGTTTGAATATGAGGTAATATACCATGTCCTATTAAGCTATTGGAATTAGATCACGTTTCCTTGGGACAGATCAAGAAGATAATAGCTCAAGAAAATGATTGGTCAGGGCAAGTCAATCGAAATGAGTGACTAAAAAGGATATCTGGTCTTCCTGGTCTTTTGGTTGCAGATTCTTGACATTTTGCTTGTCGGATCCATGAAACAGAGTCATGCGGAGCTGAGGTCAGATTGGAAGTAATTCGTAGTCGTTATCTTAACATGGATGGAAGACGATAATTATGTCACTGGAGGGACATCTCATGCCCTTGTGTGGAAGAAGTTAATGACCTTGGCACGTTCTCCATCGATTTACCATCGATCCTGGCACGTACAGGACCACCAGAAGGTCCTCCAGGACCTCGGAGGTCATAAGTTGACCTTGGACATGGCTAGAGGTCAGATGTTAATGTCATAGTAGGTGCTGTCTGTCTTGGTCTTCCTCTGATGGCTTGTCTCGTTTTTGTCCCAAGGTCTAAAAGCCAAAATAATGTGTCTGACTCAGTTTGGGTAATCCAGCCAGACTGCTAAAAGCTGCTAAATGGTCTATGTGACCAATGTTGGTTCAGGTCTTTTGGTGAGATACACTGATAATTGTTACTCTATCTTAGAACCTGGCATATTACGCGACCCCAAATGCAAAATGTATAGGTTCTTTTTAAACTTCGGGCCATGTGGACTCATGGGGTCCTTCCAAGCCATTTAAAAACATGGCATTTGGCAACATTACGTTTGGATATGTCTTTTTGCTATCCTATTATTATATAGTGTAGCAAGATATTTTGTCCTGTTGGTGTGGCATCACCAGAATAATACAACTGATAGAAAGCTTATTTTCTGCAACCGTTTAGGAGATGCAATACTCGGGAGATTCATTTTTCAGTAAGCCCAGCAAAGTGCATGCAATTAAAATTGCATTAGGAGCCAGGGAGGTTTGCACAAATGTAACTGGCGTGCATTGTTATCTCAGCTTGGCAGGGAACCTTGTGCTTCCTGCTTGTGTAGAGTGTACTTTTTTTTTTTTTTCTCTCTTTCTCTTGTGAGAGAGTCTGGTCCATTCATTACTCACATTTCTTGTGCTGTCCTTCTGCCATGAATAATATATCCGATCGTGCTTTGCTGGGTATAGGAGTGATTAAACTTGTGCATGCTAAGGCGCAGTTTCCTGGCTGTCCGGCTACTGTCTGCTTAATATGAGCAAGGGGGAGGCAGGCAGGGACTTGCATGAGGCCTGCCTTCAATTATGCTAGGATGTCATGCTGATGCGGCCGTGATGCTGCTGGCATGGATGCTGGCCTAGATGGAAGGCCCTTTTGGTCCTGCTGCACTAGCCATTACCCTTGATGATGCCATACTAAGTCAGTGCATTACACAGCCTCCTGTCAGGACCATACAGCCTCCTAAATCCTCATTTTACACATTTGACCTTGGGGTGACTCGGTCCTTCCAAGGTGGACGCCCTCATTCACTTCACAGGTTGCATTAGGTGCATTAGCTACTTTGAAATACAATGTGAATAGAACTGATTCAAGCAAAGAAACCAAGGTAAAGCGGAAATAGTGATGCAGTCTTTTATAGTTAGTTGGTTGGCAGGAAACTATGTCAAATATATAAATGTATCAGCAGATCAGCATTGTGGATATTAAATGGCTCTTGCTAAAGTCTGGCTTTGAAAGATACTCTGACGTAGGTTATTTAGCAAATACAGCTGACCCAAACAAACAATTGAATGACCCAAAGGAACCACTACACCAACTACACCATCCAGATAGCCAGACACTAAAAAGTCCGTACACTTTTAATGCACATCTCTCAGAGTCTCTCCATCTCAAGGGCCACAGCCCTCTTGCAAAGTAGCCAGCATGCTGCCAGACTCCTCAATGCTTCTGCAGCTACATTTAGTAGCTCAGTAGCAAGTAATTGATTGGTCTATTATGGACTGCCGCAATAAACCATGATGTCAAATAAACTTTCCATACTCCTTCCACGCTTATTACCCCTTTGAGATTTATTCACAGACGTTAACTACTGTTATTACCCTTGGGGAGGGTGCTTTATATCACCCGGGTTGGTAGCTCATGGTGTTCTAGATGCCAAATTCCCTCTTTTTGTGTTCTTTATCACCAGTGTCTGAATTGAGCCCAAGCCAGACTCTAGCAAGAGCCATTTAATATTCACAATGCTGATCTGCTCTGATAGGATGTACATTTGAATATTTGACATAGTTTCCTGCCAACCAGCCACTAGTGGTTAAAGTTAGTTTTTATCTGATCGTAAATTTTGTTGCTTTTGTCAAAAAGAAAAGAATGTAAAAGAAATAAGTGAACCATTCTAGCAATAAATTCCTCTTCTTTTTTTTTAAGTGAACTTTTTTTAAAGAAAATTTACAACCAAATCACATTGGATTACATATACTATTTTGAAGAAATGTTCACTATCATTGGCTTGTGACTGTGTTACCATCAGAAATGATGCAAGTGAAAGTTAATTTTGTAGTCTTTTTGACGTATGACAGTGTAATAGTAAATATTCAAACTTGTTAAATTGAATTGAAAAGTATCAGGAAAATAAGAAAAGCAGTAGGTGACCTCTATTATAATGCGGGTAAATCTTATTCTTGTATGATTTTAAGAGGGTAAAGTGTTCATCTGGCATAGTGACCATTATGAGCATTTTATTACTATAGTAAGATTGTTAACTCCATCCTGTAAAATGATTCAGTGCTCTTTTTCTTCTTGTTTCACCTTTTTCGTTGCACCTGTTCAAGCTAAGTTGACAATCGTGGTCTCACCTGCAATAGACCCAAGGTGAATTAGGCTGCGCCCTTTCAAGTGGAGTTTGCCTTTGAGCCATCTGCTTTGTGCATCTACTGTATTGTCTACTTGCGTGTTTGCTGAAAATCTCTCATTGCCTTGTTTTAGCGACCTTTCTGGCCGGTCGTTAGAGTTCTCTTGTTGCCAGGAAATAGGTTGACAAAGTCTAATCTATCAGATTTTGCAGAATTTTTATGTTGGTTAGTAAAGAGTGGATAAACGTCTTTTTTTCCACTCGTTCACTTTTCCCTTTTTCTTTTTTTTCTTTTTTAAAACAACTCTTTAATAAGGTGTGTACTTAACAACAAAGCCTCTGTTTGGAGCCTTTTATTTCTAATGCCAGGTCTGCGGTTGTCAGCTGTATTTGTTGTACTTCTCAATGCCAATGTCAATAGCCCAATGCTACTGGTCTGAATTTAAGTCAGCTTATGTACTGTGGAACCTAATGTATTCTTCGCCTATTTTGTCATTGCATCATGATATTCTCACGACTTTTGGTAATGAGGCATGGTTCTTATGATATGCGCTGGCAGTTGTGACACAATTGTTGACATTTACCGCACATGGGGTCAGTGTAACCTTCCATGACCTTGACCTCCTGAAGGTCAAAGCAATGTCCTGTCGCAGGATGTGAATGGCAGGAAATCTGACTCAGACTGAGGTAGGAATGTCCATGGTAGTTCCCTCTGCTTGCTCTATTCTTTCTATTAACGTATTCATTGTCTGGTGCCACAAACTGACCAGGAGTGACCAGCTGTCTCCCAGCATTCTGCTGCCCATTAGGATGACTTAACAATAGAAACTGCCACTGGTAGTATGACTGAGGTTTTGGACAATCCGTATTTTTGGGCAATCCATGTGATGTCTGTGAATCTGTGAAATAGATTAAGACAACACTGGTATGGATGATTGTAGTTTTTTTTATGCATATAGAACTATAGATTGCTTCAACTGAAAAATAAGGAATGGCAGTATATTGTATCTCGTACGACGAAAATAGCGAGTCAGCCATGTGGTGTGCTTTCTCAGCTGTTAAAAACCACATTTTACTCTTGTTCATGGAGGTAAATAAGTCACCCAAATGTATCCTAAAAGTGTATATTTTCTACATTTTCAGGAGGGAGATAGGTCTGCCATCCTAGGCTATTCCCATTTTAGCCATCTATCACGTTGCCTTCTTTGAAATATCCGCATTTGGATTTCTGCAGATGCTTTCTTACTCGCTCGATTTGTAAGACTTTGGACCTGCATTGTGCATTAAATGCTTCAGTACTTCCAGCTACTTCAGCTCTGCACACTGCGAGTCTTCGGCCATCTTCTGTGTGCCCTTTGTGTACTGTGTGCAGTGTGTTATGAAGGGGGAAGACTCTTGCTACATTTCTTCATGGCCCTTTGCAGCAGCCCTTTGCCCTTTGAGTAAGGCAATGTTTCCAGACCAGCTCACCCCTGAATTGCCATAGATTATATAAGTCTTCAAATCCCCCCGCCTTGGAGCTGATGTGAATAGCAAAGGAAGAACATAACACAGACGCATCTTAACTCTGCCAACCTCCAAATTGGCTATAAACGGGCAAAGTAGCTGCATAGCATAAGCAATTGGCTCCTATGGAAATCAGCCCTCACTTCGTTCACCAGCCTGTTACAGAGGTTCCTCAAGAGCCCTTCTCCTCTTCTTTTTTCGTTACAGAAACTTTCCAGGGCATTGTTGTCTTATATTCGTGCATTTACCATCTTCTAGAATAGTGCTTCAAGACAAAAAAGAAATAACGAATTCGTATCATCTGCAATATAATGGAAAAAGTAATATAATCTTCCTAATATTTTGTGGATGGATTTTGTTTTAAAAATTCAACTTGCATAAGTCAAGGCTAATTTGGTGATGCTGTCTAATAACTTTTGTTGAAGGTTTTGGTGTTAATGTTCAGAAAAGCTAGTTGGGCAATGTATTGAGTGACAACCTTGAAGACGCCATAACGGCGTAGTAGGTCATGTGAGACGTTCCATGTGACACGTGTTTGCCAAATAAGGACTTCATGGATGAGGAACGAGGAGAGGACGACAGCATGTGGGGATGGAGCTGACGGGGACCCATCTGGTGTGTTTTTTATGGCTCTGGCATTATGGCCTGCTTTCCTAGGAATGTCTGTTCTTAATAGAGATGTATGATGATTCGCCAGATGCAGGGGACAGCAGCACATATTGCCTCACTGCTTCAGGCAACCACTTCCTATTTGGGCAGCATTTTCTCCTTTTGAAAGAAGAAGAAGAAGAAGAAGAAGAAGAAGAAGAAGAAGAAGGGATGTCCTGTTTTGTCACTACCCACCAGTTCCCCACTATCTCTTTATCCTTACGAAATATACTTTCTACTTCTTCCACATATCAATGATATCATAGCGAAGCTGCTTTACTTTCCCACTTCAGGCAGAAGTCTACCTATTTAGCAGCATACTACAAAAAGCATTAAAGTTATACACCTGTTTTGTTTGTCCAATAAACATCACAGGTAACCATAGTTTTCTTTGCACTACATCATTGATTTGTGGCGGGTTTCATGGCTACATAAAACCAGACACAATGTCCATGTACTCATTATACAATGTAGTTGCTCTTTGTAAAAGTATCTATCATTTTATGGTAGGTGGGCACTTGGCACATGAAGCTGTCTCCTTAGCTGTGTAGTACAATGTAGAAACCAATTAATGTGGACAGTTTTGGTGTAAACTGTGTACAATTAGTTCCTCAATATCAAGTAGGAAAGACATAGTAAGGTTTTGATAATTTTGGAAAAGATTTGCCAAAAAATGTGTCGTTTTCTGATAGCCCAAATGAGTTTTTGTTCCCTTTGAAGGGTCCCTATTGTGAGGTATAACTGTAATGTACCATTTAATACAATGTTGGCATTGATAACCTAGCTTCGTGTGAGATGGAGATTTATGGCAGTGACCTTAGAAGAGGCAGACAAGGTCATGGTTATTGATCATAATTGTAATTCTAGGGGAGTCATTGGCTGCATTTCTGCTGTGCTATTGCTCTGTTGTGTACATGTGTGGAATGATGTGATGTAATATGCTGTGATGCAATAAGTTGTGATGCAATAAGCTGTTATTAGAGGTAAGAGGCAATGCAAACGCTCTTGCAAGATGCTGTGCTTTACCTTCTTTTGCAAGAGTGGCCTTCTGCTCTGAAGTCTACTCACAAACACGTCTGCCTGGGCAGCTACAAGTTGAGGTCAGTAGGTGCTTGGGGGCAAGTGGAGGGCCATGAGAAGTGTTAGAAGGACGTGCCATTTGACTACATTTGTCACTGCAGGACTTGCAAGGTCACTGGAGGTCCAGGCCAGCCCTTTGTCTATGCTCAAATTGCTTTCCAATGCATACGTATTGGCCTGGGACACTCACTCTCATCTAACATATTACCATTGGCTCTGTACTGCTGCTCTTGGACCTTGTGATAGCAAACTCGAGTGTTTTGGTGCAACATAATCCAACACTGTATTGACGTGTGCCAGTGTGTTATGGCATCAAATGATACTCAAAATACTTTGATAGAGGTGTCACTGTGTGTATGCATATTGTCCCTGAAGTGATTATTGAAACACAAGTTTAAGACAAATAGAATAGTACAATCGGTTTATGAGTCATATTAATATATCCAAATAAAAGGTAGTAAATGATGTCTTGGGACTATGTAAAAAAAAATAGTATAACTTTGAACCTTTGTGTTAGTGCTAATACGGTAAACACTGCACTACCATCCGTCGTAGGCAAAACAGTTATGTATTGTGCGCAATCTTTTGCAGTGACCTATGCCTCTTAGGCTTTGGTGTAAGTACACAGAGGCTGTACAGAATCCTGTGTGGTGTGTGAAAAATGTGTGTTATGCGTCGCCTGTACATGAACACACAGCACTGCAGAATATCAATATGAAGGTCTGGCATCGCATACATAAAGCAAAATACAAGCATAGGGCCAGTGGGGTGCCTTGTCAAACACCATGTGGCAAATCCTCCAGGCAGGGTGCTTCAGCCTGCACAATCAATCACCAAGAGTAATCGCCTGGTTGCGGTGGTGTCAAAGCAGTGTATGTTAGGGAGCTGTGATGGTTTGTCTGGTGACTAATGGGTCTTCTGCTAGATGTGGTGCGTCAAATACAAGATAATGGTCGCGAAGATTAAATGCTTGCAAATTATGGTCTCCTGTGTGATCTTAAACCATGGCATTGTTGCATCTAGGTCCCTTCCTGGGGGGACATAATCATAAGATGTTCTCATATTCTAGACCATTTTGTGCACTGGGTGCAGTTTGCGTTGGCATAACCTTCAGTATTCCCATTTATATGAAAATGCTTCCCTGGATCTGCCATCAATGATGAAATAATTGATTTTGGGGTCAGCTTGCTCGATTTCTAGTAATCTTGAAAAAATCCATGTTTACTCTCTTATTCAGAGTGGCCTTGGACTCAGATGGACAGCTAAGATAAAAACCAAAGACAAACAGCAAATATAAATGCTCCTAGGACCACATCTAATATTAGTGTAATGCTTCACATGCTAATTAGCTGATTGTAGATGAGGTCAAGTACTACATGGCAGGTTAATCATACTTACAGCTGCAGACATAAACCATAATGACGTGTTTATATTTGAATTCATTTGGTCTGTAGAAAATTGTTCTGTCTGAGAACGACGATATTTGAAACTGTTTTCAATGGTTTGGGTAAGAAAAAGTAGGCCTACTGTTTCTTGAGAGATGTGAATGTTCCTTAGACTGGTGATGCAAATCGGTTAGTCAGAATTTGTTGTAGTCTGGCACAAGATGTCATACCTTTATTTCTTTTACTTGCTTGCGAATTGATTTATGATCGAGACAATATTAACAATAAAAAATCTGCTACAGTCTGAGAAGGACATTACTGTGCTAATGCGTGTGCTACCGATTTTTACGACTGGAGTGGCCTTGTGCTGTGATATTTACCTTGTTCTCGGGAATGATATGTGATTTGTGATGGCTCAGTTGACCAGTCGAGCGAATTTAGGTGTGTATGATGTATGCAGCAGCAGCAGCAGCCTTGGGCAGATTTGGGGATGTCCTGAATGCAAATTGTAGGTGGCCAACAGTAGCAGTTCTGCCAAGAGCACTGAGCTTGTAGTGTCTCCACTTAACAACGGTTGGAGGCACTTGCCTCGCTCAAGATACTTCACCATCATTAATTATTCCGAGCACAAAAGCCCTGAAGTCCACTGCCAATGCCAACATTCTTGGAACGTTTTACTTCCAATGGTCTTTTTGGAACGTAACTTCAAATGGTTGTGCGAACGTTATACAACAGCAACATGTACATCCTAATGCCTTTAGAAATACCCCCTCATTAGTGTAGTTGGCTAATTTCATTTATGCTTTGAAATATATATGGCCATTTTTGGGTTTCGTACTTTTTGTTGTCTCTTTATCAAGCTCGAGACACTTTTCTTGACAGCATGCCGCTGTTGGCTCTTGTACATATTGTGGCGTTTATAGTGAGCCTCCTTTTTTCAAATGTCTGACAATAAACAGGAGCACTTACAGCCAAGTGCACTGACTTAAAAACAGATCTTATAGTCTTGGAAGCTAAACTCCAGATTACGTGTGAATCCAGGACTCCCTTTAGCTGAGTGACTCCCTTAACCAATGGAAGTCCTGGATTCACATGACGTCATCTGGAGTTTAGTTTCAAAGTCTATGAGATTGGTTTTCAGGTCGATGAATTTGGCTGTAAATGAACAGCAGATGCTCGGACTAATTTTTATCCTGCTTTCCTGGAATGTACATAAGATGATATACAAAAAAGAAATAATCTAGTGTATAGATGCATTCAATTTATGAACAGCCTGAGTATGTATGTAATATGATATCAGGCTGAGTGAATACGGAACAGCCCTAATCTAGCCTTATTACCTGTGCTGGTGCTTCCTTGCATAGAAAGCAAGGTTGGGAAGCAGTAGCTTTGATGAAGGAGGATGAGTGTCTTTGGTTTCAGGAACGACTCTGAAGTCAGGAATAATCCCAGAATGATGACGGAGTACTTGTAGCAGACGAAAGGGATTCTTCGGGGATTTTTGTGACTGATGAACAAGGCTGGATGTTTTTTTCTATCTGTGCTGTGAGTGATTTGTAGTTTGCACGCAAGTCAGCCTATTTCGGTTAACGAAGTCTGTGATTTACAAGTTGGCGTAGACTCGTTGCCTTGTACCTTTAAAACTCATCGCGAGAAGATTTGATGGAGTTCTTTCATTGCTCGGAGCAGTTATTGCATTTCAGCAATCTTCTTGAATAATGAGGTTCTTGGCCTTCAGAGAAAGATATCAATAAAGGGCCTCTTGGGTTTCAGCTGGGGGATAATTCCAGCTGTTGATTCCAGCTGGGGATGACCCAGCTTGTTTCGTTTGTTTGCAGCCATTGATTATCAGTTCCTGGCACGCAAGCATCATTGTACCCTTCTTGGAAGTCCCATCGATTTTTCCCCTGGACAAGAGACACTGGTGTCTCCAAATTGTGCGTCTCCAATGGTCAATTCAACTCCTTTGTGCTGCTGGGGAAATACACTCTCCAAGTGGAGCAGCCATATGGTTTCAGTCACTTGCAATCAAACTGTAATTTTTAGGCAACAACATCATGTCAGATGCAACCAGGATTTCATCAATCCATTGATAATGATGGCTTAGACCAGCTGCATTTTTATCCATGTTTGTTTTTGTGGTTGTTATCTTAATAGAATTACAGTCTAGTATAGTTTTTTCTTTGTAGTGTTTCCTAGTTCTGCGAACACCATTAATTGAGGCTTGTTTTCAGATTTGGATGATAACATGGTCAAGTAATGGGCTGAGGACTGCAGTTGAATATCCAAGTAGTTACACAGTAAACAGATTCGAAAAGTTCATTTTAAAAGAAATATAAGCCATACATCACAGTTAAGTGTTCTAGTATAGCTGTTCTACTTCATTTACCTGCCAGTGATTGGGATTGGGGCCTAGCTCAGTGGTAGCATGCTGGGCTTCCAACCACTGGGTCCTGGGTCCAATTCCCAGTCGAACCTAAGTTGGATGGCTGTTTCATCCTTCATCTCATTGCCATGGTCCTTGCCTGTCCTAATAAGCCCAATAGGGGCAGAAATACTGGACGTGAAGCCTTAATCCACCCACACACCTGCCAGTGAAAATGCTAGTAAACCAATTTGGATAAGTTGACTTATGTAGTTATGTAAGCAATACATCACAATAAAACTGAGTGTTGAGACATCACGGTTAAGTGTTCCAGTATATCAGTAAATTAACTTTTGTAGTTAGTTAAGCCATACATCACAGCTGAATGTTGAGACATCAGATTTAATTGTACCAGTATAGCTATTCTACTTCATTTACCTGCCAGTAATTAAACAAGTAGATTAAACAGATTTGGAAAGTTCACTTTTGTAGTTATATAAGCAATACATCACAGTTGAGATAAATGACGTAGCATTGCAACCAATTCAGTCAGCAAATGAATCAAGTTCCATTCTCGGAAAGATAAATTGGGGGAACACCAGAGTTTCATTCAGTTGCTTGATTGTGGGAAGTAAATAGGAGCGGTGAGCTGTGAGCCAGTCCTTTCAGTTGGGAGATCAGTGGAGCTGATTACACGTCAGACCTGATGGGAAGAGAGTTGCTCGATGCTCTGGGAGAGTCTGTTGAACTGGGTCACAAGGGTCCACTGAAAAGCCATTTGACCAGACCACAAGATGTTCTCAACTGCATGGCCACCTAATCCAGTTTGTGCGATTGAGCCATGAGTGTTTCCAAGCCTGTCGCTCATTCACCCTTTCCTAGTTAAGTGACTGAGTTTGACACACACACTGATGCAAGCCAGCATCTTTTCACTAAACTCCTGTTGACAGGAGACATATGAGTCTGTTTGGACGAAACTCAAGCCACATCTTCGAAATTGAGGCTGTCTTGATGGAACTGAGGCTGTTTTGTTGACACGGAAACTTGTCTGGAATGAGAAAGGCAACTCTTATTCATCTGCTTTGGCTCTGCAGCTTCAAAACTAGACTTCTTGTGCCCAGAAAGGACTTTATTTTATCTGAAGTGTTCAGAGGTGCTCGTTGTCTTTATTATGTTTGTAATATCTTCCCTTACTGACAATTCATTCAATTTAAGAAATAACTCATTCGGTGGATTACTGTTCCTCAAAAAGAAGTTTGTACTGGCAACATGCTTGTGTATCGAACATACTTTGATTCACTATCCCGGTTTAGTGCTCAAAGGTCATGGTATGCTTAGAAACATCGAAAGAATGCTGGGGAAACTGGTCAGTTCTGACATGTAGTAGAGTCTCTGTGGGGTCATAATGATCTCCTCTAATGGAATATCAATGGGGAGATGCAGTGATTTTTGACCTGGGAGGCCATGGCCGCCTGAGGGTGGCTAACCTTGGCTTTAACCTCCTGAAATAACTTAATAGGGAGGGACTGGCCTTGACAGGTAACAAGCATATTGTGTGCACTCTGCAGGGAGTGCCCGCTCTGCTTAATTGGAGGAAATCTAGTTTCTAGTTGAGGTCACGTTGCTGAGGTTTCTCTCCTCTGACTGCACACAACATTGCACAGTTCACCAGTTGTAACACACTTGAAATCTCAGTGTGTTAATTTGGTAAATACTCATGAAATTATTTAGTATTGTGAAATTACATGTATGACAAAGTGCGAAGCTCAACAAGGCAAAAACCTAAATCTTATTTCATATTTCAATTCAAGAAGTTCCCTGTCTTCTACAGCCGATTTCATCATGGTGTTTACTTCTTTGAAATGTAGCTGTCTTGGTGGAGGCCTTTGAAATACCTTTAAGAGTGTATCCTTTTCTCTCAAGGATTGTTATTCAGATTAGAAAAATCAATAGGGTTAATAAGAGTTGCTATGATGGTACAGAGCACACAATATGTAGACTGTGGATTCATTACTAATCATTAATTAAGTCTTTATGATGTAATTGCTTAAAATAGATCTTGGTTAGGTTGTTGTATTTGAACTGCATTTAAGATCAATTAGATGATAATAAAGATTCATTTGGTTGTAGTACTATTACTTCCAGTTCTCCAAAGTTTGGTATCTTTGTAACAGCGCATGCGTAGATTAGAGAAGGGAGAACCATGCTGTGATATAAAACATCAGCATGGCTCGTGAAAGTGGCCCACATCTGTTTTTTGTCAAGTGACATTGCAAACTGCTAAGCAACTTAAGGATGTTGCTAGATACGACTAGTACAACCACAGGCGTTGTCCATCAATACACAGCACTTAGCAATTTAGCATACAATAAGCTTTTACTCCCCCTGCGCAACTGCCTTCAAGGATGGGGCCAGTTTCAGTCAATAACATTATATTACATCATATAGCATCATATTATACTTCAAAAATGGATATATTATACATGTATTTTCTTTCTTATTCTAAGTGATAACTTCTATTATTTATGAGTATTTCCCACTTATTTTCAAGGAATTTCTAGCCTGTACACTTGGAATGTTCAATTCTCATCTCTAATGGCAGCTAATTTGCATATTTCACCATCTACAGACATGATGGTGCTTCCTGATGGGCCAATATCTCCCAAGCACTGTGTGCTGTCAGCTTAAAGCCAATTTAGTGACCCAACTGAGCAATCTTTGTTTAAGAATTGAGTGTAATGAATGCAAACAAAACTAATTGATATGCAATTTCACCTTTAGACGTTCAATGCCATAAGCCAGCCTATAGGCTATTAAGCAAATTTGTTTGTATTTAAGTCTTAGTGGTAAACTAGCAAAAGAAATGCCATCAAGCTCAGGGCATTTCCTAATGTATTCAGCTACATTCTGATTGGCTGATGCAAATGACATAGCTGCCTCTTGAGATGAAAAGCCAATTAAGGCAGTCAGTAGCCTTGGTATTAGTTAAAGATACGTCTGTGGTACAACCATGGAGGCACTGTCTGTTGTGACTCCATGGTATAACTAAGCTCATGGTAAAGGATTTGGTATTTTGTATTTATTGCTGTCTGCTTTCTGTGACAATATTTAATAACGAATATGAGAAAATTATCAAGAATCAGCCTTGCAGGCATGACTGAATGATAAAATAAAAGACTGAAATGACTGACTTATCAAGTCAGATGCAGGTTGGCTTATCAGATTTTGTGGCTGCAGTCCCATCTCATATTCAGCCTGAAGAAGGTGGAATAAAAGGAATGGGAATAGTAACAATGCAGACACGAAGACAATACCAGACTCCAGCAGCCAGAATGACAAACATTTGCCTTCCTGTGACAAAAAGCCCAGAAAGAAGTTCTCAAAATGTGTTGTCAAATGCATCTGGGGTGAGCTGCCAAGCAGTTATTGACCGAGCCAGCCTGGTGGAAAATATTTTAAAGTAAAACGCCACTTGGAGCACTGGCATACACTGGCCCTTTTGACAGAACACCATAAATATTTCATGCTCAATGTGTACGTACTGAATGATGTATCTATTGATTGTTCAGGTGTCAGCTGAATAATGTTTTTGTGATATTTTTTTGGTTTTTGTCACATTAGTCATCACTAATGTATGATGAATGGTGACAAACTTTGACTTGAGTGCAAATTCACGTCACTGCAAATTCACATCACCTGTGCAATGTAGTAGAGCACTTAATGCTTCTTTAGTTATTTGTGTGATATTACATCAGATTCTGTAAAAACTCTGTGATGTCTGAGGACAATAATTATGATACAGCTCTTATTGCTCTTAAATTTCTTTAGATGTGAAACAGGAAAATGTCCTGCCATCTAGTGATGCCTAGTTTCATGTCTTTTATACAATGCCGCATTTTACCAGAGAAATACTTTGTTAATGGGTTAAAATTCGCCATCAAACGTTTAGACGATGCATTATATAAGAGTGATATTATGCTGCAGTTATTGTAAACAGGCATCTGATGGAGACCATGAAGAGTTTAGGATGCAGCTCTTTCCCTGCTGCAGCAGCAATGACCTGAGCCTTGGCTGCCAGCCATACTGTTTGAAGAGAGAGGCAGCTTCTTTTCATGCCGCAATGTTCATCTCCTACATCTTCTCAAAGCCAGATCAAGCAGAGTGCCTCTTCCACCAGTTCCTACTTCTTATAGAATGAAAACATGGTTGGAATATGGCCTGTGAGGGTTATAGACTTAGGTTGTGGGAAAGTACATGTATGCTAAAAAAAAATATTCTATGAATAACCCTTGGTGATTTCTACCATTTTAAGCTGAAGAATCAGGCTTAATCTGTGAACAGGTTTTGAAACGGCTTCATGAGAAGTAGTGATATTTAGAATGTTTTTGGTTTTTATGATGATTTTTATCTTACCATTCAAAAATGTTTGGCTGGTTGTTGTTAATGCTGTTGAGAGTACCAGACGGTGATTATATTGGTAAATATTTGAGAATTTGGAATAAATTATGACCAGTAATGGAGCTGGTGGTCAGTGTTGATCACAGCAAGTGCAAAATACTCCTTAGTGCTCTTTTAGCATGCATCTGCTGGTCAAGGCTGGGTGCCATCATTCTTCCACACTTCCTCTTTTTTTTCTTCCAAGCTAAGTGGAGAGACAGAGTGGCTGTCCGCATCCACAGGTGAATTAATAGCCAGGGCTGGGAGGAGACCACTTTCTCTCTGGAGTAATGCATCTTCCATTTGCCAATGTTTCTTTCCCACTCTGAGAGACTCAGACAGCTCCCTGGCTCACACCCAGTGTCCAATGAAACGCAGCGAATTTGACAAGGGAAGCCTACCAGCCTGTCAGAATAGACTGACTATTAGTGTAATGTGACGTTGCCATGGATACAGACAGTTGCTAAGGGACTGCTTCTTCCTGGGTGATGACGCTTTCTACTCAGACTGAGGCTGCTTCTGTGACTGGCGTGTCAAGGTGGAATTCGTCTGATGGCTTAAGTAGCATTTTAGGGTTCTTACCAATTAACTTGGAACATGGGATGTCTTGATCTGGGTAATTTGTAAGGCGAGTCCATGCCTACCTAATTTGTATCATTGAGAACATAACGTAGACCAAACAAAGCTACTTGGTCGATGAAAATGTAGGGTACTTCTTTGTTGAATGATCATGCTTAGTGTTTGATTCATTACATAGGTTACCTTTTCTAACCAAGTAGCACGTAGGTTGTTACTAATTTGGAACAACAGTGGATGGTGAGGAGTTCAAAAATTATATACTGCAGCCGTCCAACATACACTGCAACCGCCTAACTTACTCAGCAGCCGGCCAATATACTCTGCTGCTTTACAACGTACACTCATGCTAGATGACAATGAAGCATTCTGATTGGCTTACTGCAGCTAAGTGAACAATATAGTTTATTTTATACAATGTACTTGTACTCATCTTTATTATGAAAGTAAGTCACTTCTAAAGTTCAATGACTTCATTGTGCTTGCCCTGTTTATTTAATCTTTAGTAGCACCAGCTGAGATGCCGTTTTGGTGCTGCTGTTCTGGTGCAACTTAAAGAGGTTTGAGATCCATAGAGTCTCCTTGAGGCGAACCCAGGCAAGCAAGTAAGGCAAGAAATGAAGCTTGTCAAGTGCTTTGATCTGCTAGTGATAAACATCACATCATGCCTGCTTCATTAGACTGCAATCTCTGTCCCATTGATGCTCCCAAGAATCTGGCCTTGGGCTTCTTCTTCTCAGACAAAAATCCCCAAATACTTCAGCACCCCTTTTAGAATTTTCTTCTTAACTGCCTTAACAAGGCTTAATGTGCAACGAGCATTGTAATTGGATTCGCACCTTTTTTGTGCTTTCATCTTTGAAGCCAACTGCTGTTCTCATTAAATTGCCTGCATTCTTCTGTTTTGTCCTCATTACTCGCCTCTATCAAAAGTAATGTTTTGGAAATGTGATTGAAACATTCAAGGATAACGTTTAAATGAAATTTCATTGTGTCATCCTGATCGTGAGACTGAAAATCCTGTAGACTGAAAAGGCAGTAAAACTGTCAAACTTTCTTAGACATTTTGACTCAAGGAGACTATGGATCTCAAAACTCTTCTGTCACATGTTCATCACTAATATATGACAACCCCCCACATATAATAAATAGCCAAAAAGGTCTAACGAGTAAGATATGTTCGTACTCATGACTAACAACTTAGACTGCTATAATCTCATGAGGTCGCTTTTCTAATTCGATTAGTGACCCATTAGTCTTTTTTTTTTTTTTTTGGGGGGGGGGGGGGGCTGAGTTGGCTGCATTAGTCGTCTGACAGTTGTGTAAAAGAAGTTAGCCCGCATGTGAGAGATTTTCAGTCCTATGGCACTACAAGCAGGGATGCTTCGGCTCTATTTAAAAGCACGAACCAAAAGAAAAAAAAACGGTGATGGTATTCTGAAGATTGTGAAAAGCTTGGCCAATAACCCATAGAATAAAAACCCCAGGCCATAAAAACTCCAGGCCATAAATAACAGGATTGGGCCTCATATGCTTTCCCCATCCCCTATGTCATTTCTATTGTGGTCCTTATTCTGCTTTTAAGGCAGCCCAGTGCATATATTGCAGAATATAAGAGTCATATACTACTGGAAGTATAGCTCACAGACTGGTTTACTCTCAGCCGCTGTTGTTAAGTAATATTTATTCAGTTAATAGACAGTCAGGGAACCATGTTGACTAAACTTTTTGCAACCAAATAGCACTCTTCTCTGCAGATTGACCCACGTGGTGTTGCCATGACAACTAAGTTTTTTTGCTTCCACCAGGCTGTGTTTTATTCATGCAGCAGAGACGTGTGACAAACTACATATTAAACACTGAACCTATTTAAAACTGGCATTAAATGTAACCGGATAGCGATGGAATGGATTTAAGATTGGGAGGCAATCTATCAGAATTTTGTCAAAGGAGGTGTAATTAATGCAGTTACAGGATGCAGTGAGAATTAGTTTAGAATCATGTGGACCATTCCGGTCCATTTGTTTGCAGGCATCTTTTATCTCCTTCATCTTGTCACGTTTTACACCAATTCAAAATTTTCAAATGACAAATTGTGATGTAACAGTCGATTTAAATATGTCTACCGTTTGTGTGTTTCAGAACATAATTGAAGAAGGTCTTGGCTGGTTGGAAAAACAAATTATGGCAGCACATAGCAATGGTGGTATGTATTACTTATTTATATATGATTATGCTTACTAAGTCATGTCGACACTCTTGACACACCAATAGTCAGAACTAACACCTGATACCCCTAATTCTAAGCACCATTCTCCTTTAAATCCATTTTAAACACTACTAATAATTAAAGCCATTTTGTAGGCTGACTAGCTTTCTTTATTTGACTAACCATGCATGCACTAAAAATAGCATGAACATTTCAGAGATGCTTCATTGGCTAACAGCATAATTCGTTGTGGGAAGCACTCTTTGAAGAATCTCTAACATCGTGTTAACGTCTGGAATATCTTCACAATGGCTGAGTCACCATCAATTGATATATGTAAGTTTAATTTACTCAAGCTTTTACAATGTTTAATCTGTTTCATGTTGAAATGTTCACATGCAAACCTTTTCAGCAGAGCATCCAAAAATATAGTTGCCTGCTGCTGATGCAGCATTTTCCGCTAGGTGGTGCTGAATCCCATGGAATCTACTGCTGCCCCCTGGTGTGGCAGAAACGTGTACTTCCAGTCGCATGCTGCTAAGTTTTTTTTCTGGAGGCTTGAGAGGAAGCCACGAAAATTCGAACACTTTTAAAGTGGCCTGGAATAAAGTTTGTTTGCAGACAATTGACCTTTTCGTGGACCGTTTTCGTGTGCCATGATTTCTGTTGTCTGGTTTGTGTCTTGCCAATGAAATATCTGGTTTCTTTTCGCTGCAAATCGCAGACGTTTTGTTTTTGTCCACATTCTATTGGAAATAGAATCTATGCGAAAGCGCAGAAAACTTTTTGATTATTTTGGTTAATTTATTGCAATAGTCTTGTCTGTCACACATACTCCTTTCTTCTCAGAAAATCAGTGACAGTATGCCATGCGATAGAGACCAGTTAGTTTCATCAAAGAGCCTCTGGTTTCATAAGATATGGTCGACTCTAGACAGCTGTAGCAGCCTATTCCTGGCTGTAGCTATAACTGGCTACAGCCAGCTGCTTCTGACTACTCCTAGCTTATAGTCGGCTTACACCTACCTACTGAAAAAATATAAACCTTGGTAAATGCAAGAAATTTGTATGTGCAATAGACTTGCATCTTTTCAAAAAATAACAAATATGCGTAAATCTCAACTTATGCACAAAATGGTGCAACATGAATTTTTAGATCCCGGGTTTGAGTAGCCAGGTATAGCCGCACATGTTCCGTTTAGTTGCAGGTAGCACCTTTGGCAATAGTTGTCTAGCTTTGTCTAGGTTCAATTTTACAGGCTGTGTTTAAGTAACGGTATATATTACTGAGAAAGCAATAGTAGCTTATATTTGTTTTGTTGGTTTTTGCACCTGCATAATGTTAGGTTTGATAGGTGCACCTTGCTGGGCTACGTAGCTCCAAGTAAATTAACCTCTTACAAGTTGATTGCCTTGAAGACCTTATGCGGAGGACAGGTGATTGTGTCATCTGAAAACACCCTAATAGAAGCAAGGGTCCCAGGTGGATAATCATTCACCCTGTCAGCAGGTCTCGCCAAGAGTAATTGCCCCCTCCTTTGTCGTCCTATCAAGGACATTATTACAAATGGAGGCCAAGATTCAATGGGATTTGATGAAGCTTTGTCTTTGTGTGGAGTTCCCCAGGGAGCTTCTGTTTCTATAGGATTATTCACGATATTCTGGTCATTCCCTTTTCTTCATTTATTTTCCTCTTATAACCTCATTTATACTGGCTGAGATGTGTGTAGTTGATATTTCTGTTGGTGTAGCAGCTCAGCAAGTAGTGTGCAGTGAAACAAAAGCTGGTTAAGTTAGAACGCCCATGCAGTTGATATTTGATGAAGCAATAAAAGCCTACTTGTGAGTTGAGGGTGTAATTCTAGAGTTATAGTGATATTATTAAGTTAAAGGAGTAGGCAGAATTACTGTGAATATCAGAGGGAAGGCATTGGATGTTTGAGGCCCCAGGGGAGAGAGAAAGTTTCTAGAATGAGGCCATGAGAATCATTACTGAGATGGGCGACGGAATTGGCTCCCAATGCTGCGTGTTTTGCATCTCAGATGATCGTAGAGACCCTCTCCTCTGGATCTCTGTCCCCCTTGGCTAACTAATCGTCCGTTTAGCCAAATAAGGCAATTTTCTGATGCTTAATAATCTTCCAGGGCCACATTTCCAAGAAACAAACCTTTCTAAATTGATCGTGTGCTAAATTTGCCATTATAGTGTTCTACTAATTGGGCTAAATGCATAAAACAGGACGTGAAGAAAATGTGTACTTCCGTTATGGATCCATTTATGATTGTTTCCGGTTTTTGGTCAACGAATTTTCGCAGCTGTATTGGCAGTTGTGTTAATTTCATAGATAGGTGCTAGCCCCAAACGTGACTCGCGATGTGCTTCGATGGCAGTCCACAGCATCTTGGTAACGTCCTGGATTAGATAGGTGTAAATTAAAAAGAAAGCAGAAATTTCATTTGACAAGTCAACTATTTCATTACACTCGGTATTGTGTGCCAGCTGTGTCTTGATTGCTTAATTCCAAGTATGCTTTGGGTCATTATGATGTTCTGATTTCCAGGAAATGGTAATTGTAATTCAGCAAAGTGCAAATTGTATTGATAATGAGAGAAAGGCAGCACAGGTACCACAGTCTCGTACAATTAAGAGCAATGACAGAATAGAGGTCGTACATTTGAAAGGGGCATTTGTATATCTTCATCTTTCTAATGATGACACAGTCTCTTCTATTCAGTCACATAAAGTAATATCTAGACAGGCAGATGGGACAGAGGATGGGCATCCTCAGCCAGCTACAGTGGCAGAGTGGGCTAGGCAGGTAGGTGATGACAGACGACCTGGTGGGCCAGTGGATGTCCTCTGCTGGTCGGGTGGCCCTCTCCGGTATGCAGGCGTGGACACAGGTCTTCCTGATTGGCTGACCTTTTAAGGCAGGGGCAAACATGAAGGGCATTTGAGAACCTGCTGTGTGCTTTTGATGTAGCTTGCCAGGTCAGGGTGATGAGCCTATCACGTATGACCGGCTGCTCGCCAGGGTGATACCTCACCCCATATCTGGGCCCTTTTCACCCCATCCTTCCCCTGGGCCACATGTACAAGTATCAGACTTTTTGATGACCTCTCATTCCACAACCAAAACACTAACACAGTTCTGGGTTAATGACCGGCTCTTCTTCTCTTTCTCTGAACATTATTCTGCCAGCAGCATGATCTCAGTGTGCATGTCCTCAACCAGTGATGCTCCGAAAAATTTGTCATTGTTAATTTTTCAATACGAATCACGATTGTCACCTGAATAAATGTTAACTGCATCAAGATATGGCTTTTTTCTGATAAAAAAAAATACCAAATGTCATCTGGTGCACTGAGCAGTGTTAATTGCAGGGTGAGTGTGAGTTTATTTTGCCAGACATTTGACGCCAGCTGATCACTAATCATACTTTAACAGGCAAAAAGGCCAATGACCTGTTGAGCCTGGTTTAGTTGAGCACACTGGAGCCTTTCCAACTCTGCGCCCTGAATTCAATATTCAAGTTGCTCATACCATGAAGTCTCCAAGGTGTATGTTGGAGTCTGTAGCTTATCATCGTTGTCATCAGTTTTTGGGTCATAAAACTTAAGCCTGTGGTTGAAGAGTAATGCAATGTCATTTTAGAGATATAACTCTCGTTTTTGCCTTAACACCATGTAGAATGAATACTTGATAATAGCTTTTGCATTCGCTGAACAGAATTCTGGTTTCAGTAATCCAGGCAACTGACCCTTTTCCTTGTCTTTTTTTTCTAGGAAATTAACAAAAATATTGGTGTCAGCTGGTGTGCATATCACGCGAGCATGCCATTATTAAAAAGTATTGCAGAAAAGAAATCAGGTCGGTCTTTGGGGCTATGGACAATGTTGGCCAGAATAATTGGCGAGATGTGTCTCGTTTTATCCGATTAAAAAATTAAAGTTTGCGCAAGTTTGTGGCAAGTATCTGCTTTGTCTTTTTGATTGGTTCAGGTTTCATTTGATTTGAATGGTCTGGATGGGCGGTGTAAACCTAAGACAAAAAGTATGTTTCAGTGTTTCACTGTCTCAATGCTACTGGGTCTTAAGCTTAGCCAACTTTTATGACCAGACGTAATGATGTGATGATAAGGCTTGCAGTCCACTCCATAGTACACATTTACCCCATGGTTGGGGTCTTTACTTGCCTCAGTATAAAGACCGGGTACAAGGCACCTTCAATTTAATGTATCTTGTGATCGACAGCCAGATGGGATGTAGCTCATGAAGAGTGATCTTATGAAACAAATTTGTGTGTGTTTTGATCATCAGTTGAGGTCATGCTGTTGGTTCAAATATTACCCCAACGAGCCGAATCATACAAAGATACCAGGGCACTGCATGGAAATGTTATATAAATAGTGGATGGAGAGTCGACCAGTATGAAGTTTTACTGGCCTCAGCTAGTGATATTGTGCATAATATCGCTAGCTGAGGCCAGTAAAACTGCATATTGATTGACTCTATCCACCATTTGTTATATTCTACACCTAAATTTATAATTCAATTTAATTCTTAATTTATAATTAGTATTTATTTATTTTATATTTTTTAAGTTATTATTATGATTATGATTTTATATGTTTTTGCTAGTTTCACTTTCAAATGACCAATTTTGCCTACCAATATCAGGATTTATTGGTCACTTTCACACGACCAAAATTGTCTTCCAGTATCACTTTCACAGGACCAATATTGCCTACCAATATCAGGATTTTTGTCTGTGCATGCTGATTGGCTATTACAATTTAGGTGTAGAATATATGTTGTTATTTTCATAGTCAGCATGTGTCGTTGCAATTCAATGAGTTTTCATTCCATTTCAATGGGTTTTCATTCAGTGTCAGTGAGTTTTCACCCAGACTCGACGTCACGTTTCACTGGATTGCAAGTTGCACGTGAGCGTCATGATTTGGCGGCTTTTAGCAATCTTGAATGAGATAGAGGCTGACAGCACGTGATCGTCTTATTCCAAGCTGATTTGTTGTTGCTAAACATTTTTAATCACACAACGTTTGGAAAGGATTTGATTAATCTGAGTAGTTTAACAAGAATTTTTGAACTCTGCTGCAAATGTGCCCTTATGTTTTTTCTTCTCCTGAAAGGTTAAGTTTCTCCTTTTTGACATTAGCTGAATGTCAGAAGTTTTCTATGAGTTTAGGCCTAACTTTGACCTTGTCCTTTGGAGACAAAAGTGACCAGTGTCTGCCATATGAATGAATGAATGGATGAATGGATGAATGAATTCAGAATGAATGAATGAAAGATTCAGAATGAATGAATTAATTAATTGATTAATGGACTCAGCCGACATGTAGAGGTCACACAAAACCTACATGTCATATATCTTGGAGCACTTGTCCTGATTTCTGTCTTATTAGGTATTCCTCTCCATTTATGGTTTTCTGCTGTAAAAGCACCATTTAGCTCAGTAAGAAAGCAATGGCATATGTTTAAGCCTGACCTTTATGATTTCATTTTTCTGTTGGCTGCAAATCTTGCTGGCCATTGTGGCAAGTTGAAGGACGGTTTTGTGGGATGGCCCAGACTTGAGGTGTTCATAAATCTGTTGTTGTTTGAACAAGCCTGGCTGAAGTCTCCTTGAGTGCTCTTGGCCTCTACCCTTTTTGTCCAAGACATATTGGCCTGATTTGTAATATTTTTCCAGACTATTTTTACCAAACTATATCCTCACGGTTTCAGTAAATTGTCAAGAGGCATAACCCAGGAAGGAAGCATATATTTTTAATTGTGGTACCTGAAGGTATTGCATTTTTGTTATGTGTGTAATATAATTGGTAACATTTTTAATGGAAGTTTTCATAAATGATTCATATTGATTTGATCTGACAATCATACAGATGACTAAACAGTCTGTAATTTACCTGATTGTGGGACGCCCAAAGAATTATTACACCAATTACTCTTACATTTGCCTTATTTTACAAAGAATTTGCCACATGCTGCACTTTTTACCCCCAAGGAGTGTTCTACTTTATGCTAAATTTAGCTTTGCCTTGTGTACCGTTTTAAAAGAATTGAGGAAATATATTTCAATGGGAAAAAAGAACTTGAGAAAAGACTCTTCTTCTTTCATCCAAGTTTATGATTGCATTTTATGCTTCGCAATTTCAGGAGGTGAGACCTTCATTATCCATTCTCTTGCCGAATTGTGTGAAAGCTAAAAGCCCTGTGATTGAATTTATGGGGTCGGTGCGCCGTCTTTGTTTTGCTTTTAATGAGGTTAATCAATTTCCGGTTCCTGATCAAGCGGTTGCAATGGAGCGTAACGTGATTGGCAGGTGGCGCCAGGGTCCTCAAAATGTCTTCTAAAGGCAGACAGAAAACAAGACAGCTAGGCATACAGATAGACAGACAGACAGACAGACAGAAAGACAAAGACACTCATCTGGACTGACGGACATTCAGACAAATCGCCAGGTAGATTATACTAACATTGAGTAGACAAAAATATGAGTAGGCATAAATACAGGTGGCTAGCAGTGGAGACAATGTGGCGCCCAGGGTGACCACATTTGCGTGAGTCGCAATACTTAAAGCATGAGTGAGAGTAGCTGGGAGTAGCCAGATGAATGTCTCTCTGCCCTTGTAAGTAGTCATGATTTGTTAGGCTAAAAGGTTCTGCAGCGCAAGAACCAAGCAACTGCTTGTGTTGTGCTTATATGCACACCACATGACAGCCTCGTCAGCCTGATTCAAGGTCCCACCTCTGTTTAGTATTTCATTCTGGCTTCATTGGCAAACCAGAGGTCTATCTATCTATTTAACTATCTATCTGCCAGTCAGCCAGCCAGCCAGCCAAACCCAGCAAGTGTCTATATATAAAGCTTATAGTGGGAATTAATATGGGATATAAGTAATAATCATATTAATTGTTATTTTCCAATAATTGTATTTCGTTTCTAATTTAGTCTTATTGTCACACAATTTTCTCGCGTAGGTCATGGCTTGTAATTAAGTAAGTCAGTTATTCGTATCAGTGAACTTGAGTGGAATTTCTGGAAATAGGCAATGTTGCTGAGCTGATTCATTTCTACAATCTGTGGTACTTGTTTATCTGGAATGAGTGGATATGAAAGTTGTGCTAATGCCAAGCAATCCCCATCGTAATAAGTTGATTATAGATAGATGATCCCCTCTCATTAGGACTGACTAGGACCAGCTTATAACATGGCTCAGACTAATACAACTAGACTGATGGAGTAACAGGGAGCATGCAAAGTGTGGAACTCACTTATTTTTTTTCATTATTGGGTTTTCATGCACCGAGGAATACTTGATTGTAATCCGGCTGACAAGGTATGGTAAAGGGATCTTTCAAAATGAACTCGTTATATCTAGATTTTTTTGATATTCCAACGTAGTTGGCACATTGGTACTTCACTATAATACTAATGTCTATGTGCATTAAATACATTTTGTATTATTTTTGTGGTGTTGTTTAACATTAAAATATATTTATTCTGGCACGTATAATGCAGAAGTTGTGATCTTGTATTGGCTTTTTCATTTCAAACACTTTGAGATTTCCTCAATTTTCTTTCTTGTCAAACGACCTTTCAGTTTGACACTGGTTCTCTTTCACTACAACAAACTGAAGAATTGCAGTTACCCAGTCAGTTGTAACACAGTTAGATGGGAGGGAGTTTTACAAGGCATTTCACTTACTCCTCCTTTATGCATTAGACTTGTAAGTCTGCGGAGTTGGGTGAAGCTCTCAGATGAATAAGTAATGTCCTGGTGGGACTGTAAGTTTTATTTTATTCGGAGACCAGCTTAAGCAGTGTTTTCTACATGGGCTCATTTTGGTGTTCAGCTGATGTTTGAACTTGTTATTGAAGCCTGTTACAGTTAGAAGTCGAGTATTATGGCCAGTAGGAAACTTGAAACTCCCTGGAAATCTGCATGACCAGCTGTCCTGGCAGATGCAACTCACACATGAACCCAACCAGTCAAGAGCCACTCCTCATAGATTTTTCTGTGACATATGGTCATTCCTATAAACTGGACTTACCAGTGGTCATTTGTATGGCTATGGTATGCTGTAGTTTGGACTTGATCATGCAAGAGAACACAGACTCAACACAAGTACGCAATAAATTGTATGCTTAGTTTTTGTGTCCTTCTTCCTGAAGAATGCAATCCGCCTGACTTGTGTCACTGACTCCTGAACTCTTGAGATGGAGTTGGTAGTTATTGCGTCAATAAGACGAAGCTAGTTATCACAAACATTCTTTCTGTGTTTATAAGTTTCACTGAATATGGATTTTCAGAAAAGTAGGGGTTTCACAAAAATGCTGAAATGTAGATTATACTGTCAGGTTGTTCATTTAAATGTGTCGTGACATTATTCAATGATAAGAATTGTCTTACAATACACAAATTGGAAATATTTTTTTCTTCACTGGTGTGGTCCTTGTTATGGAGTGTCTTCGTAATCAAATGTGACATTTTTGGAAATTGTAGAAACAAAAAGCAAAATAAAACACGAGACTCGCTTGAAGCATTGCACAACCTAAATATTAAACCCGTTTTTCTTGATTTAATTTGCTCCATCTTTGTAAGTAATTTGCTTTTCCAAAACTAAAATATTTGTATGTGAGCCAAGGCTTATGTTTCATCGCAATAATGGAGATAAAAGTGATGATTTAGGATGGCAGATTTAAGCTTTGTTGGAGTTAAGACCAAATGGTGAACATTTCCCATGGTAAAATACGAGCTACAACGTGTAATATGATGGATATTCCAAGGCTTATCATCTCATCATTACATCTGGTATTTCCAGCGGTCATGTAAACTTAGCGTCAGACCATGTAGAAGCATGGCGGAGACTGTAGGATAACAAATATGAAAATAGAACATTATGACAATAGTGGATGGTGAAGAGTCCAACATAGAGTTTTGTGGGATATATGTTGGACGTCGCACCATCTACCAAATGTTGCTTTTATTCTCCACTCCTTGTCCAACTTACACTACAACTGTCCAACATACACTGCAGTGGTCCAACATACTCTGCAGCCGCCCAATATATCCATGCTGGATGACACTGAAGTATTCTGATTGGCTCACAGCAGCTGGGTGGAGAATACAACACAACACTAGTTATGGACCTTAGGAGTCTAAGGTCCTTGTAAGGTCCTGAGTTGTCCATGAAGGACATGGCCTTTTGGTGGCAGTATGCATGGTATGACAGCCTGGCAAACAACTTCTCATTTACCCCAGTGGAAAACGTCTTGTGCCACCCAGCGTTGACCAAACAGGATCTTTGACAAAACCAACAGGTCGAACGGGGCCCCCTTGCCATACTCCCTGGACATGATCTACCTCCTTCCTGTTCTTTTGTATTCTCTACAACAGGACATGTCCCTTATGTTTGTGCATGTATATTACAGGAAGTCAGTGCCATTTCTGCTGTCTATTACACAAGGAAATAAAGGTTGAATGTCAACTGCTCTCAGTGCATGTAGTTGAACAAACCTGAAAAACATCATTTAAGTTGTCCCAGCTGTATGAGATTTCGCGTTACTTAAATCTATGACATTTTAATGCCAAATCAGTTTCACCTTCCATTGTATTGCCTGAAATGACATCCCTAAAAATTAAAATGAATAAATCTACAAATCTTGATTATATCTGCACGAGTTACTTGAATACAATTGCCATTACTGCCAAATGCGACGGATTGCAGCCAAATCTAGTTTAAATATTGTCTTGCGATATCAAAATTTACCTTTTGCCAACATAGTTAAGGCCAATAATTGGACTAAACAAAAGAGCATCTGCAAGTTTGTGACCAAAAATATTATAAAAATTGACGTTGCAAAGATGGTTGAAAGTG
Organism: Alitta virens; assembly: GCA_932294295.1. Lineage (NCBI taxonomy): Eukaryota > Metazoa > Annelida > Polychaeta > Phyllodocida > Nereididae > Alitta > Alitta virens. Next base: position 31,952,821 of record OW028577.1, on the reverse strand, counting down.
AACTTATCTACTCTTCGTTACATTCAGCTGTGGTAATATTCTGTTTTATACTAACATATCACTAAAAAGTCTTGGAAATGGAAATTGATGAATATTGCCCATTTTAGTTTCCTCAGTCCTTCAAATGACAAACACGCCTCTAGAGTCTACGAGTGATGCTTGAATGCTGAAACCAACACTGTCCTTATAACCGAATGGAACAGGAGAGAGCCTGATTCCGATGGGACTAGTCCAGACTGGGGGTAGAATGGCAGAGGTTAGACTTACATGGGCAAGTTATGGGCAAATTGGGACTGGGCAGAAGTTCACCACACCCAAGAGCTCCCCTTTCCTCAACCTCTAAATCACATTAATTGACCAAAACCGCTACAAATTGCATCAAATGTTGCCTCGGGGGCAGATTGAGGGCCCTCCATGCCTTTTCTGGCTTAGCATGACAGTTTTCATGCTGCCTAAATGCCTGGTGGTCAGGTCTCCCAATTGTCTAGAAAAAACAGCAACCGTCTCTTTTCAAACATTGGATGGCTGGCGTAAAAATAATCAGCAAAAATTGAGAGAGAAAAATCTGGTTCCAGTAGTTTTTGTCTCTTTTGTTGTATATAGCTCAATGAAATGGTCTGTGATGTTCTGAATTAAAGATTTAATCACAAGCTGAGGTTAGACGTATGCCAGGTCTGTTGTATTCTCGACTCCAAGGCCCTTGGCATCTGGTTGTAATTGTCACTAATTAATCAATTGGAGGGGATTAGTTGGAAAACTAAAAATATTGTACTATGTTTTAGCAAGTCAACGCCAAAGTCGAATGGTATAGTTACAGGATCCTTTAGCTGCTGTTCCTCAATCTGTAATTTCTCCCTGATTCTCAATCCAACCGCTGGGTCCCGGGTTCGATTCCCGGTCGAGCCTAAGTTGTATGGCTGTTTCATCCTTCGTCTCATTGCCATGGTCTCTGCCTGTCCTTATTAGCCCAACTGGTGCAGAAATACAGGACGTAAAGCCCTAATCACCCACCCACCCACCCACCCTGATTCTCAATAGAAGTAGAAATTTGTTATAGTAAAAGAATGGTAATATTGTCTGAGAAAATTATTTTGTGCGAGATTTACCAAATTGACCTACAGTACATATTGAAATGAATTTTTATATTTCATCGGTACAAATATACAGTACATTTGAATAGTATTATGGTATACTACGTGGGATGTGTCGTAGCTGTATCTTGAACTAATGGTTCTGTGTTTAATGTCTCCTTTGTGCTCCACACTTCTTTCTTCTCTCTTGCCACCAGAGTTTGGCAGAGCTCTTCATCTGGCGTTTTTCTTTATTTTGTGCGATTGACAGGAGGCTTCATATATGTGCCATGTTTTGGCCATGCTTGATTAGGAACCGAACGTCTCTGAGTGTGTGACAAACTCCCATCTGCTTTGAGGGCAACATAGCCTATGCATGGCCTGAGGGGAGAGTATTCAGACTTACTCCAAAAAACTAGGTCATCTCTTTGTACAACATGACAGGCAGTGAAAAATTGCCAAAGAATTTGTCTTAATCCATGGGAATTTTTTTGTACGTTGAAGATGGCTAGGAGTCTTTAGATTTGATCTGAGGCTTTGCTTTATGTTGCTTGCCTCGTATAACAAGGCTTACAAGAAGTGTCTATTTGATTTGGTCCTCATGGGGAATTCCCTCATTTGCATACTCGCACAATGAAGCATTTTCAGACCTTTTTGTATAAACACTATGTGTCCTATAGTATCCTGTGTCATATTAAATGACGTAGTATGGTGTTATAGTTTTATAATAATTTGTAATTAAATATCAGGCATCCTGTCATTAGCTATCCAAATGTTTTCATATGTAAACAATAGGATCTGTTCATTATGAACGCGAAAGTATTGATTAACTGCAAAATGCTTATAAATGTATCTGTGATGAATATCCACTCTACGAAATTATTTTATGTAGTGAAGTCCAATCAATTTTCAATAATTTTAAGAACACGGATGATTAAATTTGTACCTATTTTAGAGTGACTGATATACCCATTGGGTGACTTGACATATATATATATATACAGTTTCATAAAATACGGTCAACTCTAGCGGTCTGTAGCGCCCTGTACCTAGCTGTGGTCTTAACATGCTAAAGCCAGCTGCTTCTGTCCACTTCTATTGGTAATAATCGGCTTACATTTATCGCCAGAAAAGTGTAAGCACTGACAAATGTAAGAAATTAATCTAATATATTATAAATATGTAATTTCAGATCCGGTTTTGAGTAGCCAGCTATGACAGCTTTGTCTAGTTTCGATTTGATGTGCCGTTTTTAATGAAACTAACTGTACACTTTGTTTTATTGACATTGTTACCAGCTACTGTAATAAATTATTACCTACCTACCTGCTTATAATTGTCACTGTTTGTGTGGACCCTTCACTTTTGTAACATCAAGTTCTTGCTATTGTAATACATTGCAAATGCTGCTCAGATTTAATACAATACAAGGGAATTGCTTGGAAACATAGAACACTTTGGAGTGTAAATGGTGTCTGTGGATATCTGGTTTGTATCTTTGGATTCATGAAGAGATTTGGTGAAACATGATAGTCAGCAGCATTGTACCAAATGCCTGGGGGTTGTGGAGATGTGTCTTTTGGGAGCAAATTGGTCATATTCATAGTCAGATTTGATGCTCCACTTGTAGAATGCTTATGGGAGTCTTGAGTCACTGAAATAAGTCTGGTTTCTAAGCTCTGATGCATGCATTAACCCATTTCTGGTATATTCGTGGATCATCTTGCAAAGATTCTGCAAATAACTAAGAATCTAAGACAACAGAAGAACAAGGATGACTGCTTGGTTGAAGATTTGGCTCATGTCTGAACATTGATCTCAGTACATTATATAGAGTTCCAGACTGTCTTAATGTTGTATTTTTGCAAGCTCAGATTTTATCATAGATCTAAAGACACCCCTGCTAGCCATTTTTGGTGCTTTTGAAAGGCACTTAATTTTAATACACACCCAATTGTCTTCTGTCTCCCTTTCAAAGGCCAAACAATCCAGCTTGTTTGTAGCAATTGGCCTCCATTAAGTTGCGCGCAAAGTCTTCAAAGGGGAGTGTCTGGGATGCTATTTCTCTTCGTCTGACTCTGAATCAGGACACAATGTGTTAGTGAAGTGATGCTTGGCTGTCTTCTCCACTGATTTCTGTATGACACGATGGGGACATTTTGAGATACATTGACAACATTGTGCTTGTAAAAGCATTAGGCCTATTTGAGAAACCAAGTACATGAAGCCTTTGCTAATTATTGTAAATGGTGCTAGTTGAAGACGAAATTAATTATTGGGAAGTTATAACCGTGTTGGTATAGCAGCTCTTTAAAAAAAAAAGGGTATTAATTTTAATGTAATTTAACTGTCAAAGTTGCAATTGGTCAATACAACCTTATGATTATGAGCTACCTTTAATCCTGGAAAGCTGTAGGCAACAGATGTGCATAATTTGTTATATCTAATTACATTGGTATAGAGGAACAACATGCTGAGACAATTCATGAAATACAATTTTGCAGCACTGGCATTACTAGAAAAGCATAAGAGCTACTCATAAAGCAAAACGAAATAGTGCAAGACAAATCTGAGCAATACTAGAAAAGCTATGAGAGTGCTGCTGAGGCAGACTAATTTAGCAGAGCATCCACTCTCTCAGGTTTTTGTCCATCCTGGGAGGAACTCTAACTTTGCAGAGCCATACTTCTTGTCCAAGTGCATCGATTAATGAAATGAAATTTGCATGCCAGGACCCTTCCTTTATGCACGCCTTGGCAAAGCAAATCATTGATTGCCTCTTTTACCAGCAGCCTTTCCTTTTCTGGTTACAAAAATCACGCCTAAGATCCTTTTTAAACTAGATATCTCGATTGTGGGAGGAAAAGAAGTAACTCTTGACTAAATTATGAAGCTGGTCTAACTTTCTCGATATCAGAGAATTGAAGAGTTATAGATATAATCTGTCCATGATCAGATTGTGCTCTAGTATTAACAAAAAGCATATTATTCATGTACATTGAAGAGTCTAGCTGCCATTGTTGTCGGATTGTTCAAAGTACTAGCTGGGATTGGCAGGATTCAATTCATTACGCGCAATTTTCGCGATTACTTGACAAACAATTACCTGGTAATGTAACTTGGAAACTTAACTGCAGAAGACGTCATGTGAATCTAGGACTCCCCGTTGTGTGGGGGGACCACCTTAGCCAATGGGAGTCCTAGATTCACACAACGTCCTCTGGAGTTTATTTTCCTATTTATTGAAATTTGCTGTAAAACAGTGAACCCCTGAAATATTCAGGGTGGGGGCCTAGCTCAGTGGTAGCGCACTGGGCTTCCAACTACTAGGTCCCGGGTTAAATTCCCAGTCTAGCCTAAGTTGGATGGCTGTTTCATCCATCATCGCATTGCCATGATCCCTGCCAGTCCTAATTAGCCCATCAGGTGCGGAAATACAGGACGTAAAGCACTAATCCACCCACCCACCATGCCTGAAATATTCAATCTATTAATGGCTTACGCAATGATTGGTAACTAAATATTTCTGAATTGGTTATACTTGTCAAATGTCATCTGGTTCTTGGTAAATGACAAAAATGGGAAAAGCTGAACCTTTCTGCACACACATAGTTGCGCAGCTTTTCCAGCGTGTAGTTTTTAATATGAAAAATAACTTAATTTTCTTTTTAATTTCAGCTGAATTCCCTTCTTCCCCTTATTCCGACATCAGTGGTAAGTCAGATTGTTGTTTTCTTTCTAGATGCTCGTTTTAAATGAGATCTTTTTTGCGCATTTGCTAGAAAATAACACTAATCGTGGGGCCTGACAGAATTCCTCGATTGTGTACTAAAGACAGTTTACTCCTATTGTGTTTTGTGACATTTCCATTGGAAATTCAATTTTTCTCTTTTAATTTTTTATATATATATTTTTTCACCTTTTTATTTTATTGTGAACTTACATTTATGAATCATTGCAACCTCAGAATCTAGGTGTGTCCTGGTGTTAATCCAGTGCAAAGGTTCATGTTACCTTTTCCAATTCTATTTGGTTTCCATGCATACAGAGAAAGCTCTTTGTTGAATCATGTTACTTACGATCCATGTATCATAATATATTTTGTGTTGGTGGAAATTTTATCCTATTGTGTACCCGTTTCTTTATGACGATGTTTCGTATGTTGTTTACATACAATGTGCGTATGTTGTATTTGCCAGTTGCCATACAGTTTAGTGGGCTAATGATTAAGGTCCTTGCTAGATCTGTGTAAGGTCTCTGGTTCGATTCCCAGCATAGGCTATCAACATGAGCTTGATCTTAGAGCAAGATATCGTTCACATGAGGCATTGAATTGGTAGTGTCTTAAGCCCCTGTCACACGGGCCGGTTGTGCCGTAGTGAACCCGTAGTATTACGTAATAGTTGCGGAAATCGCTACTCGGCTCGAAGCCGGCGGCCCTAATACGGCCACCCGTGGATACCCGTGGATACCCGGCAAGCACCCGTGGGACCCTTGGCCAAGCCGCGAAACCCGGCCCCGGTAGCCGGTTGTGCCATGCTTGCATGGCTTTCACGAATAATTTGCTTGCATGGCACAACCGTAGAAATCTCACGGGTGTAAAAAAAAAACCCGTGGAAGCCGGCGGGTGACCCGTGGAAGCCGGCGGGTGGCCCGTAGAACCCGGCGAATTATTCGTCCCTAATTTCTCCCCGGCGGCTTGTTGAGGGATTCTACGGGTAACCCGGCGGCTTTCACGGGTAACCCGGCGGCTTTCACGGGTAACCCGCCGGCTTTCACGGGTAACCCGCCGGCTTTTTGCTACCAGCGTCAGCGTAGGCAGGGAGGTATATACTTTAAAAGGCTGCTGCTCCTCTAATATTAGTCAGATTTTCCTCAAATAAAGACTGAATGGCAATATAGCTCATACTGCTTCCATACGTTTTTTCGGATTAAAAAAAACCCGTATATTAAGCGAGATATTTGTCTGAGAAGGCAGTTGTCTTGCGGCGGCTGCTGCTCCATTTATATTAATCAGATTTACGTCAAATCAGGACTGAATTGTAGTATAAATCATACTGATTCCATACGTGTTTTCGGATTGAAAATAGACCAAATATTAGGCGAGATATTCGTCTGAGAAGGTAGCTAGGTTGGCGGAGGCAAACAGTGGTGCTCTCGCAGACGTCCGCGCCCTGACTGTATCAATGCAGGAAGGGCTGAGCCGCCCTTTAAAAGGCTGCTGCTCCCCTAATATTAGTCCGATTTTCGTCAAATTAAAACTGTATTGTAGCATAGTTCATACTGATTCCATCATGTTTGCTTTATTGCAATTCATTTCTACTCATTCTGCCAACTGCCATGACCGTTATGTCAATTGCTATTAGCATTTTGAATAATACAAAGAACGGGGTAAGTCATGCTTTTTCATCATTGATCACAAGCATGAATTGAAATCATTGATCACAAGCATGAATTGAAATTCTGAATTGACCGTTATGTCAATTGCTATTAACATTTTGAATAATACAAAGAATGGGGTAAGTCATGCTTTTTCATCATTGATCACAAGCATTAATTGAAGTTCTGAATTTCAACTGATTCCTGTTTAATATGCATATTAAAGAGGGAGATTGTTTTGATCATGGATGGAACATGCAATATCAATATTAATTTCAGTTGGATTATTTTCAGAAACAACAACGAAATATTGATAATTTATATAAACTAGAGTATATCTATCTATAGATAGTTGTTATAGCTCCATAGACATCTTTATCAAGTCGGAATTTTATTGGCAGCAAGCAAACAAACATTGTTTTATTTTCGTTTTTTATTGATTACGAATTAATGAATTATTGATAGTAACATATTATTAGGTGAAGATCTTATAACTATCTGTCTATCTACATATCTATATTCTATGAGGTATTACTAACTTTATTAACAAGAATATTCTTGTTTGTGCCTAGTATACTCCATTAATTTTCCCCACCTTAACTATTATATAAATTCTACACATTTCCCTGAATAATTCAGTCTTTATTTGACGAAAATCGAATATGTAGATAGACAGATAGTTTAGAGAGACAGATAGATTTATATGCTTATTATATAATATAGAATATCTAGCTTAATATTTGGTCCATATAAGTACATAAAAGATAGTAAATAAAATCACAGATCAAATCACAAATACTAATTACAATATCAATATTAGATTTAAATTTTACAAAAATATACACAAAAAGATAAGAATGTTCACATGTATAAAAAAAAATACCAATATACAAATATAATCATTGCCTGGTAATTACAATACAATACATTGTTTTTAATTAATGAAAGCAATTACATCTTTTTGTAATTGTGAATGACAATCAAGACAATGTCATATTACTGTGTCATCTTTGAACAAACTATGAAATGACAGGTCAAAGAACCCCAATTTAGGCAATTAGGCAATTGACACATATTGAGCATTTCCTGTATTCTCTACACCCATTCTTTATATCATTCAAAATGCTAATAAAAGCCTATGGAGTCAGTATGAATTATACTACAATCCAGTCTTTATTTGACGAAAATCGGGAGCAGCAGCCTTTTAAAGAAGCGCTCAGCATTGATACAGTCAGGGCGCGGACGTCTGCGAGAGCACCACTGTTTGCCTCCGCCAACCTAGCTACCTTCTCAGACGAATAACTCGCTTAATATCTGGTATATTTTCGATCCGAAAACAGGTATGGAATCAGTATAAACTATACTACAATTTTAGTTCTTATTTAACGAAAATCGGACTAATATTAGGGGAGCAGCAGCCTTTTAAAGTATACTCCTGGAAGCTGCGAGTTACTCCTACTACTCGCCGGCTTACTCCTACAACTCGGCGAGTAACCCGTAGAACCTGCCGAGTAACCCGTAGAACCCGCTGAGTAACCCGTAGAACCCGCCGAGTAACCCGTAGAACCGCCGAGTCACCCGTATAACCCGTTGAGGCACCCGTGGAAGCCGGCGGGTAACCCGTGGCAGCCGGCGGGTATCCCGGCGGGTTACCCGTAGCACCCGGCGGGTAACCCGGCGGGTAACCCGGCGGGTGCTGCCCCGCCCGTTTTTGCTGTCAGAACCTGTCGCCAAACCGGCGGAAAGAGCTGTTACATAACTATTACGTAATACTACGGGTTCACTACGGCAAAACCGGCCCGTGTGACAGGGGCTTTACACACAATATCTATGGTGGGGCAATAAAAAGACCCTATCCATGATAAAGGTGCAATTAATTTCGTGTGGACTGCAATCCATTTCATCGTTATGTCTGTCTTTGACAGCTCGTCATATCAACTGATTAAGTTTCAGATGAGTAGAATTGAGACATGATATTGAGATCTTAAGTAGGTAGTTGTGTCAAAATAACAAAGAAGAACTCATTTTGACAGGTATGTTAGACCGGGTGGAAAACCATTAAAATGTCAATTTTCAACTTCTTAGTCGTGTTTCCTGCACTCCAGATTCAGATAATTTTATTTGACCTGAAGCAGTTATAAAAAACAAAAAAACATTTCAATCGAGTTTATTAAAATTTGCTTTAAGTAGGGTGACCCCTTTAAGACATCTTAGATGTCGCTGCCAAGGGGCCACCCTAGTCCTAATATAAAATAATAAATTATCTTTCAAATTTCAATCTTGCAACCAGTGGCAGGGCACTCCACATTCTAGTAACTCAGTATAATTGTATGCTGCCTTGGCCAATGAGTTATGTTGATTCCATTATCAGAATTGATTAGTATTTAATGAGTTGTGGGATTTTATCAGCCTAACTAATTTGAATCTATCACGACAACTTGCAGTTTCTATGATGAACAAGAGAGAGTGCATAGAACTTTAAATTTTTACAAAACTCCTGCAAGAGTACAAGCAATACAATCACAGGCCGTGATGTATCGGTGACGAGATGCAAGCTTAATTATGAAAGCAGACTTCATAATAACTTTAATCCAGCTTGTTCTTGGGTTAGTACACGGAGTTTAGAGTTACCAGTTTTTTTTTGCGGTAATCAAATGAGAAAATTTAGATTGGAATATGACTGATTGTCTTCTTTAAATATTTGGGATGTTAGCTTTTGGTAATGGACGAGATTCATTGTGATTGCCGGAGAATTCCATTTTATTAAGCCACTGAAATGGATCCATCTTTTTTGCTTTGTTAAATGGTCCGTCATGGAAATTCAGTACGAGGGTTCACAATATCAGATATCTGTTATAATACAGTTCTTAGATAGATAAAACGATAAGGCAGTGGATGGAGGGATCCAAATTTGACTATTGGAATATTACGTTTGTTGGCAGGTCAGTGAGGTGTTGCCAGTTAATATTTCTATCATGAATATTGGTGTAAATGTAAATGATATTATATTGGTGCGGTCATTATCAAATACAATATATTCCATTCATACCTAGGTCGCATGAAACTTATCAGCCATATTTGCTGTGTCCTTTTGTGTTCTTTCTATATTAATAAGTATGCTTGATACCCACATCCAATCTTACATTATTCCTGCTCCAAAATACTGTGACTCAATGATGCAGGATGCTGTCATTATTTCCTTGTGGAAATCATTTCCATATATCTATAGTTAGCTTTAGTTACTGTTGCAAATTAGGAGACCAGTGGAGATAGCCTGGACTGGTATGCCAGAGAGCAGAAGAATCTGCACCTTGGGTGACACCACAGCAGCAGCAGCAGCAGTAGTAGCCACAGCAGCATCAGCTGTTCGCATCCCTTGCCAGGCGTTGCAGTTGATGGGCCTGGCTCCCTGCTGCTGAGCCAACTGAAGCAAGTGACGCAAAAGGCCCAGACACTTCCAAGGTGCACAGAGGGGCAGTGGACACACTCCTGGGATAACTTCACTCCGGGACATAGGCTCTCTGTCACTCTCTACAGAGTCTCATTTGGAGGATATTAACACAATTGTTGTTTAATCCTCAGCTGGATTTCAATAGCTTTGCTTTCTCAGTGTGTGGGATAGTTATTCTTTTAATTCTCATTGATATATCACATTTATCAATTCTGATAACAATTATCGGATACAAGAATCACAACTATTGCTGACATTTTTGAGAATTGACATTGGAAATATTGCTCCAGCAACTGCAATCTTGGTAATGTGCAGATGAATAATCGCATTTAATATTTGCTGTTTACCATCTCCGTCTGGATTTTGTTGATATAATCTATGTGACCAGGCAGAGAATTTGAGGATCATCAGAGGATCATCAGGCCATCACTTCAGAGACTTTATGTTCTTAGATAATGTACTTTTGATGATTTAAATCGTCTACATTGACTTGCAACAGATTGGAATAGACTCCTGACATCGTTTGTGTGGATAAATGCTTGGCTTGGCCTGACTGATTGAACCGTAGATGGACAGAGCTGCCTCATTTATTAGGCATACTTAGGGAGCAGTCCGTCTCCCTGGGGTACTCCGTCATCAATAGCGTCTGCACGTCATGAAACGCATGATTACGCGTCCGTCTCACTCTAATGACGCTTAACGCCTGGTGCATGTGTAATAGCCGCGGTGAATCAGCCTTACTCATACTTCACGTACTTGAGATGCCCATTGGGTGACCATTGGTCAACAGTCGATTGGCATTAGCATAGTAAAGACATCACTGGTTGGTCAGTCTTTTATGTACTGATAGAATTGCTAATTGTGTGATTCTGCTGCCAACCGTGAGTCACTGACTGATATGCAATTAATTTCCTAGTATAAAAGCCTCTGAGTTACAAAACGTTTGTGCATGAGACAGACTGTAGTTCGTGGAAGATGGGATGGGCTCATCCGCAAGTGGGTGGTTGCTGCCTGTAGCCAAGCTGCATCCGCATCACTTGTAGCATCACCAGGTCTGCATCAGTTGGGGTTCGTGACTGCTCTGTGAGGAACACTGCTTGGGCTGCACAGAAACAGCCTGTTTGTGGATCTCATCTAGAAAAATTTCGGATTAACTTTTTTAATCTTTGGATATATTGGATATAGTGTGTTATTATTCCAAGGACTGGTTTGTTTGATCTTTATTATAACAGTCATAACAACTGTGTACTAAGCCTTCCAAGTGCTCCTCTGAGTCTGTTTTTGTGCATGTCATAATTTAGCATCAAGCTCATCATTTTGGCATCGCATGACTCGAGGCCAGAGAGAAAAGTCCCATTAGATGCTTAGTAAACTGTCAGAAAGGTGTAAGTGAAGCTATTATGCTACTTTTGTGTGGATTCCCATTCTGCTGTTGAACAACAAGAGTGAAGTACAAGTTGGGCATTTGGTTTCACATCTAGTTTGACATCCTTGACAAACTTTTGAAGGGCATACACAGATTCCTTACAACACTATACATACAACAGCTCGACTGTGATGTCACAATGATGACAGAGGACGATAACAATCGAGTGAGCAACAGGAACATGAGGTTCTCCAAGCCTCACAAGTCCCAGAGCAAGATCTTCAACCTGAACATGTTCTGGCATGGGACGGCCTACAGGAGACTGAACAGGTGGGAGAGAAGTTGGACGCTGCACAACAACCCCTTGCATGACCCCCTGGAGGATGACTTCCTCAACTGCAATAATGAGGATGACAATGGTATGTGCCCTCTGCTGCATATAAATGCACTTTTAACCTTTCTAATATCGTAGCAGGCCAAATGAGTGGCCCCAGGTCTGGATAATGAGGTGGTCGTGTCAGTGAGATATAGACTGTATGCACACCTCAGCCAAAGAGAAGAAATAGCAAGAGGGGATACTTAGGCATTTTCATAAGCCATGCCAGGGTTGGATTTGAGCGATAATAGGTGTCCTTTGCTCTATTGCGTCATAGTCATAACAATCGGAAGTGATGTCATTGTGATTGTTGTTATTGTGAGGTTATATTTCTCCGAGCTTAAAATAATGAGAAAAACTACCTCTGAACTACAAAGAAGTATTTCAAAAATATGTTTCCTATATAAAAATTTTAAATAATATTTGAATTTATAGAGTAACACTTGGCTTGTGATACTGTGGATCACCAACCCTGAACAGGCTGACATTAGTTTAGTTTAATGCAGTCCAATACTCCGAAACAATTTTGGTAACATCATAATGATTATGGTGGACAATGGTCCGTTTTGTGAAGTCATAATGGTCATTTGCACTTGACGGAGGTAATATGTGCAAGTGATTGATGTGCGAATAGAGTCTATATATTTTGAGTCATATATTTGGCTGATGTGTTTTATTAAAATCGTGGTCAGTATGTTTTCTTGTGTAATTGAGATGCAGCCTTATACACTCGGCGACAGTGAAATTCGCCACGACAATGAGATTCGCCACCCCCCTAATACTCAATTATACACCTTGCAAGTTCATGATTTTTTTACAAAACTAATTGTTTATATAATTGAAAAAACTCTGTCACCCCAACAGCCATCTAATAAATGTTTATTGCACTTTATTACGAGTGGCGAATCTCGTTGTCATGGCGAATTTCACTGTCGCCGAGTGTAGGCGAAAGTGAGATGCGTTAAGTTGGAGTTCTAGTGTATCAACCATCTCGGTCATCGTCCTAAATGGTCAATTAATGAACGGAAAAAATTACATGCCATTTGTACCACTTATATGACAATTACCTGAGAATTGAATATGAATTTGTGAGCATTCATACCTCAAGGAATAAATCGATGTTTCATGTGTCATCATCCCACACGAGGTATGGCCAATTACAGCTAATTACCTACATATTCATTAAATATCATATTCATTATACCACATTTGGAAGTGTTTAGCAGCAATTGGTTCCATTGAATTAAATCCGCAGTATAAAGTGAGATTATAGAAATCTGAGGTTCCAATTTCTTCATCTGTATGAAAACAAAAAGCCACTAAATCTTTCAAATGAGTTTTTTTTTTCTTTACGTTTTGTCTGATAAGGCAAATGATGTTACAGAAAATGAAGCTGTCCCTTATGTCTCCTGTTCTTGAAATATATTGATTATGAATATGATAAGATCTGTAGTGTTTGTGAAATATGTGGCAATAATTCCTTGTCCTGATTTTAAAAAATGGCTGACTGACCGACTTAAACATTTGGATATCCATTCTTATGGAAATGATTGTCTTCTATGGCGTCATTTAATTGAAGCTGTTTCATGGCAGCATCATTCTATAAGATCTGGCTCACATTTCATTGCCGCCAGTATTCGCAATAGCATCCGACAAAATGACATAAGCATTATTTTTACATAAAATAATCTTGCATTTGAGGTTTTTACTGCAAGAAAACTAATCTCAGTGGCCTAGTGGTCAATGGCGTAGGACTCATCGAAGAGAGCTGTGGGTTCCATTCTGCCGTATACAGTATGATTTAATTGATAAATTATAAATTTTGGCTGGCATTCAGTGCAAATGATATAAATTTAGTCTGGTGGGCAGAGCAAATGGATACATTTTGGCTTATAGGAAGTGTGAATGAGATATATTTTGGCTGGTAAACAGTGGGAATGAGATAAACTTTGGTTGGTAGGCAGTGTGAATGAGATACATTTTGGCTGGTAAACAGTATGAATGAGATCAATTTTGGCTGGTAGGCAGAGCAAATAAATGAGAAAAAAATAAAAATTGGCTGGTAGGCAGTGTGAATGAGATACATTTTGGCTGGTAAACAGTGTGAATGAGATCAAATTTGGCTGGTAGACAGTGCAAATAGATACATTTTGGCTGGGTAACATTGTTTCCAGCACGATATGTTGATTTAATGGTTCTTGCAAAGGTTCTAGTCCATATTCACTATCCCTGACAACATATAATATCAGCTAACAGGGTTAACATATCTAGTCACAATGTTTGCAACTGGAGTCAGCGGGTTGGTCATATCAGGAAAATTCCAGTTGTAATGGTAGAATTTTCTGCGTTGTACCTTACTCACTAGTATGGCTGATGTAAAATCAGAATAGTAGATGCATATCTCCGTTGTACACTATCTGGACTGGGCAAAAAACATAATTATTCTGTAGATTTTGCATATTCTAGATGAGATACTTTTTTACCGCTTGCCTGAGATCTGTCCTACATGTATTTTTGCCAGACATAGATGGCAGAGAATAAATATGCAGATGTATACGCTAGATCTTAACTTAATTTGCATGTGCAATGCTCCGTGAGATATACAAGGCAGTAGGAATACAGAGAATGATGTTAAATTCATCTAGGCAGTGGGGCTGATTGCAAGCGGAGTCAATGAAGGGAAATAGTGCCATTGAAGCATGTGGAAGAGGCGCCAACAAGACTGGGCCATGATGGTCTCTGCCTCAGGTGCTTGGGGCTGTCTCTCCATCTACCTGGGCTGCTGTTGCTGCTGCTGCTGCAGGAGGCTGCTGGATGTCATCAGCATCACTTGTCATATGAACTAGTGTCTAATGTCATGTGTAATTGATCGCTACTGCTTTGGTTTGTGTACTGAATTATTGTGTATGAAATCGAATACAATGACCTGAGGTCTACTTGTGTATATAAATTATATTTTGTGCAATAGGTATGAGACGAAATTTGTAGGTCAATGGATAGTTTCTGTGATAGTAAGACCCCAGAAAATAGGCAGATCTTTAACCTAGTATGCTAATCGACTGTTTGTTAATATATTCAGATGCTGAATTATGCACACGGATAGCATGAAAAGTAAACTCAATTCTACAAAGTGTCTGTATTATCATGGAACAGCCACAGTATAGGAACTTGTAAAAAAAGTTACGAGATTCTCAGAATAAGAAATGTGCGTAAACCGATCACGATATCCTGGCTACTAAGAATTGACAGAAGTACAGCAGGGCAGGCCCTTTATTGTGTGCTCCATTTTATCGTGCTTTTTATGAAGGGCTCCCATGGAAAACCCAACGGTCTAGCCATCACTGTGGGTCATTATGGGTAACTGATGAATTAGGTCTGCTAAAAAGGGCCCAGAAGAACCAAAACACACGGGGTTATGATGACCTTACTCCTCTGATAGGCTGCATGCTTGTGTGCCTTGCATGTTAAGTGGATTCTGAATCCATGTATGGCACCATGAGGAGGTATGCCTGGTAGTTAGCAATGCATGGTTCTATAATACCTTGCATGCTTAACAAGCTTGCCAACATGCTTTACAGGCCCAGTGGCATGCTTTTCAAGCTTTGAGCATGCCAGTGTAATGCTGGTTGCAGTGTTGTAAAAAGCCAACTTGTAGTAGCAGCAGCGTTTGAAATGGGACCACCTTGTGACAGGCTATGAGCATTGTGATGTGAGGGTGGCAGAGCAGATCCCTGAGTTATGCCACATGTACTGTGCATCTCTTATTGGGGCCACCATCCCCTCCCTTTTAACCCCATTGCCTGTGAATTATCACCTTCCCATCCCACTTGCATGGTTGCTTGTCTCAAATTGTCCCCTGCCTCCTCACCATATATCTGGCCACTGCACCAATCACTGTCTCGCATCAGTCCATCATTCCCAAAGATGTTTATTGCTGCCTCTCCATCTCCTCCCCATCCCATGACATCTGGTCCTCTCTTGCTGCTGCTGTTGCTGCTTATGATGAGGCGTTTTGTGCACATCTACTGATAACAACTGCTCCTCTTGATTTAGGTCTCTTTACCGTTTTCATTCCTCGTAGGAGTTTTTTGTGCACATTATTTTGGAGCAAACCTGATAACACTTTGGCTGCCAAAGGGATTTACAGCTGGTGCACATTGTGACAACAATAACAACTTTCCTTATGATAGATCAGCTGGTATCAATTATTTTACAGGAATAACGCATGGTTCGTTGTGGTGCTCTTACTGTATGTATAGTGGTAGATTTGTTTGATAAATTGAAGATGGATATCATCTTGTGGGCTTAAAAGTTTAAAGTCACGAAATGTTTATGCTAGTCTACATCATTAGTGGTCTCAATGCTACTGGTCTGAAGCTTAGTCAGCTTATATGACGAGGTGTCAGAGGCAGCCTTAATGATGAGATGATAAGGCTTGGAGACCACACCATGTATCACATTTACCCCATGGGTGGGGTATTTTACTTGCGTCAGGATACATATAGACATCGAGGACGAGGCACCTCCAATTTAACGTCTCATGTGATCGACATCTAGCTGGGATGTAGCTCATGAAGAGTGTCGGTACAAGCAGCATAATAACTTTGGGTGTTCTTTATTCTTAATCTTAATTGGCCTACTATTTTGGCTTGTATGACCGTTACTAGTGTATTACTGTATTCTAATTATCTGAACAAATAAGAGAAAATGGGAACATTAAAAAATGTCTGTTAGTGTCGTTGCACGTATTATTATTAAAAACATTCTGCAAGAACCTTTTAGCTATTAGAATCCAGATGTCTTTCTCAAGTTGCTTGTATGGACCGTTCTGTCACTTGACATTTACGTAATTAAAGGTATAAATTAGGATGGGTCACAGGATGCTTCTTATGAAACGTTCAAGGGCTATGTAATGACCTAATCTCACTTCTGTGTGAAGAAGTCATGACAGTCTGACAGTGACATTTGCTGTCGTTATGCTTCGATATGTGCACGAAACGATTGACTTTTTAAGTAGAATGGCTAGTTATTTTTTTCTTTTAGGTGGAATTGAAGGCCTTTTGAGTGTAATTGAAAGCAAATGATCGTCATTTCCAACAATGTCTTTCCTAACCTTGACTAATATAAGTCATTCAGCTTGTACAGTGTACTGAGTGTAGACCCTTTCATGCCATACTGTGTAATCTCTTTCAACCAGAAACACTGGCGTCTATCCCAACTAGGAAGTAGTCTTCTTTGGCATACACATTACGGTGCTTGATGGAGACGTCTGTTTCTGATCCTCAGGAGACTTCAGCTACTGGAGACCAGCCTTTTTTCTGCTCTTAATTTCTCAGAACTTGGTTCCAGTGCTTTATGTTCTTGCAAAAGTCTTGGCTTTTTATCTCTTCCTGGAATTATGAGCCAATCAGTTTGTCAGAGCACGTTCCACAGCCCAATTAGACTCGTCCAAGGACAACTTGTGAATTTTTTGCATGCACCTAAGAATTTATTCCACATCTGAGGGCTTTGCTCAAACGACCTGCAAGGTATACCCTGAAGAATGCAAACTGCTATTTTTTTCTTAATTTTTTTTTGTTTATGATGTATTTAGGTAGACTTTTTCCTCGACCTCAGGTAACTGATAGCAAAGTAGCTAGTGTTGCAGTTTGGCAGTACTGAACTAATGTAAATCTTAACTGTTAACTGAATGCGTTCGTAGAAATGTTCAGGAAAATCTAAGTTGAGAGTATCATGTAACCATGAAAGCACCATTAAACTCTTGACCTTGGCATACCAGTGATGTCATTACCTTAATGTGACGTCATTATAACGCTCCGTCACGTGCTTAGTCACGTTGTAGAATGCGTCGTCATGGACGTAATCCCATTTGTCTTGACGCAGAATGCTAGGTCAAGGACAACGTGTATGACCTTTGAAAGTCATGTGACTTGCAAGACTGGTGGCGACATCTTGCGCACAACTTGGTGACTTTCGATGTTTTAAGAAAATTGATAGATTCTCTTCAGCACTTTCTTTTTGGCCTCGAGGTTGCTCTTGAGCCTGTTTTTTTTTTTTGGTGCTTAATGGTTTGTGAAAAGCTAAATCGAAGGAGCCTGTTTTTAAGTGCAAACACTCCCAAAGGAACATTCTTCGTGTCTCTTTTGTAAGAATTGTGTGATTTATTACCTGGTCATGAGTATCTAAACTCCTTCAATACGGACATTTTGTCGTGAAAATAAGGAAAAAAACTGGAATGAAGGTGTTACTTGGTTTTTGTTTGCTGCCAGGGAGACAGGTTATGAGTCTACTGGATTCAGTCCTTTTGAATTAGTTTTGGACCCTAAATAACCAAATGTCAATGTTAGTAAAGTGTCAAATGATCCAACAACTTGATTTGGAGAAGAGCTTACAACTTCAATGCTGACAAAAGAGGTTTATAACTTCAACGAATACGTCGAATAGCCAATTATACAGCAGTATCACTGTATTGTGGAGCTTCTATTGTGAGATTTGATGTTTGACGCATATAGCTGTATGAATAATTTTGGCCATCTTGAATGCTAAGTCCTATTGCCATTCTGTGTTTGCCTCCCTCTTCCTTCAAGTTGAAGGCATCAAACAAGGGGGACCCCCTAATCCCATGTGAGTCTGAATCTCCATCATTTTCACACTGACACGTTGCGTCTAAGCATTTCTTTGAGGAGCCCAGATGCTGGCCATACAGTTTGTTGACAGGTCGGATAATGGTCCTTATGTGGGAAATCTGGCCCTGGGGAAAAGATCTCTCTCCTTGCACCCCTTATATGGCCATAAGCACCCCCATGAGCTCGTGTTTGAGCTTACCTTCCTTCCTGATCATACGTTCTTTTCTATGTATACCTCGTTTTTTTTTTACGTACTCCGACGTTGTGACGTATAGTTTGTATGTGTGTAAGACGCTAAATGTTCTTTTGGCACAGACATGTCTTGTAGTATCCGTACTTTCTAGTTATAGTAGACGCCTACACTATTTTGTAGTCATTGGCTTTGGTTATTGAAAGACCATGCAACTTTCAGGACCTTTAAGATGCAAAATAAATATGCAACATGTGTGAACGGCAAGCCTTATCATCTCATTATTACATCTGCCTCTGGCAGCTGGTCATATAAGCTGGCAAAGCTTCAGACCAGTGGAATTGAGACATTGACATAAACATAGCTAGTCCTACTTCCTAGTTTTTGTGCATCTTATTAAAAGTTACAGAATTTAGTTTTAGATTCCACTGAGCCATAACTATCTGGGACATTCTGGGCCTATACTCTTTGAGGACTAGGCTTTCCCACACCAACATATATTCTATCAATAAAACAAAGTGCAAAGTATGAACTAACAGAAGCTGCGATATATCCTGAAGTTTAGGTTAACACATGGGATTAAGGGGTCCTCCTTGATTGATGCCTTAAACTTGAAAGAAAAGGGAGGCAAACTCAGAATGGCCATGGGACTTAGCAGTCAAGATGGCCAAAATTATTGGTGTCACTTATAATAGTGGTCTATGTGCTTTCAGTAACTGGAGCTCCTAAGTGACTTAAAAACAACTGTGCTGGAGTCTAGCAGGCTGGTTAATACCAAGACCCACCCCCACAAATTTGGTATCTTGGGCAACTGGTATCAGCAACAAATCTCTAAATAAATCAAACTGCACACGCTTAGAATATTCATAAATCATACTGTAGTCCTAAGTATGATATATGAGGGCTGATTGAAAAGTGGCAACTAGCCAACTGAATACTATGCTTTGACTTACACATAAATGAAGGTAGCAGAATCCGGTGTGGGAGGGAGGTAATTCAAGCCTTTTGTGTTGGAATTTTTGACAGAAAAAAAAGAGAGTGGTGTTTATTGTCAAACGATGCTTGAATTATTTAAACAACCCTAATGTAAAATTCTAGTAAGATCAATATGCAGTGTGAGGAAATCGATTAAATCTGTATCAAATCTATAAAATTGCGTGAAGTGGGTGTAGCAACGATAATACGTTGACCGCAAACAAGCTTTTAATGTCAGTGCTCATTTTCGTGAATCAGGCATTGATGGGGATTATCATCACTCTGGCAAGCTGGCCATTGATTATGATTTATATAAAAAAAATAAAATAAAAAATAAAAGGGGGAAATTGATAATGGAAAATAATAACAGGATTTTTTAGCCTTTCAGTTTAAGTGGACCTGCTGCAGGAATATTGGACATGGCTTATTGTATGTTGACGTGATCAAGTAGTGTTTCCATCACATAGTATTAAGGCTGTTACTGCTGCTCTGGCACTGGTGTTTACATAGCAAATCGGATTATCTTCAGCCTTTCTCAACAAGTCTAAAGCAGGGATGCAGTGAAAGTGTGGCAGGGCTGCTGCATCCCTAGGTTGTGGTGTAATGGCATCAATTATGGATATTTTGCCCCAGAATTTGCAAAGCTGTTGTGAAGGGGGTTGTTAACTCTTCCCCAAGATGCTGTTCGCTCATCCAACCTGCTGCTGGCAGTGTTGTGAAGTGTTGTGAAATGCTAAGAACATTTTGTTGCCTTTTTTTGTGCTCTCTAATCTAGTTGAGACCTTTTCATGTTGAATGCTGGCATTGTTATAATTCTTCAAATTGCTGATAATTCAATCCACTCCCCTCCTAAGCCTTCCCTCTGCACGCTGCAGCTAAAAATAGGAATGGTTTAAAAATTCAATAGTTGTCAATCATGCTGGGCCTCAGGCCTTCGTGTTTATGTCTCTCTCTGGTTTTATTTGAATACTAAATCATGTGCTCATGCCACTTGCTTGCTCCATATTGACAACTTTCTTTTTTTTATTTATTTATTCATTTTTATCTGCTCCATGCTGTTGTAAACTTTTGCCATAATTCAATGCCTCAAGGGCGAATAAAGAGCTGTGAAGCATTGAAGTTTGGTAGTACCTGAAGTTAGTTGTGTACGTAAAGATTTTCAACATTTTGCCTTTTAAATCAAAATCTTAGACCGAAGTTTATGTAATATTTTCTTTTGGTGAATATAAGACAAAGCATGACGTTGTTGTATTAAAATGATTGAAATCAGATTATTGAGAGGTAATTGGAAGGTCATCCAATTACTGGTGGTGTCCCCTGGTGGTTCCTTGTTGCCCTAACTGGCCCCTTTGCCCCACCTCTGTGCTTTTCGGATTAAGTAGCTGGCCGTAATTCAATGTAACTTGGGTATTCTGTCCATCATGTGGAGGTGAGCTCCTGAGCTGAATTCTCCATGTTAAAGTGTGCATGTGTGGGTGTTTTGCTGTCTCAACTCACATTCATAGTGGGTCAGGCCTATACTTGGTAGCAGTGTTGGCTAATCTAAGTCTAATCTAAGTTTGGATGCTTCTCTTGCTCCAGATATGTTGTAGCAACCTGATTTTTATGACCTGTAAGAGATTGAATTTTAGCAACCCACTTTGTATGACCTGCAAGCGACTGAATTTTAGCAACCCGATTTGTATGACCTGTCAGAGACTGAATTTTAGCAACCCGATTTGTATGACCTGTCAGAGACTGAATTTTAGCAACCCGATTTGTATGACCTGTCAGAGACTGAATTGTAGCAACCCGATTTGTATGACCTGTAAGAGACTGAATTGTAGTGACCCAATTTGTATGACCTGTATGAGACTGAATTGTAGCAACCCGAATAGTACCCGGTTATATGTTATAGATGTGCGTACAACGATACGTAATGTAACAATATTTCCTGTCTGTGAATTGGCATCATGTTGTGGACTCCCAAGCCTTGTCTTATCCTTGTCTTATCATTATTACATCAGCAGCTGATCATTTAAGCTTGCTAAGCTTCAAATCAATAGTATTGAGACATTAAGGCATGAGATGGTGTTATTGTTGCATCTAGTGAGGGTAGTGCCTAGTGAAAAGAGCAGGTCCTTCGCATTGATATATGATACAAAACGACACACACATATATCTTGTCAGTCGTTCCACCTGTTGTGGGACAGATACAATCAAAGTGAGACAACAGATATATGCAAGATGAGCCGTTTGTTGAGTGCTGTGCTCTTGCAGTTGTCAAGAATGAAGTTGAATGGCTACAAGAGAGTCGAGGTGCCTGCGGAGGACGACTGCATTGGGGGGCTGGGATGACCTTTGCTGCTTGTCCTTGTAAAGTGGAATAAATGGCACATAGTCCTGGTGTTCTAGCCAGGCTGGTCATGTAAGGGTCAAGGAACAAGACTGCAGGGGAAAATCCATCAATGTTTAACGAGGCTTGATCCAACCCTCTCCACAAACACGCAATGCTCAACTTCTTTGTTTTCCGCTACTAGCACAAACTTTGACTTGTTTTTTGACCTCATAACCTCACTGTTGCCCAAACAACCTCTAGCATTCGAGCAAATGAGACCGATTTCCATCAACAATTCGTGGAAGGTCGAAGGCGTGTTAGTGTCTCATTTATAAGTTGGTTGTCATTGTTTTTGTTTCAGTTCACAATATATATTTTGAATTTTATGGTTGTGTTACTGTCATTGGCAAAGTACCAGGGCAGAGTGTTGAAGTTATGTGGTGGACTGAAAATCCTGCGAGCTAGAAAGTAAAAAAAGGTTGATTTTCTTTGAAATATTGACTGGTCCCAGAACGTCTACCCTCTCTTCTCTGATGTAGGGACTGATGAATCGGTCTACCGCTCTCTCACACACTGAAAACTTTGAGGACAAAGAGCTCATGAGGTGTCTTTGTGATAAAAATTATACCTGCCAAGTCCATAGTCATTCTTCTACTAACTAGGTGGGCATAAGACATGCGATATTTGTCTGAGAGAACTTAGCCTTCATGTGACTAACTTCTACTTGAGAGATTTTTGGTGTAAGGTGATGGGGTCATAAGGAAACAAGAGGTAATATCATAATACATTTGGTAGACACTGAAGCTAGATGCCATTGCCAGTTGTGACTCTCTATAGTTATGTTATGTTCATTGTTGGTTTGGTTTCCCAATTGCATCTAGATTTGACAGATAACTGAGTGCCAACTGATGGTAATTTAATCTAATCTAATTCTCGTCATTGGACGACTTCCCATCGATAAAGGACTTCCGTGTCACGTGGCTGTAAAAGTAAAAAAAAACCAACTCCAAACAGAGGCACTCGTTCTAACTAGGAATAGAATCAGAAGTAAGTCCGTGTGCTCTGCTCACGACCAGTGTACAGAGATGCATTACATGCACAAAACAGATAAACCTGAGCCTGACTGTGGTCCATTTGCAAAATACTGCCACTGGTCACGCCAATTCTCACGCAAAACGTGAATCTCCGAGTCATTCGAGAATGCTGACGTCATGTCTGGCTGGACCCATTGACGTCAAGTGGATTGTTCTGCTCCAAGTACCCTTCTGCTTTGGATTAAAAAATGCACTGGTTTAGTTCAAAGATATAAACAGTGATAAAACCACAGTGCTTCTGTAGAATTTAGTGCATCTTAACTGAGTGTTGAGTTTTTTCTTTCTTTGGTGACTGATGTTTTGTAGAGTGTTTTCATTCAAAAACCTACAACACTCATGCCATTAATTACCATCATGGAAAGTGTATACACAGCCAAAAGTTTTTCCCACTGTTAAGTCCTTGATGATATGCCTAGTCATAGTGGATGCTGCAAACATTAGTCAATGTGATTAACAATAGACTGTGATTTATGTAGCCCATAAAGGCCGTACTTTGCTTGCAGGTGGGTGAATGTACATTCTGCTTGTTTATATGAGAGCAAACAGACGTGGACGCTATGTCTCCCTTACTCAGCTAATCCAACTGTCACAAATTGCTCCAATAACTTTCTGGCTTACTCGTCGTTTTCCCAGGCAGTGATTTAAGAGATAATAATGTTCCTTCTCTACGTCGAGTGAGAAAGAAAGTGACATTTAGCTGTAGAGTTGGTAGTAATGCTAGTTAATTTTATTTAATGTGTCAGTAGATATGATTTTAGTGCTCATTGGTAGTACTAGTTTTCGTGAATATGCACATGAAATTATCATATTGATCTTTAAAATAGAGCTTATGGATTGTTAGGATTCGTTTTAAGCTTGTTGTCAATGTGATTTCACAATTAACATTAATTTACGACTGCAATATGCTGGACTTTCCAGCACATTTAGCTCATGCAAATTGACACCCACATGCTCTATGAAATCGTATAATGACTGCAATGAAATAAATTCGTGGTATCACATTTCTAATCTATATCACATTTCTAATCTATATCACATTTCTAATCTATATCACACTTCTGATCTGTACCCATTGCTTTATCTCTGATACAATCTTTGACATACCACGGAATGACTTCTCATGTTTGTGTTGATACATGATACTGGTGTGAGAAACAAACTGATGGAGATAGCCATGGGGTAGTGATACGGTTGTGCTGGTATCCTTATACTGGATGGTAGATTTATAGATCCCATTACAAAACATAACAGAAACACTATAGTGATGTGATTTTCAGATGGAAAACAAATCACCTGGCCTTGACTGAACTCATGAACAGTCTCTCTATTGGGTCATAATGACTGTAAACACTCACGATGGTTACGGATAATGTGTGTTTGATTAAGTTAGGACAGTGATTCAGGCATTTTATAGAATTTACGGTAATGTACATTGTATAGGCGTGTGTGGTCATGTAGGCATGTAATATTTTTAAGTGATGCGCTGGCCATTTTGATAGTTTAGGTCTTTTGCCTTGAACCCAGAGCAGAATATATTCGTAGAGAAGGTCTGTTGATGTGGATCGTGAAACAGTGTCTACCTTCACCCCTGCATTGATTTAATTGCAGAAGCAAATGTACTACCACAGCCTTGAGCTTAGCGGGGCAAATTGGAAAGTTAGGAGAGTGGAAAAAGGGATGGCCTGGTAATATATGAATTTACAGGACAGTTGTGTAATTAAATCTAACGGGTGTGTTGAATCAGAGGCCATTTGGAATGAGGTGCTGTTGCAGGCTGGCTGTGTTCCTATGCAGCAAGGACTTAGTGGCAGAGGGGCTCCATCCTTCATGGCCTGCTCCTGTTGGGCTGGGCAGATAGCAGGCTGTTTTATAGAGGATGAGTAGGGGCCAGGGTCAGAAAGACTTGCCCCAGCCCCAGTATTTAACCTGCTGCTAACCCCGCTAGCATCTTAAGCAACCTCCTTTGACCGAATTGGGATGCTGCTCACCACCTCTCAAATTGCTGTTGCAGAAGCCCCGGCCAAAATACTGTCTGCAGCAGCAGCTGACCGGCATCCCTCCTCCTCATCATCACCTGTGTCACTCTACCCTCATCTCGACTTTTTGACCACATGTTCCTCTGATTTTGGCCCCGTTTGTTTTTTAAATAAAAGAACTAGGTTACTCCAATTTTCCATGATTAAACTTTACTACAAAAAAGAAAGCTACAAGTGCTACATGAGTAGGCAACACCAGCTTCCTAGCTAGTCTTTGAAATCGCAGTTTACAGTGGCTTTTAATTCTGTTTTTCGGCAGAAATTTTGAGTTTATTGTGTAACATTTCTTTTATGAAGCTTTCTAGCATTCAGTTAAGACGCTTTGAAAGTTCTTTTGAAATATATTTCTTAGAGTTCATTTATTTCTATTCGCTTCCTAAATTAGCCATAGCTTATGATTTTCAGAAGAATACTATTTTTCGATCTGATACATATATTATGTTTTTACACGGTGTGTTGTTGTAAGGTGCTATTTATTGTTGATACCATTTGTCGTTGTCTGATAGAAAAGTTTGTAAACAGACTATTGCTTTGCCATATATGACCGTACAATACATTTGCAAAATAAATGCATCACGAATACTTAGCTTCCCCATGGGAGCATTTGATGTGAGTGACATATAGCAAATTGCTGATATGTATCACTGCCCCAATGTACTACTAAATGTAACAGGTTTGCAATTGGGATTTGTCTTGATTGATGGATAGCCTTATAAATACATAGCTCACTTGGCAAACACATCTTGTAAACACATTTTCTGTCTGCTGCTGAATCAGCAGCATCTACATCACTCTAATCAAATATTTTTGTGGCCACATTTGAGTTCAAGACAAATAAGAAGTTCTTGTGAGTGTCTGAGAGGATTATTAGGACATCTTTCTGCAGATGTGATGACTTTCTCTTGTGGAGTAACTCAAGGTCCTTCCCTGTGGATGGGTTTATGTGGTATGCCCTCAATAAACTTGTTCTTGAGCCACTTTTACCAAGTCTATATTCTCCTTTGTTCGACTCTCGCAAAATGACCTTGAAGATGTTGCTTCTGTAGGCCGTTATGAATGATGGATTATGATGTACCTAAGAAATTAATATGTTTTTGACAATTAGCATTCATAAGGGGTCTATGATCCAGAAATTGAATGTTTTGTGATCTATGTAAATAACAAAGAGGTCATCATTGAAGAATATTCAAATCGATTGCTGTTGTGGTAGCTACTGGATGTTTTGCAAGAGAAAGTAACATGTTCAAATGCTAGATATGTCTCAAACACCAACTGACAGAGGCAGACGTAATGATGAGATAATGCTGATGATAAGGATAATGTGGTTCTTATAATGGTTCTAATTTCAAAGAGAAGTAACAATATAGTGTTCCAATGCTAGATATGAACTGGGTAACATATAACATGCTCCAAAAGTAAGAGAAATGCCTTATGAAGACGACCGTAAATAGCCATAAAGGGGTTTGCAACTGGCTCTGCTAGGGTGGTTAGCAACAAGGGAGGGGTGGGATGGAGAGGACGGGTCGAGCCAGCATTTTCTTGCAAGGAACAGACTGAGGGCTGACAAGAGGTTCAAGTGAGGCGAATGTGTGAACATGATAGATTGAGGACCCGGCTTAATGGGCCACATCCCAACTCAGCCAGAAAGCAGATAAATGCAGCAGAGGTAAAGGCTGGGTGTCTTTGGGTGTCTTGTGCACACTCCTCCGCAGTCCCAACCACCAACTTTCGTCCTTGACTGAACACAAGACCCTTGCCAATGCCCCGCCTGATCCCCAACCCTCTGGATTATCACACCTTGCTTGCTAACACATTCTGCCTGGCTTTTTTAAAATGTATATTTTGGTGTTTCATTACACTGGGCATTAGTAGGAATCTGATTAGATGGTCTATGGTCAGTTTTGGTATGTACCCATGTTTTATGGTTTATGTAGGTAGGCTACACGTGAAATCACTCAAATATATTCATCTGTTGATACCATTTAAACGGTGATTCCATCACATTATTAAATGGTGATTGCATCACATTATATGGTCTTTTGATATGCTAAGATCTTTGCTGCTTTAAAATGATGTTTGTATCTTCCCTACCACTGTTGTAATTCACAGGATAAATTAATAAGGAATGAATCATAACCTTGGTATCAATTCACATCTATTGAATATCAATGAGTTCGTTACAGGAGGTCAGTGCTTTTTATGTATGATGTATACATCTCCAAATTGGGTGGGGGCCTAGCTCGGTGGTAGTGTGCTGGGCTTCCAACCACTGGGTCCTGGGTTCAATTCCCGGTGGAGCCTAAGCTGGATGGCTGTTTCATCATTCATCTCATTGCCATGGTCCCTGCCTGTCCTAATTAGCCCATCAGATGCAGAAATACAGGATGTAAAGCCCTAATACACCCACCACCTACATCTCCCAATTAAGTTATGTCCAATTAAGCATACTGAATGAAGTCCAATTCATCTTCATACGTGATATGAGCCTAGAAGGTAAACAGGCCCATCAATCTGGATAGTGAGAAGTACCAAGGAGTCCTGGGGCTTGGTTAGCATCTCAAACACGCCCAGCTTACTTGCTACATTAAGGCCGCAGAACCTTTGCTTATTTGGTCCACTCCCGTCCACTCTAGTCTTGTTTAGCCTGAAACTGTGTAAGTCCCAACTTAAGGCCAGTCCTCTTTGACATTTGCTGTTATTGCTTGTCTAGAAAACAAGGCACCAGACAAGAAGGTGTGGGACTGCCCCTCTTGATATATTGGTATTTTAAGCAGATTGTCTCAGTGGCCTTTGCTGCTGTTGCTGTCTCTTCGTTAAAGTGATGTGCCCGGTAACTTAATGTTGAAAGGCAATCTTAAGTTCCACCCAGTATTTTTTGGAACGACTTTATTGTGTGATTCTTATAGATCTATGTAGATAGATATAATTTTATTGGCAAAGAGAGAGAGAGGACAGCTCTGACTTTTTTGTCATTTCAATGGGATGAGTCTCATACGTGTAATTAATCAAAGCCACATTTAACAGGTATGTTTCATTCAAAATATTATTGATAATATAAGAGTAAATACACAATGGCGATACTGTTAGAATATCCCGATTAAAGTATCTCTCTCTATTATACTCTTGTGAATATTTCTGAACTCTTTTTTTCCCCTGAGTCCAAATAATTGTGCATAGCTGAGTATTTTCTGTTTGATCACTATTACTGGACGATCATTATGTTTCATGGCAGGCTACACTTGTCCGCAAAGAGAGCAAGGGTTATTGCGCGTGCGTGCTAGGTCAAGGATCACCAATGAAGGTCAGCGGTCAGATGAGCAGTCATGGCAGTATTACCCTCCAAATGCCTTTATGGTCACAATTGGTCACTAGAGAATATTTCTGTCAGGTCAGGCACAGCTGAGTTTCAAGTACGAATGTAATGTTGAGTCATTATTGACTGGTCGCAAAGTGTCGTCTGATAACATTACTGCATTTCTATTCAGTTCAAGCAACGCACGTGTGAGATTTGGTGTTTTAGGTATTCTGATTACTGCAACAGTAACAATATTTTTCGTGACTGGATTCTGATCTTTCTCCAAGCTATAAGTCGATTGAAATTCTCAAACACCTACACAAAACGTGGGTTTGTTTTTCCAAGTGAACAGTAATATGAGGTTCCTGGGGTTTCTTGTAGGGGACGCTGTAGTGCCTTGAAGGAGGTCGACCCATCTGGTGGCCAAACATCTTTTGTCTTGGTGTATCAGGTCTCGTTTGCTGATGAGTCGGCAGATGGCAGCATGTTGGCTTTTAGGGTGATTGAGAGAGTGCATGTGTACTCTGGTGTCTTCAGTTTGCTTTACACTTGATCTGGAACAACTTCCGTTCGTTTCCCGCCAACACCTGACACCCTTTGCTATTAGCGCCACCATGCGACAAGAATACGAAGGACATTGAAATTCTCGTCTGCTGTCAGTCTAAGTCTTCGTCTGTTTTGATTCAGTTTTTCTGTCTGACTCCTAATGTTATTGTCACCTGTCTTGGCCTCGTGGAGCAAATCCAGGTGGTGTTAAAAATAATGTCTGGAAAATAATTGGAATGTTGTCAGAAACTGCCTAATCCCGCTGCTAAATGCAGGTGCTGCTATTTTGAACCTCATGTGCTGTAAGTATCTCCGACCTTCGTAATGAGTGAGTGGATAATGGACCGAAATTCAGGATATTGTTGATTCAAAATTACTGGTTCTTGTGACAATAGTTTTAAAAGCCTAATAGGAATGATCAAGCAGATGATGATTCTCGCCGATGTGGATCTTCATGCAACTTCTTGTGCAATTTTTGCTTACATTTTTAAATTATTTTTAAACGTGTGTTTCAACACCCTTCGCTGAGGCATTCGACTGCAAGTGAATCAATACATGTGGAATACCACACTGTATCATTCCACTCAGTTTGGCACTCAGATCCCAGAATTAATTGCAATTAGCAGCAGGCACCTTGGCCTTGCACATTTTGGCATGGTGTCGTGTTCATCATACTTATGTTTGTTGATAATCTAAATGAATGTTGTCCATAGTGCACCTAATATGCTGTTATTGTGGTGCTGTTTGCTCAACTTGTTTGCCTTACATGCGTGTGCTATATGAAGCCATAGAACATCGTAATGGAGCGGAGCAAAGGGATCAATCAGTGCATTTCTGCTCTCTTTTGAGTGAGACACTTATTCAATACAAGATTGGCAATTTGTTGAACAATCTATTTGTTCCTGAAATTACAGTAGAACTTTATTTTAAAATTAATAGCCTCACATGCAAAAGCAGCTTTGTAGCAGACATTATGGACAAAGTTCGTAGCAGCTGCAAGAACATACGAAGTTTGGCTGAAACGCTGGACCAAGGTCTTTATGCATTGGAGTCAGTGTGTTATTTATGGGTAAATCAGTGTTCCTTTGAAAGTGTTTGTGAAAAATTGCTCCTCCCTGGGAAGTATTAGAAAAATTGCTGGTCCCGCGCGACCGAACGCCTCTAATGGAGGGGAAAGTGTGCAGCAGGCAGCCAACAGTTTGTCATAAGAATACCATCAAGCCAAAAGCCCACACAATCACACACAATTACGCCTGAAATAGCTGGCCCATTCAAGTGCAGATTGCGACCCAACCACAGCTATCCATCCTCGTGCCAGTGCACCCTTGGGCATCTCCAGATGCTGCTGCTGCTGGTGGTGATGATGCTGTTGGTAGTGATGCTATAAGGCATTATGTTGTTGCCATACCCCCACATTCCTGTGCCTCCAAACCACCTAACTACCACAACCAAACTCATAATAGTTATGCATGGGACAAGACGCTACACTGGCCTTCCAGATGCAGACCTACGAACTTGCATACGTAAACTGTAATTACATATCCCCGGGTTGACGAGCTGTATCATCTGGTAACAAGGATGCAATTGGAACCTGACCCTTCGGCCTTCTGGGTGACCAACATGGGTTTGCTGCTATTTATGAGATCTACAACAGGAAAATAGACAACAAAAATAGTTGCAAAGCCTAGTAAATATTCGAAACTGAGTGTAACCAATAACATATTCACTTAATATATCATGCACAAAACTCAGACCTTGTCAATCCATGTTGATTTGAGTGGGGACATGTGTCGCACTAAATGCACTGGTTCGGTTCCCTGCTGAATTTATGGATTGCAAATTGGCATATTTTATGTGCAGAGATAAAAATCATGAATGAAAATTACAGACTGGTTGCGTGGCATCAGTAATTCGTATTCGTGTTTATTGGCCATAAATTAAATTTCTCGTAGAATTTCACATTGTGAACCGGGGATAACATCGAAAATGGTTAACTAATTGGGACAGCCTGAAGTATTTCCAACAAGATTGAGTTTATCACATTGACCCCTAACAAAATCAAGTTTTGATGATTAATTGAATATTGATCTGACGCAATATGGCTGAACCAGAATGCATTTGAAACAAGTTGTCAATTTGGTATTCCCCGTTGCATCATTAAATGGCAGGATGAGGGCCGAATATCATGAGTATCATGGAAATTAATACATTCTGTTTGCTGATATCATGCTGATATTCACAGATATGAGTGTGACATTGACAGTGATAACATCTAGCCTGGGCCATTTAATGATATCTTACGTTGATGAGTTATCAGAGGTAGTGGCACTGCTGCCATCCTATGCACATTGCTTGCCAGATATCAGCTGACGTTGACAGATGAGTGGTCCATGGGTTGAACTGTGCGAATCCTGCTGCAGCTTTCTTGGGCCGTCTCAGAAATTGGCCACAATTTTTATCAGCTGCAACAGATCTCTTCCTTGTCACTCTCAGTCGTGATCAGAAAGACTAAAGCATCCTCCCAAACACACATGCCTCTCTGCAAGTCTCTTGGCTGCCAGGGATTTGGTGCAACTGTATAAGGGGTGAAACTAGGAGCTTGGCCTCCTAATACTTATAGATTCAGTGCTGCATTATAGGAACATATGTTTTTGTGATTATTCTACCTCATGCAACTGTTGTAGCTTCAAGCAAACTGTATAAAGCATGGGTGAGAATTGGACATTTACACTTCTGATGTTCGATCGAATTTAGATCTGTTAATTGGTGCTGTTACTTAATATAATAGCTCTTCGTTCTCCTGATATAAAAACTTAGAAGTGGATGCATTAAACTTACATCACATGGCATATATTATTGTTATCTACTTAGTTATCATACTTGAGAAAAAAAGTAAATTCTTAAAAGAATTTAACTTGTTAGCGAGGGAGCTTTCGACTGTACCTCATAGTCTCCACCAGCCTTATGCCGATCTTAGCCCAGTCACATAAAAATCTTACTTGTTCAGATCATGAGACAAACACACTCAGGTTGTGCATGCATATAAAATATACTTGATAGTAATCTTTTCTTGTTTTCTTATTGTATCTCGTCTCATGTATTTTCCCCATTTCCTTGACTGTTATACCACTTCTTTCACCCCATAATCTGATAATCTGGTGTGACAAAAGGCACTTGAATGACAGGGCCCTAGCGATAAGATGGCAAGGAAATTGGGCTTTATCAGTGCTTATCAGTTGCGGCTGATCCTTTAGGTGACAGTGGTCGCTTCTACCGCAGTCTGTCATAGATGGTCAAGCAATGGTCACCTTGGAGAGTTTGTAAGATAGGTTTGGTTCCAGAGGGGATTATAGTACCACCATCTCTGTCCTGGGTTCAGATGCTATATTGGATGTAGATGATAAGTGTGGTTTAGAATTAGATTTTATTTCGGTGAGTCATGTTGGTTGGGAATTTCTTAATCATTTTAGCCCACAGTTGGGCACAATAGTTGACTGTGGTGGTGGTGGATTAGGGCTTTACGTCCTGTATTTCTGCACCTGATGGGCTAATTAGGACAGGCAGAGACCATGGCAATAAGACGAAGGATGAAACAGCCATCCAACTTAGGCTCAACCGGGAATTGAACCCGGGACCCAGCGGTTGACTTGAGGAAAATACAGTTCACATGCTTTTTGACATCTTTTCTCTTAAATAAACTATAATAAAGCACTTTTCCATTCAAAATAACAATTCTAACCATTTTCCTTTATTTCCATCGAGGTCTTTTGCAAATTTGTTTCCATTTCGGTATTTAATTCTTTATTTTGTTTATGACATTTAGTGCAAGTGAATGTGAAAATTTTGACCCGACTGTAAGTATCATGTACCTGTTTCAAATTAGTCAAGTGAAACCTTGAAATTCATGTGTGTCGTTAATAGTGACTTAATATCAACACTGACCAGATCTAAAAGAAGGAATTTAGCAGAGGTACAAAGTGGTGCAATACATGAGTTAGTTGTTGCCTAGAGATTCAGTTACAATCCACTAACAGGAAGCTAGTTTGTTGTGCACCCTTGAGTGGTGGGTGGCAGGGTGGGGGTGAAAGTGGCTGCTGCGAACCAATCCTCGGGGTATTTAGGGATCAATACTCTGAAACGATGTGGAAATGTGAGATTAAGCCTTTGACGAACACTCTGCTCCTCCCCTGTAATTCTTCTGTAATCCAGTGATGAACATGACCAGCTTGCTAGAGCTTCTGGGCCGGGCTTCTGGCTCTGTTGCTGCTACTGCTGCTACTGCTACTGCTGCTTCAATTTGCAGGTGGGATGGAGCTGGCTTAGTGATGTTAAAAAAGCACTCTCCCTCGTTAAAGGATTTAGCTAAATTGGGAGAAAATGGGTTTATCACACTGCTGGCTCTGATCTGTGTTTAAAGTGGCAAGAGAAGCAATTTTATTTCTGTCCACCACAGACAGAAAGTTGTTGGGTTGAGGCTTGTATTGGATTTGTCCCCGCTTGTACAAAGAGTTGGCTAACTGCTTCATCTGGTGAAAAAGTGAGCTTAGAATTAATTTAGGAAGCAACTAAGTTGTAAGTTGAATCAGGGGGTTACTTGTATTGGTCCGTTTGTGATCAAGATTCGTTTTACATCTATACTGGGTTATATATATAATAGTATATGTATATATATACTATATATTTAATAGTACAATGTAATAATCGTTTTATAACGTCACGAAATCACTACTTGTGTTCAGTGTTCGTGCATCTGCACTTCTTGTGTCATTGAATGGATTGTGTGCGAAATAATGGTGACTGCTATAATGTTATTTCAGCAAAAAGCAGTCACTATTATGACATTGACCTTGACGTAAAAGTTGCACCCAACTAATAGGTAGATTTTATGGACTGTATAAGTTGACCTTGGTTTGGAATGGAGATAGCTGTAGGCCGGGGAGCAGTCTTACGTAAAAGAGCCATTAAACTAAATGTTATGGTTATTTCATGCATGTTCTAGATTCACATGTGATAGGTATGCCTTGTGGTTCAGTTTATGAATATGCAATGGTGAATCTTCCATCATGTTTATGGATCTATCTGTTTGTTTTTATGGATGTGACTGATCAATGCTCTTTGCAAAAGTCGCTGAAGATTGTGGTCTGCCTTTGACCTCGTTCAGTATTCCTGTCATTTATGTCCTTTTCCTGCTGCCCTTTTGGTGCTAAAATTGCATCCAAACCTTTTATGGCGTGACCACTAACTTACCAACTGACCAATAGAAAGACCATTGGCCTGAGGTGACCAGTAGGTGACCAGTACGTTTCTGCTGTAGCTTCACCTTCGTGCACAACGCTTGACATTTAGTGTGCAGATTTAAGTCATCCCTTTTCCAGTGTTGTGTAAATCGTTTTCTTATTTGATCTGTTCTGAGGTTATTGGTATAGAATCCTATCCTAGATCTATTCAGGAGGATTTGCTGTTCTGTACAGCATGTTTAGTGTATGTATTTCTGTATTTCTGTACATAACCCATTGTATTTAATACATTGTATGACTCAGACATTATAACCTTTACCTACCATGACTGCCAAATTACAAAATGCCATAATGTCATCTAGTCATGAAGCCAACTGCATGTGTCAACGTTAGCTGATACCAACATAGGGGACAGGCTGGTGAAGAAAAAAGAACTCAGCAAATTGTATTAAGGAACCAAATATTCACTTCAAATGGAAAAATCAGACACTTGCCCAACAGGTTACAGCTCTACAGCAATGCATATCTTTAACACGAATTCTACACTGCCATAGCCCAGGGTGGCACTTGGAATAGTACTTTTAGAGCGAGAATAGCGGCCTTATAACGTGACAACACTGTAGTCTGAAAGTAGGCTGAGCAAAATGTGGTGTTCATTGAACCAGAATGATACCACATGAGTAATGGGATACCATGTTGCAAGAAAAACAGTTATGATTTTACCCTAAGTTGTCATTAAAAAAAAAAGACGCATACATGAATGTCTGAGACATAAGGATAGTAGGCTATTTATTCATAAATTATCCTTTGAGGAAATATTTCTGTGACAATAAATGAATTAAGAAACCTTACAGGAAGATTCCTCGGTTTAACATACATCTCTGAAGTAGGGACTGATGGATCGGTCTAGGTTTAACATAGTTCAACTACCTCATTCTTAATTTTTTGTTTGACTTGTTCCGGCAGACTGTAGACCACATACGTACCCTGCATAAGTGGTCATTGATTTATCGAGGTGATGAGAGTTACGAAATGAGAGGAGAGCTTTAATGTTGACCATTGCCCCGCTGCAACATGCTGAACGCTGATCACATGAAAGCATCCTCTCTTTTCATCTTGTTGTGTAATATTTGTTGACATCACCAACTGATTTGGCTATTGCGTCATCACTTTATAGCCAATTTATTATATAATATTGGGCAGAGATTATGAAACTCTAAATATTGTACTTTGATGTAGCGGTTTTGTTGAGATATTGATAGTAGTATTGTGCTTACAATATATATAATACATGTAGGCCTTAGCTATATATTATTAATAAAGAATAATGTTTTGAGACTATGTTCACTGATTAAATATTGATAATAGTATTGTACTTATAGGCGTTTCATATCTTTCAGGGGATAAAATGTATAATGATTATGCAAGATGAATAAGTGTCTCATTTAAATTGCATCATGCATGTGTACTTGCTAGAATGCACATAATTGTGTAGATTTCCTGTACCAAGTAACTTAAAAACTGGAAACGAACATTATTCATATTTTTAGTTCAGCTTTATTCCCCCCCCCCCCCCCCTCCATGGCCATTTTCGTTTGGGATAAGAGCCAACAGTAGCCAGTGCACTTTTTGTCACATTGGGATGATGTGTTTATCCAGCATTAAACAAATCTTATCTGCATTTAAAATGCCCTTTTCTCTGTGGAGGTGCATTTTTTCTATCTTTATTTCTTTGCCTCATTGTTGATTATATTGGCTAATAAAATGGGACACCATTCAAATTTAATGCATCTCAGTGGAATCATGTTCTCTTGATGTGGTTGAGAGTATTGGAATGACATTTTTAGCGCTGTTTTTGAAGGCCCTTTTTTAGGCATTGCTCATGGGGGTCCATTACTCCCGTCTGTTTCACATTAGGCCATCACTGGAGCGTTACTTTCACTAAAAGGTCACCGTGGGACGCGCACGATTTTACGTCTGCGAATAACTGCCGTGCTATAGAAAAAACGTAACGTTGTGCACGTCACAGAACGATAAACAACGTCATGATGGCTAGACTGCTGCTGGTGCACTAATTGAACTCGGTGACCTGGGAGACAGTGAGCCAGCAGACAGAGACAGACAGATACAGAGTAACATGTTGTAAATTATCCATGTGAGGTATTTGTCTAAAAAGATTTTGAAGGACTTACATGTGCAGAAAATATCAGTAACTCTTTATGCAGGTTATATTGTAGGTGTGATGAAAATACCACTAAAGTGCCCCTGAGCAGTATTTTTGCAAAAAGCCCACACAAATTACATTTGAATACATTATGATTGTGTTTATTAACTTGTTGGTTTAATTCTGGATTAAAACACAAGATGGCAGCAGGTATGATTTAGTTATATATCTTCCAGGTGATAGTTTAGAGCAGTACGTCCAGCTTGTAAAAGACCTAACATTTATTATGATGAGTACTGTAGTGATCCCCTTGCCTAACACCACTGTGCTTCCACTGATTCCAAAGCACAGAGGAATCCCGAAATTAATACCACAAAATATCAGGATTTTAAAACAATTCCGCTGGGTTCTTCCATGAGAATAGATCTTTGTAAGTTTCCGAATTAGGTTCACCACATGTTTCTTCGGATAATGATGTCACAGGGATAGTAGTGTCACAAGTAGATCTAGATGAAATAGCTTCTAGATGATCGTTCAAGCTCACTGCAACCACTAGATCTAAGCAGTGACTATTTACTTAAGTGAAAGGCTCTTATCTGTATTAGGTCTTGAAATATTAACTGATAAAATTGGTTTGGAAGATGTGCTAGTTAATATCTATCATATCTATCATATATTAAATAGAAATATAACTCAACAGTTGGTAATGAAGAATTGAAGATAATTATTTACAACGGCAAGGCAGGCAGAACATGCTTGAATTGGCCTGAAACAGGTCATGTGTATTCAATGCATTGTGTCATAAACAGATAAGAGCCTGACATTAGTCCTCTCTCAGAAATTTATCATATTGATATTTCCATCTTGGAGAAAGGCAAGCTGACATGTTTAGTGACCTATAAACATGGAAATGGCGCGTTTACCATCTGCTCTCTTCCTAAAATGGCAACTATCAAAGGGAGAATTTAGGATGTTGTGCAAGAACAAGGCAAGATCCATGGTTGGCAGGTAACTCGGCTCTAATGGAGAGTTGTCAATTTTCCCCTTTTTTTCCATATGGAGATTCTTATCCAGCTTTTTCTGCCAGCTTTAGCAGCAATGTCTCTTCTGAGTTAGTTCGGGATAGTGTGACAACATCTGACATTATTCCTATCTTAAATCATGTTTCACAAAATATTTAGCGAGCTACATCGTGTATTTGCTATACAGTGTGCCTCAATGAGGCATATTTGCAACCATTGGTCTAAAAACACTTACTTACTTTTTCTTTACTGTAGGCTCAGTGGTAACGAACTGGGCTTCCCACCCTTGGGTCCCGGGTTCAATTCCCAGTCTAGCTTAGTTGGATGGCTGTTTCATCCATCATCTCATTACCATGCATGCCAGCCCTAATTAGCCCATCGGGTGCATAAATACAAAACGTAAAGCCCTAATCCACCCACCAACCATTTCAGATACCTGACTTGGACGGACATATTTTGCAACAATACCATCCTGAATGTACTCTTGTTTTCAATATGGTTATTGCAATGCGAATACACTTCCAAGAAATGGTCTGTAGCATTTGGGCGTGAGGAGTGAATTTGCAGGGGGCAGAGTGTGTCTGCAGGGTGAAGGGAGCAACCAGTTGCCCCAGCCTTTCTCTATTCAACTAATGGAACCATTTGCAGCAAGAGAAAGTAGTGCTAAGGCAATGTGTCTGGCTACTAGAAAGATCTGCGCAGACAATTTGTCCCCTGCCTTTCTGATAGGTTGCCTGTGGACCGTGTTTATCAAGCAGTTTTTGTTTATTGGGTTTCTGGTCTTTGCCTTTGTGTAACTGTAACTTACAGTGAGCGCGGAATAATTAGTAGGGCCTAGACCGAAACATTGCTGTCATTTGCAAGCGCGCCGTGAGGCAGTTTGTCGGACTAGGTCTGAATCATCCCTCTTTTTAATTGTATGTTTGTATTGAACCAGTACTTTTTAATCATTGATTAGCCTCAATTTGGGACAGACATAATTCTCATATACAACATTTTGCTCTGTATATTTTCTTGTTTGCTTTTGTCTATTTTTGTTTTAAAATCACAATTCTCATAACTACTCAACAGGTATGCCTAAACAAACCAGTGCGTTTTAAAAATGACATGTGGTAGTGTTTAGTTCCACATGCTCATCTGTCTTGCATTAATTAGACAACAATGGCATGGAGAATTTCCATCACAAATCTGAATGTCTTGTTTCTTTAGTTTCTTAACCCACAGAAAGAGAAAAATGTAGAACAACTTATACAAATTATACATATAGTATTACATTGTATTCTGGCCCCATTGTTATATTGGATATGTAAACTTATATTGTCTCCATCTATTATGACTATTGCCTGGTTCTGTTGCCTAGTTCTATTCTTTTCTATGAGATACCTACAGAATATATAAAAGCTAGTCAATCTAAAGTTGCATGCAGCCAATCTGATTGTCCTTCTGTTCTTTCTCCTATAAATCCTATTGCATAGGGACGTTGTATTTGCAGTCTATCTTGCATAGGAACACAAGAACAGCCCTATGGCCCCCATATCAGGAAAAAGTGTATTAGTGAGCTGTGATTAAATACAACACCGTTCCATTGTGCCAGGGGCTTATCAATGGTGTTGCTTCAAGTAACACATGCGTTTGTGTTGATACAGGCTGTGCCTGGGAAATGGCCTGCCGTAATATACAACCAGGTGACCATGTTTGCTCAATGACTTATCCAGACTGGCTGGCTTGCCCTTTTTGTTGTGCTGTCAGGCTCCCACCAGAGCTCATTCTGTTTGTTTTATGTGCCACAGATATTGGCTGGATTCCGCATGTCTCTCACTTGCCACCAGGTGTCAGATATTGCGTCGTTCACCAAAAGAAAATTAGATTGTATACCGACGATATCCAATTGTTGTTTGAGTCGAATGTGTTTCCATTGCAGCAGACTGCCTGAACATCGATCTTGAGCGGCTCTTCTTGTTCAGAGTGCAACAGGGGGCGCCACGATCCATGTTCCATGGAAAACGTGGACCTTGCTGCCACCTCGTGTTTTCCAGTTTGCACTCTGCTGGCCACACCTTGTGGTACCCCTAGCAAAAGGCAATACTTTACATGTTTAATGAAAATGTTAATAAATATTTACACATTTCTTTTGATTTTTCAGATAACGAAATGATCACAAGTTTCTCCAATCCAAACTATGATGCTGATGCCCTGAACTCGAACCTTCCCTCCAACCAGTACTATTCTGACACAGACATTTATGAAAGTGTGGAATATCCTTCCTCGAGCAATGACATTTCTTCCAAACATAGGAGAAAATACAATGAATCTGGAGTAGAATCAGCTGCTTTGCTTTCTCGGGGGAGCAGTTTGAATTCTCCCGATAGCACTTTCTCTGTGGACAGTCGCAATTCGGTGGACTCCGGGCTTACCAGCCCAACAGAGAAAACCAATCTTCTTGTGGAAGTTGAACATGCAGAAACAGACTCTGGTGATGACGGATGTAAGCCCCAAGGCTTCATGGGATATTATGCGAGTCTGGAAAGGTCCGCTCGGTCACGACAGTCCAAGAGAACGATTGACAGCGAAGAAGACAAGTCGGAGGATGAGAGCGAACAACACAGCCAGTCCCAATCGGACAAGAGTGAGGACAAATCTGCCAGGTATGTTCCTCTTTTGAAAGAACTAGACTCTACTTTTTCCAAAACCAACATGTCACAAATTCTGCCTAAAAATGTTCGGTCTCAAACTGTCTCCAAGCCTAACCCATCATTACGTCTGCCTCTAGCATCTCGTCATATAAACTGACTAAGCTTTAAAGTTTGAAGTTCAAACCATGAGCATTGAGATAAACATATATATGTTGACGTTTTTTCAGGTGGAATTTGTGATATGCCACCATTTGCCAGGTTCCGTGGTTGTAAATTGCAGTATTTTTTTTGTAACAGCTGTAGCACATAGTTTCATGTGTCCAGTTAAATGTTGGAGAAAGTCAATGAAACTGTCATTATACTTTCTATTGGCCATGTGCAGTCATTCCTAGCTAATCTGGAAATTTTTTGTGAACTAATAAATTGGCCAACTTTGTCGATTCTAAAGGAAGCAAGGGAAGCAACCATAAGAAAGAGGATTAACATTTTAAAAAATGTGAAATTAGGTATTTCCTGAGGACACAGTGATATTAATGTTAATTTTGAGTTAGAATTACTGACATTTGCTTCTAACAGTTATTTTCCAAAGAAAGTTATGTGATGTGTTCACCGAGCAGAGGTTTCAATTCCATGATGCAAGCGAGGCTCATATTTCCAAATTGGCCGAATGGAACCAAGTTGAAGAAGAAAGCTTAGCAAGCGTTATGACAGCTGCAGTTGTCAAAAGGCATGCTTCGTTGCCTTTGACAGGAAGCAGAAAGTGTTCAGATTCTTCTTTGGAAGGAGCTGCTAAAGATATGAAGGGAGGCTGCTATTGATCTGAAAGTCAATGTCACTTTCGCCGCTGATACTACAATCTGGCAAGAGGTGACCAATTTGTCACCCAGAATAGCTTTGCAAGCATAATTGAGAACATTCAGGCTTAGAACGTTCATGCCCATATATGGAAGTAGGGTAGGGACCACGTGAGAGTGACGTCACCATCTGACTCACTGGTTGTCCGTCCCAACTGAGATTAGTAACGGTATTTGTCTTGTGCCAACAGTGTGTGAGATTCCCTTGGGAAGATATGCATAGAATATTCCATATGGGTTGCAGGGAATTGGGTTGATGACTTTTAAACAGGTTTCGTTTTCTCAAGAGGTCTCGGTAGAAGAGTTCATTGGTAGCAACATCCTTGATGAGTCACCGATATGGTGGATGTGGAAGAGTATCGACTGGGCTTTAAATATTCTAAATTGAGCTATAGCGCTTATGGAGAATTCGAAAAGCTAACCAATGAACCATGAAATGTAGAATTGAGATCGATATGAAAATCAGTACAGAAAATGAGACCTCTGCTGATGTAGCTTTTAGCCTGATCACTTTTTGCCTCAATCTCTTGTCAACAACCACTCTCGTAAGTTTTTGATATCACTTCTATCAGAATATTAAGCTGAGCCTGGTCTGTTGTGGTGATACTTTGATATTCTCGAGTGTGTATCCCACTGGTTTATTGGGATATTGGAATCCTAAGAGCAAAGATACCCAGGGCTGTTGCCATTCATATCACCTCTTAAGGGCATTTTAACTTAGTATGCAGGAGATGATGTGGTCTGTTATTGTGCTGTTCTTTCCTAACACAAACCTCTCATGCCCTCAAATTGCTGCATGTATTTTTTAGTGAGGTTTAATTTCCTGTCACTGGTCTTTTGCTGGAGTAAATAAAGTTGAGCATGAATCATTGTCAATGTCACTTGTGGCGACAGATTCTGCAGCAAATGTCACAGGGATGTGATTAAATATGGAGAAACAAGCAGCTTGCTTGTCTGGCTCACCACATGAATATTTCACAGAGGTGCTGCTCCCTTCCAATTTGTCCCTGCCCTCGGCTCTGCTTTTGTATTGCTAGGGTACATAAGCCTGTTTGTTGGAGTTAAGCCTGCTCTATGTCTCCTATGTGTTTGATTTGTTTTTGGCTTCATGTTTTATGGCTGGCTTTTTTGGTATATTTTGCAGATCATTATCAACAGAATTCTTTTGGAAATATCTGCGAGAGTTAGCATTGACCTTAACTTCTAAAGCTGTCTAATCGAATCAATAGACTGCAATCCATTACTTGGTTTTATTGTAAAACAGCATAAGCCAGCTAAAGCCTGGAATAGTCAGAAGTGGCCAGCTCTAGCCAATTATGGCTACAGCAAGGAATAAGCTGCTACAGCTGTCTACAGTCAACCGTTTTTGATGGAACTAGCTGTAGTATTATGTTATCAAGATGATGGCATCAACATGAAGCCTCTTGCCCTCATGGCTACATAAAATCATTGACTGCAGGGAATAAAATTACCCATTGCTCAGTTAATTGTCGAACAACACACATAATGTTAGTGTAATTACAAGTGACTTATTATTCACCTTATCCTTAGCCTTCATCTCAGGCCACATGACTTTGTTTCTTTCGTTTTATCCCCTGCACCCAATGCTGTTGATGGCACGCTATATGTTTTTATTATGGTATGACTACAGCAAGGTCATCTTTCAAGGCATATAACGTGAGAGTGAATGGCCATAAAGGTTCATTGGGATGATAGGCCTATGGCTCTTTTAGTGCGCTTTGATGGCTACTGAGTCCAGAGGCAACAGTTTTTATGCCCCACTCAGGTCTTCTCGTGTGCAAAGGCACCTTGTGTTGGAGGAAAATATTAAACATATTGCATACACTCCGCATAGAACAATATCGTTGTTGTTATGTTGAGAATGGGCGTATTACACACACCTGTAAACATGCACTGGACGACTGAAAGTTAATCTCGAATATCAGCAGTTAATAGTATTGTCATTACACTTCTGTCAAACGAATCTAAAAATGGTGTTGAGCCTTTCTACCTAAATTGTAGTTGCAGATTATGTAATGCATTGTTTTTCGGTCTATTGTCATAATAGCTGATTCTGGCAGATGGCGAATTGTATATGCAATGGTATATGAGTTGTCAG
This sequence comes from Alitta virens, assembly GCA_932294295.1. Taxonomy (NCBI): domain Eukaryota; kingdom Metazoa; phylum Annelida; class Polychaeta; order Phyllodocida; family Nereididae; genus Alitta; species Alitta virens. The sequence goes on along the minus strand of OW028577.1, from coordinate 31,910,071 downwards.
ATCTGGTATTTTAATTGCATAGATTAGGGAATTGTAGATATGGTATACCAATGAGGATGGTTGTGCAATTTGGAACTGCAGCTTCATGTATCATTGGAAATTCCTTGCACAACCCACTTACTAATGTATCAGTGAGTAGGAATGGAGAGTGAGAAAGAAGGAAAAACAAGGAAGCAGAAACTGACAGAAAGAAGGTTGTAATTGGACCTGGGCCCATGTGCCGTTTAGAGCTGGTGGCAGCCCCATAGTAGCACATTTGAGTGAGCAGTCTTTTTTTCGCTCCTGGCCTTGGTAGCCTTGCTAATGCCAGTGAAGACTTGCTGTCTAGACATATTGGGAACTGATGGAGCAGTTATCTTGCTTGGTTGCTAATCAGAAGAAGCAATATGGAGAGTGTAGCAACTGAAGAAAGACTGGCCCTTGCACTCTGATGCGTCAGGGTCCACAAGGTGTGGCGGAGTCTGGCAAGGATCAATACTGGAACACATTCACTTGCAGCTTAGAAACGACTGAGGACAAACTCAAAGAGCTGATCAGTGGACACCTTGCGGTCTGTGCTAGGCTGGTGCTTGTGTCGTACTGTTTTGCCTGGACCCAACATGTATTGATGCTAACTAGCTCTCTCTGGGATGCGGTTGTACTCTGCGTCACAGCAGCAGCAGAAAGCAGCATCAACAGCATCAACAGCATCAGCAGCAGCAGGGTGGGGGACAGAATTGAGTCAGCAGCCAGTCAGGACACACAGACGGATGGAAGCTGCCGCCATGTTGAATTGCGGACCATCTTATGTATGACAATGCTGTTGGATGCAGAGCGCTAATTCTCTGGCTTGACAGACAGCGGGACGATTAACATGGAGCCGTGGTTTATAGAGAATCAAGCGTTCAATGTGGTCAGCAATTATGAACTAGTCTTATTTGCTGCTAACATGGTCAACCAGGGCAACAGGGATGAAGATGAGGAGGATGGGGACTGGACAGCTGACCTGACCTCTCAGTCCACCACTGACCTCACCCTCATGGCCGAGCAGTTGACCACTGAGCAAATGCTCGGACACACTGACCTTCGTCTTCAGGAATCTGACAAACCTGATGTTGTGTTGGAGCCGGATGAAGGGTGAGTGCTACGTAATGTGTATAACTAATGATATTACACAACAAACAGGTTGGAATGAGCGAAGTTTGTGGAATTTAATTTAGTACCATCCCAAGTGTAAGGAGTAAAGCTAGGATATTCACTTTTTCCTATGGAGTCCGATGAACCTGTTTTGTTTACATGCAGCACATACAGTGTAGAGTTTCATAGTTGATGGTGTCTGTTCTATATTATATAACAACCTTATGGATTTACATGGATTGTTATTGTGTTGCTTAGTCAGCACAGCAACACCAGTTTCATTCTTAATTCATATTAAGGGAGGGAGATGTGTTTTTGCAATAATACAAGAGAGACCATGGCTTTGCAAGATGGTTGGGAGTCATGCAATTCAAGCGTCATGGAGGAAACTAAGCAGAGAAAGTACAGGGATTGATGACATTGACAAGGCTAGTGAAGAGAGAATGGCATCATTTCTCAAGTGTCTAGCAGTGATTTTGGAGGTTTCGAGTTCATTTATTTCTCAGGAAGCACCTGTGTCAGAGAGAGGCGTTAATTTTGCCAAGCCAGCGATTGCCATAAACCTAAAAGCCTATTTTGAACTGCTGAGTGACGTCGTGATGTGACGCAGTGAAAATTGATTGCTCTAAATTTGGTGCTCCATCAAGAGAGAGAAGAGGGATGCGCCAAGTATAATATCACAACAAAGGCTCGTGTTTGGAGCTATTAATTCACTGGGGAAATAATAGACAAAGCCTTCTTCATTTGCCCCACTGTCTTCTGATGCAGTGTATCAATTTCTACTATAGCTGTTAAATCTTTGTTGAAGAAATGATCTTCTGGCTCCGACTCTGACTCTCTGTGGAATTACAGTTCGTTTTGTCCTATCTCCATCCAGATATGCCCTATTGGTCGATTTATCTGCTAATGGAACGTCTCTATGACGTCACAATGATGACGTCTCGAATGTGACCTCACGTAGCCCTGAATATATTCAGGGTTGCCTCAGCTAACTTCGCTGCTTAAAAAATAGTCAATGTTTGGTAAACTGGTATTGATTGTGGGGCAGGGTAATTGAGCAATTGTCTGTTTGAGTGGCTGTAATTACATGGAATGTGAGAGTGTTGATGGGGAGGCGGGTGTAGTGCTGCAATTGAAGTGCTTTCGGTGTTGTTTATTGCACCTTTGAGGTCGTTATCTGCACCTTTGCCTAGCTGGGCATTTGTCGCCCTCTGGGTGTTATGACAAGCTCGGCTATTACCTCCTGGGCCATTACTTCTGGCCCGCAGCAGCAGGGCTCCTGATTCCTATTTGATTTCATGTTCCATTCGACAGACATTCGTGTGGGAGGCCTCACTTTTCCGTCTAATATTTTCTTGCTTCAGGCTTAAACTGAATTGGGAGCTTTTTTTTTTTGTGTTTTAAGGAAGACACATTTGGAACCAGATGCTGATTTTGTCAAATTAACTGCTAGAAAATAATATCTCTGCACATGCCTTCAAAAAAATGGTATTCTCGCAAAAATAATCTTTTGGGTTGTTATGTTAATACCTGCAATTTATTTGTTTATTTAGAACTGTCTGTTGCAACTTATCATGAAATGAAACTATTTTTGTACCTCCTTTAAAATGACCAGATACCATGATTTTGTCAAGACTGCAACGCCCTGGTTTATGAATTGTCTGCAGAATTCAAAATCTGTATTGTGTTGTGGGAAATTTGCCAGGAAATAAAACAATGCTGCAACCTGGGTTTTATGGAACAAAAACTGATTTATTGTGTGCGGCTCCATTCTTCCCGTGTAATAAATCAATTACAATTAATTTTTGTACCGATGAATCACTTGTTTATTTTTACCTCAGTTACAATAATATTTAATTGGCTTTGCAAACACCTTGTGCTAATTTACTGTGGACTTGATGGTTGGAAATCGTACTCAATCTCTGGCAATTACTGATGTTGGCTTATTAAACAGATCATATGTCTGGATTGCCAACTTCTCTTATGAATATTATTTAGTATATTTACCATAGATTGATGAACGGTCTTCTTTCAATACATATATGCTGAGTATTGATAGATGATTCATAAGCTGGCATAGTGGCTCTAATCTGCCTCTCTATGCAGTTCATGGACCAGCATAAACAGACCTCTGGCAGCTGCAATCAATAGCTCTGCTAATACTGGCATGCAATGCAGAAACGCTGCCAGAATTATCTCCATTGTTCAGCTGCTCTATATCCACGATTGTATATGACTGTGTGGATTCTTTTCTTCTTGCTTAAATACAGAAATGGAGATATTAAATGGAAGTATGAGTAGATAGTTGTGTTGTAAAGAAAGTGGTCTGTTTCATGGCTTACTTGGCATAGAGATGATATGGAAGTTATATGAGACGGACCTTGTAACAGTTAAGACAAAGAAGAAAACTAACTGAAAGAACTAGTGTACAGATAAACCTGTGTTAGTCTGTAGTTAATCTGGCCGTGTAATACCTGTAGGTGACCGTTTAAAGTAGGTGACCGTTTAAAGCAGGTGACCACTCAATACAGGTGGTCGTTGGGGCCGGTTGGACTGTATATTTAAACTTGTGTTAGCCTGTCGCCCAAGGGAATAATTAAGAAAATTTGTCATTTACAACAGGTGGCCATTTAATATAGTGGTAAAACAATTAAAAAATACAGGGGAGTTGTATTGTAGTGGCTGTTTACAGCAGCTGGGCATTCTTTAGTCATGTTCAAAACCAAGACTGATGGGAACAATTTTTAACACTTTCCTTATTAATATAATGCCATAGAATCTCTCTAGGTGGCCCCACGATAGCGAAAACTCATGTTTTCTTAGTGGGGTCTCCCGCCATAATGTAAAATTGTTGTTGTTATAATGCTTATTTTCATGTAAAACTGCAAATAAATTAATCTGAATCTTTACAGGTGGCTGTCAGGGCAGGTTTGACTGTATATCTATATTTTAGTTGGAGTCAGGTCAAAGCAAGTTATTCAAGAAAAATTATTCTCATTTCTTTTCCGCTTCAACTAATTTGCGAAACTTGCTGGAGAGATGTAGGGTGGTCATCTCAGTAGCTTTGGGTCACCAAAATAGATATATCTGCTCTTGGTGTGGGCTAAGTTCAAATTCAGCAATAGGTTGGTGTTAAAAAGAAAGCTCTCGAGCAGATTAGATGTTTTGTGTTCCTGGAACTTGAATGTTCCATCCATTATGCTTGCTTCCTGTAGAATGTTAGGCGTTCATGAAATATTCATTTGACACACAGAGCTCTGCCTTTGTTGCTGCGAAATAACATAAACAGCTTTTCCCATATGAAATATCATATTCTGTGCCCCCTGGTTCTTTGTGTGTAAATTAATATTAAGCATATTTTGCTGTTATTTGTTTCAGCTATGACGACAAACTGAAAGACATCAATTCCCCAGACTCTAATGACAGTGGCATCCAACCGGATGTCCAACATATCCATGGGCCGGTCAACGATGACATCTATGCCGTAGTGGACAAGTCCAAGAAAAACAAATCGGATGATGATCCTAAGGTAAGGATATTACATGTTGAATTAATAATTGCCTTTGGTTGTGGAAACTACCCTCAGAAATCAGGATTAATGATTGATATATACTCCATATTTGAAGCCATGAATCATGGCACATTAATGTTGACATACTGGTGTAAATGTGAATGGAAGGACAGTTTTCTGTCTTATTTTGTCTCTGCAAATTATGTGGAAATAAGAAATGCTTCAACTTTAGGTGTATTTCGAACTTGACTCATATATATGACAATTATGATTTTAATATGACCCAATGTTATAAACAATAATAATATGGCAAGTGATTTATTCTAATTTAAAAACAATGCCTTCAATAGTATTTATATTCATAAAGTGAATTTAGACATCCTCCTTAAATAAAATGTTATTTTAGGCAAGTCGAGACCTTGCAAACATGCGTGTGCCTCTTTAGTTCAAACTTCGAAGGTTTTATTAAATCCACTTATGGTCCTGGATCTATGCTTGGTGCCTGTATTTATCTGGAAATCCCACATGTATACCTTAATACAGTCCAGGTGTGATTACATCTATGCATTATGAGGTCCATCAGCAGCAACAGAAGCAGCAGCAGTAGTAGCAGTAGATAGAATAGAAACATCAACAGCTGCAGCAGCAAAAGCAAACAGTCCTGCAAGGTTAGACACAAACATGGCTGGCACCATCAGCATCTCCTTATGCATTGCTCCTTTGCATGCCAATGTTGTTAACACGAACTGCCTCAGAGGCTTCAAAGAAATTGTCCTAAAAAAGAGAGAAGAAAGAAAAAAGAAATTCCAATCGAAGAGGGAGTCCCTTTTTGCTCCAAACACACGAGAAAGTCTCTCTGCTGCTTTTTCTCCACATCTAAAAGCTTCGGGGCTTGTGCTCCAGCAAAATTTACGAGGATGGTTTTACACTAAAGAGGAAGAAAAAGGAAGTGAGTTGTGCTTTTTATCTCCATGGAGGAAAGAAACCCTTTCAGTCATGCAAAATTAACGACTGCTATCGTGCTCGTGTCATGAAATAAATGGGTCATATGATATTTTTGTGATAGGGAAGTGTTTTTGAGAGGGAGTTAAGTGTTTAAGACCTACAGCTGTGTGGTATTGAAGGATTGTTGGCAAGGCTATCACAGGCTCTCCAAGGATTAAACCCATGTGAAGAAGAAAAAGAAGAAGATTGCGTCGTGCACTTTCTTCGTAATTTGAAGTGATTCTACAGCCGATATTTCATTATGGATGGAAGGATTACAGTGAAGTGAAACATACCTGATGCCGCTGAGACCACTTCAAAATTCAGACCTCTATACTACAAACCCAACTCTATCCATACCGCTGTATTTTTACCTCCTCACATTTAAAAGTCTCACAATTAAGACCAGTATAATTTGTATCAATGATGGTCGAAATGGCTGAGTTCAGTGACTGTTGTGGAATACATAGCTGTATGTCAGTTTTTTGCCCTCAGTTTGCTAGATGTCTAATTGCCCAACTATATATGTCTATATCTATTGGTCTAACTCAGTATGAATTTGCTTTACTGTCCCAGACCTAATTGCCTATTACTGACAAGGAATTTTCCACAGTGTCTGGAAAGTAAGTGGTTACCAGCACCACAGGACACTGAGTAAATTTGCAGCATCCTGGTTAGCCACTTATCAACAGAAAGCAAAGAAAGCATTTTGGCAGATGGGATTTTCAGGAGTGATGGAGGGTCCAGAAACTGGCTGGAATCAATCTTTTGAATCATTTTCTATCAGACATCTGTGTCTGTACAACTTGTCTGGTTGTGATTGATAAAGCAACCATTAGAATATTACCTTTTAGGGAATTAATAGACTTGTGGCTTAATTAATTATGAATTCTTGCTTTAGAGCTGATGTAGTTCGATCACAATGGCTTTGTGACGTTGTCCTTAGTGGTCAACATGACACACCCAGCCAGTTGCTGTGTAGACAATGATATAAGAGTGGACTAATAGTGGGTCTGGTGTTGAACAAGGAGCTGTGTTGACAGCCTCACTGCATATATATATTCTAGCGAGGTCCCCAGCCAGACGGATGCCTGGGTGAACGACCCTCTAGACACAAGCAGCATTATGATGCATCGCCCTAGCAACCAGATGCAAGCAACTAAAGAGGACTAAGGAGGAAATATAAGGCTCACCATCTATCTTCAAGCTTTCCATCTTAATGGACTTGCTGTAGTGATATGAACTCTAGTCCTAGAACAGTGTGAGTTTAGACAGAGGGTTGTGTTGGGGTTAAAGCAAGATCCTAAGTGAAGAGTCAGGCAGTTTTGTAGCCTCTGGGAGCTTATATTTCATGTCCCAAGTGAGTGTTTTTACTTTAAAGAAACATTTAATGTGTTACTGAAGGATAAATCTCCTTTGTATAGCGGCACACGATGATGAAGACAGAACTGCTTACTGCTGCATGTGTCCGTTCACTATATTGAAATATCTTCAAAAAAGCCACAAAATTATCTCTTTGCCCTTCTTACAATGCAAGTCATTCTTGGTGACCCTACTAAGCTTTCAGGATGAAGAGAAGGGGTAATCAAATTTGGGCTCCCAATGAAATTAACTCAGATCTAGAAAATTGAATTACTAACCTATAGTGTCTCAATCTCATGCAAATGTCCTTACTAGAGATAGCATATACAGTGTAGATAGATAGATAGATAGATAGATACTTTATTTTTGATGGAATGGTACAAAAATTATCATACAGTAGGACAATTACATGATGTTAGCTATGAATTTTAATCTGTTATAAATATAAATATAGGTCCATCAGGAAACCACCTAAGCATAAGCTGTAATGGTGGCACCTTCAATAAAAAGAAAGAAAATTAAATTAAGATTAAACAAAAATTATTATGCTATTATTATAAGTTATATAAGAGGTCCATATAATCTCGGAGTATAACATGAGTTATCATTTTAATGGGTATAATAAAACGCTAATAGGTTTGTAGTTTGAAATTAATTTAGTATATTTTTATTTGCATGCTTCCCCATTAGTTAACCTGTTCCCTTCCTTCCAGCTGCATATGTAGGGATGTAGGGATCTCATATTTTAGTTCAACGTTGAAAAGTCATTTCATTTGTAGAGGGATACCCTGGTATGTAACAAAGCCTTTAAAAAAAGGGGTGAAAATTTTTATTCAATCTAGTAAACAGATGGTGGGTAAAGAATCTAAAAATACACTGACTAATAGCAAAGAGTCTACCATCATTGCTTTTACGATCTTTGCAAATAGCCCTTGGATGCTGACAGCTAGTTGAACTCACCTGGCTTCCTCTACTTAGGAAATATGAGTCTAATTGCAACCTGCCAGTCAGGTAAATTGCTTAACTATGAGCTTATTGCTCATATGAGAGTAGTATTCAGGGAGATAATAGCATTCTGCGTTACTTATGATAACCAGTTAATGGGTCTAATAGCATGGAGGTATGGGGTCCTTTTTTGGGAATTCCTGTAATTTAGGAGCTCCATGCTGAGAATGCACTTGGCTAAAAACTGAAGATGTAAATATTTACTCGAATAACAAGCCCATCTGCAACATGTTTTCTGCTCCTTTGGCAGAGTCTGCTACAAAAAGAAATAAAAGGGGGAAAAATAGAGAAAAAATACCACCCAAAAAAAACCCCCCCGTGAAGGAGAGGTTAGAGTTTTGGAAATAACTCGTCAGCATGGGGTAGCCTTATGACAGTGATGAGGGTGAAATATGACGTTAAGATTGCTCAAAAAGAGGAATTGGGGGGTTTTTCTTTGGGGGAAAGGGGCTAACACAGCTGATGTTTAGTTTCTCGGCTGGATGGAGTTGTTGATGTAGTGCAGCAGCCCATTGACCCCTCCCCCTATCCCTTCTTTCCCTACTGCTCCTCACCTGCATCAAAAAGTTTGCCAGCAGAGAGCACTGGTCTGTTCTTAATAGGGTGCTATCTACAACCCCCTCACTGTACCCCTGGAGCAGATGATGTCAGAATCCAAACCCTTGCCCGTGGGGTGAGCCAAACACCCCTTACTGCTGTTGCTGCTGCTGCTGTTGATCCCCAATGTTCAAAACCCTCATGATACACATGTGTGGGGTTGCTCAGCTCCACCTATAGCATGTATTGGAGTTTCCCTAAAGTCTGTTAGGAGTTATTGAAAAATCTGCTGAACATTGTGAGCTGCAGTGGGTTGCAGTGAGCATCTGAGCAGAACTTCATTTTTGAAGTAACATTGCCAGAACACATTACAGCACATGATAATAAGGAGAATGTACAATCTGAATGATCTTAATTACAAACCAAATAGGAGAATGCTATGAGGATGTTATTAGAATGTGATGAGGAATCGAGGATATTACAGTTAGTGGAATCGGCTGCAGCAGATTGGATTGAATAAGCTAATAGTGGATACGCAGGGAGTGGGCTGGGAGCCACCCTGTCTCCTGGGTTATTCCCCAAGTTGTAGCTGCTCATCATATTGGCCACCAAGCCAAATTTAAGCGTGGCTATGCCAGTGGTAGGTGTAGACAACCTCTAGAACACTGGGCTAGACCATGTTTACATTCATTCTTATGTATCACAGGTTGTAAAGTCTGGTATGGATAACTTTTGCACCACCTACTCTGATGTACTGTTCATGTTTCTTGGCTTCTTACCAATACTGCCAATACTGATGCTTTATCGCTAATTCTTAGCGACTCAGCCGGGTGTCTGGATTGTCATCTAATCAGACTTTATCTTCTCATTTTTCAGGATTCAGAAAACAGTGAACCCGAACTACCCCCAGGTTGGGAAAAACACGAAGGTGAGTATCAATTGAACTTGTGTTTTGCATGGTACGGGATATATCACATGGTAATGGCACCCATCCAACTTGTGTTATGTTTTCAAGAGGATGCACTTGGAGCCCTAGGGAATAGTCTAAACATACTCAGTCTCAGAGCAGTAATAATAGTGAAGTAACATTTTTCCATTACTGTGGTATGTATGAATAAGAATTCAAGAATGTAATTCCCTAATGTATCAACCTCATCATTTGCTCATCAAATCCTCCTGAGAATTTTAACGAAGGCTTGCTAAATTGTTATTTATTGGCTGTTAAAATTTCTGAAATGCATCATACTCAAACATGCAAGCATCTCTTTAATCATCAATCACCATTACTCGTAATGGTTTTAAGTTTTAAGCAGAAAGTCCATCATTTAATCAACTTCTTGGTCGTAATCTTGTTATTCGCATTGTGCTCGCTCTGCATTATGAGATGGTCATATTTAAAAATTTTCGTGAGTGATGACTGGGTGTGGAAAACTTTAGTTTGAAGATGTTGGCACTTGAGTACTCTTGTTGACTGCTAAGCTATGTGGTGGTGCTGCTGCTGCAGGGTAGCATCACTGATGTTCTGACTGCTGAGTGGGTGGATGTTTATCTATTAACCTTCCACATAGCAAAGATGCTTCCTTGCGATATAAACAACACAGAACAGAGAGTCACAAAGTCATTGATCTTTTCCACCGCTGAGTTTTGAATTGGATATGACAGCGGGATACATCGTTGACACCGGTAACCTATGAAGACCAATATAATGGATAGTCAGATACATGGAGGAGACCTATGAGGTTAAAATGGTGAAACACACTACTCACTCTCTGTCAGAGTCTGTGCAAAGCCACAGGTATTCGGTGTAAAACAGACTGTAATTTTGTTTGGGTCATGACCCTTTGAAAGGTAGACTTTTTGGTCTGACAGACATTTTGATGTTTCCTTTAATAACGTAATGTGATGTTTGCAATAAATGTCACAACATTTAGTTTCTTCCTCGGTGCAACTGAGTGCACTGCGAGTTTGTAAGCAATTCCTGATTTTCCAGCTCTGCGGTTTAGCGGGTATGTTCCCATTTAATTTAATTCTTGAGACTAGCCAGCCCTGACCACAAGGGACAAAATATACCCAGGGACCCGTGTAATCAAGTCAGCCTGATAAACTGACACTGGAATTGCTTGACCTCTGAAAGCCTATTGGGCATAACGTGACCTTGAAAGATCCATTGGGACCTGGGGATTCCGAGTCTTATCTTGTCCATTTTAAATATGGTCAGAGGAAATGAACCAGCCCAGGTCCCTTTTGGCAGCATACATTTTAGTTTTTAGACGCTTCAATAGTGGTTCTGATGGTGCGGAATGTAGACCATAGCAAGTTCTATATGCCTATGCCTAAAGCGCTGTCAGTGCAGTTCACAGTTGTACCAAAGGGCAGTCTTAGAATTTGAGTAAGAATGCAGATTATGTATTGAGGGTACTGTGTATTAAATTCTTTTGCTTGAATAATACATGGCTGTAATATCTTCTCAATATGCATGCTGTCAATAGTGCATATTGTGTGCCATCATCTAGATTTCAACGAGAATTAACGATTGTTCAAATTGATAATTGACACAGGGAGTGATGTATTTTACCATTTTCACTATTTTCGAGGATATATGTCTCTGTAAATCATTCCTCAATGTTTCTCATCAATTTTATGGATGTTACATTTCATTAAGTTCTTTTCAACCTCAATGTCAGTGCTTTTATTAGGGCCATTCCCATAGTATGTGAAACATCTGTAACCAGAGGTTTTATTGTATTTATTTATATAATTGTTCAATTTTTTCCGCAGATGAGGATGGGGCGTACTACTGGCACATCAAGAGTGGCACCATCCAGAGAGAAGTGCCTCCACCGGCTCCTGCAGATAACAAGTACTCCAGACAGAGTTCAGATTCCAGCCAGGTATGAGTTATTGGTGTTAAACTGCTGGCAAAAAATGCTCACTGAGTTTATTATCATGTTGATAATGTTCAAATGCCATAAATTGTCTGCAGACTGCTTAAGACTGAAGGCTACATGATCATAAAAAGAAATCTTTGGAGTGGATTCAAACTGCCATGTATTTGTATTGTTTCCATAAATTATGCAGTAAAGGTAATATTAATGAAGTCTGGCTGCACGTAACTTTCTTTGGAAACTTGCCGTAACTACTTGGAAAGCTTTGAAAACTTACCATAACTCGTTAGAAAGGGTGTAATATTAATATTACAGAATTAGGAATGTTTATGTCATTCATATTATTTGCAATAGCAGGCTAGATATCTTTTTTTATGAAAATTTGAGTTGAATGGTAAGAAAATCATGTCATACAAGTGGATTGAAAATTGTAACAATAACAATTGGTTTTTGATAATATTTCAGAGTTCATCGCGAAGTGACCTAGAAGTGGACAAGGCAGCTTCGCAGCAACACTTGCAGGAGTTTGAAGGACACGCTTTCAAGTATGCTTCCGAGTCGCTGAGGTCATTGTAAGTTGCAGCTGCATGTGGTCTCTCACGCCCCCTTGTGGATGTGTCTGCACCCTGCTGCTTGCGCTGCTGTGATCCTCCTGTGAACGTCTCCTGAAAAAGCTGACCATCACGTTAAAAATACAAACGAGGCTAAATTAAGAAACTAATTGATCTGATTATTGTTTCCAAAAGTTTCCAATACAAGCTCAATATTTGACACTTCGTTTAAGTTCTTAAAGTATGAGGAATTATGCCGTCAGACTGTTGTTTCCTAAAGATTTTTGATACGAGCTCAAAATTTGAAAAAAATTTCATTTAAGTTATTAAAGTATGCATGTACAGAAGTTCCTAAAAATGAGGAGTTATACTACATAGTATTGGACTTCTTGATGCTTTTGGTGCCATGATGGTCAGGCTTGTAGCACATGATGTATGTCCTGCCTGTTTTTATACTGAACATTTATTTACACTATTCTTCTAGTTAGAATCATTAGAATACATGGAAATACGGGTCAAGTCTAATATTACCTTAAAAGTGCCAATGGTGCAGTAACATTGTTGTGGTTTGGTTATTAGTAAGATCAAATATATTGTGATTTTGACAGTATTTTTTAGTTCTGGCTCAATTAAAAAAACATCTGTGTAGTTAAGTGGGGGCTTGGGGCAACAGCCCCCCAAGAGAAAGAAATTTAATTGAATAATTAAAAATCAAGTAGTAATTTATTTGTGATGTCATTCATCAAATTCAAGCATATGACTTCACGTGTTTATATTAGACTTGAGCCGAAAATACTGCCTACCTGAGTAAGATCTTTGAAGAAAACGGACCTGAATTTAGTAGCAGTGTGATGTAAATTAAGATAATATGGACTGCTGTATATAACATTTTGTATTTTAAACAATAATATTTCATGTTTTTATATATATGGCACTTGGATTATGTGTAGTTAGGTATTATATTTGTATGATAGTTTCACATAGTCTTTGAATTAACATTTTTGCATTTTACATGTAATTGTTTGCCTGGAACTGCATGATTCAACTCCATTTTTACCTATGCTTTGTCTGTAAAAAGTTTCTTAGTCTTTGTGAGTCCACTTATACCAAATTGTGTGTGTGCTCACATCCATGAAAATTTTGTAAACCTATATAGTCAATCAAATTTTGTGACATTATGCAGATGAAATGATTTGTATTGCTAAAAACTATAAATCTGTAACTAATGCTGATTTGGTATTTTTAGCACACAAAAGAACACAGACAGTTCGCCAGAGTCTGAGAGCCCCACTGAAGGTCAGCCAAAAGCCATAAGATTTGCAGTGAGGTCGTTGGGATGGGTGCGAATAGCAGAAGATGACCTGACACCCGAGAGGAGCAGCAAGGCTGTCAACAAATGTATTGTGGACCTCTCATTAGGACGAAATGATATCAATGATGTTGTCGGACGCTGGGGTGATGTGAGTATCTCAAGCCAGGCCATGATGTTATGTGCAGTTAACAATGAAGGAAATTCAAATAAGTAACCTTGGAATATTGAATTTATGATTTTGCTTTTTCAGGGTAAAGATCTCTTCATGGATCTTGACCATCAAAACCTCATGTTGATGGACCCTCAAGACATGACGGTCCTGAATGTTCAGCCGATACAATCTATCAGAGTGTGGGGAGTTGGTCGTGATAACGGCAGGTATGTTGAAACTTTATGAACCGCCTTAATGCTATTAGAATGATTATTCTCTTCTTGAGAAATTATAATCTTTTCAATGACCTCTCTTCTATAGGACTTACAAATTAAAATTTATACACTCTTTGTGCTATCATAGGGAAAGGTAATTCACATATATTGTTTTAGCCTCATTATGGTTTTTATGTTTGTGACTTCATGTTTGCTTGTGCTAAGTTTCACGTTTATATATGAACGGTATTTTCTGATTATGATAGAATTTACAAGTCTTTGATATTATAAGTTGGTATGTGATTATGTGTTTGCCATTGTCTGAATAATTGAGAATTTTGTTTAAGTTGTTGTTGAGTGACTCTTATTTCAAATTCTTACACTGTATATTATAAATGTGTGTACATGTAATGGGATTTTACATTTATTGTTGGTTAACCTCTCATGGAATATTGCAAAGATGAAATAAAAAGATAATTCTGAAGATATAAAACTTTAGTATTATGAGAGAGAATCAAACAACTTTATAATATGAAATTTAAAGTTCACACTCTGCACATGAATTTTCTCCCACAGAGACTTTGCGTATGTTGCAAGGGACAGAATAACCAAGAAGCACATGTGCCACGTTTTCCGATGTGACACTCCGGCTCGTCAAATTGCCAACACGCTTCGAGATATCTGCAAACAGATTATGATGGAGCGATCATTAGCCGCACAAACGGCGCAGATGTCTAAGATGAATATCCACAACCAGCGCCCAACAGATCTTCCCAATCTAGAAAAAGCGGGTGACCAGACCAAAGGTCAGACCTTGACCTTCCAAACTTTGTACAAAAGTGAGTACATTCTTGTGTCCAATATAGTAAAATAAAGTTTAGGGCTGGCCAGTTCTCGTGCCACCTTGTACCTGGAAATACTAATACAATACATGACGTCACCAATTGTTTGTGACGTCATTCATCAAACCATTACATCCAATTATGGATGACGTCATCTAGTATTATGTATTGGTGACGTCATGTATTAGTATTTCTTAAAGCACAACATCCAAGGAGAGTTCACCAGACATTGTTGTACATATTCAATTTGTGTGCTATTTTCCTTTGCTGTTCAGTAACGGCTAATGATTCGTCAGCATGTGTGGAGTTGATTTTTGTTTTCCGTTCTCTCTCTTTTGTAATAGACACATCATTCCCAACTCCTATGGAGGAACCAAAGAAAGTGCTTCGCTGTCATTACTTAGGTACTGCTCAGGTGCCAAAGGGGGGTGGTAAGTCAAACATTTTGTGCATTAAATCAAATTAACATGTAAAAATGGATAATATATAATATTGCATTAACTCTTGTAAACAGCTTTATTAAACGTTTAAATGTTTATTTTCATTGAGCAGAAATTGGAAAAGGTAAATAAAGCAAAAATCTGTTGTTTTTTTTTCTTTTTTTTTGTGTCTAAGGTCACCTGCATTGTAAAGCAAGGTGACATGAGCATCGTGTATTGAATGTTGTAGACCCTTCTATCTCTATCTGGTGTTTGTAGTAGCATAGTTAGTTTTAGATCGTACTAGTCAGAGCTCATTTCATGAAAATGATCATTTCAGGAGTGGAAGTACTTAATTGTGCAATGGAAAAAGTCTATGCCCAGGTCCCACCTGAAAAATGGGTCTTTGTAAATGTTGCCATTGCACCGTCAACGCTAACTATTTCAGAATACGGGGTAAGTAAAAACGATGCACTGTGAAATTGTTTAGTGGGTTGTAGTGTAAGTGAAAGGATGTCAAACTGACCAGTATTAATTCTTTTATTGCAGACTGACACTGTTTTGGCAGAGTGTCGAGTGAGGTTCTTGTCATTTATGGGTATTGCCATGCGAAATGTCAGGTGTGTGTCAGTTAAGATTTTATAGCGTTATTAATATGACATAGTTGGAGACCCATCAAGAATATCACGATTGAATTAAACTAATTTGTGTTCACTCTATTGTTTTTTCCCAGGCTGTGTTCTTTCATCATGCATAATGCTCAAGACCAGTTTGTGGCGCATGTCTTTCATTGTGAGCCATCATGTGGAGCATTATGTAAGACAATTGAAGCTGCCTGCAAGGTTAGTGTCCATATCTAACTCTATATGTAACTTATATATAATTTCTCTGTATCATTTGATTACTTCCATTAACTTTTAAAACTACCCATAAAATTTAATGCATTGCAGGTACTTGTCATTTACATTATAAGTGAAGAATGGTGTTTTTATTTGGTTAAAATATTGTGTTATATGTAAAATGTACCTGGTTTTATCAATAATAAGATTTCAGATATTGTTACATTTTTGAGCACATTATGCTTTTAATGTTTCTTTTTTGTAAAATTTTGTGCAATGTTTTTTGGAAATTGTTATGTGGTTGAAGTAGTATATTTCACTTTTCAACCAATTTCTTTGCCATATATAAATACCCATTGTGAAATTATGCGTGAATTAAATGCTGTGTCAATGTTTAATTTCAGTTGCGGTACCAGAAATGTTTAGATGCGCACCCACCTACTCCAGAAACTGCCAAAAAGATGGCACAACAAGGCAAGGTTAGTAGCATAGCAACAAGTATATCAAGAAAGAAGCTTTTATGTACTCCTATAATTTATGTTTTTCTAGTGATTATGCTCTCACAATGCATTTTATGTTGTAACATTGTCATGTGTCTGTCACTGGCTGCCTGGATATCAAGTCTTAAAAAATTCAATCTTCTGGCCCAGTTGTCTTTGTAATCGGAAGACAATTCATATATGTTATAAGTGTCGCGTCATGTGGTAAATAAGATCTATCTCCCTACTAGCTACCCATGATATCCTTGCAGTCAGTGTTTCTTGTTCTAGTTATCTGTTTGCACATTGATTTGTGTCATTTTGCCTTTGGTTCTTGAATTCTGTAGTAGCTGTTGTGTATTATTGTCACTTCCAGGACCAGCCTTCAGGTATCTCAGCCACTCTTAAGGCTGGAATGCAAAATGTATTAGGGATGTTGAAAAAACGTGCTGACCGAAGTTGACCTGGCTGATATAATGGTAACTTTAGGTAATGTCTGACGAGAATGAAGATTTGACAATAGCTCGGCAAATCCTTTCCTGCCTGTATCATGCTGAATGTACATTAACCTGCTAATTTGCTTTAAGAAATTCTGGTGTGGGGTGGTGGATAATCAATGGTGAATAAGCCAGGTTTAATTAGGTGTGAAATGTAAGGTAACCTGTGTGGACTAACATTGGATTTAATCTTGTCTCTAACACCAAATTAACAAGCTTTATTCCCCAAGCAGCTTGAAAGAACCTCATAGACCTTGTTCATATTATCTCTATTTATGGCACTGCCATATTAATCACTTATCAAGAGCAACTGGGCCTGCATCTGTAAAGTAACATAATTATTTGACAATGTTATTGACAAATATATCTCATGTCCAAGTGACTATTATCTTTGTCAGATGACCTCTTGAAAACAATTTAACCAAAGCTGCTAGGTGTGTATAATGGTGGATGTGTGAATAAGGTCTATTGATATCTAGAATGCCAGGAAATAAATGATACCCAACTCGCAAAAAAATAGGCTACTGACTAATTTCACTGTTGTAAGCACCTGAATGTCTGCTACCCGATGATCTTCACTTATCAAATTCCATTTGAGCTCATTTGGCTGGAAAGTTCCATTATGACTCACAGATGGCACCACAAACTCAATTTTGTAGTGGATAAATAAATAGCGTGGATTGCCATTTAAGATGGTAGCCTTTCTTGTGGCATGGGTGCGAACATCAGTCAGATGTGTTAAGAGCTGCCTATTATTGCTTCTTGGGAGTTTCCCATGCTTTATATGTAAAAGCACAGGTGTTAGCTGGCGATTTGAATCATCAAAATATGCAATGTACTAATAATATTAATAATGACGGGATGCACGGGGTATTACTCATGAAGGGTGCCCGGGAGCAGGCGAGTGTCTGAAGTTACCACTAGACCACCCAGCTGAAGAATAATAATATATGCAGTAATCTATGCAGAAGAAAAAGACATCTGATTCCCTTAGAGAAGTCACTCGCAGATGTTAGAGGAGACCCTCCTTCTTTTCAAGGAAATAAGTCATTCTGAGCAGCTGAACATTCCCAAGACTTTGTGTGTGCAGCCTCCTCTTTCTTATTATTATATTCTGTGTAGTTCAACGATTAAAAATCGCCAACTGACACCTGTTGTACAAGCTAGTCATACCTATTTTGACATGCTTAATTGTCAATGCATCATTAAGAATTTGCATGCATGTTTTATTTAAGGGTTGCTTAATTGGAGGTCACGGAGTATTGAACACTGGTTTTTTATAAGGTGTTGCATTTAAAGTTAACTCAGTATATTTTATGATGGTATTCTGTGTGAGCATCTTGTGTAATGATTTGATAAAATATTTTGTTTTTTCAGGGATTTGGTGCCAGCATCAAGTCAGTGTTTGGGAATCTTAAAAGAAGCAAGTCAAAAAGCTAGTGAAGTCGGTAGTCCCTGTTGAAAACTGAGAGTGCTTCAAATGAACCGTCTAATTGATTGGAATGCTGCCATGTTAAAAAGTCTGATGGAAAAAAAACTATTCATCATATTGTTTTCCTCAGACTTTGACGGCCTGAAGTTTTGACACCCGGAAAATGTTTCATCAAAAGTGTTGTCTTTGCATAATTGTGACTGTCAATTTGAAACTGGCTTATGCTGATCGTAAGCCTTTGTATATTGTTTACTGTAATTGAAGTAATATACGAGCTAGCTTTGTTAACATACCGTATTTTCTCGATTACAAGCCGGGTCTATAATAGAGGTCAGTTTCGATAAGAGACTGGGTCGTTGGCTGCCTGTAAAATAATAGACGCCGGTCTTGAGTACAGGCCGGGCCATGGGTTGATTTGGGGTACTGAATGCAATCTAACTATATATCACAGCAAACTGGGCCTGGGTCCTGTCTGGCTATAAATGGTGGCACTGACCACCAGTTTGAATTAATGAACACCAGTCTTAAGTAAACTCCGGTGTCGCTTAAGGGCCAAGAGCTGCCTCTAAAAAAAATGGAGGCCCCGGCTTCTAATCAAGAAAATACGGTATTTATCTATGAAGATGTTGATATGCGTACATGTTATATATGGTACTGCTTGTGACTGAGTTGAAAGGAAAAAAAAAAGGATTGAAATGCACTTTATGAATATTCATGTTAGTTTATTATGCAAAGAATTCTCCATGACATACCTTCTTTAAACTGATTACAATTCATCGTCATGTTCCAGAGTCATGTTCTATACGTATGATTGTTATCGTATACTGTACATAATGTGTATTAAAGAAAAAAGGTGTAGTCTGTTATGAACATTCAGTCATGGCAATGCAGAACCAATGTTTTGTGTGGATTATTGGTGCTATGAAGGTTATAAACCGTCTGAACCCTGTTATTTTGTAGGGTTTAGTTGTTTGATTTGTAGGGGATAATGTTAAAGTTTATAGTTTTTGTGAGCACTCTTTAAACTTTGGGGCTATGGTCCTCGTGTTCATAGATTTAAATCTCTAAGGCTTGTTGTCTTGTTTGAATGACATGTTGCAATAGTTATGATAATGACTGAATCATGATTTTAACTTCGTAAAATACATAACATACTTGATTAAAAGAATATAAACACTGTGCAGGTTGATTTGAAAATAGTATGTAGTCACAAAATATCAATTTCAGGTCTGTTTATGTATATCTATGCATGTGTGACGTCCTTAAATGCCTTGGTAGTAGTTTCCTGTAAAGAAAAATGTTAACCCTTACCGTAAAATTTTCTTTTTAACTAGCACCCTGGAAGTCTGTCTGTCCTCAAAGGAATGGATCTGTGAAGGACTTAAAAGTTGACATACGATATTAATCACTCATGGTTGCATAGTAATTATCATAGTCTAGACAAAAAAACTGCAGCTATTGGAAAGGGTTGCTTGTAGTAATTTGGTGATGTAGAAACAAATTAATATGAAATAGCTTTGTCTTGCTTGGCATAATGACAGTCTATAGCTCTGCATGTGTTAGTTTTTACTGCCGTACAGTATGTAACGTGCATCTTATTGTGGTTTTCACATGAAAATGTGAAACTTGATGTGACATTGATCATATATGTATATGAAACTGGGAAAATCTATTAGACCCAAGTTGCCAATATAAAAACATATGGCATGTCGTCAGTAGTGATGTCATATTTGCAGTGTAAATAACAACTGTATGTACGATTTTGCATATGAACATTAACGATAAAAGTACAGTGCTGGACTTCAACTTAGAGCTCACAAAAGTTGGAAGAATGTGAGAAAAAATAATAGTCGTTAGATAGATGCGATATGTACAGACACTGCACATCCATATCTGATGTATTTATTGGCTACTTAGTTTATATGTGGTGTCCAGCTTTATTTGATATTATTTATTGAATTTGCATTTATGTATTATATAATTATATGCAACTTCTCAGATATTAATTGGGTGATGCTGTGGGAAGAGAAGTTTCACCAGTCATGAGTTACAAAATAAGTGATTAATGAGCAAACTGCATTGGAGGGTAATATATCACCTGTTTAGTACTGTACTCATTTTTTATTTGTCGCTTTTTATGTAGAGGTACACATGTATTTTTATATTTTGTATTTTAAAGACATGTACGCAAGTATATTCAGATCTGATAAAGAGTTTATGGCAAAATGCTCCACATTTTTTCAGGTGTGCTCTCAGTTATTTTCATTCTAGTTAGGGACATCAGTATTGTGTTTATGGACTCTGATTATGACATGAATAGATTGCCGTTGAATACCAAATATTTCTATCATGCTTGTTCACACTTCGCTTAAAACTTGATGAACTTAGGTGACAGGCATGAGTTTTGTGGTATCACTGGGGAAATAAACTTGAAAAGACTTTGGTATCACTTAGTGATAATTGTTGTAAATTAACATTGGCTGAAGTAATGTAATGTTACATTCCACTAATGAAAAATGTGTGTTAATATCATGTGTGTTGGCCATTTTAAATACTAGAATCTGTGTTATATAAATTGTTTGCAATGTGTTGTTACCGTTCTGATGAAACAACATGTAATATATTAAAACTGTTCAATAGAGCTTATCATACTCAAGATGGAAAGATGACATTCTTTTTTTAATATAAAGTTCATAAAACATATTTTTCAATGACTATAGTTTAGTTATTCATAAAATAAACAAGTTTTTGTCCTACCTGGTCTTGCCATGACATTTAATACAAAGTAAACTAACAGCTTAACATATTTATGAGCAACGCATGTTTGGAGAAATTGTATAGATACCTTTGCAATATGGCTTTTTGTAATGAGACCTTACATATATGTATGAACCTACGAAATTCGAAAATATGGCTATCATAAATTGATTCTAGCTTGTAATTATTTTTTTGAATTTTTTTCCTATGCTGGGTAACCTTAAAACTGTATTGTTCTTACAACCATAATGGATATTTTGGTTTTTGAATATTTCTCCCTGCATGTATCTATAACATGGGTTTTTAACCAACTGCTATCATGTTACTGCATTAATGACATAATTCTGTTTAAGTATCAGTATTTTGCTTTTTAGGATCCTGTTGTCCTTATAAATGTGTCACAGCTACTGTGTTCAGCAATGAAGTTCATATTGTGCACACTGTTTAGCAATTACCAACTGGAAATAAAGCCTTGTTTATATCAAGATTCAATATCTTTGTATTTATTTTAGGTTATCAGAATAGGTCATAAAAAAGTATGCATGCAATTTGATGAGTCCAGATCAATATCAAGTGTATCTTATACACTCAGTAGCAATATTGAGTTTCCTATGTGCAGTTGGACCATCTGACCTTCGACATAGCCTTGAAAGCACTTAATTATGTAATTAAAAAAAGATCTTCTAGTGCACACCTGAGTGGCGGGAAAAATACCTAGCTAAGAAAAACATCTCCATCTAGCACCAATTAATTTGTACAATGAGTATATTGGCTGCTGCCACTTTAGGCCTACAATGGATCAAATATGTACAATGAGTTACCTAGAGGTGCCTATGGGATCAATGATGAGTAGTATCATGGCAATGAGCTGCGTAGCCTATCATCTGAGCTATCATAATGTGGGACAACTGTGTCACATCGACCTATTTCTAGAGGTCCTGGAACTTTGCCTGGTCCACAAAATACACTGCTAGGTTCTAGTCAGTGATCTAATTTAGTCCTATGGCACGCACATATCGCATAGGCCATACCATGTGAACGCTCGCTATTTAGCATTTGATTGTGTCGGTTCAAGGTAGCGCACAGAGCTCTCAATATCACTTCAGTGTTTTGCCACCATGACGACTCAACAAGTCATTTATATACTCAAACAGGATGTTGACAGTTTTCAAAGTAAGTAGACATCTGTCACCTGTGATGTCTGTGTGTGGCTGTGTGTCTTGTCTCTAATTCAAAGGTTCAATCCTACAATTGGGGCCTAGGCATGTCCTGTAGGCCTAGGATCCATTAATTAATATTTTTATTTGGATCTTGGATAATTTTGTTGTCCCTTATTATACCTCATATTTAAAAAAATATATTCTATAGCCTACATAGGCTATGATTGAAGTATTCAAGTGGTGCTGGGTATATCTGACCACTGGCGGATCCAGGGGGGGGGGGCATTGGGGCTGATATTAAACAGTCATACCCCACAGGAAAGGTACATGTGCTGGAGTGCCCCCCGGCCCCGGTAGAGTCAGGCTGGATCCGCCAGTGTAGATTATCCGACTGGAAGTGCTATTGGCAACCTTTTTTATTAGCCACGTCAGAGGTCATGTAGTAATCTCAATACGCATGCAGCATGCTCATGGTTGACTCACTAAATAAAATATGTAAAGACCTTCTGGTAGCTTCTGGTCCCCTTGAAGGATAAAAAAAATGCCCTTATAAAGAGACACTGGAGACATCTACCGACCTCAGGAGAAAGCTCAAATATAGGTCAAAAGAGACGTTTAGACGTTTCTAAAGGCTCTCTAGCTCATTGAATATTCATGAGGAAGCACCTGGTGCTCGGGACTACTTTTCTTTTATCTGGAAGTCATTTAATCAAAATACACAATTAAATATAAACTAATAGGTCTCAAATTAATACTGTAAATTATTAAAAGGACAGAAATTGTGTAAATTATCAATATTTAATGTCTGAAAGGGCGCTCTGAAGTTAGCAGTGGCGGGCTCTTTCATGTCGCGCATTATTTCGGCGCCGCATCACCGCCACTGCTGATTTTTTTTGCATTGACGCCATCAAATTCAATGGTGGGACAACAGAGCCTATTCCCAATGCCGCTAATAGAAGCGAAAATGGCGCAAGTCACTGACACGACGGGTAAGACACATCACAAACTCATCGTTTTAGTGTTGGTCTTATCGTGGCCATGTTTGAAGTAGTCTTCATGTAGAACGTAGCTATTTGAGGAAGGAGACCGGCCATTGTAGCTTTCCATTTTGTGGATTCATGGTCATGGGACATGATGGTTCGGCTGAATCTACGCAACAATACTCCTGCTTTATTGTGTTCATTCATTTATGTATTGAGACACTGAATTGCACTGCACTGTGCTAGATATTTAATGTCACCTTAATGTGTATTAAAACCGTGTACTTCTTCTGTTTGATCTGGGAAAAATCCCAAAATAACTCGCCATTTTCTGAGTGTCAAAAGATTGTGTATTAGGCCTAGTGTGTGTGTTGGCTGCCAAGCACATGTTGGTCCCAGATGCAGTGTGTTGCATCTCTCGATTATCTACTAAAAAGTATAACAATATAAACATTGTGAAATTATGGAAGTTGTGCTGTTACTAGCACAAGTTTGTTTTGAATTGGTAATAAATTAAGTGGATGCTGCCCAGAACAGACTAAGACTAGTTCTGCAATTCGAGAGGCCTCAGCAATGTTCAAGGGCAAGTGTGGGGGGAAACCACATCTCACTGTGTAATTTATCTTTTCTGTAAAAATTTCCTTGAACAACCAGATAATGGTAGGTCAACATCATGCTTCATGTACAAAAAGGTCACCATCCTATTCACTCAATGTGTACAGCTATGTTAATTAAGGCTCCATTATATTAAAAAACTAAGTAGACATAAAGGTGACATGAATATTCCAGATAATGTCGGAATATTTCGGATAATTACATGGCCCAGAAAAATCTAGAACTTAAAAAATGTTAACTCTGTTTTGATGTCGGTTCCTATTTTGTGTCTTGTTACATGAAGGTGAACTTTTCAGAAAGGGGCCCATGATATTTGTGAATATGTGACCTTTAGCCAAATACAGTTGGCACCCGAAAGATGAGCAATTATCATTGCAAGCGTTCAAAGGTTGCACCAGTGTTGACTAGAGTAACTTTTCTGGCTGTCCAGTTTATTTCAGATATAAATAACTTGTTAAAGTAATAATTTTGCGGCAGGTAGGTACTAGGTAACGTCGCCAACTGTTCTTCAACTTGTCAAGATAGAGTTAGTGGACCTAGTTCTGTGAAAACCTGCAACCCTAATCCAACTGTGTTGAATTTACTCTTCATTGTCATAGCTTAGTACTTCCATCAAATGATTAGTATGTGTTTATTAACCCAATCAGTGTGCCGGTTGTTATTAGTGATTAAGAGAAATCACAAAAATAGGTCAACCACAGAATAAGGTACACATACTATTATTATGTAAATGAGGCCAGTTTGATGCAAATCGGTTATCTCTCCTCGCAGGTCTGGCTGAACTGGCGCATCGAGAATATCAGAGTGGCGATTATGAAAGAGCAGAACAACATTGCATGCAGCTGTGGCGACAAGAACCTGACAACACGGGCGTCCTATTGCTGCTTAGTTCCATACATTTTCAGTGTCGGAGACTCGACAAGTGAGTATGAAATAATGCAGGTTATGGATGTTCCTTTTAGATAATTACTATAGATAGATGATAGATAGATAACGGAAGTACAGCCCTCTAAGGCAAGTTCTTGCCGCTATCGAGGGTTGAATTTTATTTTTTGGATGTTCCTTTTAGATAATTACTTAAAGAATGAAAGCATCACTAAAATGGGGTCACTTAATTGCAGGTCTGCTTACTTCAGTCAGTTAGCCATAAAGCAAAATCCAATGCTGGCTGAGGCTTATTCAAATCTAGGAAACGTCTACAAGGAAAGGAGTCAGCTTCAGGAAGCTTTAGAGAACTACAGACATGCTGTGCGTTTGAAACCGGACTTCATAGATGGCTACATCAACCTGGCAGCAGCGTTAGTGGCTGCGGGTGACATGGAGCAAGCAGTTCAAGCGTATGTTACTGCTCTCCAATACAACCCTGTGAGTGTAAGCTATTCATGAGAAGCAGATGATTTATGGTACTCTAGACTTCATTGAATTTCATTAAAATGATTATGTTTTTCTTATCACTTCACAGGACCTGTACTGTGTACGAAGCGACCTGGGAAACTTGCTGAAGGCGCTGGGAAGACTAGATGAGGCCAAGGTATGGTCAACTGGAGTCGTCAGCAACAAACTGAGAGACTTGTGCAGCTCCCAACATCATATGCTTAACATACTGATCTGTATGGAGGCTACTCACTCTACAGAGTGCTGTAGAACTGCATAATATTTTAGGGATTCTTCTGATTGTGGAAATTGTGGGACATTATCTGGATTGCATGCATTGTAATAGTTAAATGAAGCAAGGGCTGTACAAAATAACTTTGATAAAGTTTCAAAGTTGCTTCCTCAGTGTCTGAGGCTGATCATGGCCATCTTTTATGTATGAAGGAAATTGCAAATGTTGTCCTACTCCCCTGATTTTGTAGCAGTTTTACAGCCTGGCTGCTGGTGCTCAGTTTGTGCATTTTTATCATCTTCCAGGAAGAATTTGTCATTTGGTTAGTTTTCTTTTTTATCCTGCTGCGCTGCTCCAGGGCCTGGATGAAGTTCGCCCGACCACCTCAGAAAATGGGGAAGCTCTCATGGATGATGTCAGTTTCCTCATCACCCCAACATGGCAACCTGCTCAGAATGAACCGCTCTGTATACTGTAGACGCATTGCTACAGCTTTCAATTCTCTCTGCCTCCCTCAATGTTTTACTGATTTGGGTGTAAAGGAACTTTGGATTAAATTAAATGCATGACTTGCAATATTTAATCTGGCTGAATTGGCGTAAATTGCAATTTTGGAATTGTATGGGGTTTCATGCAAATGGAGACAGAAGTCCAAAGGTTGACTGTAGCTTCTCTGCCTTAAGTTTGCTATTGTGCTGTTGTGATGTTTGTTACTTCCACCTATGTAACTTCATGCGTTTTTAATGTCCCTTTTTCGTGTATGGAATGCAGAGGGATCATTACCTGCAGGATGGCCATGTGCGCGCGTAATAGCCCATCCTGACACGAGCAGGCAGGTTGTGACCTTCTCCAATAAGCGTCCTCCATGCTGTGAAACCAAGATGTCCATGGTCTCTTCGGCACAGACTTGGGAATGATGCCATATTATTTCTACTTGTAAGATTATCAAATATGGCTTCGTTCTGGTTCATTGTTCGACTTGCATGCCTTTTATTTTTGGTAAGAAGTGACCGCTGTAATATATAATTGTGCCAATTTATAGTATGAAAGTAAAAAACCAGTTTGACGAAATTGTTTTCAAAAGAATGATTGCTATTGCAAATCGGGCAAAGAATTAACAGAAGTCACCCAAGACCAAAGGTTATTGATTTGATGTGGGTTTCTACACATACAACACTAATTATTTTTTTTCTCTTTCAATATTTGTATAGTTAGCGCAAGGCGTGGCCAAAGAATTGTCACAATGTGGATCATGACGGAGCGTAGTATTTGCCTGCACTACTCCCTATGACTGGTATGATATTATGTGGTTTGTAGATAATCAGCAAATCATATGTACATGACCCCACCTTCTGGATCTCTACAGTTGAACCAGCCATCTTTGTTACTTGCATATTTGATCTAATGCTCATTATACAGCCCGAGTTTTTGCTGGAGAATTTTATGTGAGTAAAGTAAAAGATTTATGACGAAATCTTGTAGACTGTAATGTACAAGTTCATTTGAGAAGAGGTGAGCAGAAAAGGTATGGGTTGCATTTTTCTAGAGAAAGATATCGTATTAAGTGACATTAAAAATTATGTACTGTTTTGTTATAGCAACTGAACTTATCATAGAGAACCCTTTTTCTCTTTCATAGTTAGGTGTGTCAAGTTTGGCGCTTGCGATTTTGTGCGCGCGAAGCCCCCATGCACTGCATTTGCGTTGCGAGTTAATTGCACTGACGCCAGGAGCATTTATTGAATTAGGAATTGCTTATGAATTTTGGCTGAATCACTGAAAGTTGCTCTTTTTATAATTGATGACATGATTTGTCTTGCAGCTTTGGAAGTCAGTGCACTTATCTGTTGAAACTGTCCTCGCTTGGACAAGCTTGCTCATGGCGAACTGATGTGAAGGCGCTGCGTACTAACTTTGCAAAATACTAATTCTACTCTTTTTTTCTTTCTTTCTTTTTTTTTCTGGCCCTCTTTTACTTTTTTTTTTCCAACCTACCTCTTGGGTTCCTTTGTTGGGGGGTTCTTGACATTCTAGGCATGCTACCTGAAGGCCATAGAGACTCAACCCAGTTTTGCTGTTGCATGGAGCAATCTAGGATGTGTCTTCAACGCTCAGGGAGAAATCTGGTTGGCAATCCATCATTTCGAGAAGGTGTGTTCTGCAGTATTGAATTGCTTTTTTTATGATTTACCTATTTTGATTTGTACCTTTCACAGTTAAATGAATGTCGTAGTTAATTGAATGGTTGCTGTCATTTTCCTTTAGGCTGTGGCACTGGACCCTAACTTCCTCGATGCCTACATAAATCTTGGAAATGTCCTAAAAGAGGCGAGGATATTTGACAGGGCTGTTGCTGCCTACCTACGAGCCCTAAACTTAAGTCCCAACAATGCTGTTGTGCATGGAAACCTGGCATGTGTTTACTACGAACAGGGACTGATTGACCTTGCTGTTGACACATACCGACGAGCGATCGAATTGCAGGCTAACTTCCCCGATGCTTACTGTAATTTGGCTAATGCTTTGAAGGAAAAGGGCAAGGTGAGCTGATGATATACTTCATTTGAAAAATGGAGCTTAAAATTGTAACTTACCAGACCGAACACAACAAAATACACGAATATAACTTTCATATTTGGCTCCATATTTGTTTTCATGTAAATTCTATAATGTAACTCTGTAATTAATTATGTTTGTAGATCCAAGAAGCTGAAGAATGTTACAATACAGCTCTAGCCCTCTGTCCCACTCATGCTGATTCATTGAATAATCTGGCAAACATCAAACGTGAACAGGGCTACACAGAAGAGGCTGTTCGATTGTATGCTCGGGCTTTGGAGGTAATATAGACTTATTGGCTTGTTCAAAATTAGTTATTGTCCATTTCTTTTTCTTGAAGAGTGTCTAAACATTCTGTGTTTCATTTTGCAGATCTATCCAGAGTTTGCAGTTGCACACTCAAATCTTGCGAGTGTTCTCCAACAACAAGGGAAACTTCATGATGCCTTGTTGCACTATAAAGAGGCCATTCGTATCTCTCCTACCTTTGCTGATGCTTATTCTAACATGGGAAACACTTTGAAAGAAATGCAGGATGTTCAGGGAGCAATGCAGTGCTATACAAGAGCTATTCAGATCAACCCTGCTTTTGCTGATGCCCACAGCAACTTAGCATCTATCCACAAAGATGCTGGAAGTATTCCTGAAGCCATTGCCTCATATAGAACAGCTCTGAAACTGAAGCCGGACTTCCCTGATGCCTATTGCAACCTGGCCCACTGTTTGCAAATCATATGCGATTGGAGCGATTACAGTGAACGTATGAAACGTCTTGTACAGATTGTACAACATCAAATTGAAAAAAATCGACTGCCATCTATTCATCCTCATCACTCTATGCTTTATCCTCTTACTCACGATCAGCGCAAGGCCATCGCTGCTAGACATGCTAGTCTGTGCTTAGAAAAGGTGGGTCCCATGCTGAAGAAGTTCACAATTTCAGATTTGAAGTTATTGAAATTCTCTTGCTTTCATTGTCCTGTCGTTTTAATTGCAGATTCATGTGCTTCACAAACCTGCGTACAATCACCCCAAAGACTTGAAAGCTAGCGGTGGCAGGATCAGGATTGGCTATGTCAGTTCAGATTTTGGCAACCATCCCACATCTCATCTGATGCAGAGCGTGCCTGGCTTTCACAGACGTGACAGAGTAGAAATCTTCTGCTACTCTCTCAGCCCAGATGATGGTACAAGTTTCCGTGCTAAGATCGGTGGTGAGGCTGAGCACTTCATTGATTTGTCTGAAATCCCATGTAATGGCAAGGCAGCTGATCACATTCATGCTGATGGCATCCACATTCTAGTGAACATGAACGGGTACACAAAGGGAGCAAGAAATGAGCTGTTTGCTTTGAGGCCAGCACCAATTCAGGTACAGTTCTTCCTTTGAAATCGTCAAATATAATAATTGATCTTTGGTGCTGTGATATCAAGTGTCCAACTAGTAACTCATTGCAATACTAATTAATGATGTTTTGTTTGATGTTGCAGGTTATGTGGCTTGGTTATCCCGGCACCAGTGGAGCATCATTCATGGACTACATTATCACTGACAACAACACATCACCAATTGAATTGAAGGAACACTATTCAGAGAAGCTTGCGTACATGCCAAATACATTCTTTGTTGGAGACCATAGGCAAATGTTCCCTCATCTGAAAAACAAGGCTTTGCTGGACCTTGGAGATGGAAAATTGAAGGACAATATTGCTATCATAAATGGCCTAGATTTGTCTCCCATTACTGATAACTACACTACGAAGGTAAAACTTGCTATTCCTTTTGTACATATTCATCATGAACACTGTTAAATAGTTAGCTTTTCCTTTTATGTCTGTCTCTATACTTCATTATTAATAAAATTTGTTTTTTTATTCACAGGAGTTGAAGATGCACGGAGATGGAGAAGAAATGTGCCTGCCTGTCATTGATGCTTCTGTTAGTCAGCTGATTAATAACATGATCCAAACTGGACAGACTCAGACAACAATCAACGGAGCCACTATTGTGAATGGCCTTGCAACTGGCCAGGTAGGGATAGTTGTTGTTTTGCGCTAAAAACTCTTTTTTTTTCTAACAGCTGTAATCTGCTGTGAAGCCGTGAGGTGACCATTGCAACTGGCAAACAAGTTTCCAGCATGTCAATTACAAGGTTAACACATTAACAACAGGTCAAAACAAGTATTGACTTCAAACAAGAAAATGGTGTTGGTATTTGAAGTCAAGTTGTCTTGATGTGCATGAATTGTGTTTGCTGCGATTAACTTCAGTATATTCTAGTTCATAGCTATGTAGCATTCCACTTAATATGGCACTGAAAAGCTCAACAGGATCGGTGGATTGATTGGACAACCCGTCCTTGTTCTGTCTGTATAGTTTGCCCCTGATGACTTCATGTTGAACTTGCCACCACCAGTCATTTAATAGTGAATTTGATAATTTGTATTAGAAATGATTGCTTAAAACAAAAGATATACCATTGGTACCCTTTGAGCTTTTCAGTGCTTATGCTTGATTGATGGAAGATTCTCGTTGTTTGGAAAAGTGTGCCAAAGAGAATTTAAAAAAGTGGAGATGCAGGTTGATAAGAAATTTTGTTGGTTTCAGCAGCAGCTTTTGATCAAGGTGCAGAGTGTGTCATCCACTAGTAACTTGAAGAACAACCCCATTGTTATCACAACCGAGGTATTGACAATCTAACAGTAACAAATTGGATATAAGAAACTAACCATTTTGGAGAACTGGACTTGCAAGTGAACTCAAGTTAGCTGATTTGTGTTGCTGCCACTATGCACCTTATTTTCTATTTGAATCATGTGCGAGTGCAAACATTTTCAGTTTTGTTGAATTGCTCAAGAAATTCAGTGAAGACAAAAGGCTAAACTTCGGTTGCCTTGGATGTCTGGTTCTGCTCTGATTAATGTTTTATATATGGCAAATGTAATTGCGAAAGCAACTTTTGTTGTGTGCCTCTTTTTTTGTAGACTGCTTTTTGTGTAGACTAGCAATGTCTTGCCAGTTTAGCTTTGTTTAGGTTTAAAGGGAAAAAACTTTCGTAAGGCAGGAAGCATGAAGCTGGCTGTATTCATCAAGTGCGGTCGTGTCCAGCGTACTAGCAAGAAATGGTGTCAGTGTATGTAGCTGTTACTTTGTTCTTACATTGTTTTATTTCTGTCTGTCACAGGCCAGCAATAAAAATGCAACCGGTGAAGAAATCCCTCGGAGCATCATTGTTAGTACCAGGGCACAATATGGTCTGGCTGACGATGCTATAGTCTATTGCAACTTCAACCAGCTGTACAAGATCGACCCAGCTACCTTGTTGATGTGGGTGAATATACTCAAAGCTGTACCAAGGAGCTACCTGTGGCTTCTGCGCTTCCCTGCTGTGGGCGAAACCAATATACAACAGACTGCCCTTTCCTTGGGATTGCCTACTGGGAGAATCATCTTCTCGCCTGTGGCCACAAAGGTATTGAAATAAGTTATTAACACAGAAACTGTGGTCACTAACATCAGCTGTTAATACTAATTTGAAGCTCAGTTGTAATATTGCATGCGTCTTTTCTTTGTTACAGGAAGAGCATGTTCGACGTGGTCAATTAGCTGATGTTTGCCTCGACACCCCACTTTGCAATGGTCACACAACTGGCATGGATGTTCTCTGGGCTGGTACTCCAATGGTGACTCTGCCTGCTGAGACGCTGGCATCGCGAGTCGCTACTTCTCAGCTCTGGACACTGGGATGTCCTGAACTGGTAGCGAAGAATGCTAATGACTATGAGAGGATTGCTATTAAACTGGGAACAGACCCTGAATAGTAAGTATCTGTCGTGTTCTTTTCAATTTGATCTGCTCATTGCTTCATTCTCAGATATTGAGGTCTCTGCTAACACAACTTCAATTCTTTCTGTCATTTCAGCTTGAAGGCTGTTCGCACAAAGGTGTGGGTTCGGAAGTTTAAGAGTCCTCTCTTCAATACAGAAACATACGCCCATAGCTTAGAAGGATTATTTGAACGTATGTGGAAACGAGTAGAGGCTGGAGAAAAGCCTGACCATCTCAGTGAGTCATGGTGAGCTTTTGCCCATGATCAAAGTGACTTATTTTTGTTGCTGGACTTTCAAATCTGACTTTTCAACCTTGGCAAAAGGATCTTAAAATTACTACAGGTGTATTGTTCAAGATATTTATTCAGTGGTTAGACACACTATGTCTGTTAAGGTCTCTTTGCACAGTTATTGGCATTTACTTGGGTGTTATGATGATACTTTGATTTTGGGGAGCTTTGTACATAGTAGGATTCTTGCTGTTAGAGTATTGTTTCACCCGCATTGCATTAAGTATTGCTTCTCTCTTCAGATGTTGTGTACTTGAATTAGACTATTTATGTATGTATGTTAGTATTGACATAAGGGGAGAACATTGGTGCGATTCACTTGTAAATAGTCATATTCCTCATTTATAGTCAGTTGCTAATCAATACAATTGAATGATATTGCCTGAGCTTTTAATATACTCGTATCCATGACAAAATCTATTGGGTAATTGTGTATTCGGTCGGATTCAAAGGAATTAGGAGCATGTTTGCTTATTTAAATAATATTATATTTCTCCCTGATTGACAGAAAAAAAAAATATGCAGCACCCTATATGGTGGTATGATAATCAGTGTGTATTTGTTTTGATGTGGTTGTGTGAGTATACCTTGTCGTTAATAACATGTCTGATCTTCATTGTAAATACTCTCTTATGGTTATCTTGACAAGGACATGCATACTGTAGGGGGTATTGCAAATTATCTTAATATAATGTTAATATAATGCCTGACCTGTTAATAAAGCCTTTAATTGTAATCCTGGTCTCTGTTTTGTCACATTTATATAGTTTGTTTTAAAAAAAAAAATATATATATATATATATATATCACTACGCTGTGTGAGCATGACACTGACTTTGATGCTGTTTTATTAAAAAAAATAAAATCCAATAGTTATTGATTGGTGCTTATATTGGATTATCCTCTGTGGTGCAGAGAAGTTGTTTATGCTGCCACCTGGGGGATGTGAAAAACCACGAGCTATGACAAAATTTGTTGTCCCAACCTTAAAGCTGGATTGTCAAACGGTCTTAGTACTACTAAAAAAGCTATCCAATAAGAAAGAAAAGGCTTCTGTCGAATTCAAGAACCCATATTGTCTAGATTGAGCTGAAATAATAAAGGAGTAATTTACTTGATCGACTTTGTTTACATTTTAGCTAATTATTCATTGCAAAGTAATGAAGAGCGTCGCCGATTCACGATTTCAGTGTTATTTATAAAAATTTAAGGTCTGAAATGTTTCAATTCATGCTACAAGCAAAACACCTATACATTTTTGTACATAACAAACTTAAATTTTGAAAATGGACGAAAATTGAAGTCCCTGAACAATAAAATGCATTAGGGAACAGACGACACTAATGATGTTTGTTCATGCCTCGTTTTCATCTCCTTGGCCATAAAAGACCATGCATGTAAACAATTGGCAATTTTTGATGGCATGAAAAATTAAATGCTAGGGGAAGTTTATTAATTTTTTTGAAGCAATTAAATGAATGCGACAGATTTTAGCCACTGTTATATTGAGTGACAATCCAGCTTTAATGAAAATAATTTGGTGCCTGTACTTATCCAACAATTATATACAGTAAATTAAACCCTGTTTACAGAATTTCTTGTGAACAGTAGGTTTCTGTAACCAAGGCCCAGTGTGGAGAATTTTTTTCTAAAACTGACACTATACTGTGCATTGCTGTGTTGGCTATGCTAGAGCTGCCAACATGTACACATTTTGCGTAGCAATTACGCATTTTGTACCTTTGGTACGCAGTTACACTTTCCTGCTGCTTAGTTACCTACTGCCCTGATCCACCAGATGCAGTCAGGTGCTGGATTATCTCAGCAAATATAATTGGCAGAGAAACTTCATAGATGAAATATGTACTATAAAGATTAGGCAAAATCTCTGTAGGATTAACGGATATAGGGCATTTACATTGCAGTTGCATTTTCTTAATCTGGAATGATGCTGTAAGGACAAAAGCCCAAGTCCATTGACAGAAGACCAGGGGAGCCAGAACCGGGGTCAGCAGCCCCCTTGCCCTGACAGTAATGGAACAGGAAAGTGCCCTTAAAAATCGGATGAAGTATGTGATTTCGAAGGCAAATTGACTAATTTTGCCAAAAAAATGACTTGATCGCAGAAGAAATCTCAAAACTGTCAACATGGAGGCCTACAATTCTATCAGGCTGAAATGGGGCCTAAATAACGTATACATATGGAATCGCAATTTGTACTTTTGGTCGGTATGATGTCAAAGTGCCCTTTAAGTTGGAGCTGCCCCCCTGCAGAAGACGAAGACAATTATTCAGTTATGTATTTTTATTATACTTAAAGATCTATAGACGTCTTGGTTATATATATAGGCCTAGTAATAGTTAACCAAAAATAAAGTTGCTATTGGAAGGTAATTTTGTGTACATAGGACATGGTTATGTATATATCTGAATAAAAGAGAGATTCCTGTTCTCAAACATAAGAAATGAAAAACTTCACTCTGCAAGATCCATGCATGACACTATTAGAGAATAGAGTGGCACCTTCTTAATTTCATTTGGCAAATGGTAATATCAATAACAGGAAGAACAGATCTATTCTATAAACATCTGAAAAAGCATGAGTTACAACATTCACTGGTACTCCAGTTTTTACATTAGGAGATCGAGGAACCATTATAAGATACAAATTCAGTGTCACAAAAATATAACATGAAGAAGTATTGTCAAACATCATCGTGATCATGGTTTAAGCCACAATTACATTAAATCTGTTTCCATGTGGGTGTACAATAGAAAATAGAAACTAATTTTGACAGACCAATGTGAATGCTAATGAATATTTCACTTTCTTTTTTTGATATACACACTCACACATATGGAAATGGACTGTGAATGTAGCTTAAGTCCAGATGGGGATGGAAAGTTGATTGGTATTTAGCAATCACTTCAACTTGGTTTATTTCAGCCTGTCAAATATGAAATAGCATTGACTATAATATTTAAATACATGAAATGGTAAATTCAAAGAAATTCAATAAATCCATTCACATTTAGTGTATGACCCATGAATGAGGTATTGGCACAGCACCTATAATTGAACCTGTCAGCCTTAAAACTTAAACAGTTTAGTAATAAATAAACAATGTACATTTAAATGATATAATTATAATAACAAAATATATCAGAAAATAAGCAGACTAAAAAATACAAATCTGTATATACAAAAATAAATTATCTGAACTTTTGGAAAGTAAATGCCACATTAAATTCACTGCCAAAGTGACTAAAGTTTCTTTTGCGCACATGCACCACAAAGAAAAAAAAATACTGTGTACATTTTCAATTTAGTTATTGAACATTACAAGTTCTATGATTCACTTTGCATTAGGCTGTTCAATTTAAAAGTATGGGGTGGGGGTGTACAGGAAATGTTCCAGACACCGCTTCCATCCCTGCATTTTGGTTTTTGAAGACCGGCAAGCCCCTCAACCCCCCCCTTTTTTTTTTTATAAATTAAACTATTAAGAAAACAACTGGTCCCTCTTATTCTCTTTTGGAGACTTCCCCTTTGTTTTTCAAAACTCATCCAGTCCGCCTCAAGCCCAAACTTTTAAATGTAACAGCCCCTTACAAATCCCTATCAAAATTTTGTGAAATCTGTTGTTTTCCAGACAACCTTTGAAGTATAAATGCCCATTCAGGGCAGGGCTTGACATTAAACACTTTTACTACCTTGCCTGAAATAAATTTTCAAGCATATAATGGTTAATTATATAAGTAATTTTCCTGCAATAATTACTTGCTAGAGACACATTTTCACTTGTCTCTGACAATTGTACAAGCAACAACATCAAGCCCTGTCTTTCTGTAATTAAATATTCAAGAAACTAGCAATTTAGTCATCAATGGGAACCATTAAACTTGATTTTCTGTAACAAATTGAATGTGAGATCCAAATTATGTGAGCACACATGCGCACCACAAAATTATTACAATCTTACATCAAATGGATAATATGTATTCACATATATAACAGGAAATTAAGTTCACCTAATCATATGTACAGCATCAAAAATTGCTGAACAATAAATAAATCAAACATTATAACCAAAATTTGCTTACTATTCTTAGAATCACTAACATAGAAGGGAATCGAGCAACAAAATTATCACAGCAGGAAACTAAGCCAATAATTCACTATTAATCAACCAGTTATAATAATCTCTTACACGGAGTAAATAAATCTGAGACTTAATCGCACATCCATCGAGAACTTGAATACATCAATGCCATGTTGTCCAGCAGCATATCAAAATCAGGAGCTCCAGTTTGAGTATCCTAGAGGTCACTTTGTCGAACTTCTGAGTATATATCAGCTACTGAAAATAAATAATAATAAGCCTAAGTTTAGGATTTACTCACCACTAAATACCAGTTGCTAAAAATTGCTACATGCTCAGGATCAGAAAACCTACAATGCTCATACTCCAATGATAGATACTGATCAAGAAAGTTCCAGTGTTGCTGAATCATGATATTATATAGTCATGATATTATAAACTTTATCATCTCTGTTAATTATATGTATTCTCCACATCAGGAACTGTAAGGCCGTTTTACTTATTAACTAGGATGTTTTGTTTAAGTCCTTGCCTTTTCATGACGTGACTGGTATCGCACAATATTGAACACCCATTTACCAACTTCTCTGACAAAATTAACAATTAATTCTTACATTTAATATGCTGGCCAAACACAACGGATAGAATCAGCATAAAATAACACTGCAAACATCACATTAAAACAGATAAATGACAGTTCCAAAATTTTTGTGATGCAGTGGTCAACAGTTAGGGCTGTTCCATTTAAAAAAGAGCAGGGATGGGCAGACTCGAAGATTTTTCAGATATCAGGAAGGGGGGGGGGGGGTCTGGAGACAACTTAAATCGGGGTAGGGGGGGTGGTTGACCAGTATTTTCTTAATGTAGAAAAAAGTGGGGGTGGGGGGCAGTCTGTCAAAAACCAGATATCGGGGGTGGGGGGGGGGGGGGGAGTCTGAAATGTTCAGGACCCCTCTCTTTTAAATGGAACAGCCCTTACCAAAGATACTCATGATATCAATTGAGTTTGGCCGATTACAAATCTTCTACCGATTTTTTTTTTCCCAGCTAACACCAATGTTTCTCGATCCAAATCACAAGTTATTTGTTTTACCTTCACCAGCCAGCTCCAAGTTAGTAAGCCATGTTTCCTAAACTAGTTTACATGTTCATTACGTATAAAATGCCACAACCAGCTGATTGAGTTTTATTATCCCCACTTACATTGGGGTAGCCTAGCAGTGAAGACATGGCCAAAGCGTATCGTTTGCGCAGAGTGGCAGATGCTGCTACCATGAATGAGGAATACAGCGTTAAAAACATATGAATTTTAAGATTATGAGCAAATAGATGGCATGCATAGCTCTGCCAGCAGAACTGTATAAGTTATGAATCATGCTAGCTGTAGAACTGAAAATTGTACAGGTAGGCACCAAGCATAATACTTATAAATTCGGTTAATATTTAGTTTTTTTTTCATTCATCCGCAACATCCATCAATAGCACAAAAGCTTGTTTGCAGTTCATAAAGTTTGTGTCCAGTTAATAAAGCTTTTTTTGCATTTATTAACTTATTGATGCAGGAAAGCATTAATAGCATCATTATAAAGCATATAGTATTAGTATTGTCATCATTATTTAAACAGTTCTTACAAACTAATAGAGCCAAATGAATGCGTAACTGTTACTAATGAAGACCAAGGCAATCGCACATACCCAAGAAAGTTCTGAGAATATTCTGACAACAGATACTTACTCCCAACTCAATTTTCATAAACTGTTTCCTCTAAATAAAAGTTGCCAATATTGATAAAAACGCACCAGTTATGCAGGCAACACATAAATAAAGTTCAATAACTGAGCAACAACATATACATGTATACATATATATACAGATATCCACAGACAGTGAGCCGGATGCTGGTATCATATGATATACAAAGCAATGAGCTGCACTACATTGATAAAATATGACTGCACAATCAGTTAAAGAACACATACCTCCAAGCTGGAACCTGCGTCTAGGTGCATTGTCGGGTAGAGAACGCAAAGTAGCACTACCTCGGTGGCCTCTGGGTGAGTCTGTGACTGACAAACTCATGCCGTAGCCCTCATACTGAATTGGTACTGAAAATGTGAAAGTTTGGTTTTTTGGGGACTCTTTGTTTATCTGATAGCTGTGGTAATTCCGGAGCAAATGGCTGAAAATTAGGAGCCCTTCACTGGCCCGGATAAAACTGGTTCAGAATTGTGCATTGGAGATTATTTTTTATAGGGCAGGTCAGTTTATGCGCGACTTAGAACCCGGAATCAATAGCACAGTGCATAACGTCAGAAAAGCCCAATTATTGATGACGTCATCTAGTATTGTACATCGGTGACGTCATGTATTGTATTAGTATTTCCGGGTACAAGGTCACACGAGACCTGACCAGCCTTATACAGGTATTTTGTCTTCATTATTTTGACAATAGTGTGCCATTCTGACTGAATGGATATTTATCTGAATTCCCAAATGCTCTTTAATTTTATTGAAAAATAATTTGATACAGCAGTGCAGTACAGTAATGCTAAAACTTCACAAAGAACAATACATATATAATAATAATAAAAATAATACTTTATTCAGTCATCACTATCAGCAATGAAACTTTTTCCACAATATCAAACCGATATCAACAGTACACAGTATCTTGCAGGGCAAACACTACATATCAATTTAGTAAATTGCAACATTTTATACATTACTTTTCCTACTCACCAGGTTTGTCTGTGGAGGTTTTCTTTTCATTTATGAACTGAATGATGTCCTTTTCTACATCACATAGCTCTAGCGATTTCCTGGCTTCTTCATAATGCTGAAATTAATTAAAATATAGATTTAAAGATATAGGTAATGCCCTGATTAAAATCAAATAGCAAATAACTGATAAATTAACCTTTTACCTCATCATCATCCGCACAGGTCTGAGAGAGTATGTTTGTATGGATCCACATCTCATTCCTAACAAAAGCGATTCTTTCCTCTTCCAATTGTTGAAAAGCCTGTAGTAGAAACAACCATTTAGAGTAGCAGAACTTCACATTTTATATTTTACAGTGATGCACTGCAACAAAAAATAATATTCATAATACATCTGTCCCTTACATCAAAGGTCTTTTGAGTTTCCTTTTCAAACTGTATCCGAATTTGATCAAGAGAATCAATACAAGCCCTGTACTGTTGATCTGGAAAAGTGAAAATTGTATAACATAATTCATAAATTCACATATGTTCAAAATGATGCTAAGACAACAAATTTTTACCATATCTCTTAACAAACTACACAGGATTTACATTCTGTATCTACGAAAAGTTCACACTATTTTAACCCTCAGCGAATAAGGTTCAAAGAGGGTCATTGTTATCACTTTGAATATTCACGTTCGTCCGAGGGAATTGTAACCGGGACCCAGTGGTTGGAAGCCCAGCGCCCTACCACTGAGCTAGGCCCCCACCCCCTAGTTGAATGGTGACAACCACAGATTATTAGTGAAATAGATATCTATCTAATATAATTATCAAAGCTGCTCAAAAAACATCTCACATGGCTACAAGAAACATAGTTTGCTCTGTGTGCTTCCTATTGATTTGGAATTGGTTTGGCATTATCAATTGTGATTGTCTTGGGTGGAACAAGTATGACATTCGATAGTATAATGTCTAGTTGCACAACTAAATTATTTACAGAGGTTTCTTTAACAATGTTGATGGTGCTCTTGTACTGTGTGGCCATTTGCTGAGGGTTTGCTGCCGTGCAGCCTATGTTTATGGCTTGCTTTGGCAACTGCGTAACTATGTAAACACATAAAAAAGCTCCAATGAAGCCCAGATTGGAAATACATGGCCCATTAAATGAAATCATGAGTAAATGAAATACCTGTTTTTTCAACTTCCTGCTTCACCTTGTTGTGTTTCACATACATCTGAAATCAATATCGTACAATCTCAAAAACTCATGCAATTTTTGAAAGGCATTAGTTACAACATTTATATAGCACCATATTCCTTTATAAAAGTGATGCCTTAGGGCGCTTTACAATGAAAATATGATAAAGAGGATATGCAACAATTTTTAAAATTTGACAAATATAAAATCACAGTTAATATCATAAATCTGGATTATAAAATGTCATTTAAAATGACTGTATTCATACCTTTTCTATTTCTTTCGTTCCTAGGTTGTGCATCCCTGTTTGTTTAGTGAGATTCAGGTTTTGTTCAATCTCCTCCTTCTCTTTGCACTTCGTGTGGTAGTTTTTCTTAGCCTGCCAAATTTTTCAATTTTAATATATCATAGGTGACTGACTACATTATCTACTGCAAATATGTAGTTTTGATCAGTGAAAATTTCAGCTAATTGTTTTACCTCCATTGTCTTTTTAAAACATTCAGTTTTCCTCCTAAGCAATCTTCTCATTTGATCTTCTTCCTAGAATTAATTGATTATAGTTAAATATTAATAACCGAACAAGTTAATTAGTGTGAAAATGACAACATGACAAAATGATATGTATCGACATATTTCAGTAATTTGTCAACTATGCATCAATCCAAGCTTTCCATTTTTTTTTTTTTACAATTCTATGTTCATTCAAGATGACTTAAAATGCTTTGAGGCACAGTAAATTATCAGAGCATAACAGAAACAGTAAAAAAAAAAAGGATTTTGATAGATCATGTACTCAAGAAGCAGGCTGTCACTTCATTCTTGAAATGAAAGTACACTGAGCTGCAACAATATAATTTTGAGACTGGGTTTTCCCAATGTTTTTGTTAGAAACATGTCATATGAAAAAAAATAAAAATCATGCACAGAGACATGTTACCTGAAGGCTTGTTTTTGGGTAAAAACATCTCCCCCTGAAACTGAACATCCCCACACACCTCCATGCCTTTTCGAGGCATTTCACCACCTCAAATCTTAAATTTAGATAGAGGGCCAAGCTAGATTTTGCCTGTGGCACTCCCTAGTGGCCACATTAAAATTTCTCTCTGTGCAACATGCCACACATTACTTCATATAATTGCTTTATTTAATCAGAATAAAATAAATGATACCTGTTTCTTCTGTATCTTCTGAGCTTCCATCACCTCTTCCAGTCGTTGAGAGGCTTGATTTATGGCTTGACTTGCAGCTAGATGTTCTGTGGCCGCTTGGTCAGCTTGAAGTTTTAAAACATCCCAAGCCATCTTTAGAGTCCTGAAATATTTAAGTGTATTCAGGCTCAATCAAAAAACACAACTCTTACTTTGTTTCCAGTTGTGACGTGGTTAAGCCAACAATGTACGCTCTGCAGCAATGTCTAGCAAAGGCCAATTAGAATTTTGTGTTATGAGTCTTATGACAATTCAGTTATTCGAATAAAGGAAGACCTATCCATTGCCAACCACTCTCTCTTTCAACACTTTTCTATGAATTAAATAACAGGCTTTAAAATATAAACAGCAATTGATTTCTTATGTAAATTAGGTGGACCTTTAATTGTTTCAAGCACACAAATCCTCTTTAACTCTATTTCCACAGTCCCCGTCTGCCATAAATTTACTGTGATTGATTTTCGACAAGAGCAAGTAGGTCATTAAACTCAGCAGTTTTCATTAGCAGCAAACAAACATGAAGCCATTAAATTTCATCATTAACATGCAATAAAACAGGATGCATATTCCTGGAGATATTTGATAACAACATCGGCTTTCAGCAGCTATTTTAGTGCACACAGCCCCAACAGGATAGGATATAATTTAATCTAATTAATGTCACTAATAATATGGGGAATTTTGAGGATTCTAATTATTTATTTGTGGTATAGATATGTGTCTATCTCCTCATAAAAAATGTTGCCATGATCTTTATCCTGGTAAAAGAACGTTATTCAATATTAAAT
Source organism: Alitta virens (assembly GCA_932294295.1). Taxonomy (NCBI): domain Eukaryota; kingdom Metazoa; phylum Annelida; class Polychaeta; order Phyllodocida; family Nereididae; genus Alitta; species Alitta virens. The sequence goes on along the minus strand of OW028577.1, from coordinate 31,868,126 downwards.
GATAAAAATAAGTTAATGTGCACTGACTTCCAAGCAAGCATATTACTGCAGTATGTCTTCAATGCATTTTCAGGAATCTAAGACATAACTTTTGGGTAGTGATTTGTGCTATAAAATGACTCCCATGCTTGCAAATAACCCTGATAACTGGCATTTTATAAACTTGTGATCAATATACCACAATCTACTGCATTATCTACACAACTTAAAGCATGGCGTTCCCCAGGCAGAAAATCCTAACCAAATCTTATCAATAAGTTACAGCCCACACAGTAGCATTTTACGAATATAATATATTATACTTGTTTATAATCAGTTTATAATCAGCCCTTACAGCTCTTACAGACTCTTGAAGTGTATTAGCTCACTTCCAAAGCAAACATCTGGTGATCCATGACAGTTTAATCAAAAGGGCCATTCATAAATTTGTAATGACAAAAATGCCCTGGGCTAATGAGTATACACAGGCGCATGTTCACTGAAACTCCTTCCTGCTATAATATAAGCTAAACATGCTAATATCACATGTTATTATACAGCACATTCCCGAAATTATGCACACTATAATATTTGCTCACAATCTAGAAGGAAGAAAAGCATGAAATATATATTTACCCTATTTCTGATGTTGGTGCAGCATTACGAACTATCTTTTGCAATTCCTTTGCATAGTCTTCTTCAAGTTTTGCTCTGCACAAATATTAAGAGAACAATACCAGTTAATATAATTACATTTTAACATTTTATCCAGACTATAAATACATGCAGTCAATCAAAATCATATAAATTTTACCGAATATATCATAGTAAGGATCTAGCATTTTAGTTTACTATTTCACCTTCCTCATTGCCAGTTAGTGACATACAATTAAGCTTAAAACAACAGATCATCCAATTTAATCTATATAACAAGGAAACTTGTCATAACGCCACATATGAAATACCAGTAGAGGAAATTGAGGCATGATAACAGGAGGAAGTTTATAGATTCCACAGTCAAAAACCAATTTGTAGTATAGGCATTTATGCAATGCAAAGGGAGAACTCACATTCCAAATCTTCACTCAGCTCTCAATCAAATATCTGTCAAGTCTAAGAAACATTCCCATATAAGCCTGTGTATAATGAGCGTACAAAACACAGCAGGACTGACGTCCATTCAAAATACATACCTAGCTTTCAGGAATTTGTCAAATTCCTTACACATGTGTCGACCTTCCTGCAGTCTTCGTACTAAGCTTTCAAACCCGCTGGTATCACAAAAATCCTTACCCTGAAAATAGTTCATGAAGTAAATTAACTATGTTGCCATTCAGCTAATTATGGCAAAGAGAAACCAAATACATCCATTATATATGCAGTCTTCTTATAAGCTGAATATAAATTGGAAAGGCTCATTATACATTGCACTAAAGGCATGCTGTCATTGAGGGTCAGTGGTAAGATAAAAAAAAGTTCTATATATATTTCCAGTTAACATGGTTAAGATATATACTGTATAATTTATCCAATTTCAAGGCTTCACAAACTCACACCTCATATTGATAATAATTAATGTATATAGCCTATACAGTGTACACACAGTGCCATTGCTTACTGCATGCTCATTCATTAATTGTTCATGCCAATCATGACTTTAACAGTTGATTCAATCATTTTAGATATTTAAGAATTGGAGACATACCCAAAAAGCATCACTAAATCTTGTAAGGCGAGTCATGGTTGACGAATCTGGTAACTGAAGTGATAACTGATGTTTCTGAGGTCCACAGATCAGTTGAACTTGTCAAACAGAGAGCTAATTGTTCCCAGAACTTGTCACTGTCAGCAGGATGTCAATTAACAGGTTTCGATCATGAAATGGTCATAATCATGCGACCAGGAAGTTTTAAACGCCGCATACGTAATTTTTAGGTCGCCGAGGCACTGGTGCAATCATGTGCGATCAGCAGACACCCATGGCCGCACCAATCGGCATTTTTGAAGGTGTCCTTCTGGATAGCAATTCCTGGATCCTCACCACAAGCATCACAAAATCCACGAAATGGAGTGGTCACGTGATGCCAACAAATCGATATGCACTAAAAATAGAAAAGCACGTGGCCTTTCTATTTTGTTGGACAATTGGCTGGACAGGACATATTTCGGGCGCTGCAGATGGCCTAGCGCGATTTGGATACAACCTAACGAATATTTTTTGTTAATTGGCATGTCAAACGTAATTTATTCAGTCCATCTATGGCGACATAAGGCATTTCACGTCAACCCAACATCAGCAGGCACTCGTCGGTGCCAGGCGCATGCGTACAGCCTAACTTCCGTTCCCTGTTTGACAGTTCTTCACGTAGGCCTGACAGAAAAGTCAGACGTTGAAATTGCACAAATATGGCCCTCAACAAGCTTGCCATCGACGCTCTTGATCTCAACGGAAAACGTGTACTTATAAGGTATGTGTTGGTGGCAAAATCTATATTTTTTCTCGCACGCTAACATAATTTCATGCTTTTTTGAGTTGCCTGTGCCCGCGCTAATTCTCTTTGAAAGTCTCTCTCAAAAGCCGGTTTACATTATAAGAATTATGATTTAGTTTCCTCTGCTAAATTGAATGGGATTGTGAACATGCTAAAATTTTGCTGGATTAAGCTGTTACTGACTGCAGAATGCATGCTGCATATGAACTGTGTCAAGGTTAGGTCGAGGTCGAGGTCAAGACCAACTGATCTAACAGCATTTTACTTATTATAGGCTAACTCCTTTGTGTAAATATATTAAATTATGATGTTCAAGCTTTAGGAAAAATGCATGTATAACATTAACAGAAAATACATTTATAATTCAAGTTAAACTTTTTTTTATCACTGTGCCATCCATCACTCTTGCAGGGTAGACTTCAATGTACCTCTGAAGGATGGGAAAATTACGAACACACAAAGGTAATTAAAAGAATAAATTTTTAAAAATTATGCCATGACCTATTATCTAAACTTGAAAAGATTTTTTGTCTTATGATAAAACTGAATATATATTTTGGTTTTTCTCAGAATCGATGCGGCTTTGCCCACCATCAAATATGCTTTGGAAAAGGGTGCTAAGTCAGTTGTTTTAATGAGCCATCTTGGACGTCCCGATGGCCAGGCAAATCCAAAGTTCTCTTTGAAACCTATTGCCGATTGTCTGAATGAGAAACTTGGCAAGTAAGTAAATTTCAAAGTGTTGTCTATTTATTATTATATTTATTAAGTAATTAATACATTTCGATAAAATTTTCATCTATAACTCGTTTTATAAAATTTCAGGCAAGTTCAATTCCTTAGCAACTGTGTAGGTGCTGAGGTTGAAGCTGCCTGTGCTGACCCTGCCCCTGGATCTGTGATTTTGCTGGAAAACTTGCGTTTCCATGTTGAGGAAGAAGGAAAGGGTGTCGATGCTGGGGGAAAGAAGGCACGTAACTTGCAATGATCACTGAACTTTTGTATTGATTTGAGCGAATGCAGTAGGTTCATCTTTTAAATATGTTGGTTACAGACATACATTAATTTTGTGGTTTCTAAATCCATGCAATGACTATTTAAAACAGCAATGTTATGAATGCCTATGATGCATGCAACAGGTTAACCTGTGGAGATTGAATGCTTGTCCAAGATAACTATTTTTCAATCCAAGTTTGTGTGATAAACCACCTATGTGGTGTGATAAACCAGATCTGTTTTCATATTGTCTACAGTAAAAAATTTTATCACATAGTCTGGTATTAATGAGTGGACTTTAAAATACTGTGTGAGAAATTATAATGCAGAAGTGCAATGTGGTTCAACTATACAGTACATAATATTCCACATTATTATTCTGAAACAGGTGAAGGCAGATCCAGAGAAGGTTACTGCATTCAGGGCCTCACTTTCTAAACTTGGTGATGTTTATGTCAATGATGCTTTTGGCACTGCTCACAGAGCCCACAGGTTAGTTAACTTGACATTTGTGACAATATTTTAAAGACTGAAAGTTGGAAACTGACATAGACTTTGTTCAATAGCTCAATGGTTGGATGCCAGCTTCCCCAGAGAGCGTCTGGTTTTCTCCTCAAGAAGGAATTGACCTATTTTGCCAAGGCTTTGGATAACCCAGAACGACCTTTCTTGGCCATTCTTGGAGGGTATGTATTTTATCATGGGGTTATGTTCAACAGTGATTTCTAGGCTTCTAGCTTGTGAAAGAATCATTATCATCCAATGTTGTTTTGTTAGAATATTTTTGTTAGAGTATTGTCAGATATTTAAATAGCAATGTATTGATTTTACAGAGCCAAGGTTAAGGACAAGATCCAACTAATTGACAATCTGTTGGACAAGGTCAACGAAATGATCATCTGTGGAGGCATGGCTTACACATTCCTCAAAGTTATTGACAACATGAAGGTATACAACTGGCATTGATTCCAGTCTGAGCCAATTAGAAGGATATAATTGTAATTCCTGAAGGCGTTTGTTTGAGTTTGAGATGACAGGTGGCAGCATTGTATGATTGATGTAGCATGTGGTGCCAGCTGGTGAAGAGTGTATAACTACAACTAGAATCTAAGAAAGTATTTTTGTAGATGATGAACATTGGGGTTGTTTGATGGAGTGACATTTTTCATTTATATTAACGCTATTTGATCTGTTCCAGATTGCCAACTCATTGTTTGATGAGGATGGATCAAAGATTGTTCAGAATCTCATGGACAAGGCCAAGAAGAACAACGTTCAAATTCATCTTCCCAGCGACTTCGTCACAGCCGAAAAATTCGATGAGAATGCCAAAGTTGGTGCTGCTACCAAGGAACAAGGCATCCCTGATGGCTGGATGGTGAGTTTCAAGCACAATTTACACGTTCTTTGCATCAAATCTTCGGTTATTAGACCTAATCATTAATGATTTACCCTTTTTTGACAATATAGGGTCTTGATGTTGGACCAAACAGCGCAGTTCAGTTTGCTGAGGCCGTTGGCAGGGCTAAGACCATTGTTTGGAATGGGTTAGTCACTATTTCTCTAAAATTTCTTAACAGTGTAGGGGATTTCTCTGATGAAGCAGTTTTTTTGTACTGCTTGAATTTGTATTTTTACAGACCTGCTGGAGTGTTTGAGTTTGAGAACTTTGCCAAAGGAACGAAGGGCCTTATGGATGCTGTTGTGCAGGCAACCTCTAAAGGCACTGTCACCATTATTGGTATGTGTCTGGGCTTATTATGTACATGGAATTATTGTTTATCTTTGCACCTGGGTCAATCCATATGAATTCACCGAAATTCAGACAAACTTCCCAGGTCACCATCTCCAAAAATTCTGCAAAAAATACCAGTTGTAGGACTAGATAATTAATGGGAAAATCCAAAATTTCAGGTCTCCAGTGTCAATGGTTTAGAAGATACAGCAGTTTGAAATTTTATTAATTTTTTGCGGAAAAGCACTACGGCATGAATTTCCAAGTTAAGACGTCCATATCTCTCTTATTTTTCATAATGTAGGCATGAAATTGTGTACATAGGGTAAAGTAGTTGTATTTTCAAACTTTAATGTTCTGAAAAAGGGCGAAAATGGGAAATGTTGCAAAACGAGACTTTATGTTTTGCAGGGCTATGTGGAATCTATGCAAGAATAGATTCCACACAAATTTTTTTGAGATGGTGACCTTTCGGTGAATTCATATGGATTGACCCACCTGTAGTTGTACTGGTCAGTGGAGTAATTCATGTATCTTACTCACTTACAGGCGGAGGTGACACGGCCACCTGCTGTGCCAAGTGGGGAACAGAGGATAAAGTGAGCCACGTCTCAACTGGAGGTGGTGCTAGTCTTGAGCTTCTCGAAGGTGAGAACTGTCTTAAATCATCACATGTATATAGGCTTAGTATAATATCACACTTATGATATCAGAAATTGTATAATAAGCTCTTAATGACAGATTCAACAATTTTGTGATGATATGGAATTATCCAGAGCAAGTTTTCCCATTTTAAGATTGTAGATTTTGTAATGTTCATTTGGAATATTTATCCTGTATTTGTTGGTATTGATGTTGAATTGCTGAGGTTAAGTCCTTTGGCACATTCCTGCTGCATGTTAATATGAAATGTAAAATATTTATGCCGTTTATGTTGGTATGGATTTTTTTTTTTTGCTGAGGCTAAGTCCTTTTGCCCACGCACAGTGTGAATATAAAGGATTGACAAAATTTTAATCTTATTTTGTTTGCTTTTTAATTTCAGGCAAAACTCTTCCCGGTGTGGCTGCTCTGTCTGATCCTTAGACAACTTTAGTAAGAATCTGCGAAAGGTCTGATTTGAAAAGTCAGCAATGAGATTGCCTATGTGATATTGCAGTGTTAAAAAAGACAAGTGATGTTTCAAGCCTACGTGGGACTGTCAAGACCAGGAATCATTTATCGCTTGTAAGAACATGTGAAGAAGTTGTTGAGGATGTGTTTGTTGTATAAATCAATAGTGGATGAGATGATGGAATTAGAGGTTAGAAATAATAGCCTTTAAGTGTAATTTTTTCGTTCACATATATGTTTTTAGCTTAATCGTGAAAATAATGTGAAAAAGGAAAAATTTAATTTCCTCAAATTTGTGTGCTAGCATTTTCAAATCTTGTGTGCCATAATTACATAGTTAATATTTCTGTTATAAATTACTTTTTTGCATAATTACGGAAATTTCAGGCTGTAATTTAGTATATGACACGATTGTTACTGGCTTGTTGTATTTGTGTATCATTTCGTCTTGTTGTTGCATTTATGAACCAATGTAAATGAATTGTATGTGAGAAACCACATGAATAAATTCCCTACCATGTCTTTTTTGTTTTAATAATTATAAATTTTACTCAGAGATCAGTGAAATACTGGATATTTTTTTCATCGATAGACAGCATTAGGGTTCAGGAAATACTGAATTTTAAAAGACCAAGCATTCTCATGGTCTGTGAATGTCATCAAATACTGGATTTTAAAAGACTGCATTCTTGTGATCTGTGAATTTCATCAAAAAGTTGGTAACTGGCTGTCTGTCGAAAAACTTTGGAATCAAATGTATTAATTCTGGGAATGGCCAAAAACTTGACTAAGTGTCCCACATGCCTGTTTTCTATATTTAGTCTGGGTGGAGATTTTGCGTATGCTCTGCCAGTGCAGATGGCTAGCTTTAACAAAGAATGAGGATGAAATTGTCATACAACCTTTGTGCATAGTGTCCCGTGTAATGTTCGATATAATTTCCTATGGCGTTCTATGTGATGTCCATGGCTACGACTCCTGTACCTGTGTGAAGAAAATATTGAAGCAAAAATGTGGAAAATCGTAGTACATGGTTACTTAGTTACTGATCGGTAATGTCTTAGAAATCAATAAGCATTTGAAACAGTTGGGTATCCTAATACATTTATTGCTTGCTTGCCTTTCAATTTCATATTCATCAATTCGTTAGCAAGATCTATTACCTGTCGGCCATTAAAACTGGTTGTTTCCATTCAGTTCGACTTGCCCTCGAAAGTCCTGGGCTTTCTTGCTCTCCCTACACCTAGCGCTCTCTTTACCTAGCAAGACATCAGAACCATATATACCCTTATTAACCAGTTCAAATGTTAAACACAATACTCCGTTTAACAGACCATCTTTGATTTAAAAAAAAAAACTGACAATTTCACCCAGAGAGTAGGTCAGGCTCCTGTGGTGTACTCTCTTGCTGGCAACCACGCCAAGTAGCTCTGCATTGGACTGGCAGCCCAGATCCATATGGATCAGGCGTAACAGACCATTGCAGAGATGCGCCCAGGCCCACCACCACCAACCAATTTTAAGGTTGCTCACTGTCGACTCCTGCACCTGACTGTGCCAGCACACCCGTTCTGGAAATAGCCACCAGGGTAAACGGCGGTTTTTTTTTGTGTGGCGACAAAGTTTCTTGTCGATGCGGCTGCGGCAGGTTCATTCATATCCATGTCATCAATTATATCAGTGTCATCTGTCCTATTGGTGTCATCTGTCGAGATCCCGGCCCACGGTGAGTTGTCAACAGAGTGCATGACATAAACTGACCTCTCCCAAAGACACTTTGGGGGTCGCCACAGATTTTTCAATCATATTAGTTTGTAGGACTCCCCGTCATTGTCATCATCTGGTGCTGGCCCAGGCCTACAGCCAAAGGTCTGGACTGTGGCACCGAACTGGGCCTCCAGCCGGAACAACCGGACTGTGGCTCCACAGCAGATCCTGATCAGCATGATATGCCCCAGGCATTTCAATTTACCCTAAAACAACTTTCGTGGCTTCTGAAATGTAACCATGGAGTTAATTGGGTGTGGAACAATAGTTCAATCGTGGTATCATTGCATTAAGATGAACTCATATCAAGTTGAGCATACTTTAAACAATAAAGGGCGGGGGCCTAACTCAGAGGTAGCGTGCTGGGCTTCCAACCTCTGGGTCCCGGGTTCAGTTCCCGGTCTAGCCAAAGTTGGATGGCTGTTTCATCCTTCATCTCATTGCCATGGTCTGCCTGTCCTGATTAGCCCAACTGGTGCAGAAATACAGGACATAAAGCCCTAGTCACACACACACACACACACTTTAAACAATAAACTTTTGAAGTTGAGTTGTGTCACCCAGAAATGGTATATAAGGTCCAGAATTTTTCTAAATAGCATCACAATCTATCCATCTACCCAGACAGCTATACACAGATACATAGATACACTCCGAGATGAATTGCACCTGTCAGATGACTGATGATAAAGTTTTATACCCTTATATTCAATTTTTTCGGCAGTGATGATGATTTTAGGCGTTCAATTATTCGTAAGTGGAATTTAAACAATAATTTACCTCTTGTATCATTCCTTCGTCTCTGGGTGGAGGCCTAGCTCAGAGGTAGCGCTCTGGGCTTCCAACCGCTGGGTCCCGGGTTCGATTCCCGGTCGAGCCTAAGTTGGATGGCTGTTTCATCCTTCGTCTCATTGCCATGGTCTCTGCCTGTCCTAATTAGCCCAATTGGTGCAGAAATACAGGACGTAAAGCCCTAATCACCCACCCACCCATTCCTTCGTCTCATTGCCATGGTCTCTGCCTGTCCTAATTAGCCCAACTGGTGCAGAAATACAGGACGTAAAGCCCTAATCACCCACTCCACCCACCTCTTGTATCATCAGTTGTATGAATTTATATATAAATAAATAGTTATATTATAATGAATTGGTGAGATTTAAACAATAATTTAACTCTTATCAGTAATATAAATTTATAGATAATTCAAACATCAATGCAATAATGAATTTACAGCTTTATAATGATCATTAACAGTATTTTTCCTAACTTTTAGGGTGCAGAGAGAACCAAAAAGATTGTGCACTCTTCGCTGAAAAATTATCGAAATGCAGAGATGGAAACTGAGCAGTAAGTTTATTTTCACAAGTATTCTGGTTAATTCTGAGTGTATTTATATTACTTTTATAACTATTACTCAATTATATAGAGAAATATCTCAAAAATAATCCTTTTTCTTTCCAGAAACCAAGACCTGGAAGCTGGCTCTGCGAGAGATGAGTCTGTAAGAGGTGATACCTCCGTATTCACCATTCCAAACCTCTCAGTCTCCCCATCCAACCCACTCCGATGGAGTTTGCAGGGCGGGGGCCTAGCTCAGAGGTAGCGCTCTGGGCTTCCAACCACTGGGTCCCGGGTTCGATTCCCGGTCGAGCCTAAGTTGGATGGCTGTTTCATCCTTCGTCTCATTGCCATGGTCTCTGCCTGTCCTTATTAGCCCAACTGGTGCAGAAATACAGGACGTAAAGCCCTAATCACCCACCCACCCGATGGAGTTTGCCAACACCCCATACACCTAGGACCCCTTTCACTTCCCATCTCAGCGATCCTTGACACCACCCTCTGTAGCCTGTGTCCATGCTACTCAATCAACACACAGTAGAACTAAAAGATATGCAGAGTCTGTGTTATAAATATTGTTAAATTTTTTTTATTTATATTGTGAAAATTTGTGGTTTTTTTATTTTATATTTATAATAAATTTTTTTTACCTGAAATACTTTGTTCGTATCGGTTCTAATATTATATGTAAGGGTTTGGTTGTGATGCCATCAGCTAATATTTCCCTTTTAGGATAAAAATAAGAGAATCAAGCTCTATTCTGTTGATACGTGAAAATAGTATTACTTTTACTGATAGATCCTACATTGGTAGAGCTACGACTTTCCTTAGTCTCCAAAACGTTTTTGAATATTTCTAGTGTTTTTTTTTTACTCTGTTTTTGGCATGGTCTCTGCCTGTCCTAATTAGCCCAATTGGTGCAGAAATACAGGACGTAAAGCCCTAATCACCCACCCCACCCCACTCTGTTTTTGGAGATACCTTTAGAACTAAACTTACAATTATCTTTGTTGGCTACGATATAGGTTTTAGAACAGAGCCCATAAAATATCTCACCTTCGTATTCGAGTTTAAATAGTCCAGGACAATGATTGTCATATTTCATGTGTTCTGAACAACACGTTCTTGGAAACCAGTGTGTATCAGGGTCAATATCTTTAACCAAACAATACTGGGGCGGGGGCCTAGCTCATAGGTAGCGCTCTGGGCTTCCAACCGCTGGGTCCCGGGTTCCATTCGTTCGATTCCCGGTCGAGCCTAAGTTGGATGGCTGTTTCATCCTACGTCTCATTGCCATGGTCTCTGCCTGTCCTAATTAGCCCAATTGGTGCAGAAATACAGGACGTAAAGCCCTAATCACCCACCCACCCTCTGGTTCAGTGAGACTGGCCAGTTGGTCCATTGTACTATTACATAAGACCAGCAGATGCAACTGCTGTGGTCTTCTGAATAATTAATCAGAATGAACAGACAAAGCAATTCCTCTGTCTGTCTATAACATATAGAAGTAAATATAGATATTGACTATAGTATATTTAAGTTAAGATATTACTAACATGATAATAATAACATGATATGCCCTTGGTGGGTTGATTAAATTAATCTTATAAATTATATACTTAATGAATATGATAAATGGATTAATTTAATTAAATGCATTGGTTTCTCATTCGCAGATGAAAATATCATAGTTAAAATATGGTAACATTTTGTACACATAATGTGCACATAGATTTTACGCAATCTGTGTGACTTTAACGTCAGTGTCCATAGTTAACATTTATAAACTTTTATATTTTTGTTTCTTATGGTTGGCCCTCTGGTTTTCCGGTCTCTTGCGTTCGATGGCTGCACTTCTTGTCGGCGGTTGTGCACATTCTGCAGGAGTTGCAGCGGTGTGACACGACTTACGAAGAAGATTGGCATTTGGCTGAACTTCAGGGACATGACTTATAATCTTCTTCAGCGATGGGTGTGTTGACCGGTGCGATGGCGATGGACTCACGTTGAAGACACGACTTATTCAGAAGATTAGCATTTGGCTGTTTCAACAGGGACATGACTTATAATCTTCTGAAGCGTTTGTGTAGCTGGTTCACTGGTGCTAAACGGATGACATCCGATGTTGTGTGGGATGTTGGCATCCTGTGGTCCTGTGCGGGTGATGCATGGCGTTGGATCCCTCTGTCTTGGGTTACTAATGCTGCAAAACAATTCCTCAGGAACACATAGTAATGTTTACTACAGATACAGTATGACCAGTCGTTAAATGTTCACTTGCTTGTACAATGTTTTGGAAAAATAAAAAATGAACTATCTATAAATCAAATGTTTTTGTTTAAATTTGTGCATTAGTCTCAACTGCTGTGACATTGGTGTTGTAACATTGTTAGATTAACTTGAGTGAAATTTTTTTTAATATTGTGAGGTAACTTTTTGTTATTCATATGCTTCTCATAATCTACACATTCTATACACTGCAGAATTAACAGCTATTTACCTTGCATTAAAGAACATCGAGGACTCAATCAGATCGTTATGTTATCTGTTCTGATTCGAGGGCGGGGGCCTAGCTCAGAGGTAGCGCTCTGGGCTTCCAACCGCTGGGTCCCAGGTTCGATTCCCGGTCGAGCCTAAGTTGGATGGCTGTTTCATCCTTCATCTCATTGCCATGGTCCCTGCCTGTCCTAATTAGCCCATCAGGTGCAGAAATACAGGACGTAAAGCCCTAATCACCCACCCACCCATCTGTTCTGATTCAAAATCTGCTCTTCAAGCAATCCAAAATAAACAACTTGATAACCCTGGGATCTTAGATGTTCTGATTAAGTATTTCTATCTTCACGAAATACAAAGACATAGTATTCTGCTGGATTCCTGGACACGCTGGCATTGAAGGGAATGAAAAAGCAGACCTGGCAGCAAAAAGGGCTCTTACAAAAGAGATAACTGATTTTACCATTCCATACACTGATTTTAAAATGACTATAAAATCGTTTATCATGTCTTGCTGGCAAAGACAATGGAATGAATGTAATAACAACAAGTTGCATTCAATCTTACCTTGCATTCAAAATAAAATACCTAGTAGGTTCAATACTCGCAAAGATCAAGGAATATATCACAGATGCCTCATAGGACATTCAAGACTTACACATTTACACCTTTTAGTCAATGAACCGGCACCGGTATGCCAGAGTTGTCGGTGCCCCCTAACAATCAAACATATTTTATTAGATTGCAGCCACTTACAATGCTTTAGAAGACCTTTGTTTCAAGCTAATACCTTACAACATCTCTTTACCAGATATCCAACCCAGACAATTATAGATTTTTTATATCCTTCTGGTTTCTACTACCAAATATAGTTAATCAATCTTAACCTAGAGAGCCTCTACATAGCCCACTCAGGTGCTGATGAGGCGTTAAACAATAACTCACACACACACACACACCAGTCAGCCTCAGGGACCTCTACCTGTTCGCTGATGAGGCGTTAAACAATAACTCACACACACACCTCTACCTGTTCGAACAACAACTCGATGTACAGATTATCGTCGTGTCAGGGGACCTTTGCAACGAAATCTGTTATTCAGGGATTGTTGAACGTCCTACCAAAATTTTCCTTTATTTCAAAGATCAGTATTTTTATAGAATAATCAACATCGATGCTCTGGTCCCAAACAGGACCCTTTGTCTGGGGTGCAAGACTTGGCATCTTTCGAAATCTAGGCATTCGTGTCCTTTTGTCTGTAGGGTGTGCCAGGGTAAAGGGTGTAAAATTTCATCAACGACTGTGACATGCCCAGACTGCAATGCGATATGCAACAGTAATGATTGTTTTTCAGCACATAAGAAAGACATTATTTTAAAAAAAGACCCGAGAAAAGGCGAGGTTAAAGCCCTCTCACCATGCACGTCATATTACAATTGTCTAGACTGCAAAGTAACCATCGATAGAGAGGCCAGGGACATTGCTAAGCATGTTTGCGGGGAGTACAAATGTTCACAATGCAAGCTGTATGTGACAGGACAGCACCTGTGTTTTTACAGGATAAAACAACCCAGGGTCACTTCAGGCAAATTTCTATATTACGATTTTGAGACTTCAAAAGACACAGTGGTCAGCTGTGACGAGGGGTATCACAATCTAGCTAGACAGGGTTGCAAGGACTGTACACCCGACCACCTGTGTCCTCCCTGTAGAAGGTGCGTGAATTGCAACCGCGTCCATTGCGGGCAGCAAAGACATTGCCCCAATTACCTGGTCTCTCAAACAGCGTGCCCCGCTTGCGAAGATGACGAATGGGGCCCCCAAGTTAAATGCGGTTACTGTGGGCATCGCTGTACAAGCTGTTCACAGAAAGATAAAAATGGGAATTTTATCAATCCTTCATGTCAGCGGGGAGATTGTGGGAGAAGAGAGTTTGTGTTTAAAGGTCCTCACACCGTAGAGTCCAAATCTGCTCTTCAAGCAATCCAAAATAAACAACTTGATAACCCTGGGATCTTAGATGTTCTTATTAAGTATTTTTATCTTCACGAATACAAAGACATAGTATTCTGCTGGATTCCTGGACACGCTGGCATTGAAGGGAATGAAAAAGCAGACCTGGCAGCAAAAAGGGCTCTTACAAAAGAGATAACTGATTTTACCATTCCATACACTGATTTTAAAATGACTATAAAATCTTTTATCATGTCTTGCTGGCAAAGACAATGGAATGAATGTAATAACAACAAGTTGCATTCAATCTTACCTTGCATTCAAAATAAAATACCTAGTAGGTTCAATACTCGCAAAGATCAAGGAATATATCACAGATGCCTCATAGGACATTCAAGACTTACACATTTACACCTTTTAGTCAATGAACCGGCACCGGTATGCCAGAGTTGTCGGTGCCCCCTAACAATCAAACATATTTTATTAGATTGCATCCACTTACAACGCATTAGAAGACCTCTGTTTCAAGCTACTACCTTACAACATCTCTTTACTAGATATCCAACCCAGACAATTATTGATTTTTTATATGCTTCTGGTTTCTACTACCAAATATAGATAATCAATCTTAACCTAGAGAGCCTCTACATAGCCCACTCAGGTGCTGATGAGGCGTTAAACAATAACTCACACACACACACACCGTAGAGCATTTCTGCCAATGGCTTCTGACCCCTGTTCACAAGAATTTCACATGCATAGCCCATAACGCCAAGGCATTTGACGATCACTTCATTCTGAATTATTGCATCAACAATAGCATAAAGCCTAATGTGATATATTCAGGATCAAAAATCATGAAAATGCACATCTCTACAGGTCTCAACATCACGTTCATTGACAGTTTGAACTTTTTACCGATCAAACTGAAAAAATTACCCAAAAGTCTTGGGTTAAATGCAGAGCTGGTCAAGGGCGAATTCCCTTATCTTTTTAACACCGCAGAAAATTTCTACTACAGGGGGAAAATACCTCACCACGATTACTTTTCGCCAGACCTCATGTCCACCGAAGATCGTGAAGAATTTTTTAAATGGTATGAAAGAAAATCTACAGAGATTTTTGACTTTCAGAAGGAAATCTTGACATACACCCAAGCCGATGTGACCATTCTGAGAGAAGCATGCACGAAATTCAGGAAGCTGATCACCGAATGTACGACAATACCGGGAGCGAAATCACCACCTATTGACGTGTTTGCTCATGCCACACTAGCCTTCTTTAAGGTCCGAGTGGGATCAACGATGTCAAGCCCCTACTCTCAGGAGAATGGAGTCCCTCAGGGTAGTATTCTCTCGCCCACCCTCTTTAACGTCAAAATCAACAGTATAGTAAATTCCATCTCAGAAAATCTCATGCCGTCCCTATATGTTGACGATTTCCTCATTGCATATCGTTCCAGATATATGCCAACCATAGAACGACAACTGCAATTAAATTTGAATAGGATTCACAAATGGTCACTCGAAAATGGCTTCAAGTTCTCTAAACAGAAGACAGTTTGTCTGCCTTTCTATTACTTACGATCAAACCATCCAGATCCATCACTAATAATTGACAACTGTCAAATAAAAGTGGTGAATGAAACAAAATTTTTGGGTGTACTCTTTGACTCCAAATTGTCTTTCATTCCGCATATCAAAGCACTGAAAGCAAAGTGCCTGAAATCAATGAACCTCCTTAAAGTAGTGAGCAAATATAATTGGGGTGGGGACACAACGGTCCTCCTTCGTCTCTATCGAGCAATTACTCGTTCTCGACTTGATTATGGTTCTGTGGTATATGGCTCCGCCAGACCATCTTATCTAAAATGCCTGAATTCTGTACATCATCAAGGGTTGCGACTAAGCTTAAGAGCTTTTCGTACATCTCCTGTAGAGAGCTTATATGTACTGGCAGGGGAACCTCCACTTTCCCTTCGTCGTATCAAGTTATCCATGCAATACATACTAAAAGTAGCTTCAACTCCAACAAACCCAACATATGATGTAATATTTCATCCAAAATACATGCATCATTATGAATCTCGTTCAAACGCCATTCGACCACTGGGATTACGCATGAAATTCTATCTTGAGGCTGCAAAAATTGATACTACAATCATTGCCGAGACGGAAGTACCACCCATTCCGCCATGGATTCTCCCAGTCCCGAAAGTTATACTGGATTTGGCAGAGCTTAAGAAAAGCGAAACCAATCCGGTAGACTATCAAAACCTATTTTATAGTATAAGGTTTAAATACGAATCGTACAAATTTCTATACACAGATGGCTCAAAAATGGAAAGACGAGTAGGCTGTGCTGTCACTTCTTATAAAACCGTTATAGCTGAATGTCGTCTTCCAGACCACTGCTCAATATACACTGCAGAATTAACAGCTATTTACCTTGCCTTAAAGAACATCGAGGACTCAGAATCAGATCGTTATGTTATCTGTTCTGATTCCAAATCTGCTCTTCAAGCAATCCAAAATAAACAACTTGATAACCCTGGGATCTTAGATGTTCTTATTAAGTATTTCTATCTTCACGAAATACAAAGACATAGTATTCTGCTGGATTCCTGGACACGCTGGCATTGAAGGGAATGAAAAAGCAGACCTGGCAGCAAAAAGGGCTCTTACAAAAGAGATAACTGATTTTACCATTCCATACACTGATTTTAAAATGACTATAAAATCTTTTATCATGTCTTGCTGGCAAAGACAATGGAATGAATGTAATAACAACAAGTTGCATTCAATCTTACCTTGCATTCAAAATAAAATACCGAGTAGGTTCAATACTCGCAAAGATCAAGGAATATATCACAGATGCCTCATAGGACATTCAAGACTTACACATTTACACCTTTTAGTCAATGAACCGGCACCGGTATGCCAGAGTTGTCGGCGCCCCCTAACAATCAAACATATTTTATTAGATTGCATCCACTTACAACGCATTAGAAGACCTCTGTTTCAAGCTACTACCTTACAACATCTCTTTACTAGATATCCAACCCAGACAATTATTGATTTTTTATATGCTTCTGGTTTCTACTACCAAATATAGATAATCAATCTTAACCTAGAGAGCCTCTACATAGCCCACTCAGGTGCTGATGAGGCGTTAAACAATAACTCACACACACACACATGCCACACTAGCCAGCAGTTCCATGCAGATAATAAGACAGCTAACCATGCATGAAGTGCACAACCTAGTCATGCTTGACGGGGGACAGACTGAAGGTATTCTTAAAGCAGGAGTGTGGTACAACCAAGAGACTCTTGAGGAGATACCGCCAGACACAATAGCGTTAACACGGTTTATAAAATCCCAGATCCCTCAGCCCCTGCCCACGGTTACATCCGCAGGTCTAATCATAGCCTTAAGTCCATAATGTGGTTGGAGTGGATCGGCAAAAAGCTAGGGAGAAGACTCCAACACGCGCGAAACGATGGTGAATACAAAAAACCAGGTACAGCCTTTTTAGCAGACTGGTATGACATTAAAACAAATTTTTTATACGAATACCTCGGGTGCCGATGGCACGGACACGTGTGTATGGCAAGAAGAGCTCTGCGTGACCCGCACACAAGGTTCACCATGGAACAACTCCTCGCCTTGACAGAGTTAAAAGAACGTAAACTGAAGGAATTAGGGTATACAGTAGTGACCATTTGGGAATGCGAGTGGGACAGGGAGGTGAGACTTGACTCTCAGCTGAGAAAGTTTGTCGAACATTTTGATATCCCCCTACCGTTACAGCCAAGGGAAGGGTTATATGGGGGGAGAACCTCACCCATTGCCCTTTATCACGACTGTAAGGATGGCGAGAAAATCAGATATCTTGATTATTTGAGCCTATACCCATTTTGTAACTATTTCATGGCTTACCCCACATGTCACCCGGTGATTCTTACAAAAAAAAACAGGATTATATCCATTTTTATCACAAAAATCAAGGCATCAAGCTTGATGCCGAAAAGATAGAGAAAAATCCAGGTTTACGGTTTGTCGCTAAACTGTATCTCAATTCCTGCTGGGGAAAATTCTGCGAGAAACCTAACAAAGTAAAAACCGTTTTTGTGAAAACTCGATTGGAACTTGCGCAAATGCAGAACAACCCCACAAAAGAAATCATGGATTTTCACATCATAAACGACGATGTCATTGCGATCGAGGTGACATGTAAAGAGACATTTGAAGAAGAGAATCTTTTCACTTGTGAGATCCTAGGAGCCCTCACAACCTCATACGCCCGTCTACACCTGTACAAAACAATAGAGCTTTTGGGGGAAAAGAACCTGTATCACGTCACAGACTCAGTGATTTATTTAGAGGAAAGTGACACCCCGTCCTTGCCGACAGGAACCTTGCTTGGCGATCTTACGGATGAGTTACCGGAAAACGTACACATCAAAACATACGCCTCATCAGGCCCAAAATCGTATGCGTATAGGTTGAGCGATGGTACATGCATAATCAGACTGAAAGGTATCAGTCTTCATTTTAAAAATTCTCAAACTCTAGATTTCGAGGCGGTGAGAAAAATTGTTTTTGACGAGATTGACCAGATAAGAACACCTGTGACAAATCAGATTGTCAGAACTAAATTTGATGGTGTGGTGTATAACAGACCACTTTCAAAAACGTACAAGAAAGTGTTCACAAAGAGACAAATTGTTCTAGACACCTTTCATACAGTCCCTTTTGGTTTCAGGACATAGTGTTATACGATAAAACACAAGCTCTCACATCTTACTTAAAACACCAAAAAAAAAATGTGTATGAGCTAGCGTTTTTTATATTTCGAAATAAAAATACTGATAATAAAAAAACTGAATCTCAAATGTCTTTTCATTTACCCATCTCGTTCGTTAATCCCTGAAGAGTGGCATTAGGAAAGCATGTTTATTTTATATACACCCAAGACTTCTCACTCCCCAAAGACTTTCTAGAGGTGTAAATATATAAATTCAGGGAGAGGGGCTAGGGGGAAAAAAAAAAAAAAACTCTCGCTGTACCCCTGAGCTTTACAGACCTGCAGGAGCGATTCAGTGTAAGTCACCACAGAGACGCGTTAAATCATGAAAGTCGCAACAAAGGTCTTTTTTTCCTTACTGGGGATAGTATTTTGCCCCTGCAATGGCAAGGGTTACTTTTTTACATGTCAGTACTGTATATGCCGTTACGACGATGGAATAATAGCCGATTGCACAGAAAGGGCTGCAGAGGAGCCTCCTAAATTCCCTAACACCTTCCACGCAGCAGTCATTCTTATGACAGGAACGCCTTACTGCAACAACAGACCTTTGAACATCCCTCGCAATGTCGTATGCGAGTCCGGTAAGCAATATTTCTTTAAAAACTTAAAAGGGCCTTCTGCCAAAAATTTATTAATTTTTATTATTTTTAAAACAGACGAGGATACTAATTATGGATCTTCCGGTGGAGTAACAGAGACAAGAACTGTATCACAGACAACAACAGTAACCACTCCGGCAGATCCAACAGCATCAACGACACTTGCAACTGCCCCAGCAACACAAACAGTCTTAACGTTCCGATGGGGCGAGGATCAACTTTTTGACAGGATTGACCCATCGGTGCAATCAAGCGGGGAAACGCCTAAACAACCTGCTACAGACACAGTGGCAATCCCTGTCACGAGTACCCTCAGCTACCCCCCAGCTCCGACCTTGATACGAGTCACAATGCGTGAGGCAACAGCGCATTATCTCCCTCAGACAAACTCCGAATCAGCCCCCTGGCCCGAGCCCGACTTCACTTACACCACCTCCCCCGAAAACGACACAGCCGCTATCCTCGATAAAGAAACATCGATGCCGAAGAACGAAGAGCAGAGAACGAGAGACACCGATTATCTTCTACCCATGATCATAGCTATCGGCTCGGCAGTGCTCGTCATTAGCGTCATTATGTTCGCATTGTTCACTAAGCTGAACATGAAATTAAAACGCAATGTGGATCGCGACGAGCTAGACATTGTGCTGAGAAGAGTGACAGAGAAATTACATTTGGTCTAATGAGAAAGCGAATGTGTTAATCATGGCGTGGACTCTATATCGATATTTGAGTATTAAATCAGTGTGACATATCATACGGCGTATTTGTATGTATTAAAATATATTAAAAACGGATCAGAGTCCATTTTTTCTTCAGCCTGACTCAAACAATTATCCCTAGGTGCAGAAGGTCAGCCCCTAGCCCATTGCATGCCATCAAAGTCTACAATTACGAGGTTCTTAAGCGTGAAAATGAGAAGCGAGAAACGAGAAGCAAGCCCCGCTCCAATCTTTTATTGTTACATAGGCTACCCAAGTGTCCTGTATAATATAATTACTAATTTGTTTCGTATTCGCAAACCAATTTTTTTTGAGACGGGAAAAAGTACTATCATCCGGTGTTTGAACCGAGATACGAATTCTACACATTTCCTTAAGCGATTCAGTCTTTGTTTGACGAAATTCGGACGAGTATTAGAGGAGCAGCAGCTTTTTTAAGCGTGTATAATAACGCAGGCGAACCCTTCCGTGTTCACGCTGGCTACGCTGCTGCTGCTGCTCCGCCTGCTGCTTTTACTGCGCTCAGGCGTTTTAGACGATCACACAAGCTTGTGGATTTTTGCAGATTCTGACAAATTAATCACGTTCCAGAACAGCGGTTTAGGCATGCGAAAGCTTGTTATTTCCGCTAAAACGAACGCTTATCATTAGGAATAGACTAGCTAGTGTATGAAACCGATGTGGTCGAAAGAGAAACTATGGCCAGGCTTAACTGGGCTTCTACTGGGAGGGTCATCAAATTTGCTGTGTAAAGAATATTAGGGGAGCAGCAGCCTTTTAAGCATGCGTAATAGCGCCCACTACCCCTTCTGTCCTACGCTGCACACGCCGTCTACTCAGCTGCCTACGCTTAGGCGTTTTAGGCTATCCAGTGGCGCCGTTTTTGACGGGCTTAAATCTGTACTATAATCACGCTTTTCTTGGCTTCTACTGGTCGGATCTTCATCAGATTTCTCACCCCTTCTCTCCTCTTCTCTTTCTTCCCCATTTCTCTCTCCCCATTTCTCTTTCCCATTTCTCTTTCCCCATTTCTCTTTTCCCATTTCTCTTTCCCATTCCTCTTTCCCTTACAATATAAAAAAGTCACACGTTACTCCAGCATCGAATCAGAATTATATAATGATTCCGCCAAATTTTTTATTCCCATGATGCCAAAAGATACAGTCTATTGTTGTTCTAGGCACTATCCCACGAACGAAGTTTCTGTCAAACGATGTTTAAGGTCAGTCTATGTCTTTATTATACACTTTTTGATATTTTTAAAATACTGACACGTCCCATGGCAAATGTATATGCATAAAAAACTCGACCCGGCTAGCGGGCCGACTAGTAGTGGGGCCGAATAGTAGTGGGCCGACTAGTGGGCCGACTAGTGGGCCGACTAGCGGGCCGACTAGCGGGCCGACCACTAGTGGGCCGACCACTAGTGGGCCGACTACTAGTGAGCCCAACACGCTAGGTGACATGTTAGGTGACATGTTAGGCGACATGTTAGGTGACATGTTAGGTGGCTGGGGGGGGGTGACATACGAGGTGACATACGAGGTGACTAGTGAGGTTACAGGTTACTAGGGAGGTGACGCACGAGGCGACATGCTAGATGCCATAAGTAAGTAAGTAAGTAAGTAAGTAAGTAAGTAAGTAAGTAAGTAAGTAAGTAAAAGTAAAGCTTTATTTAAAGGCGATAAAATTTTACAATAAACAACATAGGCACAAGTACTTGTAATCGGCAAATGAAAGATGAGTATTTACAAAACGAAATGAAGTATTTACAAAATGAAATCAAGTATTTACAAATGACATATGTAAAACAAAACGGTGTATAAAATCATTGTATAAGTTAAAATATCACAGAACACAGAGCAAGTATAGGCCTACTCCGCATTTCGCATGCAGGCTTCCATGACTGGGCATTGCTTTTAAAATCGGGTGAACTTAATTCTTTAAACACATGAGGTATTTTTTATCGTAAAACACGGCACCATTGCACTTAAAAGACCTAAAACCCGAACATTACAGCGCTGAACTTAGGCTGGACTAAATCTATGTGATCTGAATTAAAATCATTATAAACATACCGAAGAGCTCCCTTTAACAATTTTTCAAGTTGCATAGAGTCACTCGCCCGTACTATGGGCGTGCAATGGACGTGCTATGGACACGCTATGGACGCGCTATGGACACGCTATGGACATGCTAGGCTAACGTTGGGTGTGAGACGCAATTTTTTTTGGATGTAACGGATAAAATTCTATAAACATTTTTTTTAAAAAATAAAAAATTTATGCATTGCAGAAATATCCTCTTTTCACCGGCCTGAGACGTAGGGTCAGACAGATCGGCGAGGCCGACGCTAGGAGGAGGAGAGAGATAGTAGGAGTGCTCAGGGCCATCAGGAGATGTTTGAGGAGCTCGGGGGACGACGAAGGTGCTGGTGGGGGCGAGGCCGAGGGCAGGTCCGCCGAGGACTTTTTTGAGATGGACTCTTTCGACGACAACGAGCTCTTCGATTCGGTCAGTACAGGTAAGACATCAACAGCTGTCTTTTCGATTTCTAGATTTTTTCAAATTTCTTTATCGCGTACAAAATTGTTTTTGTTTTTCTAAAATTTTCAAAAATTTTTATAACCATCCAGGTACTTACGCCAGGATACCCCACACCGTCAGATCGGCTACCAACCACGGTGCCCAGGACTATGCAGAATTGCATAGGGGCCCCACCATGGCCACTCTGCTCAGAGGGAGATTGGACAAGAGGGACAGGGAGAGATCAAAGAACGCCTCGGGGGAGGGAGAGGGACGGGTCGAAGCGTTAGAAGAACCCTATTACGCCAACGCCAGCGTGACAGTGCCACAGGAATCTAAGCTTGAAAGACTCTTCAGAGCTAGGAGGGACAATAGGGAGCTGGAGAGAAGGCTGAGGAACCTCGAGTTCTTCTTGGACGAGAAGAACAAGAAGAGTGGAGAGAGGGGAGACGGAGGGGCTGGAGAAGGGACCTCGCGCTGGGAGAAGAGAAGGAGACAGGAAGAAGAGGAAAAAAGGCGGCCGAGGAAGGAGGAAGAAGACGAGGAAAAGATGCTTAGGAAAAGGGAAGAAGACGAGAGGGAGAGGAAGAGAAAGAAGGATGAAGAAACCAAAAGAAAGAAAAGAAAGGACGAAGAAGAAGAAGAAAGGCGAAGAAGAGGAAGAGTTGAGGAAAAGGATGAAGGACGAAGAAGACCGAGAGAAGAAGAAGATGCAGAGAGAAGAAGAAGACGAGAGAGAGACAAGCCAAAGAATAAACCAGGAGGAAGAAGGAGGAGGAAAGGAAGAGAGAAGAAGAAAACGAGAGAAAGAGACAAGCCGAAGAAGAAACCAGGAAGAAGAAGGAGGATGAAGAAAGGAAGAAAGAGGAGGAAGAAGAAAGGAGGAAGAAGAAAGAAGAGGAAGAAGAAAGGAGGAAAAAGAAGGAAGAGGAAGAAGAAGAAAGGATGAAAAAGAAGAAAGGCAAAAAAAAAGAAGAAAGAGAAAGAAGGAGGAAGAGCATGAAAGGAAGAGGAAGAAGAAGGCGGAGGAAGAGGAAAGGAAGAGAAAGAAGGAGGAAGAAGAGGAAAGAAAGAAGAGGAAAGGAAAAGAAAGGAGGAAGAAGAGGAAAGGAAAGAAAGAAGGAGGAAGAAGAGGAAAGGAAAAGAAAGGAGGAAGAAGAGGAAAGGAAAAGAAAGAAGAAGGAAAAAGAAGAAAGGAGGAGGAAGACGAAAGGATGAGAAAGAGGGAGGAGGAAGAGAAAGAAGAAGGAAGAAGAAAAGAAGAAGGAAGAAGAAAAAAGAAGGAAGAAGAAAAGAAGAAGGAATAAGGGAAGAAGGAAGAAGAAAAAAAGAAGGAAGAAAAAATGAAGAAGAAAAGAAAAACGCGGGCGGAGATCATACCATCGGTACAAAGTTGGGGATTATGTTATTAATATTATTTAATCGTTTTCGTATTTATTATTATTAATTTTCTTTATATATTTTTTTGGGGGGGTTTTAAAAGCGTTTGGAAATATATCCCTATATTTTTATTTTTCAGACGATGATCACCATTACTACAACCTGAGAAGCGGTGGAAGTTCCAGGGGAGCCGGAGGAGCCGGGGGAGCAGGAGGAGCCGGAGGAGCCTGAGGAGCTGGAGGAGCTGGAGATAGCGATGTTTAGATTTTTATTTCTTGTCGATATTTAGCATAAAATAGTTTTTTATTTTATTTTCGTTCTGCACCGTTAAAAGGCGAGCGATCTGTGGAGATGGCGATGTTTAGATTTTTATTTCGTGTCGACATTTAGTATAAAATAGTTTTTTAATTTTATATTCGTTCTGCACCATTAAAAAAAGGCGAGCGCTCTGAACAGGGTCTTCTAGTCTTTTAATTATAAAAAGAAATAGAAAGAACGTTTCTAGACGTCTGTGATTTTAATCGAAACGGATTGATCTTTCGAGGAGGCTCTGGGGCCCGGGGGAGGGGCTGAGGAGGGGCTGAGGAGGGGCTGAGGAGGGGCTGAGGAGGGGCTGAGGAGAGGGGCTGAGGAGAGGGGCTGAGGGCTGGAGGAGGGGAGCTGAGGGCACCTACCCTGCACGCCGCGGGGGGCACTACGCCGGCAACTACGCTGGCACCTACGCCGGGACCGCTGTTTTTGAGGGGGGGAGGAGGAGTTCTGGAGAGCTGGTGAGGGGCTCCGGAGAGGTGGAGAGGGGAGAGGGAGCGGGGCTCTGGGGGCGGAGGAGGGGAGAGGGGGGCGGAGGAGGGGGCTGAATGGAGGGGAGCCGAATGGAGGGGAGCCGAATGGAGGGGAACCGAATGGAGGGGAGCTGAATGGAGGGGAACTGAATGGAGGGGAACCGAATGGAGGGGAGCCGGATGGAGGGCGGGCGAATTGAAGGGAGCCTAATGGAGGGGAGCCTAATGGAGGGGAGCCGAATGGAGGGGTGCCGAACGGAGGGGAGCCAAATGGAGGGGGGCCGAATTGAGGGGAGCCGAATGGAGGGGAGCTGAAATGGAGGGGCTCTGGGGTCTTGACATATTTTTTGAATAGGATAAGTAATTACTTTCTTACTTTCTTTCACTTTCTTTCGCTTTCTCTTACTTCTACTTTCTTTCGCTTTCTTTCACTCGCTTTCTCTCACTCGCTTTCTTTCACTCGCTCACTGGCTTTCTTTCACTCGCTCACTGGCTTTCTCTCTCTCTCTCTCTCTCTCTCTCTCTCTCTCTCTCTCTCTCTCTCTCTCTCTCTCTCTCTCTCTCTCTCTCTCTCTCTCTCTCTCTCGCCCTCTGCTGGATTGTGTCAATGGTTTTCGAAGAAGGTTTGGGGTATTGTGACCACTCTCGCTTCGTATACAACTGTCCCTGCATTCGAATCTTGCGAGGGTAATTTTTTTTATATTTTACCCGCCTATAGCCAACACACGAAACTAGGCCTTAAATTTCTGGGGGCCTTTTCGTCTTATCACGAAATATGCTTTTCGAAAAATACAAAGCAAGAATTTTAACAAAAAAATGTTTTTATTGGACAACACCGTGACATACATATTACATGTTACGTATTACAAGTTACGTATTACATATTATGTATTACGAAATTATGCGCCATATATTACACGAATACGTAACGCTTATTTTTTTTACGTTTTTTTTTTTGCAGGGGTAAATCTCTGACCTGCTTTTTTTTTTCTGTCTAACAAAAATTAGCAGAATACCGGGCTAACATATATCATGCGAATAACAACCAACATAACGCCTATTATTATTATTTCTATCAACATGTATCACACGAATGACAACCAGCATAACACCTATTATTATTATTATTATTTCTATAGCGCGAATAGCAAGAATCGTACAAAGATGCTACAAATTTCAAGTCAATGGACTAGAGGTCTATCGCACGAATCGCATGAATCGTACGAAATCGCACAAACAGTGCAAAAGCGCATCAGGGTGGACTACATTGGCTAGACAGGTTAGACAGAACAGACACACGTACTATACGCTACAGATTTTGATACATTGATCTAGACGTCTATGACTCGTATCATACGACCATGCGTAATCTATAACCAGAATCACACTAAGTACGAAAGAGCGGGGTAGTTAGGCTAGACTGGACAAAAAAAACAAAAAAAACAAAAACATGATGAACTAGACAGGGCAGACAGACTAGACATGACGACATAAATAACTATTGAGCGGGTCTATACGTAATACGTTAAAAAAAATAAAAACAATAAAACACATTGCCGCGATTGATGAGCAAGACTTATTCCATGATGGATTCACCACCGCAGCAATCTTCATCCTCGCTACTGAAGGTCAGACGCCGTGGCTTTAAATGTCCGCCCCTTTTCTTTTTAGGGGTGTTGTGTAGGGCGTTCTGAACATGCTTTCTCTTAGCATTAGCGTAGATGTCTTCAGCGACATTGATAGAATTTTCGGCATCGGTGGATCTAGCGAGATCGGAGTCCAGGTCGACAATTTCCACCTCTAAGTCTTGCGGAGTGCTTGATACGGTAGTCGAGTCGGTGTGGTGAAGCTGTTCTAGTTTTTTAGGAGAAGACACAGGGGTGCAGCTGACCGATGCGTAGAGGTCGGGCCGCGAAGGGGGGACATCCTCCGGGGGAGCGTTCTCCGGAGCAACATTTTCAGGCCCCGCGTTCTCCAGCTTGATGGGGCGTAGGGGGCGCCTTGCTCCTTTGCCACGTGCCTTCTGGGGGACTGCTGGGGGTTTGGGGAGGACGGTTTTTGGAGGGGAAATTGGTGATACCTGGGGGCGGTATCTCGACGTCTTGCCTTTTCTGTCGACCCTCTTGTGCAAGGCCTGCGGGGGCATGTTTTCTTTATCGTATCTCGGTGATCCATTAGCGGGTGGTCCATTCCCCGAGTGGGAGCTAGCAGGGGGTATAGAAGGACCTGTTTCTCCGGTTTTAGAACAGCAGCTGCTCGCTTTTGGTGCTACGCCCGAGTACTGCGATCCCTCCTTGCTTTGCTGGTTAGTTTCCAAAACAGGCACACCGACGATCTCTTCCTCTGTGGGCGAGCAATGGTCGCATGACAGGAGCTCGTATCGGTCTCTGTGGGTCGGTAAACACGCACCAGTATTGGACAGTCCTCTCCAGCGGTTTAGAAGAGACCAGACTCCTTCAGAAAGGTTGACCATCTCGTTATGATACAGAGTCATACCCAGCCCCTTAGCGCCGTTGGCGAGAATAGGAGTCTTGCTTGCGGGGATGTAGATCTGTCTAAACTCTGCAGACTTGTATCTCCCTCTAGCTGTCACAAACAGCAGACGCCCGAGATGATACGACATAGCTCGAGGCGGTAAATCGACCTTTAGCAGCTTTTTTACATCGTCTTCTGTGAAATCGTCAACCAGGCCGTCCTCATCCTCTTCAACAAAAAGCAGTTCCTTCTGGCGTTCCTGAAAAAAAAGATATTATTATTTATTTTTTTTTTTTTTGGTGAAGACATCTCCCAATTCCCTCCAACCCCTGTTTATGCATCACGTTAATAAGGGTAAGGTAAGAATAAAAAACAATATCATACCTTTAGTAGTTCCGAGCGGTTGCAGATATTCATTATCTCAGGCATTAGGGCGAGAAGGTCAGCTGTTTGTCAAGCACAATCCCATTCTGAGTTGGCGCGAGGCCCTCCCCATCAGACACAAACTCCCTGATGTGCAGTTTCAGCTTTTCTTCTTAGCGGGTCAAGAACACATGTTTTAGAGGAGAAAGTTGTAGATGCCATAAGGCCCCGACCTTGAGGGGTAATCCTTCCTCAGACAGTACGCTGGTCTGGGCTCCGGTGGAAATGGTCTTCCCAAACCCCTGACGAGCTCTCACCATGCCTGCTTTCTCAACATCCATAGCGGGTGCTGTCCTGCTCCCTATCATGGTTTTCTTTGTGGAGAAAAAAATTTGAGATACTGGAGAAATAGTTTTTTTCACTTCTCAGCGTGCTAGCAGTTGTCTTTGAAGGAGTGGAGTGAGTTCGCCTTGTGAACCCCCTTTTTGTACCTTGTAAAATCCCCTGTCGAAGGACCAATAACGACCGGGCCTAGGTGTCTTGGGGGGGAATGTGTAGCCCCGCCCTCTGGGGACATAACCTCCATGTCTCCCTGATCAGTGTGCCTGTTACCCCCATGGTAGCGTGCTCATCTTCAATATATCACAACCCTTTTGTCGCCGCTTGCCAGTTGAGGCTTTTTGATACCAAGAACCTTAAAACGCTGGGGTGATCACGAAAAAAATGAACAAAGGCTGTGAAATCTTAGCCCTTCGCATGACTGGCTGTCTTTATTGTTATCGGACGCGCAAAACATGACTAACTGTCTTTATCGTTATCAGACGCACACAAAAAATATAAGAATGACACCAGAAAAATAAGCAGCGTTACAGACAAATACGAAAATGAATATTTTTTATGACAGGCTTATCCAGTCCTTTAAAGGGTTTTTCTGTTTATTTTTTATCCTCTTCATTTTTTCACCGATTGTCTTTGAGAGTGAAGAAGATCGTGGCTTGTTCTTCGTCTTCTTCAACTTCTTCGTGTCCTTCGTCTTTTTTTTTGTCTTTGTGTCTAGCTTCTCTTCTTCCTTAAACCTTGCAGTCTTGTCAATCTCCTCGAGAGAATTAGGTCTCACGCCGGGAGGTAACAAAGCCTCGTGATTTTCCACTATTTCGTCATGCGTTCTCCCTGTGTGGCGGGAGGTGATCAAGTCTTTAGGCGGGGTAGGGGTGACTTTTTCTTCGTCCGACTTTTCTCTTTCTGGGGGGTCATGATTACCGGCTTTACTCTGACTGACGAGCTTTTCGTAGCAGGCCTTTGGAACGAGTACGTTTTCTTCACTCATGATCAGACCAGAATTTTGTCAAGCTTTTTGAGAGCAGCAAAAACTAGACGGTTAGCGGCGGTTGGGTTACCTCTGATTATTGCTTGTCTTTCGCTAGCAGCGGTGTGTTCAGCACCAATGCAGCGAATGAATGATTTGTGTCTCCTGAGACTGTATTTATCACGCTCTGGAAGTTTCAAAACCTTGGCTAGTATGTTCAGGGCTATTTCGCTTATCACTCTAGCTTGCTCAACGGTGACATTGCGGATCACATTGACCCTTTGCTTCTCGGATAATTGCGTCAGCCCTCTAAGAAAATCTATGTTTTGCGAAACGAGGCTCATTGCCACTGTATACGTATGGACGTTTTTGCACCGCCTTCTAACCACACTCGATACCACCTTGCTTGACAATAATCAGGGGGGAGGTTGTCACTACGATTTTATGGGGAGGTAAACTATCATGTCCTCTTCGGGGAAAATGCATGACCTCAGGCGGTAGTTTTTGTCTGTGTCTGGCGAGAGGTCTATTACCAGATAACCGAATGTGGCGGCTGTCGCTTTCTCATAACTCTGCATGAAATATTGCAGAGTTGTGGGCATGACCTGAGTCACTAAAGTTTTCACTTGTGAGAAATCCCTGTGATTTTTAAACAGGCAGATATAGTGACAGTTAAGGGAAATTTCTCGAAGAATTTTGCTATGGAAAAGATTCTGTGTTGTTATTATGCATGACACCTTGCAGTGATGAGACAGGACGCATACAATGTCAACAATGCTCCGTCCTACAGTATCGTCTTTCAGCAGGGACATCTTATCGTCAAGAACAAGCATTGTGTGACTTTTCGAGGACTCCCAGATCTCCTTTAGTTCACTTCTTTTAGGGATATCTGTCCTGAAATGTATGACTCCGGGTAGCGAGGTTTCCAATTCGTCATAGGCCGGTTGCCACGCCGAGTAACAGTAAATCACTTTTGAGGGTGGCGGGGAGAATATTCCCTTGTGCCCCAGTAGAAGTCTTTTGACAAATTCCGTTTTCCCTGCCTGTGTACTCCCCGAGACGAGTATATTTTTTGGCAGAGAAAATTGCAGTTCACAGCTTCTTTCGGCCATGCCCAACGCGAGGGGAATGATCACATCTCATGAACAGCTCTGTTTTTGTCTATTTTAAAGCCTGCAGGGAATTTCGCAAACATTATCATGGTCATGACTTCTTCTAACTGCTTATCAAACTTAATGTTTACTCTGACGTTCCCGCTCCTTATTAGGGGACGATTTCGTTTTGATCTCCTGACTCTTAGTGCCCGCTCACAAATCTGTAGAGGCAGTTACCCCAGAAATATTGTGATCTGGTGAATGGGTTTTCGTTTTCTCCCCCCTGTACACCATTCAATGACCTGTAGGCATCGATGTAAAGACTTTTCTCTGGGGTGTCTTTGTAATTGGTGGTAATTGGGCTGTTGATCAGATCTTCCCCGTCGACGGTGACCTGTATGAAGTTGAGCTTAAAATTTTCAAACCTGAATGGGTTGTGATAATAATTCCCATGGCCTGCCTTTGCCGAGACAATGCCTATGACAAGCTCAGAAGCAACGCGTCCTTCAAACGGGTTGTTGAATTCGCCCCCATACACCCCACTGGCCAGAGTGAATTTCTTTGTTTCGGTTTTAGTGTAAGGAAATATGGCTGGCTCTGACTTTAAAATTTCCGAATGGGCTGCGATTATTTCTGGAGCAATTTCCACGTGACAGACTTGAAGACTTGCTCTGGTTATGATAACCTTGAAGTCAGGTGGAGGGACGATATCTGAAGACATCAGGCAGAAATCTGGAGAGTTTGGGTACATTGTCACGTGAAGACCGACCCCGTTTGGGATAAGACGGGTCTGTTCAAAAATGTCACAGGCTGGTGACCCCACCATGTCCACCTCGTATGACCCGTCGAAAAATTTATTCTGTGCGTTGAACCCCCAATTTGCTGTGGTGGTCCAATTAGAGTCGTTGAACCCCCCGGTCCAATCATCAGGGTAATACATTTGCATGTATGGCCGGTTGAAGATCGGTGCCATCGCGTTTCACTATTTTACATCTTATGTTAAGCCTTGTCTTGGTGAGGTCCATGTAGGTTGGGCCATTCCCTTGTACATGGAATTGGAGAACTCCTTGCGTGGTGAAATCGTTTGCGGGGTAATAGTCTATGCATTTATATCTTTTTACTACAATGTTCTGGATTGGCTTCTCAAATTGCCAGGGTTTCTGGGTAGGCGATGATGGAGTCTGACAAAACCTGTGTCATTTTTTCAGTCGAAAACGTCTTTAGCACGTTTGATTTTTTTAGTCACTTGTAGCGGAGCACTTTTTTTCTTATTGACCCGTCCTTTTCTGATCCTAGGTGCAGTGAGAGTTAGATCCCCCACCCCTATCTTTTGTATCATCCTGCGGATTCTCTTTCTTTTATCTGGCAACCTCATCAACAGCTCGTCTTCTTGAAGCTTCATTTTCATCCAGAATCTCGATTTTAGGCATCTGGCCATTTTTTTTAGCTTTTTCACCATGAGCCAGGTCCACCAGAACAAGCCCCCCATTAAATTTCTTTTGATGGTTTAGTTTTCTCCTGCTATTGCTCTGGGAATTCGGTAGTAAAATTAGTTTCTGGCTACCTTTTGCCTGGTCCCTAAAATGGTTCAGGAACGTCCTGTAATCAAGACCCCCATCGGGTGAAAAATATTTGTTTTCAAGGGTCATTGTTTCTGTCACGGAGGCGAGGGATCAACTTTTCTTAAGATGCAGTGTACACACTAATGCCCCGTCTCTGACTGATGGGGGATTACCTTGATCATCCAATAAATAGATGTCCATATTATCCGGACTCTCGGAATTAATAGGCACATAATGTGGGGTGTCAAGAATTATTGGACGTCCGGACTTCAGTTGTCCATAATAAAGCCTGATAAGAACAGGCATGAGACTGTTTTGATAAATGCTAGGGACGCATGCGGAGGTGAACATTGTGACGTAGGCAGGGGTGTATTTCTCTTTAAGTTTAGGAAGGTCTACGTCGATCAGGGCCACTGACCACTGATGAAGGGGCGTGAGCTTGAGAGATTTAGGAAATTTTGCTGTGAAACGGATGGCTGAATTGCTGGCAAAATACTCTTTGTGCGAATCGCTGCTTAAATAGACCTACATATTAATTTTTTTTATAATCAGAGACCTGGGAGGAAGGAATGAGTGAGTTGAATTTTGGGGAATACCCGAGCCACTTCACTAGGCTGTACTTTCTACCCTTGATTTTTCGTGTGGACAGCACCTTTTCAAGCTTGAACCGCACATCTTTGATGTCTTTAAAATTGATCTTTTGCAGATCCTGAAGGTAGAAAGACCCCTTGATTTTCTCATTGGCGAGATCTTCTAATTTGTATCTAGGGGGGTGTGAAGGTACCCTGTTGTAAATTTTGAATATCTCTTCGCTCCACTTCTGATGATAGCCTCTTTTAAATCTCCCTCGGGACAAGCTTACACGCACCAGTTGCCCTATCTCAAATGAGAATGTGACCTTTTGTCTGGCTCTTTTATTGAGAATGGGCTCGTATACTTTTTCGTAAAGCTGTAAAGCGTTATCTTCCGACACCTTTGCGGGGGCTATCCCTGTGGTCGAATGGACAGTGTTGTTGTAGGATTTTGCTATATCATCAATCACGTCTATAAATTTGCGAGTTTGTTTCTCGTAAAAATATTTGTACAATTTATCTTGTATTGTACGTTTCATTCTTTCTGAAAAGTTTGTTTTGGTTTCTCCGTAAGCAATAACGTGTTGCACGTCTCTATCTTTTAAAAAGTCCTGAAACTTTTTCCCTGTGAATTCGCCACCCGCATCAGTTCTCAGCTGCTGGCATTTTCTACCTTCTGCAAAAATGTCGCGTCTGATGCGTCAATTGCTGATTTTTTCTTCAAGGGCCTATGCCAGAGAAATCTGCTGAACAGGTCAATAAACACAACGATGTATCTGTACCCTCGGTTTTCTTTTTGGTATGGGGGTAGCTGTAAAATGTCACCATCCCATATCTCGTCTATAAACTCGACAATTATCGTCTCTGTTTCGAAATGCGATTTTGGCTGCGTGTGGACTTGATGCACGTCTTGAGATTTTATCCATGAATCCACCTTTTTTTTGGTAATATTATAAGGCTTGTCAATGTCATCTTTAACATGTCTCCATAATTTTTCCACCCCAAAAAAACTTGCTGGGGATTCCGGTGTGTAATAAATATCTGTCAAATATTTGTTAATAATATTTTGATCTTCCATTACTCACAGTGTAGAATCCTGTGCGAGTGTGTGTTTTGTCTTTGATGTCTTCAGAGAGGGTGCTCTTAAAATGGCCCCTAGTGATGTGCTTAAAAGGATTAACCACATTTCCGATTCGCTACCAATTGACAGATTGACAATGCATGTTATTATGATAATATAGAGGATTATTATCTGAGAAAAGAAAACGATTTCTGCTTTAGGTATTTTTTTCCCAAGAAAATCCCAAGCTTCTGATGCCCTAGAACCAGCATGGACAAGAGGAGCCCGTACACTCTCGCTGGTCATGATGTAATGAGAAGCGGTAGCTATGTATCCGAATAAAAAGCTTTCATCCTCCGTAGAAAAAACAAAACAGACACTCTGCATGCAGTTTTTAAAGTGTTTTTTTTTTTTACACACATGATTTTTTTTTTGATTTTTTTTTTTTTGGACAGCATAAATACAGCCTTTTTACATATAAACGTTTTTTTTTTTGTTTTTTTTTTGGAAAGACAATAAAACGAGTCACAGCTCCGGCGGAAAGTCTAGCATTATGCGGTGTAGACTTTGGGCGACAAACATGTACTTGCCACTCATGAATGTGCACCAGCAGGGGTCTTGAAAACGTAATGAATCCCCGTAGCACTGTGGAGCTTATGCTCCATTTCGATGATTGCGGGATGATTCTCGCGAATAAATTCTGTACAGAAACATTCGCCTGTGTAATAATCCGTATGGTGAGGTGCTAGCATGCCTGATAAAATATACGCAATTTCTGCCATATTACGGGCTGTTTTGTGCTGATCCGTAGGGTGTCTTGACATCAAAGTTTTTAGATTGCTCACATAAGCCGGTAATATCATCTCAAATGTGATTTCTTCTTCACAACCTGTAGAATAATAATATTCCTCCATATCTATGTCAACTGTAATATCTGTCTTTTTTTTTTTGAGAATCCTAATCAAGCGTGATATTCTCCGGGAGGGTTTTAGTCGTGCATGGGAGACTTTTAAATGCACGTATGGCAGGCAATGCTCTGTTGACATGACAGGGGGCGTGGTCAGCTTTTTTTTTAGAAATACGATGCGTCTTTTGGGGAGCATTCGCGGCACAGCAAAAAACCCATCTGGTTCTGATGATCATCCTCCATATAACACGGTATCATGTTTTCAAGCTCGGGCGTGCACATAATCACCCTCCTGTCGTAGTCCATAAGATTGTGAAATTCCTCCTTGGATAGGGTTATGCTCTCTGTTGTTGGGTTGCACTCTACAGGCGGCCCAGGATACTTGCTGATTGTGACATGGTCTTCGTAGATATTTTTGATTATATAATAATTGGCTCCTACATGAGTGGATGCCTCTTCATCATTAAGGAAAGCATTGGCGAAAGAGTCGTACGCATGGACGAGTGTGCAATAGCGACGCAGAGTTAATGTGACGCCTCCTTCCGTCAGTTTAAGCCTGCAGGCTTCGTCTAGCTGAAAAAAAAACAGAAAATGATAATTAAACTAGGAGAAAAGGTTTTTTTTGTATGAAAAAATATAACTTATTCGTAAAACTAATTTTATTTTCTATATCACTCACCTTGTGTTCGCGTATGTCTATCCCGAGTTGATCATCAAACAATGCAATTTTTAGGATCTTAAGATTACCTAACGGTACCTTGAGTCTTAGATCCAGCTGTATGTCTGGGATATTTACACTTACTGAAGGGTAGGTGTTTCTGATCACATTGCATATTGTATAGGCAGCTTTCTGATGGTTTTTTCCATCAATGGTCTCAAGCAATTTTGACATCTGACCCTTGCTATCTTCAACAGCCTGAATCGCAAGTTTTTCCTCATCATCGATCAGATCATGATATTTTAAGACTTCTGCAATCTCTCCTATGTTCATGCAGCTGGCAATATAATCCTTGTTGCTTTTAAGCACATCCATCTGGGTAATATCTCCTTACTTCCTCAGCGTGATCTGCTAGAGTGGGGGTGAAAAATTATAGCTCTCTCGTTTATATCATCTTACATGCATGGATCCCTCTGAAGAAATTTAAATACAGAATTGTACAGCTAAGTCCCTTTAACTTAAGCATGCAAATGACAGGTTAGTCGCATGACAAATAATAATGAATCTCTTTTCATGAAACGGATCATGTACCAATTGCCAAGAATCTGATTTGCTTTCCTTTTGACAATATCAATTATGATCTGATTACGAAAGTCTTTGACATGTTATCCTCATGACACATCGTTGCCAATTTGTCTTGATTTCCTTTGTCATAACACGACAGATCTCATATTAATGTTCGATATCTCTTTTGCATATAAGCTCCTCCTACGTCGTTTGCATATACGGGGCGACCAATCAGAACACGGTATGCTCATTTGCATAAGCACGCCGTCCAATCAGAATCAAGCCCATAATTTGCATATACGCACCGACCAATCAACGAAGAGATGCCTAATTAACATAAAGAGGCCGTCCAATCAGAGCGCTAGGATTTAATGACGTCATCAAAAAATTTGCATGTTTTATCGTACTATCTACACTACTCTGATGAGGCGTTAAACAATAACACACACACACACACCTGTCATAATTAGCACATCAGGTGCAGAAATACAGGACGTAAAGCCCTAATCCACCACCACCTCTTACCGTACAGGGTGGGGCCTAGCTCAGTGGTAGCGTGCTGGGCTTCCAACCACTGGGTCCCGGGCTCAATTCCCAGTGGAGCCTAAGTTGGATGGCGGTTTCATATTTCATCTCATTGCCAAGGCCCCTGCCTGTCCTAATTAGCCCATTAGGTGCAGAAATACAGAACGTAAAGCCCTAACCCACCCACCCACCTCTTACCGTACACATGTTATTTGCATTAAAAAAGCAAAGGACTACCAAATTATTAACAGAAGAAAACAAATTTGTATAAAATTTGAATAAATTCATTTGCATCCGATCAAACCTACCTGATATAACTTATCATAGGCACACATTACCTAAATTGCGAGTTCTCCAGTTTCAATTGTAAACTACCATACTAAAGTTGGGTCAATCGCATTTTTTTAAATGGCTGCTCTAGCCCCTGGCATCATGAAAAGGCCAACATTTATTCAAATATGGTATTATATGTCTACAATAAACAATAACATTTAGTTTTGAAACAATAATAAAAAAAATATTTTTTTCCTTACTATAACATTACCAACCTGAGAGACATCTGCCAATGAATTACTTACAACATTTTCAATTCAGTTTATCTGAAATCAGCGCTATCCACAACCTCATTGCTAGGACAGATCTTTAAATTGCCATTTGACCATATATACTTATAATTTGGAGCCCATTCTAATACAAACATACGGCTTGGGAAGCCAGCTGTGGAGATTGA
The DNA here is from genome assembly GCA_932294295.1 of Alitta virens. Classification (NCBI taxonomy): domain Eukaryota; kingdom Metazoa; phylum Annelida; class Polychaeta; order Phyllodocida; family Nereididae; genus Alitta; species Alitta virens. Next base: position 31,831,615 of record OW028577.1, on the reverse strand, counting down.
AGAGGGCTCCATACAGTACAATATTTACAAATCTTATATATTTCTCAAACCCATCAAGCATTTGTAAGACACTAAACATATTATAACAAGTAATTTACATCAACAGTAGGTTATCAAATTTTGTATTTGATTTCAGCACTGTAGTTACCTACATCCTTCTGCAGAGCTTCACCAACAAGGCTTTTGCCATTTGGCAGATATTTATAATAGTAATGGTCAGGGTCTTCATTGTACTTGTTCCATGATCCGCATGACTCATGGTTGCCAAATATATGTGGTACATGGCCAAATGTGCCATGTGCATTTCCATGCGTTTGGATAAACCCATGGAAAATGCATGGTTTTTGCCTGATTATATTTAGGCGAAAACCAAGCATTTATCCAAATGCATGAAAAACGCACGTGGCACATTAGGGCGGGGGCCTGCCTCAGAGGTAGCGCTCTGGGCTTCCAACCACTGGGTCCCGGGTTCGATTCCCGGTCGAGCCTTAGTTGGATGGCTGTTTCATCCTTCATCTCATTGCCTGTCCTAATTAGCCCAACTGGTGCAGAAATACAGGATGTAAAGCCTTAATCCCCCACCCCACATGACACATTAGGCCATTTACAATACAAAGAAGAGCTTCACGTAGTCCAGCTGTGTTACCCTTGTTTTGATACATACAAGAACATTTGTCCACAAGATAAGCAATGATAACACTTGTCAATGTACGATGCTTGGATTGATGCTTGTATGAAGATGATTTCTAATGCTTCTTCACATGCATGATATCTGACCATATTATAATATCTCTGTTGAGTTTAGATCTAATGCGTGACATAGTCATCCATGACTAAAAGTGCTTATCCTAACATCTGCACTTCTTTTGTGATTTTAAGTTTTTCTCTGAATTCCTATCTGTTAGGGAGATTCTGCCACAGATTGATCTCATGCCCTTAACAGGAGTTCCTCAGGGGTATATTTCAGGACCCCTTCTTTTCATTATATATATTAATGACCTGGTCCATGCCACAGACCGGTTCTATCCAGTCATCTATGCCGATGATTCCACTCTGATGGCAACGCTAAACTCCTTTGGTGAAACAGATTTAGAAACCAGCATAAATATTGAGCTAAGTAAAGTTAGCAACTGGCTAAACCTAAATAAATTATCTTTGAATACCACCATAACTAAGTCTGTGATTTTTCATACTGCCCAAAGGGAAGTTTGTAAACCCCACTTAAAAATGGAAAACCATACTATAGAGTTTGTCGAGAGCTTTAATCTCCTTGGCATATTGATTGACTCTAAATTGAAATGGGGTCAGCACATAGATATCATTGGTAAAAAGATAAGTAGGACCTCGGGCATTATAAATAAATTGAAAAACGTTATCCCTATCAATGCAATTCTGAACATTTATAACTCACTAATACTATCCTATATAAACTATGGTTTACTGATTTGGGGTGGGAAAGATAACAAAGTTTCTAAATTACAAAAAAAAGCCATTAGACATATGTCAAGGAGCAAACATAATGCTCACACAAGTGGGCTTTTTAAAGCTTTAAATCTGCTCAAATTTGATGACCTATGTGCGCTGCATGACTATAAATTTAGCTATAGAGCAGAAAACGGCAACCTTCTAGTTTATTTTATGACCCTCTTGCAGTCTCTCAAAATTACCAGTCAAAATTACCCAACTAGACAAAATCTTATGTATAGACCACCCCAGATTAGACATGAATTTACTAATTGCAGCATAACATACCGATACCCACAACTTTTTAATAGCATGAGTTTAAATATAAGAGATACAATTTTCACACATAGTTTTGATAGCTTTAAGAAATATATTAAGAAAATAACCATTAACTCATATTCAGATCACTGCTCGCTACCAACCTGTTATGTCTGTGAAAGAAACTGTTAAAAGTATTTACCTAACTCCGACCAGTATATCCTAATCCGTAACTATTTATTATATATGTTACAAATAGCTAGTACTGAATTTCATGTAAGTGATCCTTTCCAGTGAAGCAGCAGTCTACTTTGCAGTACCTTTGTGCCAAACTGACCATTTTGTGAATACAGGAATGTAGAGTAGGTGTGCCTAATAACGTGATGGGCCTAATAAATCCTGTGGTAAACCAGCACAACTTGAAATTTAAAACGCCAATGTATATCTTGAGACAAATTATTGCTGAAATTTTAAAATGATTTTATAAATTTTGATGTAGAATGACTGACTCCTCATAGCCAAGTTTGACTAACAGTTTAGTAACAGGTCAGTAATTATAGCAAAAAGTTTCATCATATTGTAGATGGCATGTTGGAAAAATATTTATAAAATATTAAACCAAAACATATTGTAGGATTGCAACTGAAATATTATATAATATATTTGACATGGTGAAATTATCTTGTCAAGTTTTCTTGGTAATATCAGTTATAATATTTCTGCAGGTTTTTCTACACTTTTAGAATGTGACAATATTTTCTCCAAATATTGACAAAATATCAGTTAACATGATAATTTAAATGTTGTGTCACTATTTTAGTAATATATGTGGGGAATATTATCTGACGCATTGCTGAAATGTTTTGGGAGTCCATGTTATCACCTTGTGACAATGTGTTCTATATTATTTAATGAATGAAAAAGAATGTTGTCAACATGTTTTTGGGGATCTTACTTGAAAACATGACCAGCAAGTTTTTTTAGGGTAGACACTTTAATATTGTGACTACATTAGTCAAATGTTGTTGCATGTTGCATGACTGTTAGAACCTGCTCGTGTTTGCAGGATGGTCAGAAAGGTTTCAGTTTAAAACACTATACATAAACATACAAATTCAGCTTTTCTCTGTAGTTATAGTCGAAATCAAGTACATTTCCGAATTTCATTGGGTAAAATTTTTATTGTTTTACAACGGCGAGCCTCACATGAGAATGGCATGCATCTTGAAACAGTTGGTCGAGCAATAATCATTAAAATATTGTTTAATTAACCTGCATGGTTTCAAGGCTTTCCACCCTCTGCATTGGCATCGGCCTTGGGGCTGCAGGTCATGCAAGGACACCTTGGAAGGCCCTCGGAATCGAGGAGCGAGGGCCTGGTGCAAGCAACCCGTGATCGATAGACGCTCATGACGTAGCGCGAAAATGCAGCGGGGAACGTCACAGCCAAGGTTGGCGCGGCATCGGTGGGCGCCGCCGCCGCGTGATCACGCATGTTAATGTAACAACGTGATGCAGAGGGAGAAGACGGTGTGGCAAGAGTGCCGTCATGTTTGCAGCACCACTGACAACTCTCATCTTCACGTTTTTCGCAGGTAAGTTACGTTTTTCTTATGAATTCTCATGCTTTATTATATGTGCGCAGCAGCATCATTACATCGCATGCAGACATCACAAAAGCCAGGAGTGATACACCTGCCACACAACATGAAGACTGGTTCACTTTGGAGTCAGTGCAAGAGCAAGGCTGATGTATCTCGACTGTCTTGTTTACGTTGTGAATTGTGGCTTGTTGATATATTTTGCACCATTAATAACTAGAAATGTTATGATACCCCATTAGTCACACAAGAATTACTTATACAAAAATGTTAATCTTTTTGCGAGACAATAGGCCTACAGTTTGTATTTGTGTGTTTGAAGAAATTGTTTACCTGCACTGATGTGTGGTGCCATCACAAAATCATCAGTCTCTGGCGCTAGAAATATAAAATATATCCAGTATATTTTAAAACGCCATTTCAACAGCCTGAAATCCATTCCAAATATACCTGCAGGGCCGTAGCCTGCCGAGGGGGGGGGGGGGCAGGACAGGGCAGTACAAATATAGTACTTATATGTTACTGAAGTGAACATCAGAACATAAGAAGCATGACCTTTGACCGAAATGCCCCCCCCCCCTAGACTTTCTCCCAGGCTACGGCCCTGGCCTGCAAACGTTGCGATTGGTATGCCGCAATATTAAGGCAATATTTTTGATCCAGAACATTGTTTTCAAATGCTGTCTAGAGTGCGTTGTTTACTATTCAGCTTCGTTGCTTGCTGGTGTGTCTAGTGTGATCAGCATTGCATTTGGGTTGCTCAAACTTTAATATAACGATTTTGATTTGTGTATACCTAGTAGATATCAGCATTTGTTATACGCTTCTCCTTGCTCTTCTGGCAAATAGAGAAAAACAACCTGGTTGCATATGAAGGATGGAGAAAATGTCAGCCAGCTTGACTGAAGAGAAAAGAGTTGTTGCAGGAGGCCTGGTCTTGATCCACCTTGACAGTCAGATCCCAAACGTGTCAGCCTGAATAGATTCATGGGAGCACTGCTCATGCTAAAGCTTAAAGTGACAGCCCCATAGCAAGGGGTCGTTCATATGGCTAATGATTAGGTTGGTTAGGTGAATGAAGTAAACGACGTAGTTGGTGCATGTACATTGCATAAATTAAGGACTGTCCTGTTGCATCGCTGTAGCTTATATCTTACACTTAGTTTCATAAAATACGGTCGACTCTAGCTGTCTGTAACGACCTGTACCTGGCTGTGGTCTAAACATGCTATAGCCAGCTGCTTCTTTCTATAGCTAATAATAGGCTTACATCTATCACCAGATAAATATGAACCTTGGTAAATGTAAGAAATTAATATATATAAATATGTACTTTTAGATCCGGTTTGAGTAGCCAGCTATACAGCCTTGTCTAGTTTCAATTTGATGGGCTGTTTTTAGTGAAACTAACTGTATATGAACTCTCATCCAAGGTTTTGAATCTTTTGATGTTCCTTAAAATGTAATACGATAACTGTTCTCCTACCAAACTTGATGGTAATCATATTGAGGTTAAAAATTCAACCAGCAATGTTTTTATTATTACGCATTGCCATCACCAATCATATGCCTTTCAATCGAAAGATAATTTTAAAAGCTCTTTCTGAGTAATCAGCTTTCAGATTGTCACATTGCATTAAGCCTTAATGTCTCAATACTGAAGCTTAGCCAGCTTAAATGACCAACTTTATGAGACAGAGTAATGATGAGATGATAAGGTTTGGAGTCCACTTCATGTTACACACATTTACCTCATGGATGGGGTTTTTTCTAGCCTCAGCATGGACACCAAGTTCCAAGGTCAGTGAGAAGAGTGTTTGGTGGCTACTTTGAATAATGAATCATATGAACTGATTCTTGTTCAGCTTCGAACTAATGACTTGCTGTGCACGGACCTAACCTTAAACCCCACCAGAGTATGCACACAGTGCATAGCCAATTAGTCATACCTGTGGAATGCTATCTATCTTTGAGCGAAATCCATCTTAACAAGTCCAGTGCTGAAATCCACAGTGTATAAAAGCTCACCTAAGAGTCGATATCTGTGCTATCAACACTGCCAGTCTCCAGTGGCCTGCAGTAAATCACTGCCTGCCTGGCAATAATTGGACTGCAGGATTCGGCAGCCTCCCAAGCTCTCATTGATGGAAGCAGCTGGCAGGGTCGGCTAGAGGCCTCTATATATGATGTGCTATTTGATGGTCAAATAAAATCCAAGGTAATTTAATACTAATATGAAATCTCCGGGTGAATTGATTACACTCTGCATGCAACAGTAGATGCGGCTGTGGCTGTAATAGATGTCAAAGTTTTCTTTAGTATAGGCGATGGAGGTAAATAAAAAAAAAATCTGTAAAAAGATTGATTTGTTTAGTGTTGATTCGTGAAGTGTGTGAATAGTTCAAGCTACAGCGTCTGCACTTGATTTATATCAAAATTCAAGTGATGTTTAAAGAGCTGCACTTGATTTATTTCAAAATTCAAGTGATGGTTAAAGAGCTCGAATGACCTGCTACTTAAACTTAACAAAACTATGTATACATGATATTTTAATTGACAGGAACACAATCTGAATAGCTGTGAAATGATACGCCCTACATAATTTTTAGTCCCGAAATTATGAAATTTTAAATCTAACTGCATGCCTTACTTAAAGGTGAAATCAATTTAAATTCTGCAACCACTCTCAGCTACAGATATTGTAATATTCAGAAGTTACCACATGCTGATGTTGACTTTAATTACACACGAAATTTCCAAATCTATGACACAGTCTGTAATGCATATATTATCGATATAACTCACAAAAGCAGAAATAAGAAATACTGACAGGTTAAAAACTTAAGAGATGTTCTAACAAAAATAGCATTGCCTTTGAGGGGAGCGGAGGAAGTGGATTGTTATTTGCTTTTTGTGTGTTTGGTAGTATTATAATTACTGTCATGTAACACACAATACATTTGTGTAGCTCTCTTGCTCCTGCAGGTATAATACCATACATTTCATCTGTACCAAAAACCTCAAATTATGTACCTTAACAGCCAAATTCATTGACCTGAAAACCAATATCATAAATTTGGAATCTAGCCTCCAGATGATGTCATGAGAATCCAAGCTTCCCATTGGCCAAGGCAGTCCCTCAACCAATGGGAGTCCTGGATTCACATGACGTCATCTGGAGTTTAGCTTCCAAGTCTTTGAGCAATATTGGTTTCCAAGTCAATGAATTTGACTGTAAGAGCAGAATGCCAGATTTTTGGTTGACAGTCACGATCTAATCTTCCAGCTCCTTTGTCTGTTATACCATCAGCTCACTGTACACGCTAGCATCAAAACACCATGAAGACTGAAACACTAGATCTGCCTTCAATAATAGAACAGTTGAGGCTATTAGCAGAGAATGGATGTGGGGCCATTGCATGGTTCTATGCTATTTTCTCCCAGTCCTTTAATTCCATGGCTGCGTCCCTGGAGCCCTTTTGAACTGCTCTCTAGACTGCAGGGAACAAGGTGCTTATTGCAGTGATTACAGCACTCAAAGCCAGCTCCCTTTATGGAAGCCTTCTTTTCTCTCTGATTACACCCTCTTTCAGCATCGTTCTTCTGCGTCCAAGTAGAAGATTTCTTTTCCTGCCATAACAAAGAACTAGAAGATCAATATAGGTATGGTGATCTATTGTAAGTTATAAGAGCTAAGGTGCTTAGTTTTGATGAGTGTTGATATATCTATAGTCATGAATTATTCTTTTATTCATATATTATGGTGGCCGAGGAGTACACTTTGCGGTCTCGTGGTTTCATGGGGAGACAGTTACTTTCGCACCATGACAGTCCCAACATTCGCACCACGACAGTCCCACTTTCGCACCAAGCAGACCCAATTTCGCACAAAAGTTACCAACTTTCGCCCCAAGAAACTACCAACTTTCGCCCCAAAAACTACCAACTTTTGTACTACGAAAGTACCCACATTCATGCCACGAATGTTAGTAACTCGCCCCTCTCATGGGCGGTTTTAGCTAATTAGCTCCTCCAATATTGAACATACGGTGATTTTATGCAGATCCGCGGATGCCCCTATCATAGATACATCTTATACAACCAAGAACAATGCTGTAGATGCAGTATTAATAATTGTAAATTACATAAAACTAATGGCAAATCTCCTTTCATGCGGTCTAAGAGCCCTTGTTTCGGCGCAATTATCTTTGGATGTGTTTCACCCAGAATAATGGTTTATACCTCGTATGACGCTATAGTGTTCTAGTCTATGGGCTGTGGAAAGGAAATATTTCTGCAGGCATTAGGATAGTTACAATATTTCATTGAAAATGAAGCAAAATGCGACTAAATAGGTTAGAAGAAATCGAATTCTGAGAAGTTTTAAACTCAAAATTCTAACTGAACTAAAGCCTGCAAAATATAACGTTCTTTCAGCTGAAAGCTTATAACATCACCCATCGATAGCGGCATTAAACATTTAAGTACATTTAGCGATAAAGGCACGCAAATATAGGCTTCCAGACAATATGAAACACACTAACTTACATGGAGATGCGTCACAAAATGAGGAAGAGGGGGAGGAGGAGGAAGAGGAGGAAGAGGAGGAAGAGGAGGAAGAGGAGGATTGAAGGTTGGAGAGTAGATAGTCCTCAGGAGGAGGAGAGGAGGAGGAGAGGAGGAGGATTGATTTCTTTACTTATTTGTCTATTTGTCTATGTATGTTTCAAACAATGTCTGCATATGAAATGTGTGTCTCTTTGTGTAAATAAATGTCTTTGTCTGTCTGTCTGTCTGTCTGTCTGGAGGAAGAGGAGGATTGAAGGTTGGAAAGCAGATAGTCCTCAGGAGGAGGAAGAGGAGGAGGAGGAAACAATTTTGCCACTCTTATAAAGTTTCATACCTGCAGTTAATTGAATTAGCCTTCAATTTCGTGGTGCGAAACCTACACTCTCGGGGGTCAGGGCGGGGGCCTAGCTCAGAGGTAGCGCTCTGGGCTTCCAACCGCTGGGTCCCGGGTTCGATTCCTGGTCGAGCCTAAGTTGGATTGCTGTTTCATCCTTTGTCTCATTGCCATGGTCTCTGCCTGTCCTAATTAGCCCATCTGGTGCAGAAATACAGGACGTAAAGCCCTAATCACACACACACACACACTGTCAGGGGTCGACAATTTAATAGCTCTATTATTTTCGAATGTCGTGGTGCGAATGTATGTCGTTGTACGAAGGCTTCGTGGTGCGAAGGCTTCGTAACATGACACCTGTCGGGGTGCGACACTCACACTATCTTGGTATGAAAGTTGCACTTTCGTGGTGCGAAGGTTGCCCTATCGTAGTCTGAAACCATGAAAGTAACCTCCTCGACTTCTATAATATATACCATATTATTATTATTTAAACTTGTCATACAAAAATGCTAATAAAACTGATATTGCGTTTTTTATTTTGACATAATTACTGGTCTTCTGTGACCTCTACATGTCGATACAATTCATTCATTTATGCCATCAATATATTCATCATAGAGAGCAGTCATTATTAGTCCACATAACATTTTTGTCAGGCTTTTTACCTCAGTTTTGCAGTATCTTGAGAGTCTATTGTGCGAAGCAAACGTTGCCTATAAGGCTAGCTGAGACTGTGCATTAAATCAAGTCGCTCCATTGCATTAATTGTCTCCTTGATGGATCGAATCCCTTGTCAGCAATGGCACATGATGGTGCTCCAATATAAGATGTCCTCCTCAGTCATGCACTCAACGCATCAACGCAGTTGCATCGTAATGTCTTCCAATTAGGCAGTCCTTTACAAACAACCAGATAGTGCTACTAAGACTGAAAGCAAACTATGCCAACAAGGACAAGCACAATTTGCTGCTGAAGACAAGGTGGCAGGTGGTATTTACTGAGGGTATTCTTTGCTTATACAGTTAATGGGCTCAGTCTAAGTTTCAGCAGCTCCGCAGTTGCAAGAGAACAAATGGAAGCAATAGCTTCTTGCGAGGTCACATATTTTTCACTGAATTGGTCGGCTTGCCAGTGACTGTTAAAAGCCTTCCATGAGCTAGACCAACCATCAGAATAACCGCTTTAAGAGGGTTGGGCTCTCCGATAGATATAATGCCACCCGGAAGTACCGGAAGTACGATCTACCGGAAGTTGAAGTTATGGGTGAAGCATGTTGGCAGAAGATGCTAATTGGATATACCACAACGGTTCATTTGAGGACCGAGATATTTAAACAAAGCTTAAGCATTAGTGTCTAGGACAAACGTTAAATGCAATTAGCCTGTTGATAGATATAATGCCAACCGGAAGTAAGAGCTACTGGAAGTAGAATTTCATAAGCAAGATGGTGACGGACTCAGACTCAGACTTGAATTTATTCTGCATATATTACATACATGTTAGAAAAAAAAAAAAGACAATATAGAATAAAAGCTGCCGATATATCTGGCCGCTAGAGGGGGACCACCCATCATTCATTCAGCAGACTGTTTCCAGGAGGAAAGTCATTCACAGCTCAGGTTCATTGGTATTAGTACCGAATAAATAAAGCGAAATTTATTTTTTTAAATTAGAATAGCTAGAATAGCTGAGACACTATTGATTAATAATATATAAAGAAATTAGCCCATAATGCAACTTTTAAACTGAGATTTTGTCTTTAAAGGGTTGAGGCATATTATTAAATATAACGGGATACCTATGTGATATGCTTTTTCTTGCAAACTCGTGGCTCACAGCAGGAATTCTCAGTTGACCCATCTGTCTTGTTGAATAATTATGATAATGTGACTTAAACAGTTAGTTTCATAAAATTTAGTTGACTCTAGCTGTCTGTAGCGACCTGTACATGGCTGTGGTCTAAACATGCTAAAGCCAGCTGCTTCGGTCCACTTCTATAGCTAATAATCACCATCTATCACCGGATAAATATAAACCTTGGTAAATGTAAGAAATTATTCTAATATATCATAAATATGTAATTTTAGATCCGGTTTTGAGTAGCCAGCTATGACAACTTTGTCTAGTTTCAATTTGACGGGAAGTTTTAAATGAAACTAACTGTAGGTCAATTTAGTGATAAAGTATTCAGGAAATATTCCATGAACAAGTTTATGACATAATTTTAAATCCCACTGTGCACATAAATCCCTAAATTTAAGAATACCCTCATATTTAAATATTTGGTGTTATTTGCAACTCTGATAGCTTGTTTCTGTAACTTTTCACATGAAGTACCAATATATCCGCCCCTAACAATAAGCCCGTGATTTTGAGACAGTATAAATGACATAATTTTAAATCCCACTGTGCACATAAATCCCTAAATTTAAGAATACCCTCATATTTAAATATTTGGTGTTATTTGCAACTCTGATAGCTTGTTTCTGTAACTTTTCACATGAAGTACCAATATATCCGCCCCTAACAATAAGCCCATGATTTTGAGACAGTATAAATGAATATAAGTGTAATAATGCAGATTTTGGAATGACGCTTTTTAACTTGGTCATAACACCGATAGGTCGGGAGATTTTATGTGCTATGATACTTATATGTGATTGAATTTTAAATTATTGTCATTAGACCAAGAAAGTTTATTTCTTTTACAAAATCAATCTTTATGTTATCCAAGTAAATATTAGGATAAATTATTTGCCTCTGAGATGTGTGAAAAAGCATGGCTTTTATTTTAGTAATATTTAAGGATCACTTATTAAGTTTAGGGAAGTCACTTATAGAAGCCAACTCCTCATTTAATGTATTTATCTAATTGGTATTAGAATCAAAATTACTCATAGTAGCAAATAAAGTAGTATCATCTGCATATATCACAAGTTCAAAGTAATTAGCTATCGAGAGAAGATCATTCATCTAAATTATAAAGAGCAGAGGCCCTTGATTGTGTTTTCAAGAAACTTCTGTATTAGTAAATGAGTAGACCAACAGGCTCTTATAAAAAGGCAAGGACAACCTCTAACCAAAACAGTCATTGTGATATCTGTAGCCTACTACATAGTCAATAGAAAGACTTGGACTGCTGAGACAAGGAAAGAAAGGTCAAAGCTCCCTTGATGCCTCATGAATAAAACAAAGGCATTTGAGTCATTGTGGGACCAGTGCAGGGCCATTGTGGGGCAAGGAATCATATGTTGACAAGGAATTCGTCTTCTGTAAGGAGAAAAAAAAGACATTACAACTTCAATATGGAATATAAAGCTAAGACTAGATGCTGGTATTCCCTTTGATATGATGTATAGATTTAAGTGTTGTTATAATGTATTGTGTCAGTGAATCATTTTATTGGACATTAATCTGTACAAGCATGACATGGATGTTCACTCTGAATGAGTTATTTAAAATGTTGTGGACATGAACAATTTTAAATGGTCAGTAATATGTCAAAAGGGAAACGCCAGTTATTCACATAGTTAGATTAATTACATCCGTAAATGACTACATCAGCTTCAATGCTTATATCATGATATACACTTCAGCCAAGTCACCTTATTATCGCAAACAAATACATGAATACTGAAGTGAGAATCTGATGATAATATAAACAGATACCCCACAACTGGACCACAAGGCTATCACCAGGCAAGCCATGGATGCAACTCATGCAATTGCAGGGGGGGGGGGGGAGGGGCGGCAATCACCAACAAGTCACGTGATATGTGTGGCATTTCGGTTCCGTGTCAATCGAGAACCCCAATATTGCTGCTCACGGAAGCTATTCTGACCTTTGTAGCTTAAATGTGATGACATAGCATGATACTAGCGTCGTGTGCAATGGTGATATAAGAGGATCCATTGTGTTTCCTGTTTCCAACAGAACAATATTAGGTTTCTGTGATAACATTGTCCCTCATAAATATATTTAAATTCAGATTTCATCATTAACAGTTTCAACATGACTAGGCCTAGACTGCAATCAACATAATCTCAATGTCATCATTATCAACTGACCTAATTAAAAGCTTCATAGAAATAGTCTCCAGGATTCAAAGAACTCATTAGCCAGGCTTATTTGTTGTGCCTGCAAACTCAGCAACTATTTTGTGTTAATGAATCACGCTGAGGATTATGGGATGTGTCTGCACTAATCAGCAAATGCCTAATATGGTGCCACGATTTTAGGAGAAAAATCTATTGAAGCTTTTGATAGCTCTTGCTGGGGTGATTTTGATAATGGCTGAAATATGAAAATGACAATCTAAGGCATATTATAACTTGTATTGCAACAATTACGAGTTCCATACATCTGAGACATCATATTCAAGTTTGGCATGCATTCCTGACAAAAGCTTGTCACTAAAAAATTATTATATAATTATATGACAATGATTATTAGTTTTGCCAACAGATACAGGGCGGGGGCCTAGCTCAGAGGTAGCGCTCTGGGCTTCCAACCGCTGGGTCCCGGGTTCATAGGGTTCGATTCCTGGTCGAGCCTAAGTTGGATGGCTGTTTCATCCTTCGTCTGATTGCCATGGTCTCTGCCTGTCCTAATTAGCCCAACTGGTGCAGAAATACAGGACGTAAAGCCCTAATCACACACACACACACACACACACTTGCCAACAGATACCATGCACTTACAAACAATTAAGAGAAAATAAATGATTCTGATTCTGAATTTGCTCTGCTAGAATGACTGCATTTAGTCCAAGATGCTTGGCTTACTGTAGTACCTGGTATTACAATTGAGAAATATCTGTAACTGTGGTAGACCACAGCCTAGATTGGCTTCTTTTTGGCTCAGAAGTGGCCAGTAGACTGCACATGAAGTTAGATGGTTTCTTTCATCTCAGGATTTGATGGTGTAGGCTGCAGGCTGCATGGGGTCTCAGCGACTGTCGGGCAGGCTTATAGGAAGCAAAGCCCTGCAGCCAAAGCCAGATTAGGTTATCAGAGCGTCCTGGTTGCCATGGCCACGCCTTAAGCGGAAGTCCACGCATCACCTCCAGCGCTAGAGAGCTACCTAATGACAGAGCCAGAAGGGATACCAGGCTGATGACGTGGAATTGGGAAGACCAGCTAGACAAACTTTTTAGTCCCTTTTTCATTGGCTTTTTCCACTTCAAAGAGGAGTAGTTCTGAAGATACCTATAATCTCCTTCATTGAACTCCTCATAAACTTAAAGATTATACAGACGACTTCGATTTTGCCTAGTGAATAATGCACCAAACGCGCCTTCAAGCTAGCAGCACCCTTAAGAATAATTGGTAACAAGATCATGGTCATACCCTCTGACAATGTCATGACCTCTGGTACAGACCCAGATTGCAGCATGATATACAGTTTATATCAAGACCTGTGAGGTGGTTCCATCTTGCCAACGTGTCCAGTTGCATATCCTATCTTAAAAGGCAATACCAGAGCACTGTTTCTCAGATTTATTTTCCAATATGATCTGTAAAATCAAATACCATCCTTTCTTACAATGGCAGTGTATAAATGACTGGAGAGCGGATATAACAAACACATCAATCAAAAATTTCATATAAACGCCAACAAGGACATCAGCAAAACATATGGACCATCTAGGCACAAGAAAAACAATCTACAGGCCGTGGACATTATCAGGTCCATGCAAACGCCATGAATAATATGTGGGATTGACCGACGACACTGTACAACAAACGTGGTCTAGACAGCCGATTCTTTAGACAACCTCTTTCCATATGATTCTAAGCCGCCTGTCTGGCCCAATAATCCTCAGCCACCCTTAATTTGATTTCAGCAGCCTGCAAGTCATCTGGCTTTTCTCAACTATGAAACCATACAAATGATACAATTTGTGAAATGAAACTGAAATCTCCAGTCTCTGCCTGTAATTTTATTTAGGTATATTTGATATTTTATTGTTTATGGGAACCTAACACTACAGGGTGCCAAAAAACTTGCATCAGCAGCTATTGCTACCGCTTTTGTTATTATCTCAATTGACAGTCATCGCATGCAGCTGCAATCATTCACAGGAAAGTTATATATAATAGTCTTAAATTATCTTATGAATATTTTTTCTTGTTTCCTCAAGAATAATAGATAATATGGATCTAAATATAGCACATGCACACTTATCACACTTTTGGGGCTGTGAGGCAAAAAATGAGACTTTCGAAAAGGTAGAAAGCCATAAAGGTGACAATCAGAAGGTCGACAACCAAAAAGAAGATAATTTTAGTACCAAAAGGTCAACAGGTAATTTTCACATAAAGTGATCCGATATATCAGTCCTAATGATATGAGATTTAACATTTTTATATAATTCCAAATCTACATAGATGTTGTCAATAAGTGTTGCACTATTATGCGTAACTCTAGTTGGTTTGTAAATGGTAGGTATAATGTCATTATTCACATTCATTTCCAAAAATTTCATTGTATTAACATGTACATTAATTTTAAGATAGTCCAAGTTCTGGTCTGTTCCGATAATTATTTTCTTTTTTTCTAACCTAATTTTTGAGATCACACTTTCATATATTTCAAGAAATTCAATTTCACTCGTACCAGGAACTCTATATATTTCTCCAATAACTATGTTACATTTACCTTTACGAGGTATTTCTAAGAAAATAGACTCAAACTTTCCTTCTTCAAAAATCCCAAGATCGGGACGTTCAATATAAGCAATATGAGATCGTTGTGTTAAATCAAAACCTCGTATCAGATTCCTAAGAATGGTATTTACTATATATTTGGTTTTGGTATCTTTGGAATGCTGCAATACAAATCCAATTCTCTGGCAAGGTAATATCACATCAACCCATACTTGTAGGCCAATGCTGATTGTATCTGAAATCATGCATTGTCCCGGACAAGTCCACATAAACAATGGCTCATGAGAAAATAGTCTAGTTGGCTTTGCAGATTCGGCTGTGCTCAGTCGCAATTAATCAACAGATGACATATGCTCAATAGAATTAGATGGCACTCGATGATGATAGAATGATTTAAAGATATATCGATACGATTCTGTACCAGTCATCTCTACGTTTTCAGACAATCTCATCAAAAATCACTTTGTCATCTAGACTACACATGACTATACATCTGACTAAACTTTCTTTTCTTTTTTCCTACTAAGTTGTGGTGCCTAAACTGCAGACCTAATTAGTCTTTTTACCAGTGAATGTGAAAGGAGTGAAGAATATTGGTGCATGAAATTGATGTTGAATGGAATACTTTGCCGTTAGCCTTCGGGCAATTCAACCCAAATCAGCTGTTGTTTTGAAGATTGCCAAATTGATCTCATTCATCACTCTTGCGATGCCTTCACTCTTATTAGTTTTCTGTTAGGATCTGACGAAAACTACCTGTGTCTTGTCTTTTGCACGACTTTTCCAACAAATGTTGCCAGACGTAGGCCTATATTCAGATTGCAGGTTAAAATGTCTTGATAACTTTTACTCAGACTCTCATAGCCAGACGTGAATATTTTTACTGGTTAAAACATCTTTAACCCCAGTAATCCTACTTGCATGTACCTACTCACTTCCTGCAATGATCAATACTGCTGATGTTTCATTTTCTTGGCTGCTAGACGAGCTCATTCATCAGGCCAGACAATGTGCTTGTAGTTGATTGATGGAGATGGGATTCAATTAATCAAGATCAATTTGTCTTTTTATCTCGTTTCTCCTTTATTCCGCTCCTAACGTTCTGTGTGATTCTTTATGGAAGAATGGTTCGAGAATTACGGTTACCTGAGGCATTGATTTCTCTTCTCATTATGGATGAAATTAAGTTTTTTTCAGCCTCACTGTAGATGCCTGAGCATATTGCTGCAGTGCTGATTCCGTTGAGTTTATCATGCAATTTCAAGACAGTACAAAATTATTCTATAATACCGGAATATGGTGTGAATGTGAAACCATGTTCTGACGCATAGATGGTAGTGCCAGAACTCAAACCTCAAATGTCAACACATTTCACTGCACAATACACTATCTGGTTATGCTTATTTAGTTCTTCTATACCAAACTACAGACATTAATGACTTTTAATCAACATATTTTATTATTAACCCATTGTATTGCACTATGGATGAAGAGCTAGCCAAATTTAACGCCCCTTCAATCTGGTCACGGTTCACCTGTCTGCTTTTGTTAACTTTACAAGATTGTATCATTGTGTTCTATTACAATAATCCATAACTATATTTTCTCATTGCAGGCTGCTCATCATTTCTCCGCCTGACCCCAGAGAGACGGTTGTATGATGACTTGATCAGAGATTACGATGAAGGGACAAGACCGGTCCTTAATGCCAGTTCCACCATTGCTGTCAACTTTTCCATCTCCCTCCACCATATTATGGACTTGGTTAGTGTGAAAATGCATGGAGAAATTTGAGTATGAGTGTCAGACATCTAGTAGTAGTAGCAGCAGCAGCAGCAGCAGTAGTAGTAGTAGTAGTAGTAGTAGTAGTAGTAGTAGTAGTAGTAGTAGTAGTAGTAGTAGTAGTAGTAGTAGTAGTAGTAGTAGTAGTAGTAGTAGTAGTAGTAGTAGTAGTAGTAGTAGCAGCAGCAGCAGTAGTAGTAGCAGCAGCAGCAGTAGTAGTAGCAGCAGCAGCAGTAGTAGTAGTAGTAGAAGTTGGAGTTGTAGCAGTAGTAGTAATAGTAGTAGTAATAGTAGTAGTAGAAGTAGTAGTAGTAGTAGTAGTAGTAGCAGTAGTAGTAGTAGTAGAAGTTGGAGTTGTAGTAGGAACATTTATTGACGCTATAAATACACAAAATATAGTCGACTCTGGCCGGCTGTAGCAACCTATTTCTGGCTGTAGCTATAACTGGCTAAAGCCAGCCACTTCTGTCTACTCCTAGCTTATAGTCGGCTTACACCTGCCACCATCAACTGACACCCTGGCACCCTCTGTCACTTCATAGTGTACCTGAACTATGTATGCTTCAGATCCGGCTTTGAGTAGCCAGCTATATATAGCCAGACAGTTCAGTTTAGTGGCAGGTAGCATTGTACAGCAGGAGTTGTCTAGCTTTGTCGAGGTTCAGTTTGACAGGCTGTTATTAATGAAATTAACTGTAGGAAATATATAAACTGGTAAACTACATATTAAATAAGCATACATATACTTAATGTCTGTGAAGTAAAATAAAGAAGAGAGTGAAGCCTAAACAATGGTCAGCGACACTACATTTTAATGTGCTGTATTCCATATTTTACATTTCAGAAATCTTTTCACATATTTTGTATGTTGGATCAATATTTTAATTTTTATAAACTACTTATATATGATAAAATTTCAGACACGACAGTTTAGTGGTTTTTGTCAAATAGCTATTCGACCATGTTTCGTCTCTTGGTAGTTTCTTAGAAATCAAATTCAGCACAATCTGAAAATAATGGGATTTAACACAATATTCTTTTTTGCAGGATGAGCGAAATCAGACGTTGATTACCCACACTTGGATATATGAGGTAAAACATTCATTTCTATCTCGCATCTTTAATACCTTCACATTCATACTACCATTAAATTATCACGAGGATTCTTTGATGAGAATGAATGGCCATTAAATAGGCATGCAACCAATTTGCTTTAAAAATGCATCCACAATTGATAACTTCGCAGCTCCATGTAATACACTTAAACTGATTGGGTGTTTAATTGCTGAAAGGAATGGGACGATGAATTATTAAGATGGGATCCAGAAGATTACGGCAACCAAGAGCACATCATCATGCCAGCCAACAGAATATGGGTGCCAGACATCTACATATTCAATAAGTATGTACTTATATATATATATATACATTTTTATTGACAGCAAAATAGCAAATTGATACATGTGTCAGCATGACAAAAATATTAAATGGCAAAAAAATTTGCTGTATTATGACGAATAGTAATTAACATTACATAGTCTGTCTGAGAACTTCTAAACCACCCGGAACTAAAATCGGTAGTAATACTGTTCAAACCAACAAATAATTTTAGCACGACAATTCCGGTACAAAAACAACACTAAAAACTAAGCATAATATATATATACATGATATACTATGTCTATAATCAAGCATGGTTAACATGAAATGTTATACAATAGGTAAATGTAGAAGATATAGAAGCTTCACAAATGGTCTGCAACACTGCATGTAATATTGAAAAGCTATATGTAGAAACAATCCATTATCGCAGCTGTGTAAGCTAGATTTGAGACCTTTGGATAGTCATTTGTTGCAATGTGGAATGTAGTGTTTCAAGATATTGTCGTTGAAGAAGCTTCGACTATTTCCTATAATTTACCTAGGTAAATTGCATATATGCAATAAGCATCTGCAGTATTTTATAAGGCCAAAATAAAACCATCAGAACTCAGAATTTGGTACACAAAGCTTTTTATTTCTAAATTTCACTGAAAACTGGATTGATACGTCCAGCTGGTGTAATTAATGGAAAGCACTATGGTATCTGTTAATTGCTACTTATGGCAAACAGTCCAACATTTTTCAGTCTTTCAAAGAGACAGATTAAGTGCTTCTGGCACGTCACATTGGTTGTTATTGTTGATCACCAGCCAACCTTGACTGTTTATAAAACAAATTAATCAACATTTTAGGATAATCCATTTATTGGTCAAAACTCTCGACTGGTCTAGCAAATTGAATAGCATTAGTTATTTTTAGTGGTTGCCCAACTCACTGTGTAACCACTAATATGCTAGGCACTTTATAATGAAATTAAGTTTAAGTGATGTACCACATCAATTCAACTGAAACTGAATTCACTTTTACGTAGATTTTTCAAATCAGTAATAAATATGGGTATTACTTGCAGTGCCCAAAAAGGTGATGCTGGGTTTGTCATGGTCAACGACAGTCGCCTGATGGTTCATTATGATGGGAGAGTGGAATGGATTGTTCCTCTGATGATAAAAAGTTCTTGCGCTGTGGATGTCGCTTACTTCCCCTTCGATAACCAACATTGCTTTGTTCGCTTTGGTTCATGGATTTATGACTCAAAACAGCTGAACTTAGTGCGAAAATATAACCAAGTCGACATGAATTACTTTGTCACAAACAATGAATATGATTTACTCAGTATTAAGGTGAGTGTTTGAGATTACAATTATTTAAATATCTAAACTGCCAGAATAACATATATTTAGAAAGAACTACCCCGAATGTTTCTCAGCCCATATGTGACCTCTACAGTGGAAGCTGAACCGTAGAACACATTTTGGTGAAATGTGGTGAACAACCCACTGTCAGATCTAGATTTTATTAGGTTGTTTCCACGAAGGACGGTGATTCCTGGACCTTTTTGCAATGGTAGACACTGCTGCTATTATAAATTTCTCCACAAGATCTGACTTTCCCTTTCCTGCTCTTTGCATATCTTGATGTATTCTCCACAGGTAATTACCTCACTTATGCCCAATACGGTTATTTCTAACCATGCTGTCTTCTTGGCAATCCTGACGTGAATATGTAGTGTCTAGTTTATCACATTACATGGTGTTAGATGTTTAGTTTCGACCTTGAGAATTTTTCGACTATAAATTGAATAAACTAGATTCCTTTTGACTTTCTTATTCTGAATGAGGTGTGTTGCAAGAACGTGGCTCTTATGGACATTCTATAATTTTATCCCAAACAGATCGAATTGGACAGTCACATTCATGGCATGCTGACTGGAGACTACCCTCAGATAACCATGAGGCTGCACATCAAGAGGAAACCCCTGTACTACATGTACACTGTTGTTGCACCAACTTTAGTTCTCTGCATCATGACCTTGTTCACATTTTTGCTTCCCTGTGATAATGGAGCCAAGGTTGGAATTGGCCTCACAGTCTTCCTGTCCCTTTATGTGCTTCAACTTGCCATAGCAGAAAATATCCCTGACTCCAACAGCCTGCCATTGATAGGTGAGTGGTGCCTACACATTACACAAGAGGGCGCAAAATTTGGTTTGTCTAAACTGGTGATATTTGTTTGAAATACGGGATCTGCATGGATATTGAAACGCATATTATCCACCAATCAGTGTCGAGTTTATCACATTACATTTGTAGTTCACATTCCAAGTTTGTAAGCTTGGAAAACTTTTCAACACAATAATAAAGTTTATTCAACCTCTGTGTTCAGAGAAATTAGTTGAAATATGCATACAGTTTAAAAGCAGATGAAATACATCATGTAAAAGTAAGAACTGAGATACAATACAATAAAAGTTTAAAATACGCAGAAAAAGATCCCTAAAAAAAATATGAGATATATTAAAATGGAGACAGCAGCAGTTTAATCAGTTTAACAAATACTCAAACATAAATTTCAGCATACTGTTGCCAGTTGGGCATTGTAGACTGATGAAGATTTTGTTGTGTGATTACCATGTTCTTAATCTACTGGTACATGTACAATATGTTTACCAGGTCTCTTTGATAACTCCAATATTTCAATTCCAGGTCTTTTCCTGACCTTGGTAATGACCTTGAACTCAGTGTCACTTCTCTTCGCCACTCTTGTCATCAACATCAAGAAGAAAGGCGAGCGTAAACCTTGTCCGGAAGTCCCTCGATTGGCCATGTTCTTCTGTCGTTATTTTTTGGCCAAGATTACGTGCACTCCTTTGTTGAATTTCTTTGACTTTTATGATGTTTGTGACCCTCCTGAAGACCCTTCGCCCCATGAGGGAGCCTCTTCAGATCAGACCTCTGGCGATGAGGAGACGGAAGAGCTGTCCTCTGTGGATGACATGGAGGACAAGCCGGTCCCAAGCACAAGCACGGCCATTGTCAAACACAGATCCATCCGCAGACGAGTGGATAACATCATCCCGACGCCCAGTACCAGAGGGCAATTCAAACGCCTCTTCCGGAGGTCAGTCCTCAAACGAAAGCCGCCTCGTGATCGCAGGTTGGAGTGGTACTTTGTGGCATCTGTGTTGGACAAGACACTTTTCGTACTCTTTCTTACTTCCATGATCTTGACTGTTGCATTTCCCCTGATCATTATTCCCTACATCCATCGCAATGACTGAAGAAATTTACAGATACAAAATTCCAAAGAAGTTTAAAAACATGTTGGGATTTTTAACTGATTTATATTCTACATTTGAATTGTAACAACCAGCGCATACAGTATAAACTGACAGGATCGACAAATACCGATATTGGTGGGGCTCTGATAACATGAACTTTATAACAACCAATATGCAGTTTTACTGGCCTCAGCCAGTAATGTTGGACAAGTCTCAATAACCTCGGCCAACAAAACAGCATATTGGGTCTCATTTTAACCCAATATATATATAGATAATGCGGTATCCTAAAATAGTTTTGTCTATGCTTGTACAATTATGCTTATTTAGTTTTACTAAATTGGTTTCCCAATAAAGTATTATTTTATTAAAGTTGTTATACTTATTTAATAAGTGGTGCTCTATGATGTTGTTCTACTTATTTTGTTAAATCAGATTAAAATTGGTGCTTTGTGGTGGTAAAATTCATATCTGTGTGTCATATACATTAATTGTGGTTGCAGGAACATAGTTTGACTTAATTCAAATTTGAGCCAGATGAATACTTAGTAATTGGTGCACAAGTATGAATCACGTCCATGGGCGTTTGCCATATCAGGGCATATGTCAGGGATATTAGATGGCCATTTGACCAGCAGCAGCACTAGCGGCTGTGGGTGGAACCAGTCCACTTCCGCTACAAATTGGGGAAAGATGATAGCTTAGATTTGTTCAGGCCGAATCAGGGGAGTGAAAAGAGGGGGTGGGGTGGAGGATGTATAGAGAGGATGATCGATGCAATTCACACAGAAAATGAGACATGTCAACCTGCTTTAGTTTTGGGACATAATTGCTCTGTTGTACGCTTCAAATCATTTATCAATACTTAGATCTAACTGCAAAACAAAGTTTTGCATCCATGATCCAACCATTACTTTACCTCTTGATTAGTGTCCACGTTCAACGCGGCCCTTTTTCACAGTGACTGTAACTCAGATTCTTTATTTCTTTGCTCGACATAAAAAAAGATCGGAAATCATAAAAAATTTATAAATACAAATAATAATTACCAATTAATATAAAGAGAAACGGGGACTCCTCAAAGGCAATGGATGCCGCTGAAGAGGATCCCACATATTTATAATATTAAAAGAGGGAAAGACGCGGTGAGACATACAAAGTAAGATAAGTTAAATTTTGGTTGCTGCATGTACCGATAAGTCATTATAAATGTACACACAAATAATAAGAAATAAATAAGATACAAAGTACGCCGGAATCCCCCTTCCCCCAACCTTCAAGAGAAAATTGACACCCCTATGCCCAGTTTATTGCTTGTAGATGCTTTATGAGCAGAGGAAGTGTGCTGCTTCCTGTCTTCTGTGTTCCAGGAAATATTACGAAAAAATGTCGATTATGATGACCCATTGATTCATTTATATCTATTATACAATGTAACACATCAACTGCATTCCCCAAATAATATCTGCACGGTTACTTTTTCTATCTGATCATGGAGTACAAGTTTATTGAATAATAGCACGCAAACCAGTCATTTTCCTGTACAAAATCTAATGGGCAAAAATATGCTAGGTCTTCATTGGGTAAAAAGGGTAGGTACTTAACTGGAGAGGAAGTGATACAAGGTTCATATTTGAAGTAATAGAAACCCTAATCATGACCTATCATTTTTGTGGTTGCTTAATATGCCTAATTGACTTTGCAGAGTGAAAAAACCAACCAATTACATGGCCTGTGTCACCAATTGATGGGATATGTAAATTGTCTGGATGGCCAGATGGAAATGGGGGAATTATATGTTTGAACAGAGTATGGCAAAAGCCCCTATGTTAAGTTAAGGGGAAGCTGCAAATGACACGAGGCCAGATGAATGAACCATCGCGGGTTATGTTTTACCAGCAAAGTGTGGGCCACACATGGCCATGATATCCACTAATACCAGCAGTGGGCCAGTCTCTGTAGCCTACAAAATGCTGCGGTCCTCAATTGCCCTAATACAATATTCAGCCTCTTATTACGGCCGCTTATATCATTAGTGTAATAGTGATCACATCCCGTTTGTGTATATTAAGTGAAAATGATGGGTGGCTATCCCGTTGGTCTTACGCAGGGCCACTCCATGCCACCTTCTGTTTTTTCATTGAAAGGCAGCCAATGCACTAACCGTATTAGTTCACAGAGAGGGAATTCATTACTCTAACAATTGTTTCAACGTGCTAAACTGATGTAAATGCCCAAAATATACCTTCTTATTACTTACGAAGTGGCGGTATTTTAAAAACAGGTTATGCTAAAAAAAATAGTAAATGATTTTATGGTATGCACCTAGACTGGAAAAAGTTATAAAATTTCATAAAACACCTCAACGGATGCAAGTGTTATGATAAATTACAATGACCTTGAATTATGTTTATATAGGTAACAATGGAAACACAGTTACATCCTCATAAATTACATCCCCCTGAGGTCTTGCATTGAATGCAATAATTAGTGGATGGAGGAGGCAAATTCAGCAATGAAAACCACGGAGAACCGCCACTGTATTTATAGCATCAAAAGCCTTGTTCATGATCTATTTTGCTGTCATTTTTTTCTGGATCACTGTCCGTGTTCGACCTTATTGTGCCTGGCATCAAAATCACACTTTTTTTCTAGTGATTTTATTTGTCACTGTATGAAAAGGAAGTGTAGCCCCACTAAGTAATTTATAGCGCAAGTTTATAAACATAAATCCTGAGTTTCTAGGTTACGAAATGTAACAATACTATATATGTAAGTTGTTACATACAATTTAGACAAAAAATGAATTATGTGCTACTTTCGAACTTACGTGCCTTCTGGTATGCTGGATCTGTGTTAAATTTACCCCAAGGTGATGGGTGTGACCTTTACCCCATGAAGATTGGGTATGGGCATCCTTTCCCTTATGCACCCCACCTCTTGACATTGACCAAGGTCAATAACTCAAGGCAACACACATATCATATGCACTTTCCAAGACCCACTGAGGTACAGTTATTTTTTGGACTCCTGTCAGGACTTGGCTCAATCTTCAGAGTTACTCAGAGACTTGGCATGCATACATACATGGCCAAATGTGCCACGTGCCTTTTCCATGAGAAGGATAAACGCATGGAAAACGCATGGTTTTGAGGAAAAAAACATGCGTTTTCGCACGTGGCACATTTGGCCATGTACAATATACTAATAAAAAATCTGGGTTTAGTGCAGTATAGCGGACCCAAATCTATGCCCATATTTGGCGTCCATTAAAAATTAGATTTTTATTAAATATTTCACAAGTTTGAAGTTCTAGCACAATTAAAATAACATTTGGTGTAGAATAGCGGGGGTTTGGGGGTGGTAGCCCCCTAGAAAAGCAAAATAAACTCTCGTCTTTTCCGTGAATATGAAAACCGCCGTCATAACTACATTAGTTTGTGAAGTCATAAATTGATTTCAGGCACTTTTACGTCATAGGCCAGGCAAAGAGGCTTGTTAAATATGGTCATAAATCTGGGTCCGCTATACTGCACTTTTTCCAAAAATCTTATACCGTGAAGGATGGAAACCAACTTATGATATATTTGTATGCTTTGGCTCAAATTAACAAGGACGGATGAGCCCGATGCAGAATATTTTGATGGACGTGGCTGCAGCATCCTGTCACTCAGGACCAATTAAATCACAGCATAGCAAGCAATTCTGACAGCCCTCATGCACCGACCACTGGTCAGTTGGATGCAACACATGCTGACGTTACATGAAGCCACTGGACTGGTCAAGCCCTGAAGCTTCGAGGATTGGGGGGGGGGGTGTGGGGTGATAAGGGGGCGCTCATTTTCTGTTCAGGTCACTTAAGGAGCAAAAAAAAAACGATCAAGATATAGAAGTAGCATTTCGCTAATTTGGAGCTGCAATGGTATAGTATGTACAATCATGCCAAAAACTTGTCAAAAAGGAATCAGATACTTTCAGCATTTGATCTCAAAATCAAGCTTCAGTGAAAATTAGTTACGATATCAGTGACTATGGATTCCTTTACCTATCATTAAAGCATAAAAATGCAAGAACTTAGTCGGTATTTTTGAAAGCCAAAGCGTCTCAATAAGTTTGGTGTGCCCATTTCATTGTGGTCATTGCACTATTCATCTTTCAGGAGCTATTATGAACATATATCTATATCAATAAAACCCGTGTAACCAAGCACATAAAAAATTGTGAAATCTTATTATCCCCGTAATAATTATGTGGAATGGAAATTACTTTTTGCTCTCAACAACATGCATTTCAAGGCATGTGATTGGACAGTCTTAATTTCTCTAATGTAAAGAACTGAACATGACGAAAACAGAGTTTGACAAATCATTTGCTTTGTCAGGTTGTTTTATTGTATATTTTTGTTATCTGTTTGACTGTTTATACCAATTCCTTCGAGATTTGTTTTAAATTACTATAACCAATCTTATTTTCCACAAAAGGGCCATTCTTTACTGTATTTCTCCTATCATAAGCCTGTAGGGCTGATTGATATCACTTCACAAATTTACATGATTCACCAATTATTTAGCTTATTTATTTTGAATATAAAACATGTAATGACTAAATCAGTGTCAGGCAAGTGCAAATTTCAGAAAGAATCTCAACTAATTCTACCAAAAGACGAATAGCTAATCAAACAGATAGCTGCAGCTGCAACAGGTCAATTTCCCCGAAATTTCATAATAAGAATAATATCCCATATTTTGAAAGTAACTGAGGCCATCTCTGATAGCATGAAAGTGATAAATCATTGTGAATACAAACGCCATTAGGAGAAATAAAGCTCTGAATTCGGCATATTTTCCGATTGGATCCCATTTAAAAGCAACATTTCTGTGTCCTGTCTTCCTCAAAACTACATATGAAAAAAATGGTTGTTCTCCTTTATAGGCTCTAAATTTCCTGAAACTTTAGCAGGGTCTGTGAATGAGCACCAACACATCCAGATCTTCATAACCAGAGTGTCTTCCGGGAGGGGAGGGCAGAGGTCAAACTAATGTAGGGACTGATGGATCGGAAGGTCAAACATGGTGTGTTTTTACTATTATTTTAATGTAAAAATTGCTGCCGAGGTCAAAATGGCCTTAAACTTTGTGCCCAATAATTCCATGAATAAAGCTTTTAAACCAGGAATTTCGATGGTGGGCTTCGTAACTTAGTTGTAGCTTTAATATATGTGACTATCATGTAGATCTGTAATCGGTCATGTTTCAACCTCTGCATGGTTTTACAGACACAGCCTTTTGAGTTTGATTTAGACTGCAAGAGAAGACAATATAATCAGATCATCCTCTAAACACAACAAAGTGGGATTTTCAATGACTTCCATCAGCAACCCACATAGCTCTGTCGTTCCAGGTCAGTAATTATCCAGAATGGCTATATTAATTTTCACGAATTCTGATAATTGGGTGGAAAGTAGGTTATTACATTGGAATGGGGATTGGTTGGGCATGACCTCACAGTGTGGATGGACTCTCTGCACAGCTTGTGTATATATTTATGATGTTAGTCTAAAAACCCTCAAGAGGAAGGTATATAGCTGTAACTTATTGCCACAGTTTTGCTGACTGTTTACCAAGTTATCTTAAGAAAAGGCTCCAATGCTATGTGTGCAACACACACACCCGTATCTTTTACTGTAATCTTTGCCTAGCCAATACACACTGCAGGGACGCTGGCCACTGGGCTGCTTGACTGATATGAAATAATTAGGGTTTGGCCAGAAGTGTGGCCAGGAAAAAGGGCTTGATGCCAGTGGAACACAAGGATGTCATTCATCACCGTCATTGTGACCTCGCAACGCTACGTTATGGTCATGTGACACACCATGTGACATGTCATGTGATCCCGCAGGCAGGACAATGCTTGCAGAACTCATGCAACATCAACTGCAGCTGGCCTCTGTGAACAGCTGAGTCTGACAGGCCCACCACCCCCCAGTGCACAGCGGTACGCCCTACAGTACCACACAAAACTGCAGCACACCCTACTGCAGCCTGCAACAGCCTGCAACAGCCTGCAACAACCTGCCTCCCTTGGCCATCATCTTTATCTGCCTCTTGGGTGCTTCAGCAGCAGCAAGGCACCAGGTTGGAGCACCAAACAGGAACACTGACCAGGAAACTGTTACCAACTCGGGAGGACACTGTTCTTTTGGCAGCAGAAGCAGCATCAGTATCCACCATCAATCAGTTGCATCAGCATCAGTTGCAACAGTTGCGTTGCTGTTTAACAGTTGTCCCCTGTTGCCCATCCACATTTATGCCAGTTGGGTGCTGTGGTGCACCTCTGCCCATTTGACTTGGACCCGTACTTAGTGGACTCAGCGCAAGATGCCAGTCGATGTGGACGATGCCCTCCGCAAGTTGGGCAAGTGGAGTAAATGGCAGGTCGTTTTCTACATCCTCCTCAGCATTTCCAACACCTTTCCTGCGTCATGGCACATGTTGGCTATTGTATTTCTAGGTGAGTACGATTTATTTAATTTTTTTTAACCATTTCTACCAGTGGCCTTATGGTCCGATCATTGAGTTGGGCATACAAGTCAAGTCACTAAATATTATCTAAGAACCATTTTATGAATTTGCGACCGTTTCGTCCAATCATTTGGAATTTTCCCCCTTCGTAGATTTATTTCCTGTTCCACTCCAGAGTTCCAAACTTCCAATGCACAACTCCCGTTGGTTTTAAATTTGGCGTGGTTATCCATACTACTCCTAATGCGTATGACAGGGGACACATAAAATATGAATCGGATTCTTAATACATCACTATTCACCAAACAATGAGTACAGGATGCAGGAGTGTTCCAGGGAACTCCACTGAAGCCCAAGAGTATTGTTGCAATTGACGATGGGAATAATTGGCACATTGACTAGTACACTACCACGATAATATTGTCTGAGTTTATTTTTCCTCTTTGAAACCATGCCAGGAAATTTTGGGCGATACTTGTGACAAGTGCATGACATACAAAATGACCCGAATTTGGTAATTTATTCTGCCCTGAATAGTTGCGTGTTACTTTATAACAGCTGTATCAGGTACTGTGTGTTAGTCAAATGAGGACATAAACATCCATTGTGGTTTTATGATGATCTTATTCAATGAATTTGCAGGACTTTTTACTTTAATGTGTCATTGACAGTATTTGCAAGCGACGGATCAGTCATTTATCACATTTTTTCCAGTGTTAGTTTTCCAGTGATGTTTGAAAAGTGTTACTTATAACAGTTGGTGGCATCAGGTTTACATTCTATGCACTCGATAGTTTATGATGATCATAATACACTTACAGGCTTGTAGTTTTTAATATGTCACTGACAATATTTGGCACTATTTTAGTATTTGCTAGAAACACATTGGTGATTTGTGGATGCAACGAGCTTTTCCATGCCTGTGGCACGATGTTTGAAAAGTAGTTTGAGAAGAGAGCACAGCAAGCAACGCATATTGCATGGGCTTATGACATAGCCATATGTACCTGGGTATGGTAAATGTAAGCAGTAGAAGGTCGCAGAGCCAGGAGCAAATGGCATCCCAGGGGCCGGGTGTGCTAACACCCTTGTACTGGGGTACATACCCTAACGCACACAAACTCAGGCATACAAGAATGCTCAGCGTTTGCAGTTTGAATCTAGGCCACGTGAATGCAAGCTCATCAACGTCATTTGTTATTTTTTTCTTTACGACTCGTGCTTGACCTTACATTGAGGGTAGCTGTGTGGCAAGCATCTCCCCCCTCTGCAAGTCTGCAAGTACAAGCACCTGGCTTAGCAATGATTTCGTACACCAGAGAAAGATGAATAAGAGAGTATCCATAAACAGTACCTGAAATACACTCCCCTCGGGTTCCTTAGCTGGTTTGAAGTGTTTCTCTGTGTAATTTGCACAATGCAAGGGCTGAAATTGACAAGCTTTCTTGAAGGTCAATATTCTCCACATAAACTTTTTCTCACCATAGTCATTTTGCCATTCATTTAGCCTTTTAATATAAGTGATGAAACGGAATTTACAGTGTTTTGTTAGTTATACAACGGAATCACTGATTACAATGACTATTGGGCAAAATTTATATAATTAAAGTTATTTGTACCATTCATCATTCTATGAAATATAGCGAAGGCCTGAAAGAGGTAATTTTAATTGACCAGGCATAGTTTTCTCTGGGTAGCATGAATTTGCTATGCACTAGACAGGGACCTCCCATGACAGAGACCATGCAATAATTGACAAAATGTTTATTACAGCCAAACATTTTCATTTTTTACATGATAAATGCACTCATTTTTGTCTCGTAATAGCTCATTTAGCTCACCCGAGTGTTCGTCATTTTCAAAAAAAGAACAAACACCAATGTGATATGTGTGATATAAAAGGGTATTTGTCTTGGCACTTAACATGACCTTACCACAGTTTAACAGCTCAGAATAGCCAAGCGTTGTTGGAAAAAATATAACAATTCTCAGATTGAGTTGTCATCACTTTTGAAAGCCTCCTTTGGTGTTCCCAATTACGTTGGTGCTGTAGGTTTTTATTTATTTATTTTTTTTCTGAATTGTGGTGAGGCTTATGTTAAATTTACTGGATAAAAAAAAAGAGCAATCAGACACTCCTTTTATTATCTTATGGACTTTGTTATGCGTTAGGACAGAACATTAAAGAGGCTCCCAGGGTTATTTTTAAGTAATGATTCTCTCATGAGACATTTTAGGCATTGGGACATAACATTAAAGAGGGTTCAGGGTTATTTTTAATGTAATAAGTCACTCATGAGACATTTTAGACATTTGGACTATATTAAAGAGGGTTCAGGTTTGTTTTTAATGTAATAAGTTACTCATGAGACATTTTTAGACATTAGGACAACATCAAAGAGACTTCAGGGTTATTTTTAACATAATAAGGCCCTCATGATAAAGAGGGTTCAGGGTTGTTTTTAACGTAATAAGTCACTCATGAGACATTTTAGGCATTGGGACATACCATTAAAGAGAGCGGAGGCAGCAGCAGACCATTAGAACTGTCAGGCCGGTATGTTGATTGAGAGAAGTCATATATGGCAGTTTCATGAAACAGGTCAGTCCCGGGCCATGACCGCTGCGCAACTAAATTGTCAAATTAACAGCATTTCCGGTGTATTAATACAGCAAAAGATGATGTATACGCTTGTCACTTTCTGTCTGGCTCCCCTGATTAAAGTAGTCCTTTACTCTATGCAAATTTATGTAAACAATTAGGTGCCAAATGATGACCTTTTCGTGCCTTTTAACAGGGTTTCCTGTCATAAAAATAGTTGCACGTTCACAAAGGCCTAAATTGTGCCATTGATCACCCCAGAATACTGACTCGATTCATCCTTGACCCAACACATTTATGCATGTCACTGAGTGAAATAATACCATAGCTTGTTTGCAAGATATATCCCTGATTAATAATTACCATGGATGGTTAAACACAAGGACAAATGGTTCCAATTTGTATACAAAATGAGCCAATACATTGAGAGTGCATGAAAATCATTTTGGTCATGTGGGTTTCCCTTCAAACTTGCATGTTTGAAACATCAACCTTTTGATATGCACTAAAAGTCTGAAGAAGTAAATTTACAAAACTTGCTTTAATTCCATGAAAGAATTTAATTCATCTATTTTACAGCAGAAGCTGTTTTACCAGGTAGAAATCATTTGTTTCAGCAAAAAGCTTGCATAAAACAATGGTTACACCGGTGTCCTAATATTGTCAATATGAGGTTATTATTTTTGACAGGCTGTATTTTCTAATGTTTAACAAATATTCAGTTATTTTCAATGAGTGAAATCATTATGCTTAAAAACAGAGTTATCAGGAACCAGTAATATGTGCAAGATTTTTATTGATAGCTTTCTTAAACAAAATCCTGATCATAATAGGGCACCATACGTTACAGTGTGACAGTGGTAAACATTGAATTGAATTGAAAATAATTTATTTGGCAAATATACAAGAATACAGCATGATATTTTGTTATTTTTGGCATGATAAATTTAAAATTATTACATATATTATATTAGTGTTAAATTTGCCAGGAGACCCCAAAGAACCTCAGTGGGTTGTGTTAGGGGCCACCGTAAATTGATACAATATTGATATTATAATACTAGATAAAAAAAATATATAATAATAATAAATCCTTCAACATAGGGGATGCAATGTTCTCTAACAATTTGGTTGCTATTTTTAAGACAATTTATTTTTTTGGCCACGATTGTTTTTCAAACGGTTTTAAATAATATCCAGGAATACTCAATGTGCTTTGCAGTTGATGGTCACGGCCTCAGATAGATGTGTAAAACCATGGAGTCATGCTTATGACTCCGTGGTACACAACACACTTTGCAGTTTTCAGGCTGGTGATTGCCATTGCCAAACCCATCCAGATGAGAACAAATTGTATTCGAAGGTAAAGAGCCTCAGGTAGATTCATGTGTAAAACTGGAAACAAAAGTGTAAACAAATACTGATTGTATACACCATACTGCATTGAGGTTTTATAGATCCATATTAAATATAAATAACGTACAGCTAATCCTTCAACTATGTTTTTGTTTGGCCTACTATAGTGACCGGTAAGTACCAGAGGAAAAGTGAAATTAGACCAAGTGTACCACACAACCATAGCACAAACCTGTCTGACTGACAAGACAAATTGGAAACATGTCCTCTTCTCCAGTGCCAAGATCCAGGCAAATATCACACACACTTGGTGGCATTTATAGATCCATATTCTAAAAACAAAGAGTGTTTAGAGAACAGTCCTGCAAATTGTTTACGCCCAGTGCCATTTCTGTAGTTTGTATGTAATGGCTTAAACAGATGGTCATGATATGTAACATAAACAAACGACTTGGCAAAATAGTGCAAATATGTAAGAAGAAGAACAAAGGTGTTCCACATACTTTTTTTACCAATCTTTCTGGGTTTTTGTAGGTTAGGTCTCTCCAAGAATTTCATAAACATCATCTGCAGATCATGGGTTTAACCCTCAAGGACGTAGGTGTGGGAACTCTTGTCTTAATGTAGCTACCAGGGAAACGGTTGGATATGCTGGATTCCCAAGGTCTCCTGGGGTGACTGGTTCAACAATGTTACATCCCTTGTGGCCAGAAAGCCTTTGAACACTAGAACTAATCCAGCCCAAGGGGGTTCGTGTTTGAGGGATGTCTAAAATTCCTTATGTATGCTAAGATAATCGACTCTGTAGCCCCGTATATATCCATGGCACTCCCTGTCTGTGTTGGCATACACTTAGTTTAATTAAAAACAGCCCGTCAAATTGAAACTGGACGAAGCCAGACAACTTCTGTCGACCGTATTTATACCTTGGCCCGCAGTAACCATTTAGTCCAGTCTTATTTACAGAAATGCCTGGATAAGGGTAATGGTCAACTGAAATCTTTCAAAGTAATACCAGTAAGGAGAAATATCTTCTCTTCAGCTCTTAGTTCAGCAGGCTTTCATGTTGTTTATTGTTGTCAATCATGAGCTGCCAGTCTTTCATTGGTAAAGTTAAATGATCAATTTTTTATTTTTATCCTCAACTTTTCAGAAAATTTGTATTAACTAAAATGATGCATTCTACTTCTTTTTTAGCATTTATGTAGGCAAAACTAGGCAGGAGTGGGTATAACCACCAATTTTCTTGTAAATGCCAAAGTTGCCTAAATTGAGTTTGCCCTTGACCGAGTGAAGAAAGAAGGAAGTATGATTGATAACCTTCCGGTCACGTGACCATATGCTTAGGAAGAACATTCCAGACCTTAGAGAATGAGTTTTCTTTCCCTGGTCTTAAAAGAAATGAAAATGGTCGTAAATCATGACCTTTTAGTACTTTGCCTTTGTCAAAACAGTTTCCACCAACTTAAAATAAAATGTAGACAAAGCAAGTATTCTGCAACAATGGATGAAATCGCTATAACGATTTTTCGTGAGAGCAAAATTACACACATTTCCAGTGCACGATGCATAAAGGGAAATTAAAGATGGTATAATAAAAATATATTTCAGACCGTTGCCACAAAAGAAGAAAGCTATACAAGTTGTCAGGCTGGTGAAATCTATCTGTAAGTCAAGGGTGCCCACCTGCTCCTAATACGTTAAACTGGGGTTTGGAAAAGAGTTGCAAACGGCCAGAGAAATATGCAGGCCAATCAGAGAAAGCATAAAGAAAGGATGAACATGTCACGGTGAAATGATGCCTCCCTGAGGTACAATTGGCAGTGTAATGAACATGTTTCTTTTGCGACTGTTAATTGATTTCCTAAATACAAATTGGTGGTGATAATCCATGACTGTCCAAGTGTCCATCCGTATCTTGTACCTTTCTATGAAAATAAGTAATGTTGATTCCGAACACTTCTTCATCGAGAGTAATGGCAAAACGTATTTGTGCACTGCATATTGCATTTTGTGTCTAAATCGTCACTGAATATTGCATGTTTCTAAATCATAACTGCATTTTGCATTTGTTTTTAAATCATCACTGCATATTGCATTTGTTCTATATTATCACGGCAATGAGTGAGAATTTAGAAACATATGCCATGTGTATTGTCATATTGTCTCATAGAGCAATAAATTATCTATCAGTCAATATTCAGACTGAATTTGTTGCCTGAGCTTTTTTTCTGCCTTAAATTTGCTGGTACTTAATTATTGGGTCGATTCCACTTAACCACGTTTTTTTTAAAGAAGAGCGTGAATTCAGCTAATGAGTGTTGAGTGAGATTTATTACATAAGGCAGAGTATTTGCCATATTATGTGGCATACTCCTTGGAGACTCCTATTTACCTTGGAAGAAATATGTATATTTCTTCCAAGTATTTACACAAGGCTATCATTCCTTTTTTTCCCGCATGTATCTCAACACAGGGTGCAGTTATATAATGTAAGTTGTTTCCATCACTCCATGCTCAGAAACATGAACATAAATTTCTTGTGGCAGCCTCTCAAGAATAGCTGACGTGTTTTTTGGGCTATTTTTTTTCCTGACCCCCCTCCGTTAACTATGTTCTCTGGGACCTTGCTAGGAAACTACTGTGGGAAGCTGCAGAAACGGGAATGCAGATAATAAGCACTGTCTCCAAAGTCGTGACTTAGTGATGCTTAAAAACACTGTAACATCGGCAACAAACCCATTGGTTTAATTTCTTTTTTATTAGTAGTTCAGTTAAGCATTTATGTCGACAGGAACGCTTTTTCTTCACTTAGTCAGACTGAAAACCTGTTATGAGACAGGGACTAGGAAATTATTTAGAATGTATCTGCTCACTCAGGCAGAACTGGGACACACATCAGCCACCAAGCACATAAACATTTATGCCAGACTGCAGCTGCAGCAAACCTCGATAGCGGCAAAAACATGCCTCAGAGGGCTTCACTTTCCACATATATCTATCTTTCTATCTGTCTATCTGTCTATCTATCAATCTATCTATCTATCTAGCTGGAGACAATGAGTATTGACGGAAGAAAACCATTTGCTGCTGGTAACTTCAATAGATTCTTAGGAATGATATTAGTCAACACATTTATTGAAACAGCAAATCTCTATGCTGATGATACAATCATTTACTGTGATGGATTAAGTGTAGAACAGGTGAATACAAAGCTCCAAAATTGCATTGATAATGTATATGAGCAACAACGTTGTAATATAAATGCAACTAAATCGTCTACTATGCTAGTTACTTCAAGATATAACCTTCGTACTTTAAACACAACAAGTCTAGATGTGCACATATGACTCTTAGTGAGGAACACCTAGAAAAAGTGAAAATACTATCATCATCGAAAAGTCAGACATTTTGCAATTTCGACCACTGTTATGAAGCTTTAAGGGGTTTCCTGATAAGGCATTGATCCTTTTTTTTCTCCTTTGTACTACATACCTCATTTTCTATAAATGCATTCACTTATATCTATTTGTATAACTTGACCATATGTTAATATTATCTTGTTGCCGTGCAAGGTCTTGTCAAAATAATAACTTCAGTTCAAATAAGTCATTCTTTACTAGCATACTGTCATTCATACCAGAACTTTGGATATGCACTGTACACTAAAACCCCGACGACTGCTCCTGCTTAGCATGTGGTCTGTCTTGTAACATTACAATACATGTGTAAACAATGACCAGATAAACTGACCAGTGTTGTTATGGGGTCAAGCAACCCACCTGTGTTAGCATGGGTTGTTTGATAAGAGATGTATGTGTGCCAAGAAAAACTGTGTGAGCTTAGAAAATTAATCCAACCAGCATACAGTACCTCAGATAGGGGTGTACTCAAGTGCTACTGATTATGCTAAACTGACAGACTCTCTGAGCTCGTGCTGCTGATGAGATGACAGAACTGTTGTCGCTTGCCAGGTAATACTAGTGTACATGTAGCAGAGATAGGGTATACCCTTCTTGAAAGTTCAAGGAATGATTAACCCTCATTCCTGTATATCATCTCTGAGTACTTAAACAACAAAGGGCACGGATTGGAGTAGAGCAGAGTACCTATATCAAGAGAGAGTATACTGCTTTTCGAAAATTGAAATTTGTATTGTTTTTTTTTTTTCAACGCTCTTCTCCACTAGTTGGGTTAACTGTACTCTGTTTCTCTCTGATTGTTTACAAACCTATGAGGTAGTAATGCTAGTTTAGAGAGTATTTGCCAGAATATTGGATAGTAATATATTGCCAGCCATTCACTGAAGAATCGTTGATTTCTAGGTAGCATTCAAATTCGGGCCGATGTTGAAACAATTTGGAATGCTATCTGGGTTTGAAATGATCTGATACTATAGGTAAGAAGGTATATACATATACAATGTATATATAAAACCTTTAAACAGTCCATCTAAGGCATGCATTTAAAAAAGCATTCAGAAAAAAATCCAGCCAAGGTTATCTGAAGTATGTTGTAACAATATCTTTATATGATGATATAATGTACACTGGAAATCCCACACCTATAATTTACACACTCCTGTTTTCTCAATCGAAGAAGCATCTTTCAGGTAGCTGCTGAGCCAAGGCATTTGCATCTTGCACCTGATTGAAATGGGTTTCTCCTTACATTTCTCACATCATTGCTGGCTGACCTTTAGCCAGTCGTTCCTCATCCTAAGGATGTTGTGGCAGCTAATTTGGAAATATAATCACAACTTACAAACCTCCCTTGTGCTAACAATGTTGCTTAGCCAGCTGATAAAAAATTGACAGCCATTATTATCACACAAAAGCTACAGCAGCCCCCTGGGCTTCTTTGTACTGCTCTGCCATCCAGTTTGGATTGGTAGGTTTGGTGGTAATTGAAAAGAAATATATGCTTTGGAACAGGCATCTAAATTTATTGGAGTTAAAAACATTACTTGTCCCTTGATCTATGTAGAGGCAAGTAAAAGATCCTACCTTATGGGGAAAATGTGGAAAATTGCGTGAACACCAAAATTATATATGCTGGTCATATAAGCTTCGGACCAATTATCATTGAGACACACACACACAAAAAAGGATTAATTGGTGGGATAGTTTGTTTAAAAGTGATAAAATTTTGTTTCATTCTGTATTAGTAATATATTATCAAATTGAGTTTTAACCCCATGACTAGTTTATATTCTGCCGCTGTTGAAAACAAACAAACAAATTATGGTATTACCCTATACGTTGGGTCATTAAAATAAGGTTTTCTGAAGTCCATATATCTGTCCATGACACTACCACAATTGTATTCATGCAAATTCTAATAAATGTTTAATTGGAATTTCAGGGGGTCAGCCCGACTATCACTGCCAAATACCGGAAGGACAAACTGTGAACGAAAGTATACCTTATACGTCAAAAGGAGAATTAGAAAAATGTTCCATGTACGAGGATATTACGGTGTCTAATAAGACAAAAGGTTGCGACGGATATCATTACTATGGAGACACAGGACCTACAATTGTCCATGAGGTGAGACCGACTTCTTCCTAAACATTGAATTTATCATTTTAGGTTTCACTCAACTGCTGTTTTTGAAAACCTCTGTTTATCGAGGGAAAACCTTGTACACTGTGTCTATGCTGGGTCATGTAAAAGACCCCTTCCCATACGGTAAATATTTAACATGATGTGGACTAGCTCCAAGCTATCTCATGTCATCACTGCATCTGCCTGCAGCTGGTCAATATAGTTATCTAAACTTCAGACCAGTAGCCGATTCCCGGTCGAGCCTAAGTTGGATGGCTGTTTCATCCTTCGTCTCATTGCCATGGTCTCTGTTTGTCCTAATTAGCCCAACTGGTGCAGAAATACAGGACGTAAAGCCCTAATCACCCACCCACCCTCAGACCAATAGCATTAAGAAAAGGGACCTATTCTTATTATGAGTGTTGACTGGCCTTCTTGTAAAAAACAAAAAACAAAAACATACAAAAAGGGGCTTCAGACTCAAGTCAGATGCTAGGGTCGATTTCATGTGCTCAATCCTGTAATTAGGGTTGACGTTTTGGGAACGTACTAGAGGTAGTAATCACTCAACATTTAAAAACATGTCTAACCGCTGATGAAAAATATGACTCAGTGAAAAAAACTATTTACCAAATAATACTAATTTTTTAATTAAAAAAAAAGGCTCGGTTTAGACATTGACTTAACTAGGTTTAAATAATTTGAAGCAATAAAGGCGTGTGATTGCAAAGAAAAATGTTATGTGATGAAATTATCCTTTACAGTCAAGAGGTGATCTCGGTTGGAAGTAGAATCATGCTGGAACAATTTTCATCCGGCATTCCCAAAGTCCAGGTACCCAGGTGTAGTGACGCATGACCTGGAGTTGTTAGTTTGTAAAGCAACGAGAAAGAAGCATTAAACGTTGACATGGAGGTTGTTATCATATTTACATTTAACACTCACAGATTGACAGCTGTTTGACACGTGTTTGGCATCGTTTACAAAAGCACGTGTTGAAACGTGGTTTACCTGTGGTTTACCTCAGGGGGCCAATGTATTTTCACCTCTATTCGTTCATACACAGGTATGCTGTACTGAAGGAGCAGCTGAGTCAGCAAATTTCCTCCACTTGTTGAAGGTCTATCCTTGGGCCATGTGAAAACTGCAAAAAGGGCACACAAAAAAATAGATGCAAAAAAATAGTTAAGGAAAGCAGAGAAATTAAAACCATGCACTTCAGATAAACGTGGGTATTCTCTAGGGGTGAAATGTGTATTTGTTATATAGAGAAAGTAAGTAGAAAGAGCTTACTCAGCACTCTACCAATGCCCTCCAAACTTTGATAAGTATTAAATACAAGAGAAGAAAGAGAAATACATGCACAAGACCATTCATCCAACATATATTCACTAATACACTGAGTCAGTGTATGTCGAAGGGTGTGACATAATGAAAATGCAATAAGATAAAGGGGGGGGGGGGGGGTTATCTCAGGTATCTCAAAAGGGCACTGCCCTTTAAGCCTGATGTACACACACTGGGGATGGTGGGTGGGTGGATTAGGGCTCTACGTCCTGTGTTTCTGCACCTGTTGGGCAATTAGGGCGGACAGGGACCATGGCAATGAGATGAAGGTTGAAACAGCCATCCAACTTAGGCTCGACTAGGAATAAAACCCGGGACCTACTACTGAGCTAGGCCACCACCCCTGTACACTGGGGAAGCTAACAAAATTCTTGTGAATTACCCTATGGGTGGTCTCCTTATTACTCGTTAGACTGTCAAGATGTCTGAGAAGTCAACATTCCCTTCTATCAACCTAACACACACTGTACAGCTCATGACTTAGTCAAACAGCTCATACACTTTTGCTGTACCCATAAAAACAAAGAACTTCGGATAAACTAGATTATTCAAACTAAAGCAAAAGCAGAACCAGCACAAGGTCACAGAACAAGGAACACCACATTGGCTACATTACAAGAGTTAACAATTGTGTTATTTTTATTTATTATCTTTTTTTAGAATGATTGTGGTTATTGGTGACTATGGGTGACAGCACTTGGGTCATCTGTTTTGTAGTGAGTTAGAGCTATTAGAAATTTAGGGGAATGTAGTCGGAATAGCCGCTAGTCATCGATAATATATTCACAATTCTTTTTCCAAAGTTGTGATAAATTGGATGGAGTGTGACAAACAGTGCAGGATGAGATTAGTTTTCATATACTTCAAACATGTCATGATATATGATATAGACAGTGGGAGAAACCCTATAAAATGTACATTGTTATACACATAGCAAAAGCAAAAAAGAGCAACAATAGCAGGAGCAACAATTCTGGTGCGGGACCCCATTTCTTTGATGCGAATATGTGCCAGGTAATTACACTGGCCCGATTGTTGGGCACTGATCGGCCATACAGTGAGCTATAGTGGCAGTTTGCCATGAGGGCACAACCCATATATGCTGAATTATGAGGCACAGAGTGAGAGAGCAGGGACAAGGGCGCCCTAGTTTGTGCACATTGATCAGTGCTCTGCTGTGAACTTCATTTAACTTTAGAAATGAATTACCAGTCAATGGCTACAATAATTAAACTCAAAGTCTGAATTGTTTATGTGAGGTGCAACCTGTGTGTTCAATTCTATTTATTGCATGTCTGACACTCTGATTAATTCGAGATACATCAATGATGTTCATGAAATTAATTTAGGCATTGAAATAGTAGTAAAAAGAAAAGGGATTCAGGTGTTGCAAAAGTAACAGTGATATACATACAGGAAAAATAGATATAGGCATGTTAGAAAAAGAATGAAAAAAGTAAATATATTATATGCCAATTTCACGATGTATAAAAGCTCTGCCAGTCAATGAGTCGCTAGGAGTGATAGGTTTTCCATGTATTCTAATAAATTAACATTGGCCAAAGCCAAAGTTATCATCATAACTATTTGTTTAATCACGAAATCAGTATACCCAAAACTAAACGAAGACCACATTCCCTTGAAAACCAGTCTCTCTGGTGCATTCAACATCGAACGAAACATAACCGCTAGTACTTGCCATGCTGGTGTTTTCAGGATGGTTGCCAAATACCTGTACAACAGCTGATTGGGATGAGGCATTTTTAAACACTGATCCCACAAGTATTCTAGTCTACAACGAAATTCCCTGAAGGATTTCTAACATATTAACAAGAGCTAAAGTTATGAGATACATTTTATAGACCCAGTTATATTGGCATAGATAAATAGATAAATATATTGGCATAGATAAATAGAAAAAAATAGATAGATAGATAGATGGAAAGATAGATAGATGCTCACGAGGGTTGATTGTTGAGATGAGAGAGTCCAGAACGTTACACATTTACCCCATGAATGATGCATTTTACTTGCCCCTGCACAGACACAAAGGATTGAAGAGCATATCCAAAGCTCTGCAGGCAAACAAGAATTGTTACAGACTGTAAAATCAGATGACCAGTATTTTTCAAAAACTGTGAAGCTATAGGAGGCCGAGCATTAGTTAAGCATAGCATAGCCACAAACTGACCTTCAACCTTGTTTAGTTCAGTTGACCTTAACGTAAGCAGATGCCTTCATAATAGTGGATAGAAATTCAGGACTTCCAAGGCATGTCCAGTGAGTGACTGATGCCTCCTATTAATGTCTATAATGATATATCACCTTAATCCTACCTATAATCCAACATACTTAGGTGTAGCCTGTCTGTAGGAGATAAGGAGCTGCCCCACCCTCCCTGGGCACCATCTCTGATAATGCATGATCATATGATATGAAGAAAAACACTGCAATGAATGCTTGTGATGTTTTATGTGCACTATCTCAGTTATTCTACTCTCTATATACACTGAAGGTACGCTCAAAAGTTGTACCACTACAGTATTACCTTGCCACTCAGAAGAGCATTGCAGAAGTTACTGCTAATGTTCGATTTCGTGGATGCCACACAGTTTTAATACACCATAATACATACATTATAATACACACGAGAGTGCTGCAATTAATTACTCATACTAAGATCTTCTAGTTCTTGACGTTCGGTTATCCAAGTTTATTATTTGCAACTATAAACAATCATATAGAGCTCATTAATATACCACATATCAAATAGTTTATTAGTTTCATTAGTGTTGAAGTCAAGAAAACAAACGTGGTACAAGAAATACTACCCTTAAAAATATTATATTGCTCCAATTTTCAAGTTTCGTATGAAAAATTTCAATTAAAGTTTTACCTGAAAAGTCAGTAAATCGCCTTATTGATAACTTAATAATTTTCGTTATTTTGAATCCGTGGTTTTCTCATCAACAGCATATCCACACTATTATTTTCATATTTGACTGACCACCAGAAATTAACACATTAATCTAGAAATATTAATTTATGACGCATGACTCCACCTTTGTCAGCAACTTATCACAATCTTATCATAAACTGGCCATGACATTTGTTCACAGTGTGGATTCATTAGGCTATGCAACCAAAACAAGTGCTTTTTTAATAATCTTATTAAATATGGCGTTGTTCTACCATGGTTCTACTAAACAAATGTGATCAACCATGGATGTGTTTTTGATCTTGCTGACTCACTGAATGGCTCTTGCTGAAGAGTGAGTGACATTAATTTACTAAAAGATTCGTTAACCTGAAAGGTCATTTGCATTGCACAGAACAATGTTGGCCGCTAGGGTTTTGGGTCTTCACCTAAAGTGTTACCACCCTTGCCACAAGGAGGAAGGGCTCTCAGTAGGGCCATCATTTCTGGGCACTTCCGAACTATTTCAGATGTCAGGTGCAGTTATTCAGAATCAGCAATATATTGTTTTTAAATTATGACAAATTGTATAATTCAGGCAAATCATAATCTAGTAACATGGCATAGCTTATTATCCCGTTGCATAAGTCCAGTGCATGATTACACATGGGTTTACTGTTACACTTGAAAGCTGGAGGAAGAGGTTGGGATAAATCAATTATTGGAAATGCCCAATTTGTACTCTAACTTCTACTAGTCTAATAACTCCTTGTATCTTTTCTCAATGCAGCTCGTCAGGTATGGTAATAGATGTTGTTATGTAGCTTTTGTACTTTGGTTTCAGCATCACACCAGAGATTCTCTATGTTGTGCAATGAACAAAAGTGTTTTTTTATTGCATTTTTAGATCGTTTTAGTAATTTATGTTGTGTTTAGCAGTACAGCGGTATCATTTATTTTCAAACTGTCTTGACTTTACCATTTTGCATTTGTATGAGTTACTCCCATTAATTTTTTCCCTCCATATTTTTTTTTAATAAAACGTCTCTCTTAACAATCATGAAAATTATAGAATATTTTAATTCATGCGATGTTACTTGGTAGGTCTAATAATGAAGTACATTTTAATTCACATGTCCTCTAAAACTTTTTAACTGTCAGCTCGTTTTGTATATAAGTAACGTCAATTGACATTTTCTTAATTCAGTGGGACCTGGTGTGCGATCGCAGTTACCTGGTGGAGACATCCCAAACTGTCATGGTGGTGGGTGTTATGGTGGGGGCCATGGGCTTCTCTTACTTGTCCGACATGTTCGGTCGTCGTCCGGTCTTCCTCTTCAGCGAATGGGCCATGGTCGTAGTCGGAATCACCACCGCCTTCGTCACCAACTACTATGTCTTTGCCGTCCTTCGATTCTTGGCCGGGGCCTTACAGCAGGTTTGTGCCAATATGTATCCTCAAATCTCTAATCTTTCGTTGTTTCAAGAGTGAATGAAAAAAAATCTCTCCCCTGGTACTAACTCTAAGTCTTACAGTGAAGACACCAATTAATCTGATGTGATTTATATCCTGTGGAAATATTTGAGTAAGGTCAAATTAAAACCATCAAATGTTGGCTGAGCAACAGAGTTGCAAAGTCTTTCTCTCTCTCCTCTCTTGAATCAACCTGATATTTTACCAGTAAACAGTTATGACTGTCACCACATTTATGTTATTGCAGGGCATTATCCTCACTGGTTTTGTCATGGCTTGTGAGTTGTTCCCTGCCGAGATGAGAACAGTTGCTGGAACAGCCATCGAGAACTTCTGGGCCTTGGGAATGTGCCTCTTGGCTCTCATGGCTTATCTCATCAGGAGCTGGAAGTACTTGCAATTAGCAATCTCCATTCCAGCAGTTCTGACAATAAGTTTCTACTGGTAAGTGAGGGACTATTATTACATGCAACCTTCACTTTAATGTTTATTGATCTAACATCACTGTTGTATCGGGGAAGCAACCACTTCCACACCATGCCAAAATATTTTTTATGGTATAATGAGATGTCCTCTATTCAAAAAATATTTTGGCATACTGTGGAAGTGATACTGTTGATCTTATAATGTCAGACAATATCAGTATCTGAATTATTGAGAGGGTGCATGCTGAAGGGCTTGTCCTGAGTGACACAGAATATAATATTTGCACAGAATCTTCCTTCAGTTTTCTATACATGCATATA
Organism: Alitta virens; assembly: GCA_932294295.1. Classification (NCBI taxonomy): domain Eukaryota; kingdom Metazoa; phylum Annelida; class Polychaeta; order Phyllodocida; family Nereididae; genus Alitta; species Alitta virens. The sequence goes on along the minus strand of OW028577.1, from coordinate 31,787,766 downwards.
ATATGTTATGGTATTTAGATGATAAGAAAGTTGGTTCCAGTTTTGATTCAGAAAGCTCATAAAAGTTAAACAGAGAAATATGAGGGACTATTTGAATCTCTAACTAATCTGGAAATTACCGCATTATATTCAGGAGGATGGGGCCAGTGAATTAGACAGAAATTTACCTTAACCCAAAATGGCACTCTCTGCCTTATAAGGTGTCAATGCTCTCCCTTCTTACTAAACATGAACGAATTTGCCCTATTTGTGGGGGCAAATGTCAAGACTTGTGTCTGTAACACATCTGTATTATCAGTGACATAATATAATGCTTGTATTGCAAATGCCTAGGTGAAAATGACATGTGCTAGATCCATATTAAAACGTCAACAGACCAAAACGACTATAGACCTTGTAATATAACTGTTAGCTACTGTTGTATTTATCTGCCCCTTGTTGTCATCATGGAAAGTGTAGACGTTTTGGTATGTGTATGAACGTGAAGCCGTCTTGGACATGGAATTTATGGCTGTAGCCGTTTTGGGAATCTTGTAGACATAGTTTGTAGCCGTTTTGACATATCCATGTTGACGTTTTGGTTTATTGCAGGCGTACTGTGTGTAAACATATTCATAAAGATAATTTAGAACTATTATTATTTTCGTGTGTATGACTGCAGCGGCATGTGATTACTGTCTATTGTGATAATAACAAAAGAGGTCGGTGTAGCTTTTTTGGCCGCACCCTGAATATTTGTCCTTTGTGTTAGTCTATCGGTTCCTGCGGGATTCTTTACCTTTCTCTCATTACATGCCAGATTAATGAAGCTATATACATAAAGATGTAAATGTATATCTTACTTGCATGAATATTATTATATATCCGCACTGTTTAGGACATTTCCTATACATCTTTTGGTATCACATAATGATAATATTAGAAAAAAAAATTTTGAATAGTAAATACACCTCTTGGTGTATATATTTTATTTTATGCACCCTTTGGTGTAAGTTAGTGTTAGTAGTGTAATGATTTAGGAAGTTATCATCGCAACTTACTCTGTGCATTAGCGCATGCTTATGTCCTTCTGTTTCCTGTGTAATATGAGAATGACTTGGAGGGGGATATCCTGAAACTGGGGGCACTTCTTTAGCGATATTTCATTATCTTTGAAGTGTCCTACATATTGCATACTTTCATTAAGATATAATATATATATATATTAATCTTTGTGTATATGCATATATGAAATAAACTGTTCTGAGTCTGAGTCTGAGTCTGTAGGTTCTTTCTTGCCACTGTTTCTGCAGTAAATAAAGACTTCGCTCACACAAAGCCCAATATCAATGATACTTTCTGTTCTTCAGGATTATTCCAGAATCTGTTCCCTGGTTGACAGCAAACGACCGTCTGCTGGAGGCAGAAGAGGTTCTCAAGAAGGCTGCTAAGTTCAATGGCAAGGAGCTACCGGAGAATGTTCTTGTAAAAGACCATGCCCGTGCCTCTGCACAGGTGAGGATGAAAGCTTTCTCAGGACAATATACTTGTAATCGTTTCTGCGATTCTTATGATTTGATACAAATATCTTTGTTTGCAAAACAATCAACCAGATTATGACCACGAAACAATGTATTATTTCCTTTTTTTAATTTATATTTTATTGAAGTTTCCCATTGGTTATATTTCCACATCTTTATATATCCCTTACATGTGCCCTTTGCAGTTATCTTCTAAGCATCCTGTCCTCTTGGCGGTACTTACGTGAATGACCCCGTGGTAGTTAACACGTCGTTAATATCACAACCTACTACTACTACTACTACTACTATTACTACTACAACTACAACAACTACTACAACTACTACAACTATTTCTATTTTATTGATTGATATTTCCAGCAAGAAAATGCCAAAAAGAGAAGTTTCATGGATAAGTTAAGAAACAAACAAGTGGAAAAAGCACCAGAGGAGGATCAAGTGGCACGATACACTCTGCTGGATGTCCTCAAACACCCCAAACTCAGGATGTATGCCATTATCATGTGTATGTTATGGTGAGTATCTGTAATGTACGGTTAAATATGTATTTTGATATATTCATAACAGCAGAGGGATTATTGCAGGGACGTTATGAGTTACTGTAATATATTATACGGTAATGTTAGGATTACCTTCTGCAGAAAAGCATCAGATTCTTCCTGAAAATGTTGGCAATGTAATGCAACAAAACATGATAATCATATACATAAAACCAGGTTTTGTTACCTGAATGTCATTTGGGGTGGGGGCCTAGCGCAGTGGTAGTTGGCTTCCGAGCACTGGGGTCCCAGGTTCAATTTCCGGTTGAGCCTAAATTGGATGGCTGTTTCATTTATTATCTCATTGCCATGGTCCCTGCCTCTAATTAACCCATTGTGTGCTGAATTAGAATTAATAGAATGCCCACATAAAAAGTTAGTGAAAGCAATCTGCCAACTTATTGTGGTCACATATGACAAAAGCAATATGACTGATAACTTTCTGTTGTTTGCTACATTAAATATCTGATTTATCACAATTCTGGAGAAACGTCACTGATTTATCACACTAGTTCAGAGCATGATGACTTATTGTTGATGAGTGTTAACTGATTCCCACTGATTCTTTATGACAGGTTTGTGAACAGCTTGGTATACTATGGGTTGTCCCTCAGCACATCTGCACTGGCTGGTGACCGCTACCTCAACTTCTTCTTGATTGGTCTGGTGGAGATTCCGGCTTACACAGCCAGCATCTTCATCTTGCAAAAGTAAGTCACTTACTTATGATATCAGAGTGAACATCAGACCCTCGATCACACCTCTCCGCAGGAGCGGGTCTGACTGATATGAATACCCCGCTCATTTGCGGCAAACAAAGTAGTTCTTTGAAAATGCTCAAATCTGGTGTTGTATCACTTTATTTTTTACTGTGAGTAGACGAGTTGTATATTTATGGTTACAATAAACTAATATACACGGTCAAACTCCTTGGTCGCCTACAAGGATTCTTGTTCCCCTAAATTCATCAAGACCGTCTCCTGATCAAGGATCTTGCGTCAAGACGGTTATTATATCTAAGGCAGCACACAAAATTACTACTTTGTGTAACCTTACAACTAGTTGATCACTCAATATCTTTGAGCCAGCAGACTGAAGGATTTAATAAATTTCAAGATGATTGGTAAATATTCTATACTAATGCCTTGATTTTACCACCAGGTGGGGACGCCGTTGGCCTCTGGCTGTATTCCACATCGTTGCAGGAGTTGCCTTGGCCATCACACTTTTTATCCCTGAAAAGACCAGTAAGTAGCATTAATCAATGATTTAATATCCATGTACATTTGCCACAATTTATGATAAACCCAGATAATAACTTTTATTTCCACTATTTTTAGGTGGTGGAACAAGCTTGGTCCCAGTTATCATGACCCTAAACATGATTGGCAAATTTGGCATCACAGGATCATTCGGAACTGTCTTCCTTTACGCTCCAGAAATTTTCCCTACAACTGTCAGGTAAAGGAAAGGGGGGGAGGAACCCTCTTTTTCAAAGACCTCTTTGTGTTGGTTTTCAAAATATTATGTCGAGGAACATACTGGCTTACACTAAAACTTTTTTTTCTCTCCAGAAATCAGGCCATGGGTATTTCTTCCCTTGGAGGTCGACTTGGAAATATGATTGCACCATTTTCGTCACTTGTGGTAAGATATCAACAGCCTTGGTATTGAATGCTTTTGAATTAGCTGAGCAAATTATCTAAAGTTGGACCCAGCTTCTTGAACTACTACTATGCTTTGGTGAAAAGTACATTCTGGATGACTCCCTGTGGAGTTGTGAAAGACATTGGACCAGTCAACCATAAAACTCAACTTTAAAGTATCCATCTCATTTACTTTGCAGGCAAGAATCGTACCTTGGCTTCCCGGTATTCTTTTCGGTTCACTGTCCATCATCGTCGGACTCCTGGCTCTCCTTCTACCTGAAACATTGAACAGAGCTCTTCCGCAAACGATAGAAGACATTGAAAACTGGTCCAAGCCACCCAAGTCCAAAGATGACATTGAACTCTCTAATGACACTAAGACACCCAATGCTGCTACAGCTTAACTTCTCTTATTATAGCTTCAATTTATAAATTTACCCGTCATCAATCGCCCCAAGGCACCATTCATCCGTGAATATGCGCATCGACTGTATAATGTCCATCAATCTATCAGGCTACTACGTTTTGTAATGTCTTAATTGGTCTTGAACAAGCCAATTTGTGATGTTCTAGGATCATACACAGAAGTGGTGTTCAATTTAATGAACTAGTTCTAGATCTTCACAGAGTGGTCACATTGAAATTAGGTTGATATGGCTATGCCTGTCGGTAGTGAGGTTATGCTAGTCATTATAAGGAATATTAAATTCCCTTTTGGTATGTGTGTCATTTCAGTAATCCATTACACAATTATTTCTACCATATTTAGATGGTAATATTTCTTTTAACTAACGATTTTCATATGTAAAACTGAAGGACATAGACATGTCAATAAATTGTATAAATGTGCTTATGAGTAAATTGAACAATGTTAAAAACGACCTCATTATAAATTATATTGTACAGAATGTGCATAATTTCACTGTTTTCCATGGTGCAAGCTTGTCATGTTTTTGTTTGTTAGGTGTGAGGAGGAATTTGATATTTGTGTGGTTTGAAGTAATTTTACTGTCATTAAAAGTCAGGTAATAAATAATCGATGATGCATTCAGCTCCTTTATTGAGAATATATCATTGCATAATCTCTTGTATCATTTCATCCTTGATATATGTTTCCTATGCATAGGTTTCACCCAGTAGTAATTAAAAATGTATTGTCTAAGCCTTTGTTGTATTCATCTCACCATACAGTCACTCTTGACTTTAGACGGATTATTTTTCAGCCATATAATTAAATATTCAGAATAATGATTTCTACATTATTTCAGTATACTTGGCATTATATACAATAAGTGATATTATTAAAATATTATATTTAAGTGCAAATTTAGTTGTTAACTCCGTGGCGTCAAAACATAAGTGTGAGTGCATATAGTTAAGTCTGACTGTTCATTTAGTTAAATTTAGGTGTTCATAAACTTTACCTGCGATTACTACTTTGAATACTCATTCCTTCTTTAATATCAAGAGGGTGAGCATTTCCTGTCAGACATGATGTATATACTGTGTTGCAATGATAGGTTGAGCATGTTGTCCTGAGAGAAGTGCGAATGAGTTCTACGTTATATTTGTATATTTATCAATTTCATACGAGTGAGTACCACTTATACTAGAGCGGTGTATACCGTGTAGATAAAATTGTACCTCAGTCAGTACCAGTTATTTACTTCTGTGAGATTTTGTTTGAGATTTGATGTTACGCACTAGTCATGTGGATACACATTTAGTTATTAGTAGTTTTTACGATCAAGTATTTATAACAAACTTCTGAAATACACAACTGCTATCCCAGTCTATTTGTTTTGGCTGAATATATATTATATATATATATATATATGTGATTGGAAATGCTTCGAGTGGATTGATGTGTCAGATTAAGAAATTCTGAGCTTTTTACACAAATTATTTTTCAAGGGAGATGTTTGGTTGTAAGTTTTGTTGTGAATAAACTTGATACTATAAAGGTTCATTATTTGTGTTTAACTTGCCCTATACCAGAAAAAGCTCAAATCTGCACAATATACAAAATGATATAAATCATAAATTCTAATGCCCCTTATTTTCTGTTAGAAACACACCATCCAAAAACCTGAAACACAGTAATATTCACAAAAACAACTGCAGAAAAGTTTACAAATAAGAGATTTCCAAGTTACTGCACCTCTGAAGCCACAGAAAATATAATATTTGCACAGAATCCTCCTTCATGTTTTTATATGTGCATATATATAAATATTATGGTATTAGATGTTAAAAAGGTTGGTTCCAGTTTTGATCCAGCAAGGCCATAACATTGAAACAGAAATAAAATGGCATTCCAGAGTAACTATTTGAATCTCCAACTAATCTGGAAATAATCACAGGGGGATGGGCCAGTTAATTAGAAAATTGACCTGAACCCAAAATGACACTCCGCGCCTCAAAGGTGTCAATGCTCTCCCTTCTTATTAAATAAATCTATTTGTGGGGGCAAAGGTCAAGACAGGGGTCTGTTACGCATCTGTATGATCAGTGACATAATCTAATACTTGTATGGCAAAGGCTAAGGTGAAAATGACCCGAAGGTGTGATAAGTGTGCATGTGCCATATTTATCTATCGTTCTTGAGGAAGCAAGAAAATATATTCATAAAGATAATTTAGGACTATTATTCCTTTTGTGTATATGATTGCAGCTGCATGCGATCACAGTCAATTGAGGTAAGTTTATATGATAAAATATTATAATTGTATCCACATGAATTCTACAACCTTTTATGACTGTCATTGCAAAGTATGGGATGCTAACTCGGGAATATAAAGGGAACAACACAATTTTTAGCTTTTTTTTCCAGATATTCTGTTATTATGAAATAGAAAAGATGAAACAAATGTCAAAATGTAGCTTAAAAAAGTTAAAGTACTATAATAAAGATATATTATTAGAAAAATTTCACTAATCTAAGGATCATAGTGTCATTGATATGAGGGTTTGAAAGAGTACCAGATTTTCATATCTCCTTTATTATATAAAATTATTTGTCATTAATGGTCATGAAACCCCGAAAAGGTATTTTTTCACTGCTTTAGACATATTCTTACAAAGTTTTGTATACATGTAGGTGCAGTTTTGCTCCAGAAATAGAAATTTAAATTGTTTTCCATTTTCTCTAAATATTGAGATATGTCAAGGTGCCTATCAAAATGCACCACTAACCTACATAGAGTGATACCATATGAAATGTTGTTAGGGTAAGTGCATGAATGCAGTTCTGCTCAAGAAACACAATTTAACACAATTTTTTGTGTTTTTTCTCTCCAGATTTTCTGGTAGTATAATAAAAAAGGAAAGTCAAAATGAAGTTTGAAAAGTGAAAATACTATAATTTTAGATATGTTATGAAATTTCACTCATGTTGGGTAAATATTGTCTTTGGTATGGAGGTTAGAAAAAGTGAATTTTCCATATTTCCCCTTTACTTAAATTCTCTAGTCTTTTATGGCTATGAGACCCCCAAAAGGGAGAGACACTGGTGATAAACAAGAACCCTCTTCGAACTTTGAGAGTTGATTATGATAGTCTCTGAATTGGAAATTTCTTCACTTTTCATCAGTTTTATTTCACGTTTTTAGCTTTCATAGAAAAATTTAAATTATGTTGTTGAACCATGTGCTGCAAATCCAGGTAGCTGTGACCTAGTTGTGTAAACAGTCATGTAACTAGTATAGAAAATGTGGCTTCAGATATTGTTGGTTTTTCACCAACAAAGTCGACTGTTGCTAAAAGTCAGTCCTACATAACATGCTTCATTGGCTCTACATCAGCCGAAGATGACGACCACCCAACCTGAAATGCTATCTGGGGTTGAAGAAAATTTACCGAATGCACTTTTTCTTCTCAAAACATGTTCATAGATTTCATACACTTGGAAATAGACCTAGGACGCCCATTGGCTAAGGTGGTCTCTTATAGCCAATGGGAGTCCTGGATTCACATGACGTCCTCATGAGTTTAGTTTCCAAGTGTATATCACTTCTGCTGTAACGTGCCTTCAAGCAAAAACACAGAGTAACTACTGTAGCTGGTGTATGGAGAATAATTGTAATATATCAGTTATTTTAGTGTGATATAAAGAGTAATAATTTTAAGAAGTGAGAATGATAGCAAAATGAGTATTCTGAAGACGTTTATTTTCACATCATAATAGTGACATTCTTAGAATAGGCTGTCTATTCTTCTTCTTCTTCTTCTTCTTCTTCTTCTTCTTCTTCATCCTCATCTTCATCCTCATCCTCATCTTCATCCTCATCTTCTTCATCTTTATCTTCATCCTTATCTTCATCCTCTTCATCCTCTTTATCCTCTTTATCCTCTTTCTCATCCTCCTCTTCTTCTATGCCTTGGTTGTGCTTCATCATTTTGCATGCCCCACACTTTTGGCCTTCTGCCCTGTAAAGCGAAACCAAAGAGTTATGATACGCTTGCTGGATAAACAGTATTATATATGTAATTTGACAAAATCTTTAAAAAAATATGATGTTATCCACTGGGCTTGGGTTTTTTTTAACCCTAAGCGGACAAAGTTCGAAAAGGGTTTTTTGTTAACATCAATGTCCGTCCGTCCAACGGGCGGATAGGTGGGCAGATGGGCGGGCGGATGGTAGGGCGAATGGGTGGGCAGGCCTAACACTTTCGATTCCGGAGCATAACTCAAACACTAATGCACTTACCCAACAAAAATGTGTACAGTAATACTCTATATGGCCTAATGATGCCTTTTGATAGTCACATTGACATATGTGGGCTATGTTTTACAAAATTTGGGGAAATTTCTTTTTTTCGTTTTCGGAGCAGAACTTTGACACTACTACACCTACATGCTTAGAACTTTGACATAATATGTCTAAAATAGTGCAGTGGTGCCTTTTGGAGGTCTCATACTATAGAATTTTTTAAATTAGGGCAAAAAAGGAAAATTCCTACATTTCAAACCTCCATACAAAAGACATTATTTACCCTACATGAATGAAATTGTATCAATAACTTATCTAAATTATAGTATTTTCACTTTTCAAACTTCATTTTGATATTCATTTCATGCTAATTACATAATAATGGAAAATCTAAAAAAAGGCTAAAAATTGTGTTTCCGTGGCAGAACTCTAGCATTAATGCACTTACCCTAACACCATTTTATATGTTATTGCTTAGCTGTGCATTTTGATAGTCACATTGACATATCTCATCTGTTTTATTTAAATGGCTGGAAAAGGATATACAATACAGTTGAAGCTCATTGGATTGCTATTAATACAGGGTTCCTGCAGGTTTACCTTCATAAAAAGTAAGACCTATGTAAGGCATTATAATACCATGGGCACATGAAAAATAAGACCACTAATATATTAATATACACCACCAATATTTTTTATTTCATCGTCCAAAAAACAATCAGGGTATTGGCTATTAAGCAATAAAATAAACGCAGTTCTTGTGTATTTAAAGAAAGTTTGTAATTTCTATTCATTCATATTTACCAAATCATCTGAATATTACAATGTGGATGTTAATATCTAAGTATATTTGCATCAAAATCAGACAAGAGATAAAAATTTTCCCAATTCCATATAGAGTGTTACTGTATAAAATTTAATTTGCAATCGTGTTAGTGTTCAGCTCTAGAAACGAAAGTGTGCGTTAGAGTTCTGCTCTGGAAATGAAAGCGTAACATCCACCCTCCTTCCTGTCGGACGAACACTTAACAGTTTTAATCATGCCTGTGTGCTATGTGGGATTCGCTGAGGGTTTAGCTGCAGTGCAGCCTATGTGTCACCTTTCCTTTCCTTTTATTTTTTTTTAAGGGAAAAGGAACAATAATAGGCTATAATGATTGAAACTGGGAACCTAAATTTTGCCTCCATGCTGAAATGCATGTGATTGTAAATTCTGATCTAACGCAGCCAGAATATGACCATGCAGTTGCCACAGGCAGATATAATGCTGAGATGATAAGACTTAAGAGTCCATGCACTTCATGGTATATTAATTTATCCATTGCGGAGTTTAAGCAATGCATACAAAAAAAGAGTTCGAACCCTGCATCCACAATGTTCAAAAGCCATATATTATTTCAGTTCCCGCTTGGCCATTACATGCAATGAGCTGGATTCATCATTGTGATTACAGCTGTTTCCTGTGGTAAGAGCAGGCTGGAAATATGGTTGAATACACAGTATTTTTTATAAACAACATCTGCTTGGGGGCCTAGCTCTATCAGTGGTAGCATGCTGGGCTTCCAACCACTGAGTCCCGGGTTTGATTCCTGGTTGAGCCTAAGTTGGATGGCTGTTTCATCCATCATCTCATTTCCATGGCCCTTGCCTGTCCTAATTAGCCCAACAGGTGCATAAATACAGGATTTAAAACCCTAATCAATATACTACCACTCATGAGCTACATCCAAAGTAGATGTTGATCGCAAGAGACGCTGAATATTGGAAGTGTCTTAAACTTGGTGTCTATGCTGAGGTAAGTAAATGACCCCACCCCATCTTTGGGGAAATGTGATTATAACGCATGGTGTGGACTCTAATATTATAATATATCGATAAAACAATGAATTTCGAATATTGTTAATTGTACAAAAGATTATGACTCACAAGAATGCAGCCATGAGAACCAGGAGCAGAGCCAGTAGCATTGAAGTCTTCATCTTGCAGTGTGTTGGTCAGCCCAGATGATCTGCAACTCCGTATAGTAACATATCTGATGCAAATCTCTATTATATTGACAATCTGGCAACAGATGTTAAAAAGCACAAGCAGCAATTTTCCCTAAGCTCCTTAACTTAGCGAAATCCTAAAGTGAATGGGATTAAAACTATTTGGAAGATAAACTAAAACCAGGCAGTATAGGATTATGTGAACTTATTTTTATTGCCAGACAAATTGTATAACCGTTGTTTATTGATAATGCTTACTGTTTTTGATTTTTTAACCCTCAGCAAACAAAGTTCGAAGAGGATTATTGTTACAACTTTGAAATATTGATTATGTTTACCAAATTTGGAAAAAAAATAAAAATAAAATTAGTTTTGTTTCCGGAGCAGAACTCGGACACTACTGCATGTCTTAAACTTTGCCAGTATATGACTAAAATAATGTTGTGCCTTTTGGTGGTCTCATGACCGTATATAATATGCAGTTTGTATACATATGTACTAAGGTGAAAATATGCAAAGTTCATGATTTTTCAAACCTTCTTATAAAGACACTATTAACCTCACATGAGGGAAGTTTCGCAAAAAATATATTTAAATTAGTTCTTTCATTTTATGAACATCATTTTGATTTACTTCAGTTTTCATGCTAATGGAAAATCTGAAAAATGCTAAAAATTGGGTTAAATTGTATTTCTGGAGCAAAACTCTAGCACTAATTCACTTACCCAAATGACATTTCATACAGTATTACTCTATATCACCTGTTTGAGCCTTTTCATGGTGACATTGATATTTCCTATATGTTTACCAAAATAAAAATAAAAATAAATGATAGAATTATCGCAGTACTGGAACCCTTATGGTATAAAACATGAACAGTGTAGTTGTGCTTTTGAGGGGGGTCTCATGGCCATAAATGATACACAATATTCATAATTACGGGTTAATTATCAATTTTTCATGAACGAAATTTTGCAAATAACATATATCTTAATTATTGTACTTTCTCTTATTTTTGACATTTACTTCAAGATGGAAAATCTAAATATAATGCCATAAAAAGTTAGTACTCATATTAATATGTTAATTTTTCATCTTACTGTTGTATTCTATATATTATTAGACATTTACATGTCACCTAAATAAAAGGGGGGGGGGGAGGAAATGCAAGACCATGTTGTAACCAACTAAATATTTTCACATTTGCATGAGAATCAAGAATCAGGCATTGAAATATTTTTCTGTAGCATTTCCAGCCTGCTACTTGATGATATCTGGTTTATCGCATGAAGTTCATGTATCAGCAGTGTTGGAAACATGATTATAAGGTATAAGGACTGCTGATGGTCATTGCTTATATGTTCAGATTTATAACTGAATCAGGCTCTAAATGTAGCCCTTGGGCTCATATTCCAATGGCCGAAATCTGTATTTTGCATATAATATTCTTATCTTGTTTATAGTTTCTTATCTTGTATAAAGCTATATTGTAACCAGTATAAGAATTGTCATTTGGGCCTACGAAATGAAGTTTGACAGTAATTTTGACTGGTAGTGTGCTTCCAAACTTGTGCAGGGCTGCCATGATAGTCACAACGGCTGCCAAACCACTAGTTTGTCACATTTTCAGATATTTGTTGGGTAGGAGTGCCCAATTTGCTTCAAAGATTCATTAGTGATCAAAAAGCCAATTGATATAAACAAGAGACAAAAAAAAAAAACCAGTTGCTGACAAATGTGTTAAGTACCAGACACCAGTGCAAGATCTGAATCCAAAATAAAATATAGACATCATTCTATCAATAATTGTCATTTTCATCATAAAAAATAAATATATATAAAAGATAAATAAATAAGCAGTTGCTATAATAATAATAATAGTAGTTTATATAGCGCCAGTTCCAAACAAAATTTGCTCACCCGACGCTTTAGAGTTGATGTTAATCATAGTATAAATGGAAAAGGTGTGTTTTAAGGTGTTTCTTAAAGCATTCAAGATTTTCCAACAGTCTGATATCCTCCGGGAGACTATTCCACAAGATTGGACTAGCTCGACTGAAGCCTCTAGTACCCCAACTGTTGTTAATTTTAATATTTTGCATGTTTAGAAGTTTAGTATTGGTACTTCTCAGAGTGCGTGAATTAGGTTTCAGTTCAATTAGTTCAGATAGGTATTTTGGGGCATGATTGTTGATTATTTTCCATGTAGTAGTTAATATTTTATATTTTATTCTTGCAGGTATGGGCAGCCAGTGTAGTTCTTTTCTTTTGAGTGAAACATGGTCTCGTTTGTTTAATTTTTCAATGAGCCTCACAGCTGCATTCTGTGCGACCTGAAGTTTTTTCAGATATTTGCCATTTCCATAATCTAAATGGGGAGTAACTAGAGCATTGACAATTGTCTTTGTGTCGTCTCTATTTAAACTCTTCCGGATATGAGAAATGTTCCTGATATTGAAATATGCCGACTGGCACATTCTGTTGATTTGCCTTTCCAGTTTAATATGTCTATCAATGGTAACACCTAGATTTTTAGCATCATTAACATAGCTTATTTCAACGTCGTCCACCACAAGTGGATTTATATGGAATTTTTCTAATTGGACTTTGGAACCCAAAATGACTATTTCGGTTTTTTCACCATTATTGCACAGTTTGTTTTTATGCAGAAAATCTCTGATATCTTTAATGCTGTCCTGCATTCTGCTCTTTGCATTCATTGCTTCAGCGCTGGTAGGTTTGAAGGCAAGGATTAGCTGTTCATCGTCTGCATATTTTTGATCGTCAACCCTATGTAACCGTGCAGCTTCACTGACTGGTTTAATGTATGAATTGAATAGTACTGGACCAAGTTTGGAACCTTGGGGGACTCGATATTTATTTTCTTCTCAGATTCGACATCATTTACCAAGACAGATTGTGATCTGCCAGATATGTATGACTTAAACCAGTTCAGGGCATTACCTCTGATGCCGTACATGTTGTCTAGCCTATTTATTAGGATAGTGTGATCAATTGTGTCGAAGGTTGCCGATAGGTCAAGCAGTACAAGCATAGTAGCTTCTCCATTATTGCCATTCGTCATAATGTCATTGTGTATTTTCGTGAGGAGAGTTTTAGTGCTGTGAAAAGGTTTGTAAGCTGACTGCTTGGAATCGTGAATATTGTTGTCTGCCAGGTGTTCAGAAAATTGTTGAATAACCGCGCTTTCGACTACTTTACTTAGAAACTTAAGATTAGATATTGGTCTGTAATTCTTTTTGTTAAGCTCAAGACCTGGTTGTTTTTAGAAGAGGTTTGATAACTGCATGTTTTAATGAGTCAGGCATAGATCCGGACTCCAAAATGATGTCTTTGCAGATTATAGGTAAACTCTCCATGTACTGCATGCAGATGTAGCTGAATGGTGACAACAATCGATTATTATTAAATATACATCTAATCAGCTGCTAATATATCAAAAATTCTCAAAACACATCTCACGCAGCTGTAAGAAACACCTTCTGAGTTTGCCCTGTGATTCCTATTGATTTGGAATTTGTTTAACATTATCAATTGTGATTGTCAATGTCTTGGATGGAACAAGAACAACATACAATAGATATTATAATGTCTAGTTGTTCATCTACATTTGTTACAGGGGATTTTTTAACAATGTTGATGGTGCTAGTGTACTATGTGGCCATTCGCTGTGGGTTTGCTGCCGCACAACCATAATTTTTATCTGATTTCAAATTTAATGCAAGCACAACAGATTGTAAACGGATTTTAGATATATATCAGGAGAAAAAAAAAATGGTGATGTGGCATAGGTCTACACTGTAAATGCAATAATCTCACTCCAAGGCAAGGTTACATAGACATTTGCCATATGAAAGACATACTTAAAGTGAAACGCAGTTCAAGCACCCTTGCACTTTATGCTTAACTAGGTAGATTCCCACTCAAACTAAAAATACAATGATAACTGCTGAGATACTGGCAAAGAGTTATAGGCTATAGTGACTCACACATCCTAAAACAGGCATACATCTCATTACTAGAACTACGTGATAGAGGACAAGTAAACTGGTGCACACAAGTCCATGACATTCTGTGAAAGATCTGAAGATGAATCATCACTGGCAAAACCAAATGATAACTGATAGGGACTTGTATAAAATTAAAGAGTTACTGTATTCTGATTTTATGGAACAAAGTATGATATCAATAAACGATAGTACACTTTAAACTTTTTAAACAAGAGTTCAAACCAGAGCCATACCTCTCACAACCACATAATCTACAACATACCCTGGCCCTTGTGAGATTCAGAATTAGCTCGCATAACTTGTGCATTGAAACTGGTCATTACACACGGCCTTATACCCCTAAAGAAAATAGAATATGTATCTACTGTAAATCAAATGAAGTTGAAGATGAAATGCATTTCCTCTTAGATTGCCCTCTGTACATTCAGGATAAAACTATTAAATGTTATCAAACCATTAGTATCACATTTTGAAGATCTAACACAACAGACAAAATTCATAAAAATTATGACACTAGAACAAACTGAGGCAACTAGAACTCTTGGGAAATATGTCTTTCACAGTTTAGAGAAGAGAATGAAATACGAAAATTAAATGAGAAATAAATGATAAGAATAAATAATTAAATAAAGACTAAATAAATAAATAACTAAATTTCTATAAAATTATGATATTAAAATCAATGCTGCACTTCCTTAGTCTGTCTAAACTAAAAAAATAAAGAGAAAAAAGGAAACAAGCCAATAAATGAATAAAAATAAAATAAAACAGTAACTGTAGACCACTGGTAGAGGTACTTTTGTGCTGTTCTTGCCTGTCGGCACTACACATATTGATATTGATATGTATACATGAAATATGTGTGTTTTGTATTTGTATTGTTTTTTGTCTTTTTTTTCCTGTATCTTTCATTTATTTTGATTTTTATATTTTTTACTGAACGACAAATAGGTCAAATTTGGCCAAAAAAATTGTCAATAAAATGTATCTATCTACTGGATCAGGTGATTCAGGCCATACAGACCGACGCCGAAGATGATCATAATGATGAAACCTGCATACATTTCTTGTTATTTATATCCATTGCTCTTCCCCTTCTTTATTTATTAAAACATTTGGCATGTACAAGGGGGTGCACCGATTCTGTATAAATCTGTGGTGGCGCATTGGTATGGACCTATCCCCTGGTGGTCACGCCTGGAACCAGATATTAAATTTGTATGTCCTATTCTAACGTCTTAAACAAGGTTGATCACAAATATATATAGAATGTAATTTCTATCAAATACAGTATTATTATTCTGTGCTAAAAGATCGATATAAAAGTTTTCGAAATGTGAGAACTAGCCACCGTGTCTGTTGCGCATCTTCTCTGCGCAGCCGGCATTTTGTCACTTTGACAAAGACGTGAGAAAGTCCCTTGCGAAAATATTAAGAGGGTTGCGGTTGTCTTTGGAAGAGAACAGACACCATGTCGGACTCAGATCCTGATTTTGATGTCGGCGAAGGCCCATCCAATAAAGCGGTAACCATTTTGTGCCTTCTCAATGATTTTATCTGGAATTACGGGTCAGGCTCATGCCGTCTTGTTTCGCGCTAAAATCTTAAATGAATGCAATGAAAGCCAAAACACATTTGGAACTGCTGTATGAATCACGCAAGAAATGACCAAATATAGGGTCCTTAAAAGCAAAGAATGAAAAGGAAATTGTCATTGTTATCAGTTTTGATCAGCCCATTATGACAGTTTTGGGTTAATGAAGTAAACATTCTGAAATTTTGCAAGTTCTGATTCACAAATGAATGAATATATTATATAGGCCTATAATAATAAAGTTTAATTGGGTGTGTTCGTTTTAATAACTTGAAGGCTGGGTAGTCTTGAGGGTTACAAGAACAGTGCTAGTTGTGGTGAACTGCACCCAAAATCTGGGCCTCATAAACGTTGAAACGCCTTGGGGTATCATGCATCTTGTCATTCATGATGCATATTTTGCAGTCAATGAGTGTCATGTGATAATAAGATTTACGTGTCATTGGTTGCTTCCGGGTACTTCTGTGCAATTGTTCAGTTGGATGCAGATATGACGTCCATCTAAGGACTTACCGATCGCGTAAGCTATCAGAATTTGCAGCTGAAGTCTTGCAGTCTTTATACAGGTAACACAACCGTCGCCCACTAGAAAAAGTGTTTGCAGCACTGAAAATAATTGTTTTCAGAGCTCCCCCGTTTTTGAGCGCAGTTCACCACACTACCCATGTTGACCACAACTAGAATAGTGCCAAAAATAGTGTTAGCCTGCCATTTGTAGACCAGGTGAATTTATGTATCTGTATGGATTAGTTGTGGTCAACCATAGGTTGTGGTGAACTGCACTCAAAAACGGGGGGAGCACTAAAAAGGATTGATTTAAGTGCTGCTAAAACTAGAGGGTGACGGTGGATTTATCTTACCTGCAGGAAAACTACAGGACTTAGTGTGCAAATTCTGATAGGTGCCAGCACGATTAGTAAGTCCATGATTAATACATTTCTACCCTCTGAAATAAGCGCGAGGGAGTTGGAATGACGAGACAGAAGCCATATTTGCGTCCTAAACATCGTTCGAATCGTACAGAAGCACCCGGAATTCCCAGGGATTTTCTCAAAGCAACCAATGGAAAGAAAATAATTTGATCACATGACAGCAAAACACGCTGTGACGCATAATAAAAAGGCGTTTCAACGTTTGTGACTGCCGGTTTTTGAGTGTTGTTCACCACAACTATGTATAGATCATGCTGCCCAAAAGTGAATTTAGTTTAATTGAAAGCTCTTTCATTTGGCTCTTTCCATTAAGCACACGAATGCCATTGGGGTAGGGAGGGAGGTTAGTTTGTCAATTACAGTATTTATTAATTTTTATTGTATTTTATCATTAACAGGAAATGCCTACTGCAAAGATCACATTAAAGACACCACCCAAAGCAGAAAAAGATGAGGAGGACTTTGAAGCAAAATTGGTAAGTTATTTGACAAAAAGGTCTTTTTGATAAAACTTATTATTTAAGCCTTACAAAATGGGCCAGCAAATTAGTATGTTTATATGGAAAAATTGATATGAACGATATCAAATATTTGACTTTTTATAAACCTGTTTCACTTTGTTTATCAAATCTTTCGCAGTTTTTACGTTTGTGCTCCTTTTTTTTTCTACAGGAAAGTGATCGAACCAACCGGTTTGACTTCTTGTTGCAACAGACTGAGCTTTTCTCCCACTTCATGATGACAGGCGGTAACGGAAATGTTCCCACATCTCCTTTGAAGATCAAACCGGGTCGGCCACGTATCAAAAAGGATGAGAAGTCAAAGTTGATAAATGCTGGAGAGTATGTACAATTGCAATATGACAACACAGCGTCTTGTGAAAACTTCATTGTTAAAAGGGAGTGTGAATAATGGTGACATGTTTCTGAGTTGTTCAAAGAAGTAACATTTTTGCTTATTTTGCAGTCACCGTCACCGACGTACAGAACAAGAAGAAGATGAAGAATTGTTGACAGAATCTAGGAAATCTTCTACATTGGTAACCCGCTTTGAAGCTTCACCCTCATGTAAGTGTCAGTAGAGTGATGTTCAGTGTGGCAGAGTTACCCAAGAACTTGTAACAGATGTATCCCCAGGGTGTTAGGGGCTGTAGGTGCAGTATGTTTTAGTACGAGATTCTTGTGGCTTAAGTGAATTTATGTGAACGATAGGCTGCTTGCATTAAATTCAGTAATCCTGTCGTAGCTCTTAAGCTTTCATTACGTGTATTCAGAACGAAAATAAACCAAATATTGAGCGAGATATGAACAGAAGGCAAAGAAGCAAGTTCTGTGGCATCCGGAAGAGCGTCACCTAATTAAAAGTAATCTTACATAACAGAACAGTAGTCCATCTTTAGTATAGTTCATACTGCAGCTGCAGATTCCGTACATGTTTTCAGATAAAAAATAGACCGAATATTTTAAAGCGAGATAGAGGCCGGAGCAGGTAGGTTGGCGGCGGCAAAAAGCAATGATCGTGGATCGAACAGATGCTGTTGTGCTTCCGCTAACATCTGCGCCGCGCTAATTTGTATTCATTTGACACTGTGCTGCTGTCCTGTAAACATCGCCTCAGCTAGAATATCGAGAAGATATTCCATAATATCTTTTTGGCGAATTGTGCAGAATATTTGACAAAACTTCAAAACATTAACCTTGAGCTTGAGTGGAATCACACACAGTGGATGCTGTATTTGAATAAGGAATATTGTAATTTCTTGACAGATGTCAAAGGAGGTGAGATGCGAGACTACCAAGTGAGGGGTTTGAACTGGATGATCTCTCTATATGAACACGGTATCAATGGAATCTTGGCTGACGAGATGGTATGTTTTTTGTAACCATAATATTGCATAAAATCTGCTCATGAAAATGATAATGAATTTACTTAATAAATGAAAGTTAATTGGCCATTTTGTAACATGTTATTCTTTATGGTTTTCCAGGGTTTGGGAAAAACACTTCAAACAATTTCACTGTTGGGTTACATGAAGCACTACAGGAACATTCCCTCGCCCCATTTAATCATTGCACCAAAATCCACCCTGCACAACTGGATGGCGGAAATCAAGAGATGGGTGCCAACTCTGCGCGCTGTCTGCCTCATTGGAAGCCAAGAACAAAGGGTAAACTGACTGCTGTTTTGCTTACATTTGACAAGGCGTGGAGATACGACAAGTTATGGTATCTGGTCTGCCTCTTGTGCTATACCTTGTACTCTTGCTGTTAAAATATTACTTATATAAATTTTATTTTATCTTGCAGGCTACATTGGTCAGAGACACAATCATGCCAGGCGAGTGGGACTGCTGTGTCACATCTTACGAGATGGTCATCAAAGAGAAGTCAGTCTTCAAAAAGTTCAACTGGCGTTACCTTGTCATTGATGAGGCCCACAGAATCAAAAATGAACAGTCCAAGGTATGTGTGGCATATATTTAGCTGATTAAACCAGGACGTAGAAAGAAGAAGCTTTTGTGTGTTTGTATGGTGGAATAACCTGCTGTTTTCCTATTTTTCAGTTATCTGAAATTGTCAGGGAGTTTAAATCTGCCAATCGTCTACTTTTGACTGGAACACCACTTCAGAACAACCTTCATGAACTGTGGGCTTTGTTGAATTTCCTTTTGCCTGATGTGTTCAACTCATCAGAGGTACGCAATAATTCTCTGACAATTACTTGATGTGATTCTGATGTTTGCAATACATTTTTATACAAATGTAGTTATTATTAACCTTTGTCTGATATTTACAGGATTTTGACTCCTGGTTCAGTACAAAGAACTGCTTTGAGAATGATCAGTTGGTGGAACGTCTTCATGCTGTAAGTATTGAAATATTTTTGATGAGTTCTTGAAAATAAGGATATCAAATATGTGCCTATGTTACAAATGGTTTTATAAATTTGCTTAAAGGTTCTCCGACCATTCTTGTTGAGGCGTATCAAAAATGATGTCGAGAAAAGATTGCTGCCTAAGAAAGAAACGAAGATCTACATTGGTCTGAGTAAGATGCAGCGCGAGTGGTACACAAGAATCTTGATGAAGGACATTGATGTCGTCAATGGAGCTGGAAAATCTGATAAGATGCGACTGTTGAACATTCTTATGCAGTTGAGAAAATGCGCCAATCATCCATACCTGTTTGATGGAGCTGAGCCAGGTAATGAATGCGATGTTAAGTCTACATAAGTTCTGTAAGGATAAGTCCACTACCCTCTGTATTTCAGAAGGGCTTGGTAGTGAAATGATATAATAATCAATAGAAATTTTTCACTTATGTTTGCAGTAGATAGTGAGATACGTAAAAGAAACCCAAAAAAATGACAAGGTTAAGGGACTAGTGATACAACGCATTAAAGTTCCATTGTTACATGTTAACTTAATACTAATTTCTGGAGCCAGACAGATGCGTAATCACTCATGACCTAAAGCTAGAGTCTTAGTTCCACAAGCGTTATGTGTATGTGTTCATGTTATGTGCTCATTCAATGTCATATGTTATCTGTTAGGCCCTCCGTACACCACTGACCAACATTTGGTGGAAAACTCCGGAAAGATGGTCCTCTTGGACAGACTGCTGGTTCGTCTGCAAGTCAACGATTCTCGCGTCCTCGTCTTTAGTCAGATGACCAGGATGCTGGACATTTTGGAGGATTACTGTCTGTGGAAGAATTTTGACTACTGTCGACTGGACGGTCAGACTCCTCATGAGGAGCGACAGGTAATGAAATATCTACAGTTCATGTGTATAGCCATATGGTCTTTTTTCTTTGAAAGTTATGTAAAATTTCCTTTTTATAGGCTGTTCAAATGACCTTGGTGCACTTTTTCAGAAATCCATTGATGAATTCAACAGACCTGGCAGTTCCAAGTTTGTTTTCATGCTGAGCACAAGAGCTGGAGGTCTTGGTATCAACTTGGCAACGGCTGATGTGGTCGTTCTGTATGACTCTGATTGGAACCCTCAGGTGGATCTTCAAGCTATGGTTAGTATACTATCCTCTGTTAAATTTGTTCTGAGCTGGATTAACCAACTTGTTGGCAAATAATACTTGACTGTTGTATTTTCTTAAACGTTTGCAGGACCGAGCTCACAGAATTGGTCAGATGAAACAGGTGCGAGTGTTCCGTTTCATCACAGAAAACACAGTGGAGGAGCGAATTGTTGAGAGAGCTGAAATGAAATTACGTTTGGACAATGTGGTTATCCAGCAAGGTAGGAACATTTTAATGTCCCTATAATCCATATAGGCACCAGTTGTTAATCAGGTTGAGGGTAGTAGCACAATTAGGTTCGTCATAGAATTAGGTACATTAACTGTGCTGCTTGTAAATTTTGAAGGCTAATTGATGTGACTAATGGACATTTTCAGGTCGTTTGGTGGACGCTAATCAGAAACTTGGTAAGGATGAAATGTTGAACATGATTCGTCACGGAGCAGACCAGGTGTTTGCTTCCAAGGAAAGCACAGTTACAGATGATGACATCGAGGCAATTATGGCCAAGGGAGAGAAAAAGGTAAGCATTTTTGGTGGTTTATACCCAAATAAATATATTTACAAAGAAAATGGACCCAGCTGACACAGAAAAGCTCTCAGCGTTATGAAATTCAATGTAATTTGAAATTGTTTATATAGATTAAATATCCCATGATGGGGTCAGCCTTCTTATCTTGGAAGCTGTTCAAGATTTTTCCTGACATATACGTTATGTTCCATTTCAGACACAAGAAATGCAGAAGAAATTGGAAAATTTGGGCGAGAGCTCTTTACGAACATTCACTATGGACACAGAAGAGAAGTCAGTGTATCAGTTTGAGGGAGAGGATTACAGAGAGAAGCAGAAGAACATTGGCATGAACTGGATTGAGCCCCCGAAGAGAGAGCGTAAGGCAAACTACGCCGTAGATGCTTACTTCAGAGAGGCTTTGAGAGTCAGTGAACCCAAGGCCCCTAGGGTGAGTGGTGTTGCTTGCGGCACTTCCTGTTTTGTATTTTTCTACGTTATGCATGTGGTCTCGATGAATCTGTTCATTGACATGCGCTACAATGTTTTAACAGGCACCAAGACCACCGAAGCAGCCCAATGTACAGGACTTCCAGTTTTACCCACCACGATTGTTTGAACTTCTTGATCAAGAAATTTACTACTACAGGAAAACTATTGGTTATAAGGTATGTACCAAAATTGGTGGAAGATACAGGCGTTGGTTTTCTACTTAAACTTTACAAAACTCTTTCCAACATATTTTATACGTCACTTTCAGGTACCAAGGAATCCTGACTTGGGCTCTGATGCTGAAAGAGTCCGAAAAGATGAACAGAAGAAGATAGATGATTCCGAACCCTTGATCGAGGAAGAAATGGTCGAGAAAGAAGATTTGCTCAAACAGGTAATTTGCAGAGAGCAGTAAATTGTTGGCTAAGTAACTTGTCTTGTACACTTTACAAAGGTGAATGACCTTTATATGGTGGATATTGGCAATTAATAAATTATTATTTTTTGCTTCTCAGGGATTTATCAACTGGTCCAAGAGAGATTTCCAGCAGTTTATCAAGGCAAATGAGAAGTATGGCCGAGACGATATTGAAAGTATCTCAAAGGAAGTTGAAGGAAAAACCCCAGAAGAGGTATGACTGTGTTTGATGCTGTATAGACTCGGAAGTGAATTCGATACCAAAAATAGTCTATCATTGTATTTCACTGTTATCTTAATTATTTCACAGGTGATGGAATACTCAAGTGTGTTCTGGGAAAGGTGCTCAGAATTGCAGGATATTGAGAGAATCATGGCTCAGATCGAAAGAGGAGAGGCTAAGATTCAAAGGAGAATCAGCATCAAGAAAGCCCTTGATGCTAAGGTGCGTTCATCGTTGCCACTTGTTTGGGAGCATTTATTTTGGCATATGAGCTCTGGAAAAGTAATCCAACTGTAGTCTGTAAGTATTTAAGAAACACTCTCAGGTAGTCTTAAAACGATGGTGCCCCTTTTGCAGATGGCGAGGTACAGAGCTCCTTTCCACCAACTAAGAATCCAGTATGGAACAAACAAAGGCAAGAACTACACGGAGGAAGAGGACAGGTTCCTGGTGTGCATGTTGCATAAGCTTGGTTTTGACAGAGAAAATGTCTATGACGAGTTAAGGGCAGCTGTGAGACAAGCTCCGCAGTTCCGCTTCGATTGGTTCATCAAGTCACGAACAGCAATGGTGAGTGAAAGAACTTGGGTTGTATTTATTTTTTGCCTCAAGATTTTAGTGGATAAAAGACCTACTATAAACTGCTTTTTAAAAATCCAATCTTTAGTGAAGTTCCTTGTATCAACATCGTAACTCATGGATGTGTACATAATGCAAACAGATGGGTTGAATACAGAGAACTTTTATTATTATTTTCTTTTGCAGGAGTTGCAGAGAAGATGTAACACACTGATCACTTTAATAGAGAGGGAAAATATGGAGTTGGAGGAGAGAGAAAAAGCTGAGAAGAGGAAAGGACGTCCTAAGAATTTCAATACTCCCAAGGTATGGATTGCAATTCAAGATTTCAGTCACATGAAGTCGATTTTTTAGGATTCATGGAAACCTAAAATGCAGTGCCGCTGAAGCTTTGCACTGAACCTCACAGTATTATCCCATGAAGTAGTTTTTCGGTTGTCGCTAAACTCTTGTTAATTTAAATCTTTTGCAGGGCCAGAAACGCAAGGCAGACACAGGAACACCGACTGGCAAAGCAAAGAAAAAGAAGTAAATTGCCCGAAGAATCTGAAAAATAATTTATTCTTAATCGTTCCGTTTTTATCGTGTGTTCATGAGTATGATTGGAAAAGATGTGAGCCATATTTTGTTGTCATTCATTTTTAATGATGTTTGAATGGAAATTGCTTGTACAAAAAGCTTTAGATGTAATTTGACAGATAGCTGTGTATATTTGGATATGAGATATTAAATATATATGTACATAAAGGTGTTGTGTCGCTTTTGTTGACTTCCCATATATTCTTTATGGTAGTAGGTCTTCGGAACCAGTACCAGACCTATCTTATACAAGTGCAAAGCGATTGGTTTGGGGTGCGTTTGTTGCCCAATTGACACCTGCTCATGCATGAAGCTGAACCAAATGTTTCTAGTAAACTTGTAGAAGTTCATTATCAATGGCTGTACTTGTGCCAGTTTTTGGCAGATATTTGACAAATATTTAGTTTCTGGCTGGGTTGGTTGCAAGAAATAACCAGGATGACGGTAATTATGGACAAGGGGTGCGAGGTGATATATTATGTGCCTTAGACACTGCTCATTAGAAACGGCTCAATGTTAAACTGCTGTAGTAACTGCCTAATTGCTGCATGGCACCTCTAGCTGCCATTAATTATGGTATCCAGGCATGTTCCCTTTTTATTGTGCGTGTCCAAAGACTGCACAACAGAATGCTAGTGATGAGTAATTAACACTACTCGATATTTACAATACCAAATACAAACAGAAACAACACTTCCAGTAACACACTTGTTTATTGAAGTTTCCAAGGACAATGGCACGTGAAAACTCCCTTCCTGCTGCTGAATCATTTAATCTTTTAACTATCTAAATGATGTACATATTTGCAGGCTACGTGTGGGATAACAAGGTACAATATTGATATAAAATAGACACACGGTGAGGATATAATTTCAATAACAAATTGAAGCAAACGCCGAAACAACCATTCCTCAGATATTTCTGATTTCACATTAATTCAAATCTTTCTAAGGGAGTTCAATGCACTGCATTATTCGAATGTAACATCTAACAAACATGTAAGAATAATTTTAAGTGACCTGATGACTGTTAACAACATAAAATATTTAACTTTATGAACAATAGGTTTGTGGGATCATTGAGAGTAATTATTGGGAGCAGGCAAATTAATTCCTGCTAACCGCATGAATTAGTGTGTCAATATTATTATGGATTTTCAAAAGATGAATGACTCGTTCGACAAAAAACCAAACACACAGAAACATAACAAAATCATTCGAACTGAACAGGATTTCAGAAAAGATTAATCTTATGTGCCCTACAAATGGTTCTCGGTTCTCCTTTTCCGCTAAACATATACAAAATCTCAAACTGTCTTTGAGATTTGATTCATTTTAAATAATCAATCCCTGCCCTCTCATTCTATTTTACACATGGTACAAGTAACATCAACTAATTTCTTTCAATGCGCAGTTTTCAGAGCTCCACTTGTCCTATTATGGCACTTTAACAGTACAAAACAATTGCAGGCATTCATGGGAAGTTTTGAAGGTTAAGCATGACATGAGACACGAGACGCTTCCAATCAAAGAGTACCATACTGTTTTATGTGGTATAGGGCGGGTCAGTTCTCACATAACCTTGGACCTGGAAATTCAGTATTACGCTCTCCAATGCTGGAGTCTGATCAATGTTTACATGATAGAGTTCAGGTTCGGGGAAAGCATGGGCCACAATACAAACATGCTCTCAGATACTGTAGAACTGTCTGTACTAGACAAGAAGTTCAGATATGAATAGCTGAGACCCCAAGCTGCACAAGGATATAAGTTTTGACGTATGTATGAGTGTTTCACGTAATTGACAGCAATGTTTTTGTTAGTGCCCCATTGCCGCTGTATTAAAGTTTAGACCGGAATTTTTTTGCAGTATTCGCCTCCCGCAACGGGAGTGAAAATCCTAGATCATTATGGGTATTAGCAAACTACTGAATACCAAAATAGTCATTAACGTCACCACAGCTTAATCACTGGTGATGTTATCTGGTATTGTGTAATGGTGATGTCATGCTTTGTGCTATCATGTCTGGGTCCTAGGTCACATGTGAACTGACAAGCCCTTTAGTAGATATATGATAATAGTGAAGTACCCAACCACCTTCTCAAGTTCTTTCAGTTAAGCAACTGATCTGCTATTTTCCTAAAATACTACTGGCTTGAAAAGTATGTTCAGTAACCTGCATCATGCTCCAGAAATTCTGTAGTGACATTCATGATATTTCTTCTCTCTCGATGTAACGTTATGGACCAGTGAGATATTTTACAGACATGCTTTCAAATCACTGTCAGAGTTAACATGCATCGATTAAACTGCTGCAGCATACTTGCTTCATCGTCCAGCAAGTTCCCCGGATTACTCCATACAAATCAGCAACAGAAGTTGCAAACCGAAATTAAATAGTGCAGGGGTAAAATAGATTACAAAAATGACGATCGTACAAAAGACCCACATTTGGAGACTCAACCACACATTTTCACCTAACAAGATGTCGTTAATAAATGAGATGCGTACAACATACAGCTTTTGACACAGAGAACCAATATTGAGCAGATTGATGTTTAACACCTTCAAAAACGGACAACTTTACAGGGTATGGCATTTACATGAAAACATGGCATGAATAAATGGCTTCACGATGAAACGGGTGTGATGCATAACTTAAAAAACATTAAAAAAGCAGAGAAGACCTCAACTGTCCTATATAATAGCAAGCTGTTTACTTATGGCAATGAAAACCTTTTAGCACTGCCCTTAAATGCAACAGCACTGATCAATATGCCCATGAAGGATGAATTCAGGACTATGTTCTGTATCACAAGACTGCACCTGCTTCTATTAATTTACATAGTTGTAGCGCCTGTCTGTAATGTTCGATTGTTTGCAGGTCCAGTTGTCTGGAAGATGGACCTTTCGTTAAGACTACAACATGCCAAAGCCTTTTGCGTGAGTGATGGCGACGAGAAGGCGCTCTTTGAGTTTCTCTTTGGTGCGGTAATCGGGCAGCAGCAGAACATTGAAACATGTGTGAGATGTTGGCAATCTGTAAAAATATTTGGAAAATAGCACTGATAAATATATTTATCAAGTACCCCACTTAAGATTACCCTTCGATAAAAGGTCATGACAACATCCATTAGAATTTGGTGTCATTTACCATAGCAAGCATCACAAAGATACATTATACTTAATTACATCAGAAGACAAGTTAAGGAAAACTAGCCGTCACAATTAATTATTATTAATATTAAAATGTACCTGTCAGAATCAGGACCATTCCTAGCAATGATTAACTTGAGTTTGGCAAGCCCTCCTACAGGGACTCTATCACTTCCTGTGGCAAACTGCAACAACTGTCTTTTCTGTTCTTCCGTCAGCTCATGTACAATCTCCCAGAAATTCCTGTTAAAAAAAATGAAAGTGTTATTTAAAATCATTGTTCACTCTACAAAGAAGTACAATCACCTTAGAGTCATTTAAATCATCTTAACCTGCTTAGCACTAAGCCTTTCTTTATTCGCAAGTGACAAACTAGAGCTTATTGGGGCTGAATCAAGAAGGTGGTGTTACTGTTGTATAACTCACTAATTACTGATATAGCATCCACAGTACCCTTCCTATAACTGCAAATTGCTAAGATAACTCTTGTCTCAGTAAATGCATTGAAACTACAAAAGGTAACAAAAAGCTATGAAATGAATGATCAATCTAGAAAATATGAATATAATGTGGAAAGGCATCTGCTATACTTCAGTCTAACAACATGCAGACAAGACATGTCTGAGTATTTTGACTATGTGGGGTGGGTTAACAGAGTAGCCTGTGCTCAGTGAGTTGATGGAGCATGTCAGCAGGATCACATGTGACATTGATCCAAGTGGGATCCAAATCGTGGCATTTCCCGCCACTTTTGCCAGCGGGCAATAACAGGCTGTAAAAGAGCAATATGTACTTGGTACGTATATACTGATCCACAAACAAAAAAGTGATTATTTCAGCGAGATTGAATTGAAATAACATTATAAAATATTCTCAGCCCTATTAACTGTTGTGGAGCTGAATATCGGCCAAATTATTTCGTTAAAACGTTTTGTTGACTGACCCACTGCCTCTCCCTCTAACAATATCCTGATGGAATACAGGTCAATTCGTCGACATACCAAGTCGTTGACACATAAGAAGGCCTGGTACAAATTCGTTGACAAACCAACTGGTATAAATTTGGGAGACACAAAGTCATAGACAAACTTTTGACCACAACAAACTCGTTGACAGGTCATTACCATCTTGTTGACTTATTAGTGCAAACTCGTTGAAAGCTAATCTGCCCAATGACAATTTCGTCGACAAACCAGACTCGGGATTCGCGGCTGCACCCTCCCAGCATAAAACCACAAGGGGAGACCACAGCTGGGAAACACTTTGTCAAGTTATATGTCAACGATTTGGCAGAACCAAATCAATCATCGTTGACACATAAGAAGGCCTGGTACAAATTCGTTGACAAACCAACTGGTATAAATTTGGGAGACACAAAGTCATAGACAAACTTTTGACCACAACAAACTCGTTGACAGGTCATTACCATCTTGTTGACTTATTAGTGCAAACTCGTTGAAAGCTAATCTGCCCAATGACAATTTCATCGACAAACCAGACTCGGGATTCGCGGCTGCACCCTCCCAGCATAAAACCACAAGGGGAGACCACAGCTGGGAAACACTTTGTCAAGTTATATGTCAACGATTTGGCAGAACCAAATCATCGACATGTCAACGAGTTGGTATAGCCACGAGAGTTTGTCAATGACATGGTCGGCTGAGGGCGTTGATTGTCAACGAGTTTGCTGTCCTCATGTTGGTTGTCAACAAATAAGCTGTCGACAATTTTGCGTGTCGACGAAATTGACTTGATTTCTGTATAAAAACAGAGTTAGAATCGGTTCCAAATTTTGCAATCAATTAATCAAAACTTGCCGTGACTGGTTATCGATTGATAATCAATTACTAATAAACCTACACATAACTTTTCAATGATTTTATGTATTAAAATCTCAGAATTTTTGTGATAAAATTAGTGATGATATGATGCAGATCCACAAAATATGCCTGGGAAATTCTCAAGGTTACAAATTGGTAATCGAGATCAAATTTTTAGATTTATAATTTGATTAATCAAGAATCATCTATAATCGCAGAGCTCCACAAAAAAGAAAGCTGCACTTACTTGATGCAATGTGATTCTGAAGTGAATCCTCCGTCATACTCAGTGGCTTCTTCCAGAGCGTGAAAATCAAACAACTGCAATAAAACAGTGATGCATCAGACCAAGAAACAGAATCACTCACTGTGTTAACTACCTTCAGCAAGAGATAACTTTTTCAATTCAGCTACATTTACATGATCTGTAAAGCTGTGTCACTTACTTTACTGCCACAAACGAGCATCTCAACTTCCTCAGGACGGAAGAGCATTTTCAAGGGACTCTCCTCTGTGACCATCTGGAAGCCGCGCTTGAAAGCCCTTACTTGTTTCTCTATTGACTCATTCAAAAGGAAGCCTGTATATAAGTCAACAAATTCCTGAAATAAAAAAGTTTTCATAATAACTGGTTTCAAGCAAAGCAAAGTATACATATTAACTTGCGATGAAACACAGAGAACTATTTACATTTCCTAAATAGGTGCCATACTATGGCAGCCATAGACTGCATTCACACCTTGCACATATGAAAACATAAGTGCATTTGACCAGCATGACATCAACAAACTGCCCATTGTCCATAATGGTCATTGTGGCGATGTTTTGTTTTGAGGATTAAGTCATAATGGTCAAATGCGCTGCAACAGAGGTCATATGTGCAAATGGCTGAAGTGTGAAGAAGTCTATAGTTATGCATGATTTGCTGTACCTGGAGTGGAGTCACAATACCAGTAGATAATATTGCCAACACAAGTCTTTGACAATCCTATACACCACTGAAGTTTGGTGATGTCACATTACATCAAAGCACCAGAATACAAAAATCACGAATGACTATCCCATCCACTACTATATTGCTATGGGTGGTCATAAAATACCTGTTTGTTTTTATTGGTTACAGGGATATGTTCTCCTCCTTCCCTCAGGTCCTTGTAGAGCGTCGTATCAAAAATGTCTTTGTAGCCGATTCGGAAAGATTGCATGAACACCTCCTCGACATCCCCTTCAAACTTTAGAAGTTCCTCCAGTCCTCGGGCAAGAGTCTGATGCAGAAATAATAATGAGACTTATTAACTAATACAAGAGCATTATCTATTCCATGAGAGTTAAATGTATTGCAAGGATATTACAAACACTTGAAAAATGCATGGTTACTGAACAAGACAACATATAGATGATAAAATAACTATATCATCTTACCGGATGTGAATCTTTCAGATCCTCGAAAGTCCCCTTCTTGCCCATCAACTTCCTGTAGACAACCATGGGAAAGTGAATGTCCAGGATGATATTGTTGTAAATGGCTAAACCCAACACGATGCCTATCAGTGCAAACTGTCCGTCATTTTCAAAGGAGGTGGGATTGAACCAAAAGCATTTTGTTTCTTCATTGTAGGTAAACATTCCTGAAACATTCAAAATCTCAATCAATAACTAATTCTAAACCTTACTTAAAAGCGTGACATAATATGATTGGAAAAAAAATTTGGAAAGCTAGTTATATTTCCTGTCAGGTTTTTTCTTTTGACGATGTCCATGTCAATCTTATCATAATAAAGTGTGGCATATATATGCATGTATCAAACTTACCTATGTCCGGATTAAATATTTCTTCTACAATGAGCTGAAAAAATTCTTTAGAAACTCCTCCCTCGTCTATTCCTTGCTCGCCTTCGAATTCTACGTAAAGCTGTTTTTTGAGATCTTGTGGATTGTCCATGGCCACCAACTCCAACTGCAAAATAAAATTCATCTTATGTTGAACTGCTTATATTAAATAACAATGCTTGAGATTAGCAAAAACAGGTTGTTGTTCAACAGTATATTCCATAAGGTGTACTCCATGGATGCTGAACTTCTTCAGTATTAATCTACTACACACTGCTTTATTTCTTTCATCAAATACAACTCCAGTGCACCCAAAAAAAAATTTCAAATGCACTGAATTAGTGCAATTAATGACTAGCCAGAGGCGCCACTTACCATACATGTGTTATTCAGTGCGGCTAAATTCAAAATTTTTTAGTTTAAAGTAATCATAAATGAAACACAGCAACGGGTTCAGGAGAGACCTTCTACGGTATATGATTAGTTGGACATACAAACATTTAGTTTTGCTGATATACCCTGGTACGCCGAGTAGTACTACTCTGACTAGATTTCTGTACTGAAAGTAGTCGGAGGAGCTGCACGTGTGTTCTATTTTGTCTGTTCATTCCTCCTAGGCATTCAACCTAGGCAGTAACCTGATATGAATTTTCAGTCTAGAGTTGAGCACCGGAGCTGGATTCAAACCTGCATCCTGAAGTGCCACCAGGTGCTCTTCGAGTGTACATCTCTTAAAATTACTGCAAGCACAATTGGCATGCTCCTAAAATCCTTCAGAACTCAATTTATGAAAACATTTGTGTTAACTTACAGCCACCAGCGAATCGTCTATTATGTGATCCCTGCGGATCTTCAGCCTCAGGTAAGGGGTAGAGGATGCCCTGTGGACCAAACTCTGCAGAAGTGAAGCTCTTCGCTCATTCATCATTCGAATTCGATTGTCATAATACATCCCAAGATTTTTCACAGCACTAGTAAGGACAAATGAATGAGTCATGAAAGAGAACTTGCTTTCATTTTCACTCTTGTAGTAAGTGTAGTCAATGTCCATTTCAATGTTATCACTCAGAGGCTCGTTAATGAAGTCTTCCCAAGGAACAACAGGATGCCGACAGTTTATGGGAATCACATCGAGTTCCTTCTCCAAAGGGTCTTGCTTTGGCTGATTTCGTTCCTTGTTTTCTCGTCCAACGGCATATTCTTGCAAACTTTCATCGGTAACTTCGTTCATCAAACGTTCTTGCTCCAGCAACTCCGGTGGGTCCATTTCGCCACTCAGGATGCTCGCGTAATAGAGCAGCTTCATCACCTTAGCAGCACCAGTAATGCCATCGTCATCATTGATGGTATAATTCCTATTCCAATTAGTTTGAATTACCCTAACAGTTATGAGCTGTTGAAGACAGTCCACCTTGTTCTTCAGCCTTTCAGGACTAAATCTTGACCAGATCCTAGCCAACATTGCTTGCTCGGCCAGTGGCAAAAATCCCGTAACTTTGCAGAATTGAGGAGTTGCTTTTTCTATGAACTCTGGACTATGTATAACCGGTATTTCAAACACTATCAAAAATATATTGAGAAAGTTAGGATCACGAGAGTACTGCCTATGATAACGAAGATCCATTTCAAGCAAGCTTGACAGTGAAATTAAGCCATTTATAAGAGCATTCAAAAATGGCTGTTCAGGAAGTTCAAAGAGTTCTTTATAAGCAGCTCTTACAGCATCTAAATCTAAGGTCAGTTCCTCAGGCTTCAATCGGCCTTTACTGTGACTAGAGTCAGGTGAATTGACAACAACACTAGAAATATCAACTGCATCCATCTCCATCTCCTTCTCATCTTGATCTTTGTCTAAATCAACCTCCATCGCTCGCAATTCTTCCTTACTCGTCACAACTTCTTTGCGAAAGCTGAGCATCAAGGACTGTGGATCGCCATAAACTTTTCCAAGGATATGAATCAAGTGAGACCAATTATCTTCAAAGCGGCACTGGTCTATGATCCTACGCAGTTTCTCCAGTGTCAAGTATGGTGTAATTTTGTCTGAAATAACGAGAAACAAGATCGAGATCTAATGCCATGTCGTTATTACAGCTATAATGCAACCTAAGATTTTCATTAGTTGTTTTTTTCAGGCGGTTCTGCAGATACAGAAATTATATAACAGAATGCAACGCTTTCAAAGATTGTTACCACAAATTGAACATGCATTGCTACTTATTTTACACAAGCAAGACTAAGATTCAAACAAGAAACTCCAAGATCTAAACTGAATGATAACCACAGGGCCAACCATTACAGTGAACAGAGCATCCTTTATGACATCTAGAGATGTCAATTATTTCGCTCACATCAGGATTCAAAATGTTTATTTACCAATACAGGATTCAGGTTGCGTGGTTGGGGACACAATGGATGCTGTTGATGAGGATGTAGATGGTATGCCAAGGGTACAGGGAACGGTTGCAGTTTCCTTGGCATCAACACAGGCTCCTCCCGTGGACTTCTCATCCCGCGCTACTTTGTTGGGAGCATTGGAATCACAGAGCTTGGCCTTTTTCACAAATAATTCTACAGCTGCCACTGCTGCATCGTTTTTGGTGATGTCACGATATGTGAAGCCTCTGCAAGATGCACAGGATGGATTATCACATTCAGGTCGTCCACAGCCGTCTGTGAGCTGGAAGTAGTAGCGCTCAATCATTTCCTTAGCTGCTGCACGCTTCCTGCAAAAACAAACGGAGACAGTGAAGTTAACATGTTAGTGCTATTAATATTAGTAGTGCAGTTAGTAAGTAAGCACCAGATGCATGCAAAAACTGAAATCCCTTACATTTTTTCACTATTTTCACCACTTCCGGAAGATGATTTTTCACTGAAATAGAATGAAATCAATGTTGTCTTTACTCTTGTGGCATAAAATCAATTTCAAAAACCCATAGCTATCATTACCCAGCAATGCATTAGCAAAACAGTTCAACAACAACTCATCAAGCCTCAATGACAGCTGACCAAAATGACTCGAGTTGCTTAGTCTTACTCTTAGCACATATTTGACTGTGACAAATCGATTGAATGCCACATTCAGTAAATCATTTGACATTTAGCTGAATCGTTTTCGACGTAAGACAATATTTAGGGTAAGTCCTTTCCATTTGACATCAGTAAACCTAACAACATGTAATGGCTGTATGTAATATGTGTGGGTAAAAAACAGTTTGGGTTTTTGATATCTGAAAATGTAAATGTCCATACATTGGCCATGGCATTGGTCACTGAAATTTGCATGTTTTCGCGAAGTCTGCTCATTTAGATTAGAAACAGCACCTATATTCTGAGTAGTCTAGTGAACACAACCCGCACAATGACACCATAGGACCATCTGGCATCTTTTTAGAGACTCTTGGATGTGGACTGGAATAGAATATTTTCTGTCATGTCACTGACTCAGGGATCTTTTATGATGTCAGAGCTGTCTCACCTTTCAACTTCACCACCAAATCCTGGCTCTCCCGCCTCCCCCTTTTGGGAACTCATACGAAAGCCTTAGTCATAAATTCGACAGCTACAACAAAACCAAACAATCAAGGCGAAAGAATAGTACAGGCAAAATGAAGACTCCTTGGATTGTTATTCTCTACGCCTTCGTATTTCGTCTGGCGGCCATGTTTTTAACCTCGAGGTGACGAGATTTTAAAATGTTGAATAAAAACGTATTTATTGTAGCATAATTATCTCTGGAAACATTTTAAGCGTACTGATTATTTTTTACAAGACTAATTTGAGAAACAAAGTAATTTTAATTAAGTTATGATTGTAATTTCCCGTGATGCCTTGAAACAAGTATGGCGACATCCAGCAAATTTTGACAGCTTGGAAACCATATACTCGACGCTAACGTGGCAGTGCGAGTTCATGGTGTTTGCTTGTTGTCAGGGGAAATCAGCTAAATTGAAGGTAAGTCGTTATGCAACATTTTATGACTGTCCAACTTGCATTAACTGAACACCAAGCGCGTCGGTCACACACCTGCAGGCTGCACTGCTGCAGCTTGCAAATTTATCGTTATAAATACTGTCTGAGATTTGTGCTCAAACGTATGGCTTCTCTTAACTGACGTGGCAGGTCATTGTATGGATAATTAACGTACCCCTTAACGTGTAATGAAATGTAATGGAGTGATAGTCAGTGCAATACCACCAGTGATCACCGATATATCAGCTTGCGTTGTAAAACCTGTCAAATGTTTTTTTGACAGCATGGGAGACAGACCTGCCTACCTTGGAAAGGGGAGGGGCAGAGGCCGCAAAAACCATCCGGGATCCCCAACTGAAGTTTATCCAGGTGCAGCATCAGCATCCCAGAAATCGTTCACCAAGAGAAACAGGTTAGTTTCTATGTTACAAGTTCAGTAATATATATGTGAGACTAACATGAAAATGGTTATTCCCACATGTTTCCAAAATAATTTAATGATTGCACCCACTGTTTCATGGAAACATTATTGTGAGCTTTAGAGAAAATGGAGACTGGTGTGCGAAAGTGAGGCGAGTATCAGACACTACCTGTGGGACAAGCCAAGTCACCATAATTACATCACCATTGGCGAACATTCTGTATACACGCACACATTTCGTGAGAAACCAAGTTGTATTGAGCACTTCAAGAATAAACAGCGTTCGTTCCAACGAATGCTAGTCGATTCGTCCCCCAGCCGAAAGTATCCGTTTAACTGAGTCGATTCGGCTTATGAAAAAAGTCGGTTCGGCTCCCTATAAATTAGCATTGAGGCTGAACGGTCTAAGAAATGAGTCTATTCGGCTCTGACAAATGTCCGGGTTCGGCCGGCCGCCTAATAATACTTTCTCTGCCTTAATCATCCCCCCCCCCCCTGTCGCCGCTTAAGAAATAGATTATCTTGATAACTAATCATGATAGAATGATGATATTTACACCTACGTGTTCGCCTTAACGAGCCCTTTTAAAACAAAATAACTTTATTTTTCTGCAATTTTAATTAAAGTACTGGATATTATTTCATTATACGAAACCGATTCTTTTCATTGAAGATTGCACTTAAACATCAATAATTGCCATAAAACCGATTCCTTTCATTTAGGATTGCACTTAAACATTAGCAATGGATATTATTTAATTATACGAAACCAATTCCTTTCATTGAAGATTGCATCTTAACTAGGAAGCCGAAACGTCTCAATTATGGGGGCCAAACCGTCTCGTTTTTGTGGTCGATTCGGTCCCCATAAAAATAAATAGGGAGCCGAATGGACTCAGCTAAAAAGCCGAACCGACTCAGCTGGCAGTCCAAGTGGTCTTGTTTTGGCAGGGCCGAACAGGCTCAAGGCCGAAACGACCTGCTACCGTTCCAACCAACCCACATTTAACTGTTCCTTTTAATATCAGCGTGGTGGCAGCAATTCCAACCCTCTCCGAAGTTTCCTGCTGCTGTGAGGAACAGCCGAATCCAGTTTTGTCCAACGGAACGAGGTAGTTAGTGAATCGTCCGATAGACATCGGCGATCTGTCCACATGCTCAAAACAGTGGTGTTTGTGTACTTCAGAAACTATAAACCCATTCGAAAACTGACGACAGAACCTCTTGTATATTGCAACCCTCGACAAGAACTTTGCTGACTTTATTGCTCCCACTGCTTCATGGAAATGCTCGTTTGACAGCTTTGTCATTTTCTCATTTTGATCGTGTTCTCCATTTTATAATTTAATTCTTGGTTTGTGACCTTTCACTGTCCTAATGCTGCTATCTATTCGACCCTTGTGTTAGGGAGTTGTTGTATTTTATTAGTTCAGGTTCACTTTTCATGCTTAGAAAGATAGAAAGTGGTTACGCCATGGGAAAACATTCTATATACACGCGCACATTGTATTGAGCACTTCCGGAATAAACAGCGTTCCTTCCAACAAACCCACATTCAACTGTTCCTTTCCTTAATATTGGCGCATATCACGTATTTGATTTGTTTTCACTATGAAAGTCATCAGATTACAGTTTCAATTCATTACTCATTCTAGCACACTCCCAACATACTCATACATCAATCAGAAGCATTGTCCCAGAGGGATATTACATATGATTGCATGAAGAATTTAACAAGTCATAAATTATCTTTATAGGAAGCTATTTATTGCTCTAAAATTATTTACAGAAATGGTCCTGTGAGTGAACAGGTATCTGTGGACCAGATCTTCAACAATCGTAGTGCTTCTGCAAGCAGTGCATCAGAAGAAAGTAAATATGCTGCATTTATTTCAGTAATTTTTATAATAAAATGAAAGGATTTTTATTTAAAAGTTTAAACTATCTACAAAATTTATCTGCCTTGTCTTACCAGGTGAGCAGAGCACGCCAAGTTCCCCAAGCAAAATGCCTAGTAAGGCTTTTGAAAATGCGGCAGCAAAACATCAGAAGTCTGTCATGCGTCATCTGGACACTAACAATGCTGACCCAGGATCTTCTGAGGATGAAGAGGACTTGGATGATGATGGGATTATGGATTCCCTTTTGAAGACTTTTCGGAGCACTGGTGGTAAATGTTAACTTCCATACCCAATAGAACAACAACAGAACTTATCAGTAGTGTATCTGTCAAATCAGATGTCTTAAAATTTACATTGCCTGTTCCAGATGTGGATCTCGGTATCACCAAAGGCTACATTGAAAACTCAATGAGATCTAAAGCGCATGTCTGCCTTATCTGCATTGAAAGCATTAAGCGAAATGATCCAGTAAGTAAAAAAGTTGACATGAAATTTTTTTGAAAGAATACGCTGAGTTTGGATGATGTGCAAATTTGAACTCTATTGTATAAAAAAAATATTTGCAAAATTTGTCTCTATCCAGGTTTGGAATTGTCACGGGTGTTTCTCCATGTTCCACATATCTTGTATACAAAAGTGGGTGAAGGATGGTGTGTATCAACAAGTGCGGCAGACTGATGATGATGAAAGCATTGATCCAAAGTCCATACCGTGGCACTGGTGAGTTTCAATTTCGCAAGAACCAAAGCTATGTTCCAGTAGCAGTGCTTTCAGAATCTGGTTGGGGAGCAGTTCAATGGTTTTTGCCCTGTTGGTTGCAAAAAAAAAAAGGAAACACTGGAAGAAGTAAATAGCTATGAAGACAAGTCTTAGGAAAACTACAGTGGCCAGATATATTGAAAAATACTGATTATTATTTTTCAATATTCTTTATAGAAAAACATGTCGCAAGTTAACAAGTATATAAAAATTCCTACCCCTTATGGCTGTGGCTGAATGTTCTGATGGTTTAGCTTTCATCTTGAGATTTTTTGACTTGTCTTACAGTCCCAAGTGTCGTCGTGAGTACCAACAAAGGGAGTGTCCTCGGAGGTATTACTGCTTTTGTGGGAAGGAGGAGGATCCTGAGTTTGACCCTTGGCTAGTCCCGCACTCTTGTGGACAAACGTGCGAGAAACAACTGAAACCCGAGTGCGGACATATCTGTCTCCTGCTGTGTCACCCTGGCCCTTGCCCACCTTGTCCACAAACAGTGAGAGTCACCTGTCATTGTGGAAAACTTTCACCTCAAACAAGGCGTTGTGGTGCACGAGACTGGTCCTGTGGACAAAAATGTAGCAAACAGCTTCATTGTGGTCTGCACACCTGTGCCACCAACTGTCATGCTGGTCTGTATCATTGGTTGTTTGTGAAGTCTTCAGTAATTGATGGATGACACTTTGCGCCAAAGTTCTGGAGGTAGTTGAAAATATTTGTTTTGTCTTCTCTCTTGTAGACGAATGCCCAACTTGTCTGGCTACCAGCGAACAGTCTTGTAAATGCGGCAGTGAGTCGAAGACTAGACCGTGCAGCAGTCCTGAGTGGCAGTGTGAAAAGGTTTGTCGTGAACCCCTTTTGAAGTTTCTTGGTTTCATCATCTTTCTCAATCATATGACATTACCTATATTATTTTTTTCAGATTTGTGGTAAAAAGCTTTCTTGTGGCCAACATGTTTGTGAAAAGGTCTGTCATGCTGGGGATTGCGGAACATGCCCCAGGGCAGGGAAGAGGACATGTCCTTGTGAGAAAACAGTGTTTGATCTGCCTTGCACAGAGGATGTGCCCACCTGTCCAGACACTTGTGGAAAGCTACTTAGTTGTAATTTACACACTTGCACGCAGAGATGTCATGTTGGACCATGTGGGACAGTAAGTATTGTGCTGTTTTTGATGTCTCTTCATTATGTCACATCATCATAGTCTTGTGAAATGTCAAATGTGGGTTTTGTGTTTGTAGTGCCGACAAATGACTGTCAAGACGTGTCGATGTGGTCTGCGGCAAAAGGAGATCCAGTGTTACAAAGAATACACATGTGAAACCAAGTGCACCAAAATGAAGGACTGCCGCAAACATCCGTGCAAACGAAAGGTAAAGAAGAGATTGTTGTAATTTTATAGGCAATTCACACCATTGGCTTTTAATTTGACAAAATGTCAACTTTCAAACTTTTTATCAATAAAACATTAACATTTCAGTGCTGTGATGGCAACTGTCCGCCTTGCGAGATAAACTGTGGGAAACACCTTGGCTGTCATAACCACAAATGTTCAAGCTTGTGTCATAGAGGTACAATAATTTAAGACCAAAATCATTTTTCTGCAACTTTTGATGGATTACATTTATGAAGATTTTATTTCTGGTGTATCGTAAACATATTTTGAAGTTGAAGTCTCTTTAAAAGTGTGGCTGACTTAGAATGAAAAGAATAATATTGGTTGTATTCCTCTGTTATAGGTCCCTGCTACCCTTGTCCGGAGACTGTTACAATCACATGTGCCTGTGACGGCACCAAAATCACTGTGCCCTGCGGGAGAGAAAAACTCACGAAACCACCGAGGTGCAAGTTGCCTTGCAAGTATGTGATCTGCACAATAACAAATTCAATTCTATATCCCGCAATAGAGTGTGAACCTCATTGAAAACCATGAGGTTCACACTATGAGGTTCATTGTTGTGAACCTCATAACATAAATTATCCCTTATATACAGAAAACAGCCTCGCCAATCACAGGGCAGCATTTAGACTTAAGTAGTGAACGTCACGAATGTCATGAGTAGAACTACGGGACTCGTGGGTTCACCAGCCCATCCTCATCACTCATGAAGTTCAAGGCTCTGAACCACACAGTTATTAGGTTTTATTATATAATGCCATGGAACTTGCAAACAATATTATGATTCATGACAACTCTTACTATGGCACTGTTGCTGTTTTATTATTATTATTATTATTTTTTTTTTCATCAAAAAGTAACATGAAATCATACATCTATATGAGACATAAAACCCCGAAGCGCTTGTTGACCTGAGGAAAATTACACTGCAGTAACATCAACAGGCAGACAGTCAAAGAAATAACAATTTATGAATATGTAACAGTAAAGAAAAAGAAAACAATGGTTTGTTAGTAATAAAAAAAAAACAATAGGTTTATCACACAATATACATGTAAATTAAATATACATTGTAAGACAAAATATTACTCTTATAAATCCTATTTAGGAAACCACCCGAATGTCACCATCCGGAGCGACTGGCTCATAAGTGTCATCCAGGACGATGCCCATCTTGTAAACAGACATGTGGGAAGTCTCTATCAGACTGTACTCATTCATGCCCAGCTCCTTGTCATACTGCTGTGCTTAAGAAAATCCATAATCAGGTACGTCTTTTATTTTCATGTTCTCACTTACGACATCCGTTGAAAGGCTTATCAGCTGCTTATGTAGTGCATCATTTCCTTTAATGCTTTTATCAATTAAATTTGAACAGGTGTTCGCTGGTGTCTTTTAGTTCTATTTTTCCAGACAGGCCAGTTTAGTCTTGAAACTGATGTCAAGCTGAACTTGACCAGATGACTAATATGGCAGTATTTTATTTTCAGGTGAAAAGAGCAGGCCCATGGGAACCAGAACCAGAGTCAAAGTTACAAGTTGTGGAGGTTTCTTGCCCACCTTGCGAGGTGCCCATTCGGGTGACTTGTTTGGGAGGCCATGAGGTAAGACAACATTATCCCACAAATGTTCTTGTTTCAATGATTCATAATCAAAGAAGCTGCAAGTGTATAATTACTGGCGTTGGGATTTTTCAGACTGTTTCTTTGAAATGCTTCATGGCCCAAGTTTACTCTTGCAAGCG
Source organism: Alitta virens (assembly GCA_932294295.1). NCBI lineage: Eukaryota > Metazoa > Annelida > Polychaeta > Phyllodocida > Nereididae > Alitta > Alitta virens. The sequence goes on along the minus strand of OW028577.1, from coordinate 31,746,958 downwards.
ACAGTGCGGTCGACTTTTGACATGCACCAACCACGTCTGTTCCATAGAGTGTCACGAAGTTCTCGGAGCTGTTGATAACACATCAGTAAGTATAGAAATCTGTGAATACTGCATAATTTCAGCGCTTTAGAAGTGTCATGTCATTAAATTTTAGAGATTTTCTTCGGTAAACATTTCATGTATTTCTCACAGTAAATGCAAGTTTATATAATTTATACACCAGTACTTTTAAAATAAGGGGTAACAGGGTGAAAAAATATTTCACGTTTCAAACTTATCACAAATATTGATTAGTGCTGTGATGGCAACTGTCCACCTTGCGAAATAAACTGGGAAAAGTTTCCTGGTATTCAGTTTAAATCAACTCCATGTTCAGCAGTATCCATGTGTGGTACTTAATTTAAGGCCGCTGATATGTATAATCTGTAAACATTCGATTCTGAAACTCATGTCACTGTTTCTGTCTCGTTCACAGACAGGAAAAAATTGTCAGAAATGCGAGTCAACATGTGAAAAGCCTCGGCCAGAGGGGTGCACACATCCCTGTCTGCTAACGTGTCACCATGACGACTGTCCTCCATGTAAACAGATGATCCGTATGCGTTGCCACTGCAGTCTTGTGGTTCAGCATGTGGAATGCAACAAGTGGACAGATGCGTCTGACCGCGAGAAACTGAAATTAAAGGCTTGTCCCTCCAGATGTCCTAAAATTGTGAGTACTCGCACACCTACATTACATAGTTTTGTTATGCTCTTGACAGGAAACTTTTTACTTGACCTCTTTGCAGATTATTCAAAAGTCAGTTTCAAAAGGCAATTTCTTCATTGAATTGCATTGCTGACAAATGTACATTTCTTATGCTAATGTCATCGAGTGACCATTCTAAAGCAGCATGAGCAGTCATGATGATGTTATTATTACAGTTTGTATAACACAACCTCTTAAAATAGAACCGTAATCGTCATATGGCTAGGTGGGCATAATAAGTCTTGACTCTAGTGTCATTCACATTGAGTTTTTGAGAGCTTGGGACATAGGCAGGCTCGTGAAGTTCATAAATACCAATTGTGTAATATATGTCGCAACACTTTCTATGTTGCAGCTACCTTGTAAACACCAGTGCACAGCATTTTGTCATCCAGGCCCATGTCCCAGTCCAGAAAAATGCACAGAAAAGGTCAAAATGAAATGCCCATGTAAAACTCGAAGACGAGACTTTGTGTGCAATGAAGTTCAAGCTGGCTTGGGCAGAGTCGAGTGTGATGATGTGTGCGCCCAGAAGAAAATCAGACAACAAAAGGTTTGTATTGTTATATAGCAACCCAAAAACCAATGCCCTAACCAACTGAGCTAAAGGGAATTTTGCACTAGCTGGATGGTTCTTGTAAGGATCTTTACTATATGACAGTATAATCACTGCATTGAACTTTTACAGCATCCTGTTATATATTCTGTGGTACTATTCAGAGATAACTGTCCCAATTAATTAGTCGTCTCTTAGTAAGGAAAACATACTCATGCACATGCTGTATTGATTATTATTGAACGGCACTTCTGATTATGTAACAGGAAAATGAAGAGAAAGAGAATGCAGAGAAGGAGAGAGAACTTCAGAGACAGAAGGAAGAACTGGAGGAGTTTGAGCGGAAAATGAGACCGAAGCGAAAACAAAGGAAAAGACGAGCGGAGGAGAAGGAGCCAGGGCTGATGGAGAGACACAAGCGTCTTTTGGTCGCATCTGTTCTAGTTGTGCTCTTTTCTATTTTCATATTCTACTTATTAAGCACCAATTAAATTCAATGACGTCTTATCTCAATGCTTAAATTGTAGACCAGGGTTTTGCCCATATTGGGTGATTATCACTATTGGGTAGCAAAACTTTTAACTACTATTTGTCTCTTGTTGCTAACTTTGACTGTCTTTAATCGGACCTATTGTGTAACGAAGGAATAGGGACGCAGAATTTATAAATTTCTGTGTTTCTTCCTCCAAGAAATGATACATTTTGCTTTAATGGATAGTTAATCGAGAACAATATTTTTCATGTTATAAAAGGAGAAGTAAATGTGTCCATGAGGTGTTAATAATTTAGTAATTTTGTTGCTGTGAATATTTTAACTATAAATATGGCTGTCATATTTAATGTGAATGATATTGGTCACCATGAATAAACACATCTCATCGATATTTGTTGGATATTATGAAGAATACAGCTGCATTTTTCACCTGTTGAGATAGTCCTTGATGACTCTTGTTAAGTATTTTAGTATTTATTTCGTATATTACCTATGAACATATGTATATCAAGTGAGTTTAGTTTGGAAATAGAACATCAAATTTGGTTATCTAATGTAGATTGGCCATGCAATTCAATTGTATTAATTTTTTTCCCCTAGAATTTTCTGTGATATGTTTCGTTATATGAACCAGTATTTTTCGTATGGACCAAAACTCGCAAATTTTCTTTTGTTATTCTACTTTAATCTAAGTATTTTCATATGCCAGTGCACTTAAATCAGTTATCAGGTTTTAGTTGATGGCCCAAAATTGATAAAGGACACTGGGAACGAACCATACAACAAGGGTGTGTATATCGCCTAGATTAATGTCAGCGATTTTTACAGTAACTATACATAACTTTATACAAGCAGGCCTCTATGTATTAATCTCTTGTATAATTATTAGATAAATATATTTAGCACTGGATGAAATTGATCTCTTCCTGGCTTGTTGTATACAGTGCATTTTTATAATGACTTAGTTCTCACTTATTAGTATATACCTACTGTTATGTGGTCGAAATTCACTGTTGTCTGTTTGGGTATAAATGTTAATTGTGGGTAACAGATGTCTCTGTGTTCTGGTGTTGAGAGTCCGTGGTAAACGGTGTGTCTGAATGTTATTCGTCATATCTTACTATTTTACAAATAAGGTAAATACTTATAGTTGTACACTTACTGCATGTATTAAAGATAAAATAAGTGTGTATATTTTACATGTATTACTCCTGAATATAGGGTGGACAGATCTTAGAAAAGTTTCTAGGGATGCCCATTTACCAGCATGACCTCAGTATTCATTACTTTGTCACTTCTTTGTCGTTGAATGATGGAAATAAAAGTTATTTTCAGCAGAAATAACCTTTTTGTCTTCTTTCCAAACTAGGAAAAAATATTTGACCTCTCAGAATGTGCATTTAATGATGCAGTGCATGGTTCTGTAAGGTCGAAGAGTCTGACCGTTAAATAAAGCCGCTTACAGACATTGACATCTCATTCGATCGACATCCAAGAGCGAAGATGGCAAATGAACCTCATAAGCATATTCTTATCAATTTTGATAAAAAAAGGAATGTGAATTTAAGCGGTACCAGTCAATAGACTCAATATCACATACCAAGAAGTCGAGGGGTGAAAGATCCACCATCAGTAGGGTATAGCGGATACTGTGGATTATCACCAAAATTTTTGACTTCTCAACTTCAACCCTCTTTATGGTAAAAATAGGTGATCTAGCGCTTAACAATATCAAAATATTTTTAATATTTGAAGAGACCTGACATTGAAAATTAATAAACTACCTTTACTTACCGGTGAAACAACATTACCAAGAATTAGCAAATCATAAATATTTTATTATAAATTTATTTAAGTACAGGCTCCTTACTGAAATTGTAATTGTACTCTTTACCATCCTGGTTTCTTTTGTACTTGTATGTCGTTGGAAAGTATTCAGCATGGACCTCATACTGTCTCTTTTTATAGTCCAGTTCATTAACTATAGTGTTCGCTGTCATGGCCCACTTTTCATTTCTGCCACTTCTTGGGCCTTTGTCATCCTCAAGACTTTGTGGTTTTTTGGTATATACTAAACTACCGTCCATTTTGATTGTGTAATGTTCAAAGTCTGACTCGTTTTGTGGGAGGCCATCTACTGCTTTTAAAGGTCGTATTCTTAGGAGATGCTTCACCTCTCGCAGTCTTTGGTTGTCTGTGGGAGTATTTTTGATTATGACAGGTTCAGATGCTTTCTGAAAAAAAAAAAGACAAACATATCCTAAATATACAAGGAATAAACTTTTGTAACAGTTTGGCCAATGGACGACAGAATGACTTTATTATGTTAGCTTATGTTCCTGGAACATTCACTTCACAATTTGTGAGGACTTAAATCTAATAATTGATAATAATTTGATTGCAGAAAATTAACATACAATACAGTGATTTTACAGTAGCAGTGGTAGCACACACAAAGACCACCTCACAATTAAGGACACCAACTCTTCGTACAAACTAGGACTTTCCATTATAACAAATTCCATAAATGAGGCCCCCTCAGTATAACAGGACCATATGACCCAAAGAAACGTTCAGGGCTGAACATTTTGAAGCAGCAACTTGGCTAACCTTATTATCCAAGCCATACTTCTTGAGAATTTCTTTCTCCCACCACGGTCGTCCGATCATTGTCTTCACCCTCCAAACGACATGGAGCTGTTGTGGAGGTTCCACAACTTCTTCCGCTTTTTCTTTCTTATACTCTTCAATGGGTGCTAACCAGGTGAAATCTTCCCTTTCTTTCCGCATTTGAATACGTTTCTCCTTTGTGAATCCTACTCTCCATCTTGCAGTCTGGCTCCACACTCCTCCAACACGTAGTTGCTGCATCAACTTAGTGGTCTGCAAATAACATTAAACGCTGTCTACTCAATCTGCTTGAATGTATTTATTGAAAACTATTGGTCAGGCCCTTCTCTAGTCAAAATAGATAGACAAATAGACAGATAGAGTGCAGCCCTCTAAGGCAAGTTCTTGCTGCTAGCGGGGGTTGCTTGAATTTTTTTTTTTTCTAAATTTTAGTTAGCTACCTGTATAGCTGCATATAATTGACCACATGCAAAATTGAGGATCTAGTTCTCTGTAGTTTGTGCTTGTTTGACATTTTCCAAAGCTACTGTTGCTTCACTGAATGGTTGTATTGCCTATTGGGTTCACAGGTAGCGGAGTCCAAGGGCACTGCCTACTGGGCGATAATCCGTAACAACCAATTCCAGAAGTTGCAATAGCTGCTTTAAGACGATTGACTGTTATATAACTTTATATATGAAATCTATCAAGTCATTACTTACCTGAACGACCAAATTATGAGAGAGAGCCATTTCAACCATAGATATTATGGGATATCTATGATTTCAACTTCTCATGCCTTGCTCGCAAGTTCGTGTACAAGTCCATAGAGGGCGCCCCAGACGCACCAAAGAAAAATGTAAACAAACCCACGTGGTTACCACGGTTTGTTTATATAAATTCAAAGAGCTCAAAAGGAGTGAAATTGCGCAATTGCAAGTACGCCAAATTCAATAACCACGCCGAATTCATTATTTTTGACTGGTCCAAATAAGTGAATTCGGCGGCGCCGAATTTGACTTGCGCCGAATTCACCTGTCATCATGAAAAAGCATGCCGTAATTAATGTCCCGAATATTGGTGTAGACGTTTTTGTTGAAGTCGTAGCCGTTTTCGGTGTTGACTTTTAGTCCGCCACCCGACAGGAAGTCCTGAATCAAATCATGAGTTTGACACTAACAGAAGTTTTGGAAGAATTGGTTAAGAGTGGTACCTCTACAAAGCCACCCAGTCTATCTCACTGGAATTCATTACAAAATGACATTATCATTCGGAAACGTTTTAAATGGTTCGACGACAAGTGTCTCCTGAGGAATTTTCTACCCTTTAATTCTGGGCTGGAGAGAGATATTGTTATGGCGTAAGATTTCTTCCTTCCAAAGCCTGGCATTCCACACTTGTCTTGTGAGAGACAGATGCTTGATGGAATTGCTGAAGTTTCTTTACTTAAAATACGAAACCCAAAACCACTTTAGGACTCGACATCATCGGGTTCTATTCATCGTTGATAATATAATAAAATTAGGGTGCATGGCTACCACAGCGCCGTCTACTGTGTATCACTCCTTCGCACATGCACGCCAACTCCCAGAACGCCATATTTTGATTTGACGAAGAAAGATCGACACGCTCTGAAAAGAGCTAGGGTTCTTATAAGTTTTTAACACATATTTATGTACATTTCACAGCCGGTTTCCACGGAAAACTATCTAACGAACGTTAAGTATGTTTCAGATGGATTCGCCACGACGAAATAAAAGCGTCTCGCCTCAGAGAAAAGCCCGACTTCGGGGCGCCAGGCTCGCCAGCAGGCATCATGGCCGTGACGACGCGGCTCGTACAGACAGACAACGGAACGAACCTACAGAACGACGTTCCAGGTCTCATAGCAGGTCTTCGTTACGTTCTAGATCGCCTCCATTGAACAGAAGACACCGAGAGCAGACTGTGAGTAGTGCAAACTCCTTAATTATGAATCCTGATGCCCCAGAGGAGGAAAGAAAGATGGATCATGTTATGAGATTGTTAACCGAGGTATCACAAGCCCAGAACCTCTCGGAAACTTCACAGTCCTCTCTAACAGAACTATGTAAACAGCTTCAAATTAAACCTTACAAAGAGAGAGCTACGCAGGCCATGATTGCGGCGGGAGTCGCTCCCCCAGATGACAACAGACCCCACACTCTGCCAGCCTTATGTAACCCCAAACAGACCTCAGAAGTACGGGGACTTGCATTTCCACTGGGGGAAATGATTTTATCCAGAGTAGTGGACTCTTGGCGCTACATGGCAGGACTTAGGGGACAGGATTCCTGGCACCCTGGTTGGGACTATCCCCCTTCCAACCCGAACAAGATGAACAAAATGGTTCCCAAACCATGTGTGAATATGGCCGACTACTGCTTTCCCCCCAATGAGTTCCTCTGTGCAAAGCTGCTTAAGTCTGAGGCGGCATTTGGGTAGGAAACCTCACCTGCCTCGCTACCTCTATCTAGATTAGAGGAGTGGGAGAACACTATCTCGTCCAGCCTTGGCATTATAAATATGATTGATATCTTCTCTTCTTCCCTCAATGCAGATATGAAGGCCATGTCGGACTGTCTGGGTTCCTACACCGAGAACGCGCTACCACCAGACTTAGTGAATCTCCATGAAGAAAGGCACAGAATACAAGCAGATGCCGAAAGCAGAGCCAGAGCACTCCAACTTCTCACAACAATGGTAACTTGGCTTCTAGCTGGAACTATCAGCTTGAGAAGGGATCACCTGCTGGAACCCTCCAACCTAAGCGAACCTTCCAGAGATGTCCTCCGAATGCAGCTTTTCGGAGGCCCCTTCCTGTTCAGCGGGCGCTCAGACGACCTGCTTCACAGGGACTTTGCAAGGAGAACTGCCTCCATGGTGTTACAGATAAATGATCACCTGTTCACCAAGAAACATGAAGGCCAACGGAAACAGCCCAACATGAGCGCTAGCACCTCCCCCAAACCTTCTACCTCAACCAGTAATTCCACCTACCCCTCACATGGAAAACAATCTTTTCGGGGTGGCGGAAGAGGGAACTTTCAGGAAAGAGGCCGCTCCTCCTATGCTTCATCGCAGCGAGGAGGAAAAGGAGAAGAAGAACCACAATACCCCATACGGGCCGCATGGTTCCCACTTGCACCAGGTCAAAGTCACAACATTATGTTCTCAAGTAGGAGCCAGACTGCACCATTTTTGGGCATGTTGGGAAATACTGGGGGTAAAACGTTCGGTGGTGGATGTTCTACGAAACGGTTTAAAGTAGGAGTTCACGGAAGAACCACTACTAAGACGCACACCGTGGACTGCACAGTTAGACATGTCAATAAAGAAACTGCAGGTCTTCAGAGAAGTGATAGACTCTCTTCTTCTGAAGGGAGCAGTGGAAGAAGTGCTAAATCCTGTCTCAGAAGGACATTACTCAATCCTGTTCCTACGACCAAAACCTTCAGGGGAATGGCGCCCCATCATCGACCTGAAAAGTTCTCATAGCTACGGACAACACAACAGTCCTAGCGTACATCAACCACCAAGGCGGAACGAGGTCAGCCCCACTAATGGAAGCAACCACACACCTCTTCAAGTCAACTCAACAGCACAACATCACACTGAAGCCAGACACATTCCGGGGCGACTGAATGTCCTAGCAGACAAACTGAGCCGAACCGACCAAGTCCTCCCCACAGAGTGGTCAATTCACCCCGAGGTACTGAATATGGTGTGGGAGAAATGGTGGACACCCATGGTGGACTTGTTTGCCACGAAAGAGAACACCAAGCTATCATCTTAAGTGAGCCCCATTCCGGATGGGTACGCTATGGCCGTAGACGCCCTCTCCATGTACTGGGACACCTCCTAGCCTATGCGTATCCCCCGACATGCCTAGTCGCAAAAGTCATTCAGAACTGAAAACGCACCGGTGCAAGATGTTTCTGATAGCGCCACACTGGCCGAAGAAGCCGTGGTTCCCCGAATTTCACAAGCTTCTCCCTGAGAGACGTCGCTACAGACCTGGTAGGCATCTACCAACTCGGGCCCGTGGTCACAGCTTAGAATGTCATCTCAAAGCCCTCCTAACAACCTACAAAGCAGGGGGGACATCCGAGGAGGGAGAAGACTGTGGAAGACCTGGCCGAAACACCGTTCGAAGTGGAGAAGAAGAACCAAACCTTCCTAACCTGGTGAGCATCATTCGTCCTACTCTCTTTAGGATAAGTACCAACTGAGTCAGTAAGGTAAAGAGGCTATCCACAGTCACCCATGAATTAGCCCCGGGGACCCATGCGCGAGCATGGGTCACGGTTTATCCCATTGGAAAACCTTGAGATTCTGACAGCATGGTTTGGGAGAATTTGGATAGCTCTATTTCTCCTTTAAATTGGCAAACAGTTGTTACACTGATGGATAATAGACAAAATTACCTACTGATAGAAATTAAATATATTCATCTAGGCAATGTGTGACATTATGAAATCATCATGTGAAATCCAGTAAGGAGAATTTTTTGCTTATACATTGGAGCATATGGCTATGAAAGGCTTTGTCTGATTGGCCAACGAAAGTGAAAGTTATGGCTTTCTATGCAAAGATGGTGACGTCACAGGGCAATGACGTCATCAGTGCTCAGTCCAGACTTTCACATTGGAGACGTCATGTATTGAGATGCTGTCATGCTGGTCTTCTTCAAAGTAGAAATTAACACCCCCCTCTAACATTGAATGGACTCACCAATGTTAGTCCAATATCCCGATAATTGGCTGGGTCACTTTGGTTTTAGGGTGAAAGCTTATTGAAGAGATCTTTCTTATTACGTGGGTCAATTTATACCTGGACATAGGTCATTAAAATAAAAAAAAAATAGTAGGCCTACTTATGAATATTAGGCCTAGATTTATATGACATTATAGTTTCGCATAGGCCTATGCATTGAAAGTGCATAATGCACCCAAGAATGGTTTCTTTTGAAACTTATTCAAGAAGGACGTGCATGAAATAAATTGTATGACTTAAAAAAAACCAAAAAGCAAATGAAATCCATTTTTATGCTAAGTGTGCATTAAGCAACTTGTTAACATTGTGTAAAATTAGGCAGATTAAAATCTCTAGATAGAAAATAAGAGATAAATTATAATTATGTAGGCTCCCTTGAAAGTAAGCCTAATTATTAATTAATAATAAATTCAAAACTATACAGCCAATCATATAAAATTAAATAAAAAATGCTCCATTCAAAATTTTTTTTGTCCTTTACCCGATTAATACCCCACGGAGAGATTTATAACTAAAATAGTGGTAGTTATAAGGGCAGGAGACCGATATTATGCATGTACGTAGGGTCCTAGGCCTAATTATTATAATTATAAGGCCTATTATATATAAACATGAACCTTTATTATGAAATGTGTATATAATCTCTGGTTGCATTTCAGAAGCAAAGGCTTTTAGATGATTCGTCACAAAATCATGGAATTTTGAATTAGGTGTGTGAGTTGCAATATTTCACTAACAGACAGACAGACAGGCAGACAGACAGATAGATAGATCTAGGCCTGCCTATAATCTCGATTTCCGATATATCCATGTCATTGCAAATAGGCCAACTTGTCTCATCAGTTTCATTTATATGTTCATTGTTTAATTGTAAATAAACATTTACTTACTTGTAAAAGTAAAGTTTATATAATTAGGCATATAGCATTATAGGTCTATGTCACATTGTAAACACGCTCTCTCTTGTCCATGCAGATCTACCCAGCATGGCCATGGTTTAGTGGCGTCACAACTGATGACGTCACAAATGACTACTTTCACTTTCATTGGCCAATCAGATAAGCTGTAAGCTAACACAGACTAAACAGTGGAAAATGGCGGATTTTGGTCATGAAAGAGCATTCCTCACACTTAAAAGTTGTTTTCCTTCATTAACTATGCTTGGATGACTGTCAAATGTAGTGCTATCAGCAGCAAAACATCTCAGGATTAATTATGTGAACTTTCATTGCCCTACATGCCATATACTCGCTGTGAGACAAATTCTCCTGAAGGTAAGTCAAAATCTCAAGGTTTGTCAATGGGACGACTCATGACCCCTGTGCTAACACACAGGGGTCTTCAGGGCTACCCATGAATAACCTGGGATGAATCCGTATTCGGACGGGGTTTTAAATTCATAGGGAAGGTAAGGAGGGATGGGAGTGTGGTTGTCTCCTCCTTACTTGCAGAAGTTGGATCTAACTCCTTCAACCTGCACCAAAATTCCTACATCTGGTACATAAGGATGCTTGTCCTATCACATCCTGTGCCAAATTAGGGACCACCGCTACCGTTCACTCCGCTCAACTAAACCAAGACTTCTTAGACTTATACTCTTCCCACCATCCGGTTCAGGTAATTCTGTCCTAAAGTGGTTTTGAGTTTCGTATTTTAAGTAAAGAAACTTACTAAATTGTTTGGTAATTTTTATGTTTCTTTACATTTAATACAAACCCAAAACCACGGAACATTCCCTCCCACCTCCCCGCTATATATTTACCACTCAAATCAAAATATGGCAGTCTGGGAGTTGGCGTGCATGCGCGAAGGAGTGATACGGTAGACGGCGCTGTGGTAGCCACGCTAATTTTATTATATTATCGACGATGAATAGAACCCGACGATGTCGAGTCCTAAAGTGGTTTTGGGTTTGTATTAGAAGTAAAGAAACATAGAAATTACTAAAATTTTAGTAAGTTGAAGCCCTGAGGCGCATTGCAAGAAACACCTATCTGACCAACATCACATTACCATCTTATGGTAAAATGTAAATTTATTTCAGCTTTCTGAAAATTTGTTATATATCATATTATATGTGAAGCTCACATTGGGTTCTCAACTTTGTGACAGATATTGATTAAATGTTTTGGATTTATGTATTTTATTCAACTTTTTTTGTTTTCAGTGTTGAGCAAATGACCTCGGGATTGTTGAAGTGGTGCCTTTTATTGTCCCTAGCTTGTTGTTAAAAAATCCCCAGCAGACTGCAATGAGTATGTCTACCAAGAACTATTCTCGCAATATCTGCAGATCTTTTCATGTGATAGTAGGTAAGTACTTTCATAATAGGACTTCTCATGTAATATACTAGGCTTACCTATATACTAGTAAGGCTCCACAAGACCTGAGACACTCATCCCGGGAGAGGGCCTCTAATCGGATAAAAGTTGTTGTGGACCTTAGTTTGGGCAGAAGAGTGTTTGCCTGTTTTTATTGAATGTACAATTTTATTTTTTTACGAAAGTGGCCACTATGCGGCCACTTTTGTTATAAAATGGGGGGGGGGGGGAGGGGTGTTGGGCAAATTGTGAAGGTAGAAAAATTGCATGATTCAGATTACCATCATTGGACTAGCCGGTGGCCAGTTGGGTCCAGCAGCAGTGACTGCAGTTAGAGTAGTGTTGCGTTGCGTTAGTATGTTTGGGAGTGCGATGTAATGTTTAGCATACTGTTACCTATACCTACATGTACTACATAGCCACCTAGTGTTAATAAAGGGAGTTACACCAAGATGGCATCTAGTCAAGTCATTAGCTACCTTAGATTGGCGACGAGGATGTAAACTACAGGCAATCCCAAGCCAACACAAATATTCTGAAGGGTGGAAGGCGAACCGGGATGTCTAAGGACCATGGGACAAAGTCAAGATGACTGTCAGACTCGAAGAAGGGGAGAAATCGGTGCTCGAAGCTGTGAACTGTTGAACCACATGTGCTAGTGACCGCAGACAGTGTAAGAGTGTCGAAACGGGAGCTGAAACTGATTGATATAACCCCAATCTGCCAATATAATTAAATTCGGTTGGACTATCACCTGCGATAACTCGTAACTCATAACTTATGGCATGCGCGATTGTCTGATGAACACTGTTGACCCAAAACGAAGACCCTAGATGACTGAAAGAGTGGGCGATAATGGGTGATAAACAGGCGCACTGGTGTGGTGTTACTGAAGAATGAAACGAACTTGAATGCTGCCTGGTTATACGCGTTGACCGAGTGGCGTCATACGGACGATCAGCAGTAGATCTACTTAAATGTGAAGCTGACTATGTCTATGAACAGTCGACTGTGGTGATCAAGAAGAATCCAAGACCAAGTACAAGAAATGTGAACTTTACTCAATCGTGTTTGATTTAAACATGAACTGTGTTTCGACTTATTAAATTTACAGTGGTATGATCATGGCGCAACCACCAATTAACCTGCCGACCTTCGTAGAATTTGTTGTTACCGAAGATCCAGAGATCTCCATCAAATGGGAGGAATGGCTGGAAGGTTTCGAGGCCATGATTGGTGCTATGAAGGTCACGGATGAGAAGGACCAGCGTAACATGTTAATGTATTATATCGGAGCGCAGACGAGAAAGGTCATTAAAGGATTGGATGATATTGAAGACATCAATGATGAGAATTGTTACACAGTCCTGCGGACAGCTTTAAATAACCATTTCAAGCCGAAACTAAATCGAGTTTATGGTATGAATACGCTCCATCACGTACGCCAACGAGCGGGAGAATCGATTGATAATTTTGTAATTCGAGTGAAGGAGAAAGTAACTGCGATTGAGATGGATAAGCTGGAAAAATCTCAAATAATTGAACTTGTCACGCTGGCGCATCTGGTTAACAACTGCCAGAACAAGCAAGTTAAACACAAAGCCATATGGGATGATTTGAGTCTAAAGAATTTCATGAATGTGGCTCGAGCAGCAGAGAGAGCAGAATTCCAGCTGAAGGAGATGGAATCAGATCACTCCGGAACGATTAACAAAATAGGACCAAGGAGAGGCAGAGAACAAAAAAAGGAGACGGCACAAGGAGGTAGATCTCACTCAAATTCTCAAGGAGGTAGATCTCACTCAAATTCTCAAGGAGGTAAATCTCACTCAAGCTCAAGATCTAAACCCGCCAGGAAAGGAAAAACCTGTTACAGATGTGGGGATTCATACCCTCATGAAGGAAGTTGCCCCGCACTGGAACAAAAATGCACACGATGCTCCAGGAAAGGACATGCCACAAAAATGTGCCGGACAAAAGATCCAACTGGTGTCAACACTGTACGTAACATACGTAATAGCGACAGTGGAGATGAATACGTTGTGGTGCCCTCGGTAATGTTCAGTGTCAAGGAGGCCAAAGTTCGATGGACTATGGTACGCATCCTCCACCATGAGACACAAAACATGATAGACTCAGGCCCTGAAATAAACGTTATAAGTGAAAGCACTTATGAGAAACTACAGGAAACACCGGAGCTTGAATGCATAACAAAGAAGTACTGTGGTTATGGGCCTGAGGTCATCAGTGCTCAGTCCAGACTTTCACATTGGAGACGTCATGTATTGAGATGCTGTCATGCTGGTCTTCTTCAAAGTAGAAATTAACACCCCCCTCTAACATTGAATGGACTCACCAATGTTAGTCCAATATCCCGATAATTGGCTGGGTCACTTTGGTTTTAGGGTGAAAGCTTATTGAAGAGATCTTTCTTATTACGTGGGTCAATTTATACCTGGACATAGGTCATTAAAATAAAAAAAAAATAGTAGGCCTACTTATGAATATTAGGCCTAGATTTATATGACATTATAGTTTCGCATAGGCCTATGCATTGAAAGTGCATAATGCACCCAAGAATGGTTTCTTTTGAAACTTATTCAAGAAGGACGTGCATGAAATAAATTGTATGACTTAAAAAAAACCAAAAAGCAAATGAAATCCATTTTTATGCTAAGTGTGCATTAAGCAACTTGTTAACATTGTGTAAAATTAGGCAGATTAAAATCTCTAGATAGAAAATAAGAGATAAATTATAATTATGTAGGCTCCCTTGAAAGTAAGCCTAATTATTAATTAATAATAAATTCAAAACTATACAGCCAATCATATAAAATTAAATAAAAAATGCTCCATTCAAAATTTTTTTTGTCCTTTACCCGATTAATACCCCACGGAGAGATTTATAACTAAAATAGTGGTAGTTATAAGGGCAGGAGACCGATATTATGCATGTACGTAGGGTCCTAGGCCTAATTATTATAATTATAAGGCCTATTATATATAAACATGAACCTTTATTATGAAATGTGTATATAATCTCTGGTTGCATTTCAGAAGCAAAGGCTTTTAGATGATTCGTCACAAAATCATGGAATTTTGAATTAGGTGTGTGAGTTGCAATATTTCACTAACAGACAGACAGACAGGCAGACAGACAGATAGATAGATCTAGGCCTGCCTATAATCTCGATTTCCGATATATCCATGTCATTGCAAATAGGCCAACTTGTCTCATCAGTTTCATTTATATGTTCATTGTTTAATTGTAAATAAACATTTACTTACTTGTAAAAGTAAAGTTTATATAATTAGGCATATAGCATTATAGGTCTATGTCACATTGTAAACACGCTCTCTCTTGTCCATGCAGATCTACCCAGCATGGCCATGGTTTAGTGGCGTCACAACTGATGACGTCACAAATGACTACTTTCACTTTCATTGGCCAATCAGATAAGCTGTAAGCTAACACAGACTAAACAGTGGAAAATGGCGGATTTTGGTCATGAAAGAGCATTCCTCACACTTAAAAGTTGTTTTCCTTCATTAACTATGCTTGGATGACTGTCAAATGTAGTGCTATCAGCAGCAAAACATCTCAGGATTAATTATGTGAACTTTCATTGCCCTACATGCCATATACTCGCTGTGAGACAAATTCTCCTGAAGGTAAGTCAAAATCTCAAGGTTTGTCAATGGGACGACTCATGACCCCTGTGCTAACACACAGGGGTCTTCAGGGCTACCCATGAATAACCTGGGATGAATCCGTATTCGGACGGGGTTTTAAATTCATAGGGAAGGTAAGGAGGGATGGGAGTGTGGTTGTCTCCTCCTTACTTGCAGAAGTTGGATCTAACTCCTTCAACCTGCACCAAAATTCCTACATCTGGTACATAAGGATGCTTGTCCTATCACATCCTGTGCCAAATTAGGGACCACCGCTACCGTTCACTCCGCTCAACTAAACCAAGACTTCTTAGACTTATACTCTTCCCACCATCCGGTTCAGGTAATTCTGTCCTAAAGTGGTTTTGAGTTTCGTATTTTAAGTAAAGAAACTTACTAAATTGTTTGGTAATTTTTATGTTTCTTTACATTTAATACAAACCCAAAACCACGGAACATTCCCTCCCACCTCCCCGCTATATATTTACCACTCAAATCAAAATATGGCAGTCTGGGAGTTGGCGTGCATGCGCGAAGGAGTGATACGGTAGACGGCGCTGTGGTAGCCACGCTAATTTTATTATATTATCGACGATGAATAGAACCCGACGATGTCGAGTCCTAAAGTGGTTTTGGGTTTGTATTAGAAGTAAAGAAACATAGAAATTACTAAAATTTTAGTAAGTTGAAGCCCTGAGGCGCATTGCAAGAAACACCTATCTGACCAACATCACATTACCATCTTATGGTAAAATGTAAATTTATTTCAGCTTTCTGAAAATTTGTTATATATCATATTATATGTGAAGCTCACATTGGGTTCTCAACTTTGTGACAGATATTGATTAAATGTTTTGGATTTATGTATTTTATTCAACTTTTTTTGTTTTCAGTGTTGAGCAAATGACCTCGGGATTGTTGAAGTGGTGCCTTTTATTGTCCCTAGCTTGTTGTTAAAAAATCCCCAGCAGACTGCAATGAGTATGTCTACCAAGAACTATTCTCGCAATATCTGCAGATCTTTTCATGTGATAGTAGGTAAGTACTTTCATAATAGGACTTCTCATGTAATATACTAGGCTTACCTATATACTAGTAAGGCTCCACAAGACCTGAGACACTCATCCCGGGAGAGGGCCTCTAATCGGATAAAAGTTGTTGTGGACCTTAGTTTGGGCAGAAGAGTGTTTGCCTGTTTTTATTGAATGTACAATTTTATTTTTTTACGAAAGTGGCCACTATGCGGCCACTTTTGTTATAAAATGGGGGGGGGGGGGGAGGGGTGTTGGGCAAATTGTGAAGGTAGAAAAATTGCATGATTCAGATTACCATCATTGGACTAGCCGGTGGCCAGTTGGGTCCAGCAGCAGTGACTGCAGTTAGAGTAGTGTTGCGTTGCGTTAGTATGTTTGGGAGTGCGATGTAATGTTTAGCATACTGTTACCTATACCTACATGTACTACATAGCCACCTAGTGTTAATAAAGGGAGTTACACCAAGATGGCATCTAGTCAAGTCATTAGCTACCTTAGATTGGCGACGAGGATGTAAACTACAGGCAATCCCAAGCCAACACAAATATTCTGAAGGGTGGAAGGCGAACCGGGATGTCTAAGGACCATGGGACAAAGTCAAGATGACTGTCAGACTCGAAGAAGGGGAGAAATCGGTGCTCGAAGCTGTGAACTGTTGAACCACATGTGCTAGTGACCGCAGACAGTGTAAGAGTGTCGAAACGGGAGCTGAAACTGATTGATATAACCCCAATCTGCCAATATAATTAAATTCGGTTGGACTATCACCTGCGATAACTCGTAACTCATAACTTATGGCATGCGCGATTGTCTGATGAACACTGTTGACCCAAAACGAAGACCCTAGATGACTGAAAGAGTGGGCGATAATGGGTGATAAACAGGCGCACTGGTGTGGTGTTACTGAAGAATGAAACGAACTTGAATGCTGCCTGGTTATACGCGTTGACCGAGTGGCGTCATACGGACGATCAGCAGTAGATCTACTTAAATGTGAAGCTGACTATGTCTATGAACAGTCGACTGTGGTGATCAAGAAGAATCCAAGACCAAGTACAAGAAATGTGAACTTTACTCAATCGTGTTTGATTTAAACATGAACTGTGTTTCGACTTATTAAATTTACAGTGGTATGATCATGGCGCAACCACCAATTAACCTGCCGACCTTCGTAGAATTTGTTGTTACCGAAGATCCAGAGATCTCCATCAAATGGGAGGAATGGCTGGAAGGTTTCGAGGCCATGATTGGTGCTATGAAGGTCACGGATGAGAAGGACCAGCGTAACATGTTAATGTATTATATCGGAGCGCAGACGAGAAAGGTCATTAAAGGATTGGATGATATTGAAGACATCAATGATGAGAATTGTTACACAGTCCTGCGGACAGCTTTAAATAACCATTTCAAGCCGAAACTAAATCGAGTTTATGGTATGAATACGCTCCATCACGTACGCCAACGAGCGGGAGAATCGATTGATAATTTTG
Source organism: Alitta virens (assembly GCA_932294295.1). NCBI lineage: Eukaryota > Metazoa > Annelida > Polychaeta > Phyllodocida > Nereididae > Alitta > Alitta virens. The sequence goes on along the minus strand of OW028577.1, from coordinate 31,729,240 downwards.
TAATTCGAGTGAAGGAGAAAGTAACTGCGATTGAGATGGATAAGCTGGAAAAATCTCAAATAATTGAACTTGTCACGCTGGCGCATCTGGTTAACAACTGCCAGAACAAGCAAGTTAAACACAAAGCCATATGGGATGATTTGAGTCTAAAGAATTTCATGAATGTGGCTCGAGCAGCAGAGAGAGCAGAATTCCAGCTGAAGGAGATGGAATCAGATCACTCCGGAACGATTAACAAAATAGGACCAAGGAGAGGCAGAGAACAAAAAAAGGAGACGGCACAAGGAGGTAGATCTCACTCAAATTCTCAAGGAGGTAGATCTCACTCAAATTCTCAAGGAGGTAAATCTCACTCAAGCTCAAGATCTAAACCCGCCAGGAAAGGAAAAACCTGTTACAGATGTGGGGATTCATACCCTCATGAAGGAAGTTGCCCCGCACTGGAACAAAAATGCACACGATGCTCCAGGAAAGGACATGCCACAAAAATGTGCCGGACAAAAGATCCAACTGGTGTCAACACTGTACGTAACATACGTAATAGCGACAGTGGAGATGAATACGTTGTGGTGCCCTCGGTAATGTTCAGTGTCAAGGAGGCCAAAGTTCGATGGACTATGGTACGCATCCTCCACCATGAGACACAAAACATGATAGACTCAGGCCCTGAAATAAACGTTATAAGTGAAAGCACTTATGAGAAACTACAGGAAACACCGGAGCTTGAATGCATAACAAAGAAGTACTGTGGTTATGGGCCTGAGGGGGAGAGAACCGAAATACCCATGAAAGGCACTTTCATGTGCATGGTCCAGGCTCCAGCGACCAAGAGGGGGAGAGAACCGAAATACCCATGAAAGGCACTTTCATGTGCATGGTCCAGGCTCCAGCGACCAAGAGGCAGACACTCACCAAATAATAATAACGTAAAACATAAAAATGAAGCATTGAGCTAAAGGTGGATGAAGGGGAGGCTGGTGGGCAGTTTTAAAACTCAGCAAAAAACGAAACGTCCATACAGGCCAAACACAAACTGAAGACTGGCAAGAATGTGACCAGTCACGAAAACCTTTGTCTTGAGCTATTTTTTAGAAAGGGGTATGAATCCAGGCTAAGCTGTGCACAAACACCCATTTAGGAAATCCCAAATGGTCCCATTTATGCACAACAAAACATAGTATAGATTTAAAATATTTAAAAATGAGCGAAAAGAAAAGCGAGAGCTCCAATTGTGATGGCCTCTGGTATAGACTGCGAAGTGTAGCCAAACCTTGAACGTGTGGCACTGGGCTGAGGTCCTGCCAGCTGTTCGGGGCTTCCTGCGGCTGCACTAGGTGCTTGCAGACCGAAATGGGTATACGCTGCAGCTAGCGTGAAGTCCTGCTGCAACGGGGCTTTGACATTTAGCAAATCCAGGCGATTTGACAGCTCCATGACAGGTCATGAATGAGCCTCAGAGTGGATGGAATTCCGCTTATACGGCAGGAAACTGTCACTTACAAGCGGAGAAGAGACACGTGGAGGTGGCGGGGACATCGTGGCGTTGTTTAGGCGCTGTTCAAAGGACTGCATCTTCCCTTGTATGGCGGCGAGAGAGTCCAGAATGTTGGAAAGCACGTCTTCCACATCATCCAGTTGCCTGGGGCGGCCATTTTGGATGACTTCACCGTGCGAGGGATTATGGGTAGGTCGGGCGTTGAGTGGTGCATTCTGGGTATTCGTGGAGCGGGTCTTTCCTTGCGCTCCGACACAGCATGGTGTGGACGAGATGGCGAGGCACTGCGGAGCATGCCAATCAATATCGAGCGCCGGGCATGTCGAGGAACAGCCAAGCCTTGAAGTTTGCATTCATCCCATAGGCGCTGGAGCGTCCAGTTTACCAAAAGTTGTGGATCGAACGGCACTGTCCTAGGAGCGCGTGGTCTGCCTTGGCCTCTGGAGCGTGTTGGGGCCATGTTGACTAACGCCGGCAAGCACGAGAAAAGAAACGCAAACTTGCCGAAGTGCAGGATAACTTTAAAAGCGCTCTAAAGGCACTGTTAGATGACGCACAGTGCACCGACTGAATGGAATGAGTGAGTAGCCCAAGTGTTGTAGAGCAGAGTGAATAAAAGTCAGTTTTAAAACTCAGCAAAAAACGAAACGTCCATACAGGCCAAACACAAACTGAAGACTGGCAAGAATGTGACCAGTCACGAAAACCTTTGTCTTGAGCTATTTTTAGAAAGGGGTATGAATCCCGGCTAAGCTGTGCACAAACACCCATTTAGGAAATCCCAAATGGTCCCATAAAAAAGTTTGACACATATATTTTACCAGTCCTTGAATATAATTGTGAACTATGGTCCAGTCACAAACCTGTTAATAACCTAGAAAAGGTACAATTAGGATATCTGAAAAATATGCTGGGAGTTAGGAGACAGACCTCATCACAAGCAGTGTATAGTGAGACAGGCAGATTCCCATTACATATGTGGCAACAGTTCAGAATAATCAACTACTGAATTAAACTGGAAAAACTGCCAGCTAATAATATTCTTAAAATGCAGTAAACATGAAATTGAAGATGAAAAACATTGTCTCATAGTATGTCCGCATAATAAACTTAGTCGTGAGGAACTCCTTAAAGTAGCTAATGATTACATAGATAATTTTGAGCAACTAAACAATGAAGATAGATTTAAGACCATCATGAAATCAAGAGAGCCTGAGTTGTTAAAATCCCTTGGAAAATTTCTGGTAAATGTATGCTTAATAAACGTTTGAGTCATCATCCATCGTCTGGCATTAAACATGTTGACCATCATTCTGAGAGTCTCTGCATTATGAACATTTGTATACCATATCTTTGATCTTGTATATTTTTACATACATGTATATACGTTCCTTTTAATTACCTATGTGTTAGATCATTTGTTATGGATAATGCTGTACGATTTATATATATAGATATAACAAGATTGAACTTCACATTGAAAAGTGTATATTATTATGTTGCTATTGTATTGTAACAAATCTTTATCGTAGCTGGAACCTAGTTTTATTTACTGCTTTTCTATTATTCTTTAATTGTTATTGTATGTCATTTACTTTGTATTTTCTGTTTACATTGTGACACATATGTCTTGAATGACATGAAGCCATCGAATAAAAGATATATATATATATATATATATATATATATAGTATTTAGTAGGGCTGGCCGACTGGTAGATGGCCTGTGCCTGAAACTTATGGTTTGCATCTAACTTTAAATCCTTTCAATTAGTGTATTGTCACTGCTACTATATAAAATATGTAGAAAACTACGGGTGACGAAGCGACCAATTTTGGGTGATGAATCGACTTTTTTAAAGTGACGAATGGACCCGTTTTGGGGGGGGGGGGGGGGGGGGGGACGAAGCGCACAGTGACGAATCGACTAGAAAGGATCAACGAACATTCAAAGGCAAATACACCTCTAATTTACCACGACGGGGGCAAGTCAACTCGCCCAAATATTTTTCGCCCATATTTAACTCGCCACAAAACCAACTCACCCAATACAAAACTCGCCAAGACATTGTTTTATCCCCCATATTTAACTCCTCAAATACACATGCAATGACATGCTGTGAGCAGTTGTTATTATGCAATGTTGCATAAGGGCCATATGGCAAAGTTAAAGAGCTGTCAAATTTAAATGGATTCCACATTTATTACTCTTTTGAAATATGTTGCTGAGTCTTCCATGATTAAGTACTGACCTGAAAAACAGGTCTTCATGAACAATATTATTTTGTGTGTGTGTTTTTAGCAGGTAATTTGCTGGTCCTGCATCCTGTGTTAAAGTTGTATTCAATGTTTCACATATTAAGCATAATCACATGCTTTGGGGGAGAGTATCACATTGCTGGACCTAGAACTCAGCTTATATGACCAGCTACCAGAGGCAGGCATAATGATGAAATGATATGGCTTGATACTTTACTAATTTAGTATCTATACTATGGTGCATTGCAAATTTATTGCAGTACATTGCTTTTTGTGCCCCCATACTTCAGTATTTGTTGTGAACTTTTACATTTAGGGCAGAATTTATTTAAAAGTTATTTGCAAATTTGTTTTACAATATTCATATGGACCATTTATCTGTCTCTGTAGGCCTTTTTCTGTGTCTGAACAAAGTATCATGTCATCAGCATAAAGAAGGCGCCCTATTGCCTAGTTTAATTCCAGATTTACATATTTCCCTAAGTCTGATGGGTATTCTGTAGAGTTGTGGTCTCATCATACCCACCCCTGCAAAACGCCAATTCTGCCTTTCCATTTTACCCTACATTTTGCTACATATCAATAAGTAATTTTAACATTTTACCATTGACACCACGCTCTACTAATTTGTAATACAGAGCAGTCCTGTCGAATGCTTTCGTAAAATCCATGAAACATACCCAAAGTGGTTTACTTTGATATTTCTGCTTCATTATCATTGCATAGAGTATGAACAGGTTATCTGTGGTGCTGCAGCCCTGTTTGTAGCCAAACTGAGATGGGTCTTTGGTATCGAAAGCCATGTTTTTATAAGTTAGTCTATCGTTCAGTATAGATTCTGAAATCTTGCCTATCACTGACATTACTCTAATCTTTCTGTAATTAACCGCTAAGTTTATAGAATTTATAAGACCTTAAGCCCACCTCAGGCCAGTCCCCTTTCAAAAATGCTGTTAAACAGTATAAACAAAGTGTTAACCATATCAGGTGGGGCATTTTTAAGAAATTCACCAACTATACCATCATTACTAGACAATATACTATATAGAAAATAAAATAAACATAAGGGATGAACAAGCAGGAGGCCGGAAAGGAAGATCTGCAGTAGAACATGTAGCAATATTACATACAGAAATCGACAACAAAAAAACCCCCCAAAAAAAACATCACATTCCTAGATGTAACAAAAAGCATATGACAAAGCATGGATCAAAGCAATTATGTATTAACTAGAAAAAACAGGAGTAGACGATAGAACATGGCAAATTATAGACCAACTTAACAAAGACCTAACAGCAGCCATACCAACCAAGTACGGTCCAACAAGAAAAATAACAATAAAAGACAGCATAACACAAGGAGGGGTACTATCAGTAATCCAAATACACCACACTTATGGATGAAATAAACAAAGAAGCAAAGAAACTAGATATTGGAATGAAAGTCCCCAATAGCAACAACAGAATAAACATACTATTATGGAAGGATGATGTAGCAATAATAACTGACAAAATGGGAGACAGGAAAACCTTGCTCAATATAACAAAAGAGGTAGCAGGAAAATATCATAGAAATCGCCTTCGGCAAAGAGAAATCAAAAATCTTAAAATAGGAAAAAAAAGCAGAAATGACAACAAATCCTGAACCAACGCTAGGGGAAATGAAAATATAATATACATTAACCTACAAAAACCTAGGATTGGAACCCCACGACCTTCAGATTCGTACACCATGTTTGTAGCAACTTAAAATATAGCCAACTGAGCTAAAGGAAATTTCCCACCAGCCAGGTGGCTAGTAGGCTAGGTACGTGGTTGCTGTAGGAATCTTTACTATATGACAGTAACTACCCCCAAAGAAATAAAATGACATAATTTAAATATATTACCTAGCCATGAGATATTCACTATATCTGGGTTACAGACCTGTAGTAATTAATCATTGGACTTTGTGACTCTTGAGATGGATGAACTTTGGTTTAATGTGACGGCAAGTGAATTAAAAGTTGGTTATTGTCATAGAAGAAATATATATATAATAGAAGATTATATATATCATCTGAAGTAGTTTTGAGGGCCTAGGAAGGTTGCTTAATGCTTATACATCTAAATCTTTTCACAAGAGTAGCCTGTATGATGCTTGATGGTTATAAGCCCTGTGCAAGAACAATATCACTCGTTCTTTTTGCTCTTCTTTTGCAGCATAAAGAGTTCAGCAAGAAAATACACATTAGTTACTATTCCTAATATAAAAAATCACAGCATTGATGTTTCTCCCAATTTGATTTACAGGTCATTTTCTGTGCATTTACTGTTGAGCCAAGAGGAAGCTTCAAAGATGTACCAGAGCAGCAAGACAGTAAAACACTGGTTTATGTGACCCGTCCACTTTCAATGCTAGCTGCCAAAGACGGAGAAGAAATTGCCAAGATTGCATTACAAATAACAGGTAAAAGTCTGTCAGTCCTGAAAAATTGTCATTTTGTCTTTATTTGATGAATTTTTAGTTTGTCATTAGTTTTCACCCGCATGAAAATACCACTATTTGGGCCATCAACGATATTTTATGCAGTCAAATGACCCATCTACTTATGCAAATTAAATTGTGACAAGTACTTCTCCCTATATTTCTTTTGTTTTTCATATTACTGGCTCACAGTCCCTCACAACAACAATTACCACACCCTTCCGACCTTAAGTGTATGTCATGATCAGTAAAGGTTTCAATTCTCAACTATCTATCTAATCCATCAAATATAACACCATACTCCGATCAATATCAATGGGTTGGCACAGTAGCCATGCAGCCAGAAGCTACCGCCATGACATGGAGGAACTGAGCAGATCCAGATAGTTATCAGCCATTAGTTATCAACCATACTGCAATAAGGGCCACAAATTGAAACGGCCTTAGTATGAAACGGCCATGTTGTTCCTGAACGGCCATAAAAGTAAAAAAAAATATCACCAATAGCCCTGACGTAACAGAATACATGGTTTCAATACAACTTCTTTACTCTAGGTACAAAATTTCATGCCTACATTATAAAAAATAAGAGAGATATGGACATCTGAACTGGGAAACTCATGCTGTTGTGCTTTTCCACAAAAAATTTATAAAATTTCAAATTGCTGTATCTTCTAAACCATTGACACTGGAGACCTGAAATTTTTGATTTTTCCATTAATTATATAGTCCTACAAATGGTATTTTTTGCAGAATTTTTTGAGATGTTGACCTGGGAAGTTTGTCTGAATTCATATGGATTGACCCAATATAAGTTTAATATACATTCATAATATTGATTAATTTAGACAAATATGGTTTTTATAATGATATAGATATAATTGACACTATTTGGTAACTCAGGTGATATTGATACAAAATGGGAATCGTAGGCATGTATCTCCTAGCATCCTACGATAGTAATTATAGTTTCATTATCGGTATTTATATTGAATCAGTCCAAATTATGAAGTAGATATGTTAATGTTGGAATCATTATCACTTATCTAATATTGTTGTCATCATATCAATTGATATCTATTATATCATTCATATCTGATGCATGCAAATGAAATAACTCAAATTTCTCAATTCTCCCTCCTCACAAAAAAGAACTTCCTCCAAGGCTCCCAGTCACTATGCCAATATAAAAAACTTAAAATTTCAGACGTGTAGCCTTTGTATGTCCTTAGTATTTTTTAAATTTGGGGCTTGAATGAAGAACATTGATTCAGCTGATGCATTTGTGCTACTTGGTGACAGTCCCATAATGACTATGGTGATCATGATTAGTAGACTTTTTTCTATAACTGTATAACCACATTTTACCCCTAGTTCAACGAGTGCTTTTAAAGTCCATTTGCATTTATTTAGTTTTTAGAAAATATCAATGTATATGGTTTTAATAATGCATATGATTTTCTAGTGCATTGATAAATAGCAATTGTGTATTTATTGAATATTTGTATTAAGTAATTTTGAAGTACACAAGATGGATCTCTATTTCGCTTAAGCCCACAGACCTATTGTCACGCTATAATAGAGCGTGACAATGATTAGCAGTGCTATTTCCTCTATTCAAAAGCTGTTACGGCTGAGTTTGAGTATTCAAATGGTGTTTCCCGCCCTTCTGACCACGTGACCTCTCTCAGCTGTCCAAGCGAACGCACGCGTTTGGACGGCTTCGGTTGTTATGGTTGAGTTCCTACAAATTTGGGATTAGACTCAAGCAATCTCTGGATTTCCACAGGCCTTATGCAACAACAGATAAGCATTGTTTATTATTTTTTTGTTTATTTCAGAAACGATATCCTTTCTTCTAGACAGGGAAGTACACTATTTTTAGCCTGGATTTCCGGAGACTTAGTGCGATCTACTACATATACGACGATCACTCCTAGCACTGTCACTCGCTCATTTCGTTGCTTCAGTGACAGATAAGCTACTCTACAACATTGTACTTTGATTATTAGTTGCTTCCATCATGTCTGATAAGCAAACTAAGGTTGCTGCGACGTTGAAGGCAGGGAAAACTCTTCGCCTTTACCACTGCCTGTGCCGTCAGTTGCATCGGCCACTAGCACCATTACTACTGCTTCCCAGCTGCTGCCAATTGGTGAAGTTGCTAAAACTCCTTTTAGTAGGCCATTGGTGGTATCACTACCTACCATCTCCACTGGATGTTCACCGGATAGACAGGGAGTTACTTTCAAGTCCCCTGGTCTACAGATCCATGCTGTCCCACAATCTGAGAGTGATCTCGAACCATCTCCTTGAGGCCGACATGCTGGTTCTAGGAGGAGAGTAATGTTGGATGAGGCTACCCAATACCATAATCCCCGATCTCCACTCCACAGGACAGCCTCCCCAGCCAATCAGCGGTCATCAGTCTTTGAACATTTGGGCCCGATGTCGGAGACATCTGCCCTCTCGCCGGACAGATCTGTGGATGTGGACCTAGACAACAACCCAACGAAGTGACCAGGTGGTCTACACTGGTCAACCTGGGCATGATTCTGGTGGGGGAAGAACCACCACAACAGCAACAACCAAGTGGTTCTTCAGCAGACTTGCTGGCGGCATCAGAAGCTCCAGAAAAGCCAATGGTGACCTTACCACCATCCAGAGGAGTGACCGACTCGCTGTCCAGAGCGTTCCAGCACTACTCATCTGTTTCTAATGTGCAAAACTGCACACCGGAAAATCTGCCAAGCGAAGCCTCTACAACCAATCCCATCTCTAGGTTCGTAAAGAGTTTCAGCTTGAAGTACCATGGAGGAACCAACTTCCCTCTATCTGCTCAGTCCGCCAAGCCATCAGCAGAAGAGATTTCCTACCTCTGACCGGGTAGCGAACCCACGGTCCCAGTTTCCAAACTGGCCAACACAGAAGTGGCCCTCAGGAGGGCAGTAAGGACTCTCTTGACAAATTCAAATTAATAATTCAAATTAATAATTGATGAAGCAGTTAATGAATTTCAGTTTTGATAATTATAATAAATAAAGATGTCATATTATAAATCAAATTATATTCATTAAAATGTATTAATATCAATACACTGACATTTATTGAAATGTATTTATTTGAATGTCTTTAACTTCTATGTACTTGTTGTAATTGAATATTAAATCATAATTGATTAAGTGGTACGTACATTTCTAATATAATTTTTTCAAATATTATTGAAATATATTCAAAGATTAAAGTTAAAAATTATTCTGAATAAAAATCCATATTTATAGTAAAAATATCATTAAATTATTAATTTTTTATTTATTATAAGAATATTTATTATAAATATATTCAATATTCTTAATTAAATTAAATCTAAGAATTATTGAATAAAATATCAATTGATAAATATGATATCAGATTGAGGCCATGCAATGTTTTGTAATCATATTGAATCACTAGCATACTCTGATTGCCAGTAAACCTTCTGTGTCCTAAATCTATTGAAATCTGAATTATATATATATATATTAGTGAGTCAATTAGTTTTGATAATTATAAGAAATAAAAATGTCATATTATAAATCAAAGTATATTCATTAAAAATTTCTAAATTACCTATTGTTTAGATATTCTATTTTATTAATATTCAACTAATTTTTTTCAACTAAGTTTTGAAAGAAAAAGTATGATTATATAATAGACATTTTTATGAATAATAATCGATGTACATCATATTTATTAAAATCTTAATTATTAGTTAGCAATTAATCAATTACTTTTAATTAATAATTAATTATTATTTTTGTATTCTTATAATTTTATTAATAAATCAACTAATAGTTATAAAAATAATTTTTTTATAATCCATACGTAAATTGTTAATGAATGCTAAGTTATAAAAGGATTTTAGTAAATTGTATTGGATAGACTAATTAACAGCCAAATAACAGATGGTTAAAAAAATTAAAAAACCTACAGTAAGTTAAAATTAAATTGGTAGAAAGGAAAGTTGAAAGGTACATACATAAAGAGCCAAAACGCACACACTCAAGACCTTGGCATCTCTGTAATATGCAGGTCCCATTTTACAATATTAATGCTGAATGTCTCTGATTTCTTCAGTCAGCACACCAACTTCAAGGCCTTTACATAATAAACGATTTATACATTTTCAAAAGCATAAAAATACTTTTTATTCTCAAAGGCACCATGGCATAGTAATATGAGCGGATCAATATTTTAAATATTATGGCACAACAGAAACTCATCAATCCAACAATACTGCAGTGAATTATTAGTCTACACTTGTATCAATGCATAGTCATGATATGTTGTGAAGTTGCTTGAAAATTGCATCAGTCATATTTTATGAAATACTGATTGTTTATAAAATTAACAAAGGTTGATATCTAATATCATGCATTATCTGATCACAGCCAGTATACGGAAAGGATTTGATGCTTCAGAAAAGTCCTTCAACTTCTCCAGTGTCCAGGTTCAGGTCAATGTCATAGAAACAAGGTCGTGTAGGCAGACCAGGCATGGTGGGCATAGTACCGACCAAAGGGAAAATAAATCCCGCACCAGCACTAGCGCGCATGTCCCGAATCGGAAGTGTAAATCCTGTAGGAGCGCCTTTTAAGGTGGGATCATGAGACAAGGAGAGATGAGTCTTTGCCATGCAGATCGGCAAGTCATTGAAGCCCTGTAAAGTGTACAGACTCACTGTTACATGATGAAATGCTACACTTAGACATAATTTTAACGTCAACATTTGTAAATTAACATTTTTAAAGTAGTAATTGATCCCTTGATAACATGAATCTAAAGTTCATAATCTTAAATTCAGAAACGACAAATGAACGTAACAATGAAATTGAGGCTCACTTGTTTCTTGTACAGTTCCAGTCTTTCTTGTGCTTCTGGCTTCAGTTCTATTCCATCTGCTCCATAGATCTCCTTAGCAATTGTCTCAATCTTCTTTTCAAGTGGAAGCTGCAAAAATAAAATAGGATGACTGTGGAATTAAGATTCTGAATTTTACAAGAATTCCCTTAGTTCATTATGCCTAAGTCAAATTCGAAATTTTGCACAACTAGAACCACCAAAGTTAGCAGAACATTTAAATTCAAATTGCTTTTTTATATTTTTAAATCTTTGCAAGTCAAAATTCCAACTATACACTTTGGTTACATTCTATGCCTAGAATGTTACTTTATTGTACATGGTTAAACACTATTAAATCTATTATTGAAAACTTCACAATTATTTTCCTATCTATTTGTATTCAGTTATTTCAACTATCAGTATGTAATTAAGGAATCACAGGTTTATTTCCTTGCTCTGCCTAAATCAATATTATCAGTTTCATTGTTTGCCTCAGTAGAGTCCAATCTTACACATGTCCAGCTCATGATCAACTTATAATATAGTTGTAATTGGTAAAATCATGAATATTAATTAATTGTTGTTGAACTGTGGGCGATATGAGTTTCAAATCATTCCTTCATTCAAGTATCACTATCAAGGCAATCTTCGTGTCAACATATTATTGTCAAAGTATGTGTTACTTTATCATTAAGCAATATAGTCAATTTATTTTACTTTTTTTTTTTAGTGTTATTATCATGATTATTATCTTCAATTATATTAGTAGGTAATCCTCCTCATGTCCCATGTTTGGCATTCACTGGCTTTGAGTATAATGCAACGTGCATAATATGAATACAGGTCAAGTTGTTGACACATTTAGAAGGCCTGGTACATATTCGTTGACAAACCAACACGTATAAATTTGGGAGACACAAAGTCGTTGACAAACTTTTGACCACAACAACCAACTAGTTGACAGGTCATTACTATCTCGTTGACATATTAATGCAAACTCGTTGACAGCTAATTTGCCCAATGACCATTTTGTCGACAAACCAGACTCCGACCGCACCCTTGCAGGCACCTCGGCCGTTGGAAATTATGCTGCTGATTGCCCAAGTCACGTCAGTCCCTCCGAGACACATTTACTTGGTTAATAAAGCTTCCACATCAGTATACTTGCTACGAATACATTCGTATGAATGAGATCTCCAAGTATCTATGAAGATATTAACATAAAAACGGGAGAGGGGGGCAATGGGAGACCGACAGCCGTGAAACAACTTGTCAACGACTTGGTATAGCCATGAGAGTTTATCAATGAGATGATCGGCCGAGGGCGTTGATTGTCAACGAGTTTGCTGTCCTCGTGTCAACGGGTAGGTCGTCAACAAAATGGTTGTCAACGAATTGGCTGTCGTCGATTTCGCAAGTCGACAAATTGACTCGATACCGCATAATTTAGGAAATGGTATTAGTTGATTATGTGGCAATATGCATATGCAATCTAGAGTTAAATTATTCCTTTCTTTTTTATACGTACGGTCTCTTACACATGTTTGGCATTCATTTATTTATTCAGATTACCGGCTATTTACTAACGGTGTAATAAAACCTACACTCAAATAGTCATCTTGAGTCCTCATTTATGTAACAAAGCCAACACACTAGAATTAATCAGGTGTTCCATTTGAATTCAATTTAGGCAAGGTCTACTGTTCGTGCAGGAAAAACATTTTAAATGTGTCATAATCAAATTGCATAGATATTATAAATGTTATATTTTAATTATTAACATTGAGTCACACCAGTTCGAACTCACCTTCAAATCATAAAGGAACTTGAAGTTGCTCGGTTGCTGAGTTGCCTTAACGACAGCCTGAGCAAGGTCAACAGCTCCTGCTCCTCCCTTTGAATAGTGCTCGCAAATGACCGCATCAAATGCTCCATTCTCTTTGGCAATGCGCTGTACAGCCTTGAGCTCATTTTCGGTGTCAGTTCTGTAACAGACCAGGTTATTCAATTGATCACAAAAAGTTATGCACTTATCATACACTCTCAAAAGTAACTAGAATGCACATGGGATGTGCGGAGCTCTGCCTAGTGTAGCAAGGACACTGTTACTGCCCAGCTAGCAACGTCGCCGAGCGTGGGCTTCCTCCGATGGGAATTACCTTGATGACGTCATAAGGCAGTGTCGTGCAATGGTGAGACTAGGCACAACGTGAAGGATGGAAAGTGGCATAGCAAATTGCTGTGTGTAGGAGAATGAAGCGATGAAATGGAGTGAAAAGTAATAGTCTGCTGTAAAAGGAAAGTATGTAGCGTTAACGACGGCATTTAGCGAAAGACAGCGGCTAACTTGCGTATTTGTCTGGAAACGGTTTTGGCGGGAAAGGCGACATCAACCAGGAAGCAACATCTCACGAGACCACAGTGATAACAAAAGCTCTTCCCCCTCCGGGGGCAGAGCTAATACCATAATAATATTATTGATACTTACGCAAAAGAGTTGATCGCCACAACTACAGGGATGCCAAACTTGGTAGCATTTTGGATTTGTTTGTTCAAATTGCTGCAGCCTTTCTCAACCAGCTCAACATTCTGGAAAACAATGTAGACAAAACCACATTACAAACATTTGACGATGAAGATTATTGATTGCCACCATTCACCTGAAGATGTCAATAGGTTAAGGATAAGACGTTGGTAGTTAAAAACATCAAGTAATTTATATGTGATTTCACTTCAACTTATACTGGTCGTTAAGTTTGCGGCCACCAACTAAAATAATACATATAGCTGTTTGTCAATGACAGCACTTGCGGCCACCAAAACCAAAACAGCTATTGTCCAAACTTGATGATGATTTTGTACATATGTAAATAAATGTATGATACATGTACATATTCTATGTTTTGCATAAATTGTATATATCTAATATGTCCTGATTATGTTCACAAATTGTGCGCCACACACTTTGCCATGCTTGTTGAACTGGACATCTAGGTTTATCTAAACCTGCGCCCAGAATTAAACTATACTATACTTACTAAACTTCATCTGACAAACAGATTCAAACATAGGTAGAAGTCATCGTCGCCAAACATCAGAATTAGTCTATAAGTTCCACCTGATATTATCTCAATCAATTGAGTGCCAGATTTAACCCAAAAATTACCTCTTCAACATACTCCTTTGGCAGAGGTACGCCAGCTGTGACAGTCGGTCCCCCTCCATGCATCTTGAGCGCTCTGACTGTTGCTACAAGAACCACAGCATTGGGAATTAGTCCAGAATATCTGCATTTGATGTTGAAGAATTTCTCCATGCCTATGTCAGCTCCAAAACCAGCTTCAGTCACTGTGAAATAAATAAATTTGTTTATGATTAAATGCATTTTTTTGTATACTGCATTTTTCATTCGACGTTACCTATCTTCAACAAACAACCACAAACGCTATTGAGTTCTGTAATTTTCTACAAGAAGACTGATTGAACAAAAGGAACATTATCGGATTAAATGCATTTGTCATACAATTTATTAAAATGAATATTCATCATTTAATATACATACCTACATATCCACTGGGGCCCACCAGCTTCAGGGAAATCTTGTCGGCCAGAATGGAGGAATTTCCATGGGCAATGTTTGCGAAAGGACCAGCATGGACAAACACAGGGTTTCCTTCAATTGTCTGCATCAGATTTGGTCGAATGGCGTCCTTCATGAGGACGGCCAAAGCACCACTGACACCAAGGTCATTTGCTGTCACAGGGTTGCTTTTATTGTCGGAGCACACCACCATGTTGCCAAGTCGCTCCCTCATATCTGCCAGACCAGTTGTCAAAGCCAGAACAGCCATAATCTCACTAGCCACTGTGATATCAAACTGACACTAAAAACATGAAGATAAATATGTAATATCGTTAAAACACAGTTAATTGTTATGTAAGAAATGCTTCAGACACTCAGATATGATCAATGATTCATACCTGTCTGGTATATCCTTTCTCGGTAGCAGCCTGGCCAATTGTGATTTGCCTCAAGAACCGATCATTTGTATCCAGCACTACAAAAATAAAGAGGTTATGAAAGTACAATTCAAGTGAGCTTAGCCAAAATTCCACAAATGTCCACAAGAGAATTCCCACATTTCTTCGCTACTTTCCTTTAAATTTTCATTTAGTAGGATTAATTTTCATTCGTTTTGGCATCCGTGGTTATGACTCCTACCACCAATCTTTTAAAATGTATGTATTCTTGTATATAATTACCCCTCTGCCATGTGATGGTGTCTGGATTGATATCCAACCTCACAAAGCGGCTTATTTCTTCGTCTGTCAACTCAGCAGGGTCAATTTTGTTAATACCTAGTCTCTGAAAAAAACCACGCACATTTCGTTTAGTGACTTATTCTTTTATTTTCGAATCAATTCAAAATGTACAATCTTCAAAGTTAACACTAAAAAAAAAAACAAAAAAAAACCTGTAGACGGTTCAACTGTATTTTTGAGAAGCTTCGTTTTCCTTTTTTTTCTGGAACCAGTCTTCCCCACAACGCCATGTCTGTTTGCGTAGCCTCATGAAACCGTCTAGCTTCAATGGCAGCTGCCATCAGATTATTTGCAGCAGTGATGGCATGGATGTCTCCAGTAAGATGAAGATTGAACTCATCCATTGGAATGACTTGAGAGTACCCGCCCCCTGCAGCGCCCCCTGTAAATTAAAATGCAAACCCTTGAACTTCATAACTAAGCTCGCTTCCAAGTATTAAAGCATAACATAGCAAACGTACGTCAAACACACCTAACAGCATGTACCCAGCCATGTAAAATTATATTACATATGTCCACAGTGGATAATGAATATCTTCATGGGCTTAGACATTTTATTCAACAATAGAGACAATATGACAAAGAAATTTCTCTAATGTAGGTACACCCTTGCAAGACCTTTTAAGGTTAGTTGCAACTATTGAGTGGCCCTTCCATGGGTTGAAAAAATACAGTTCAGCATGTATGGATACATGGATTTGTGATGCTTTTTATCAATGATAGTTGTCCGGGGCAACAAATGAATTTGTGCAGCAACAGTCACAGTCTTCATATTAGTATATATATATATCATTGCGCTGACCTCTGAAATGGCGAAAGGGGGTGTCCATGGGCTGGGTCAATGAGTGGAATCTTCAGAGCAACATTGCGCTGACCTCTGAGATTGTCATCATGGGGTGTTTGAATTGAAAGGTTCCCTGTCTAGTGGAAGGGGGGCACCAATACTGAATTAACATTATGAAAAAACTCTATTTAGAAAGTTGCCTAATGCCTTTAGCACTTCGGGATTCTTACATGACAATAGGGCTTGGAATTGTTGAGATTTTTCTAGGTCATGAAAATTAGGTATACTATCTGTTGCTATATTAAGTAATTCTAGCCTTGGTATTTCATTTTTATTACATGTCAGTAAGCAGTGAGATTCATCTTCTATTTCACCACTGTCACAATATTCACATATTCTCTCATGCAAAGGAATTTTTGGGGATTCATGTCTACCAGTTTCAATTTTAAGATTGTGGGAGCTAACTCTGAATCTTGCTATATTACTGTATGTTTTTTTGGGCAGATTTAACAGTAGGTATGGCTCAATGCAGTAGCTGGTTTTAAATGTTTTTTATAGGTCCTAAGTTTAGGTTGGGCGTTTGTGTCATTTATTTCATGAAGAATTCTATCCTTTTCATTGTCATAAAGTACTAGTTTTATCTTATTTGTCAGTACGCTGGGTTCTAGAGCTTGCCAATTAATTATGTTTGCTTCAGAGATGATATGCTTTACTTTAGTGTACCAGTTTCTCTGACCATTTGTGTGTAATTTTTCTTGTATTTTCAAGCACTTATTTAATATTTCACTATTAGGCATTGTCTGAAGTCTTGCCCAGTAGTTTACTGTAGCAAGTTTTTGTCTGATGTGAAGTGTAAATCGTCCTGTTTCTGCATACACAGCTAAGGAAGGGGTTTGTTTTCGTACATTTAATACATTCTTCAGGTAACCTAATTGCACTTTCTCTATTTCAGAAATAGGGGAATTTTTTGACCATAGTACACTATTATATTCTAGAATGGGAAGTATATAACTGTCAAACATTTTTATGGCAAGCAAAGGGGGTATATGACCCAATGCTGGTTTAAGTTTACTTCGTAGAGCAAAGAGAGCCTTTTGGGCTTGGGTTATTAAGTGACTTGTCACCTTGTGATGTATGCGTTTATGGTTATTTGTGATGATGTGGCCTAGGTATTTATATGTGTCTACATTTTCTATACTCTGAGTGTTATATATGAAATTAATAGAGCTTTTCGTACCAATTCATATTAGTCTTAACACATCACAAACCTTTGATGCCAAAAGTGGGCCCCTGAGATGGCTGACGAACACAAGCAAACACATTTCTATTAAGGTGAGAACCAAGAGCTTGAGTAAGACCAATTGTCGTTGTGCTCTTTCCCTCTCCTAGAGGGGTTGGGGTGATCCTACAAATAATCAAGAGATTGTTAAGTATGTCGTACTAAGCTTATAGTCATCAATAGCTCATTACATATGAACAAGTAGACCATCTAGTAGTTCGTACTGACTGCTTCAAATTCTGGCATATTTTGTGCAAGATATTGTACATAAAAATGATTATACTCCACTTAGATAGTTTTCATATTGTTCTGAACGGGATATAACCAACAAAAATGTTAGTTAACTCCCTTCTATTCGCGATATAATATTAAACATTCACTCTTTTCACTTATATGGTTTGGAATCCACATTATTACAAGAAACACATTCAATATGACTCACCCAGTGACAACAACGTATTTTCCGTTTTGTACATCTTGCAAACGTTCAAGCACGGAGAGGGAAACCTTTGCTTTTTTCTTGCCATACAAGTCCACTTCTGAGGGCAGCAAGCCAACCTCCGATGCCAACAGCGCAATGTCTTTTGGGGTTTGGCTCAGGGCAATCTCAATGTCACTGCAAAGTCAACATTATTCAAGGTCTCTGAAAGACTGTCTTACATTCAGTGACTCCAAGTAAGACACTGATGCAAAGTCTGCATTGAAAATTCATTTTGATTACATGAAGGTAACTTTCTGTCTACTATATGAATTGAGCAACAGTGAAGTACACAAAAACATTTCAGTCTTACCTGGGTACTGGGTCTTTCAGGTTGAGCGGCAGGTTAGTAATTTTCCATTGACCACCCTAAAATCATCAAAATAATCCTCAGTAAAACTATTTTAGAAGAACATACTTATTTCAAATAGCAGTTTCACAATGGACCAAATAATGCAAATTCAAGACAGTTAGTTAAATACTGATTTACAGCCTGCTATAACCTTTTAATTTACAACTAATACAAGATAGCCAACTTCATAAGAGACTTTGAAACATGCATAAAAAAATCGATGTCGGTCCAAACAACCAAATGACAGGGTTGAAGAAACAGGAATGCTAGTGAGTGCCAAAGAGACGAGTTGAAATTAAGCTTCTAATTACGAAAACCTTCCATTTACCAGATACCAACAATTTCGCATCTCTAATTATGCAACCTCACTAATTGGGGCTGATTGGATAACAAGCCTTCACTCCAAGTCAGAGGACCCTAATTGCAGCTGTGTCATTTTGCACCTCAATTGCTGGACAACTTTGCCCCCTCAGTCGCTGCACCTCTTTTTGAGTCAGACTTACATAGATAGTATCTATTTCATGCATGCAAAGTATAATAAGGCAATAAATACATACAGTAGAACCTTGCCATGAATAAAAAAATTTCCTATTAAATATACTGGGTCTTAATATTGAGGTGTTCTTAAACTGAATGGTTTTTGTTGTGGTCCTCATAGAGGTAGTCTTAGTTATTGTATTATAGTGAGGGAGTCTTATTTGTGAGGTGGTCGTCCAAATGAGGTGGTCTTTATGGTGAGATGTTCTTAGTATTAAAGTGGTATTTATAGCGAACAGACCTGTGAATATGCTGTATATAATTATTTCAAATATGTCAAACTTTGTCAGAATTTATATGATAACAGCCCACTCCTTTGCAAACAATTCCATTTTATTATTTTATCAGTCCCTTGTTTTGTATAATTACGTTCAACAACATTTAGAAGAACCTAATTAAAATCAGTTGGGTTGAAGAGACTTTTATATGGAGACTTGTCTCATGAAAAGTGCTTTTAACAGCTTTATATATAATTAACTTTCATGGAACTATCCACCAATATGCAACTTTAAACTTGGGTTCAATGGTCAATTCTGATCTGACTTTTATGTAACAAATACCATTAGAAAGCTGAATATCTCCAGATTTTGATTCCAAATGAAACCCGACACATTTGTGGTTATCAGTATTAAAAAACAGTTTTAGGCATAGCAGGCCTGTAACTCTGGCTGCTGGATAGTTGTTTGAGCATCCATGTTTGTAGTGCCGTATCTCTGCTTGTGTATTACTTACAATCTTAGTTAATACTTTATTAAAACAAGAAAGTATTATTCTTTGCAGGTTTTAAATCATAAGTCTCTACAATTATTATATTTTCATGACGGCGAGTTGAAAATGGCGAAAAATGCAACGCTAAAATTCCGTCACTGCCTTGTCATGTTACAGCTGTCATGTTAAAATTTTTCACTTTTTCAGGTTATAATTAACGGATTTTCATGATTTAAAGACTGGAATGTTGCATTTTTTTGTGTACATTCTATTACAAATGTTATCCTTCCAAATCTTATGAAAATAACTAGCTAGGTTTTTAGCTGAGGTCAAGGTGACACTTTAATTGCTCAGCGCAATTATGACCTGGTAGGTTTATGGCAGCAATTGTGGGGAGCTGGGCCTGCCAGGGAGTAGGTGGTAATTGAACTTCTCATATTGCGCTGTGCGAAATTGTTGATTCAAACCCGAGTTTGCCTATATGAAACTCGGGTTTCTAGTAAATGGAGGGGTTTGGTCATGAATAACTAATGAAAGACATTGTGCGGAGCTCTGCCCATAGGATTAGAAAACTGTGATCCCTAGTGGGATCAAAATTGCAAGGTTCCCCGCCACTTTGGCTGTCAAGTGTATACTAGCGGTGAACTTCGTTGAGCGTGGGCTTCCCCCAATGGGAATTCCCTTGATGACGTCATACACCGCTCTCGCGCTATGGCGAGACTACGCAGCAGTGGAAAGGCCACAGGCTGGCAGAAAATGTGTTTTGTAGGATAATGGAGCCACGAAACACGCTGAACAGCAATAGCAGCCTGTACAAGGGGAATATGTAGCGTTAAAGCAAGGGATGTAGCGGAAGACGGCATGTAAGTTCTGTTATCACAGGACAAATGTTTTTGTGGGTAGGCGACGTCATCTCGCGAGATCGATGTACTAACAAAAGCTATGCCCCACTCCGTGGGGCAGAGCTAATACATGTGACAAATGTTAGGCTAAAGAAAAAAAACTACAAACTAAAATTGTTAACCAGTGCGGGAAGTTAAGTCAGAAATATTATAATTTATAACCCACCATATCAGCCTGTTCAGAAACAAAAACAAGATTTTGTGAAAAAAAATTTGCAACAAATTGACAGCTTAAGCACACAAATGGGTAGAATCATCATTCCATTGGTAATATTATATTATACTCTATCATGTCAAAAACTATGATACAACATGAATGTTTGATGGAACTTGGGTGGCTGTGAATCTTAAACAACTAAACTCAGATAGTATCCCGAGAGAAACAATGAGACCACGCTCACCACATCTGAGAGTGTCCTGCATGCACTGTCCAGTGTATTTTTCAGCAACATGGCAACCGTCATGGGTCCCACACCCCCAGGAACTGGTGTGATCCATGAAGCTCTCTCCTTGGCTGCTGCATATTCTACGTCTCCTACGAGCCGCCTTCCTGACTTCCTGGTCGCATCTGTAGCAAAAATTATGGGATAAAATGTACATATGTATAGCGAATCCAAATTTATGACCATATTTTGCAAACTTTGTTGCCATGCCTATGACTTCAAATGCTTGAAATCAATGCATGACCTCACAAACAGGTGATGGAGATTTTAATTTTCAAGGCAAGAACACAATTTATTTCTTCTTTTTTCGCTAGGGACTTCCACCCCAAAATCCCACTAAAAAAAAACAAATGTTACTAAGCTGCACAAATGCTATTTTAATTGAGTAGAACTTCAAAACTTGGTAGATCTACTTGGAGTGCAAATGGATTATGTCCTACAAATTCAGAAATATTTCATGCCTGAAATAAACATTAAAGCTCGACCAATTTGTATCATACTTTGGGTTTAGAACAGTGTAGTGGGCCCAAATTTATGCCATATTTGGTTGGCATGGAATACAGACTATATTGCTTTTTTGACCAGTGACTTGGACGATTTACTATTAACTGATAAAATAGAAAGCTTACTCTCATGTCAAATTTCATGAAATATGACTGAAATTACCTGCAATTGAGTTGATTCCGCAGTCAATAACCACAGCACCAGGTTTGACCCAAGCGCCTTTCACCATCTCTGTCTGCCCAGTGGCAACTACCAGAATGTCAGCCTCTCCGACCAATTGTTCAAGGTTCACGGTGCGAGAGTGGGCCAGGGTGACTGTCGCGTGGTGCCAGGTCAGCAGATTGCTCATGGGCATTCCAACGATCTTGCTGCGGCCGACGACCAACGCCCTTTTCCCCTTGACCTCCATACCTGCGAGTAGCCATATATATGAAAATGCTAGGTTAGAAAATTAGGAATTTATTTTTGTCAATATCTAACAGCAACAATAAGTATCCCTGAGCAATTACGCTGCACAGCATTAAAGAGAATTAAATGGTAGCTCATTTCACGACATAAATCAAGTTCAATTTGCACCATGACCCTCGACATTATTTCAGAAGACGTCCACAAGATGAGGCATTGGCAACCATAGACGCATCAAATAAATGTACATTAAAGTGGTGTAAACTTCTCTAAACATTCACTTTCTTACTCCCTCCACTACAGCGAGTTGCCACCACACCAAAGTGTTTCGCCAGACCTTACCAGTTTTCTTAATGAGTTCAAAACAGCCACGTGGGGTGCATGGTACAATGCAGTCATTAAGCTCTCCTCGACACAGCTTGGCAGAATTGTCAGCATGCAGGCTGTAAAATAATAAAGAAAATACAACTCATGTAAATACTTCGGTGCAATATTAGAACAAAAGTCTTCTGACGAGCAGTAAAACCACACCGCTGAAATCTCAATCAAGCTATCACTCACCCATCAACATCTTTCCTTGCTGTGATTGTGTTGAGCACTGTCTCAGTGTCAATCTCATTGTCGCTCTGAAGAGGCAACTGTGCGAGGCAAAAATTCATACATCATTAACTTTTGACCATTTCATTATGGCAATAAAGATTATCGCTATCGTTAATTCATTCTTGATAGTTCACAACAAAGCAAAATACATCGCTCAGGTTCAGCATACAATGACTACAGCCAG
Organism: Alitta virens; assembly: GCA_932294295.1. Taxonomy (NCBI): domain Eukaryota; kingdom Metazoa; phylum Annelida; class Polychaeta; order Phyllodocida; family Nereididae; genus Alitta; species Alitta virens. The sequence continues at coordinate 31,706,641 of OW028577.1, read as the reverse complement.
CTGTATCGCTTTCAAATGCAGTTGTAATATTTGTGATATGAAGTTTCAGTTAACCTAGTGCATTTTACTTTGTTATTTTATTACTGTATTACTGTTTTTATTGTTGATTGACGCTCAACTGCAATTTGAAATAAAATTTTACCTTACCTTGTCTTTCATCTTCCGGAAAATTGTGAATGACACAAGTTTATAAATGACACTGCATTTTTCAAAACAATTAAAGATAACAAAGAGTAATAATACTTAGTATCAATATTCACAATTTAAAAAAAAATCATATCAGTCCTCGGAAGTGTGGCTATAATACGAACAGACTATGAACAGTAACACAAACCTGCACTATCATTCCATCCACACGGTAGTCGGAATTGAGTTTGTTGATCAGTGAAACTAGCTGGAAAAGACATAGATGAGTATTATGACTCAGACACACTAGCCACAAAATATTGTGACACCATTAATTATAATCAAGTCCAGTAAAACCTCATGTTGGGTCGTGGTGCATGGCAGCTTAACATGTTGAGCAGCAATTCCAACTTCTTTAGCGGCCTTCAACTTCTGCCCAATGTAGACATTCGAGTCCTCCCTGTCACCAACCTAATTTATCAAAGAAAGCATTATAACAGTAGTACGACATTAAGCAAATGTGGGTCTTTTAATTAAAACATTTAAAAGCAAGTTCTTGCATTAAAAGAAGGTCATACGACATAGCCTCTTTGAAGAAGTATAAAACAGTCATTTTCTTGCTTGCACTTGTGTGCTGATCATAATAGCTTTATCATGTTTATTAAGCTGCTTGCAAAAATTATCATTTTGCTTTAGTATCAAATTGCATCCTTACACCAAAAGGCCATAATTACTTATTAACTTATTATTGTTTTTATGATAACTTTATCATTGTTCATGCACAGGGGCATCAATACAGGGGGGGATGTATACCCCCCACTTTTTCATACCCACCCCTCCCCCCCCTGAAATTCACAAATGAAAATTACATTTTTTTTCTGCACACTTTGTTTTGAAACATTTGTACTTTGTATGTCTACAAGTTTATCTGTAAATATAGTTTGGCATCAATGATCCACCATTACTTAACCTGACAAGTGTCTGCGCGTTAACTGCGGTCACTCGTATGCGCAACATAAGTGGCCAATAGAGTGACCAGCAACCCACCACACACTTAATTATATAATTGTAAGCAATTTTAAAACTCAAATATAGCTGATATACCAGTCTGGTATCTTTTGTCATATATCGGAAATTTACCAATCCCTCTACCACTTGAGCTAAATGAAGTTCCCACTTGTCAAGCACTAGTAGTCGCACCGGGATCTTTACATGACACGCAACATAATATTGCATTGTCGTCCTCAAACATCTATTGTGTAACTTTGGGCTATTAGGTGCAGCCTGCAGCTATCCCTGTCTCAAACGACCACATTTGTCAATTCTCTTTGGTCACCACTTTAGACAGGTTTCACTGCACATCTCTATACCGTGCCCCATTAGGTTCATTACTAATCAAATTTACTAATCAAAAATTTCTTTGCCCTACCTGCACAATGGCAAGGCCTGGTTCAAAACTGGGATGCTTCACTTGGACCTCTTTGACCCCAGCAGCTATCTCATTGCGAATCTCTCTGAAAGTTACAAGGTCAGGTTATCAATGAGAAGTAACAAAAAATCATAACTGGTTATCATGGTTTTATACAATGTAGATATAGAGAATATCAGCTGAGAGTCTGAAAGTAATAATGCCATTGAAATCTGTTTCAAATCAACACAGCATGAATCAGCAGAAAAACAAAATATTAAAACAGTCAATTTGACATTGACAAATTATTGCATTAATATACTAAGTCAATGATTTAACATTTTCAACATAATACATCTTCTGTCCTTCCACGAAAAATAAAAGAAAGCTTTTTAAATGATATCAATTACATGCTATATTTTAAGAGTTTCCTGGTTTCAAAATTTTGGTTGGAAGTGAAATTTTTTTTCGTTGGGACGGCAACAATCGGGCATTCTCCATCTCGACAGCAACTTATTTCTTTTAGAGCAATGAAGAAAAAAGATGAGATCAGATTTCATAGTTTCACAATTTTGATAGAGAAGTCTTTTGTACTGATTTTGTCAATTCAGTCATTTTAAATAATTTGGTAATTGTCACTGATGTTAATGAAGAATGGTATGTATGGAAAACTGAGTATCTTAAAATATGTAACAAGCATTCACCTATCAGAGTTTGTACATTAAAAAACCACTTTAATCCTTGGATAAATAAGGAAATTTTACAACATGTATAAAAGAGACTATTTACATAAAAAAGCGGTTAAGTATTGTGACGAAATGTTAATGAATGAGTATAAAGCTGTTAAGTCAGATATACAATGGATGATTAATGAAAGCAAAAAATAAAGATTATAATATAATATCTATAATGCTGCAGCAAACCCATTACAGATCATCATTTTGAAGAACTGTCATGAATTCAGAATACTGGGGTGTCATTGTCAGTGCACTGTGCATCTGTATTATAATAATCGGTCTATGGTCAAAGTCTGCCAGGCTTGACAGTAGCCCCCAGGGCCGGATTTATAGGGGGACAAAAGGGGCAATTGCCCCGGGCCCCCTTCCCCAGAGGAGGCCCCCTTTCAGTTCAGTTGTAAAAAAAATATTTATACCCGGTAGCTTTTTATTGATATTGAATATTAAAAACAGATACATATACATACAGACTCACGTATGTCTTATTACTCCAATATTTTATCATGAGGCACATCCTCACATATATGTTTAATTATATAAAGTAATTAACATATATATATATATATATATATATATCAATATATGGTTTAAGTAAGAGTAGTAAGGGGTGCCTATATTAAATGTCTCTTGTTAACCCTCGAGAGTTGCACAAATGTTGCAGTATAATTGGTATAAAGGGGGCAAGCCAAGAAACTGTTATGTCACCTACCGACAAGTTCAAATGCGACACTTAAAAACAAAAAAATTATTCTAGATGCATTATCTGAAAATATGTTGCCTTACATGATTGTAGGGCAGTTTAGCTTCTGTTATAAGTGTTCGTTGTTTACAATGATTGTGCAGTTCTCAGGTTATGCCAAGCTAAGGTTATAATCAGATAATATTACAATTATGGTACAGATAGGGGCCAGCCCACATTGTCCTGGCCCTTCCTGGGTCTACACTCGGTGACAGAGAAATTCGCCACGACAACAAAATTCGCCACTTGAAATAAGCTGAAATAAACACTTATTAGCTGTCGGGGCTGGCAAAGAAATAAACAATTAGTTTCGTAACAAATCATTAACTTGCAAAGTGTATAATCATGTTTTAGGGGGATGGCGAATTTTACTGTCACCGAGTGTAAAACCGGCCCTGAGTAGCCCAGCTTGACAGTTGCACGTACATCCCATACGGGCAGTCACAGTGCACATTTGGCCATGACAGCTCATGTACTTACTTACAATACGTGCTAGAATGTTACTACAACTTATTTACTTACTGAGAAATTTCTTTGCCACTTAAAACCTGTGCCATGTCTGCTGTAACGTCAGCCTCAGTCCACTGATCATTGGCCTCGTGGCTCAATTTTCTTTCTAGGTCATGACCTATTTCACTAGCGCACTCTAGCGGTGGTAAAAAATAAATAAAAATAGCCTGCATAACAGCTAAACCCTCAGCGAAACCTACACAGCACGCTGAGACCATCCGACAGCCGGGTGGTCACGTAGGCGTATTTTCGCCACGACATCGAAATTCGCCACTTAGAATAAAGTGCAATAAACACTTGTTTGTTATAAGTCATGATCTTGCAAGGTGTATAATCATGTTTTACAGTGGCGAAACTCAATGTCGTGGCGAATTTCAATGTCTTCGCGTGCAACAATATGTTATTTTCATTCTTGGACAGAACTCTGACACTACTGCAGTGACTGCACCTATACATATTAAAACTTTGTCATAATATGTCTGAAATAGTGCAGTGGTGCATACATTTCAGGGCTTAACATTATTTCATAAAACTATCATGTATATGTTGTGTTTGTGCAACACTAGTTCTGTTGTTCGTGCCAATAACAATAGTTCAACTTTAAGTCTGTTTTCATGTTAGAGATATCAGTGATGAAATTATGTGTTCATAACAAATCTTAAGATTTATCTAGCCACTCAAATGTTTTAACTGGCATTCTACTACCATGCAGCCACCCAACTATCGACATGTCACATATATTTAACAGACACCCATTGTATAACTTAATCATTTGACATAAGGTATGTTTCATTTCCTATTTATACTATGTGATTAGTATTTTATTTAGATTACAATGTATTAGATTCTTATGTGAGGTTATTTATTTAGATTGTAGATTCAACTGTTGATGTTTGATAATTGGATTGTGTGTGGGCCAGCATTAGGCAATATTCATCTATCTTGTACATATTTGCATTGCCATACAGTATTTGATAGATACTTATTTCTGTCTTGTAATTTTTCCTTTTTGTTGTATTGTCTTAGATTTACAGGTCTGCTATTGGCAGAGTTAAAATAAACTGCACTAGAAACAACTACTTTGCCTTCGCATAGTTCAACAATGTATTTTGTACTGTATGTAATTTTAACCACAGGCCCAAATTACCGTTTGCCGACTTCGGCACCCGATCTATTATAATAACCTAAACATCATTTATGGCCCAAAGAAAGGTCTCCGACCCAAACAGGCACTGACGTCACGAATTTCCACATTTCGGCCAAGCAGAGAGCAGTTTTTCCTTCAGTCCTTCTACTGATGACGTCAGTGTCGAAGGGAGACGCATTCAACAAAAGTGTAAATTTAGTAAGGAATTCCCTCTCATAGCAGCACAGGAAGGCCTAAAACAACTTTTGATATGTGAACAACAGTTGTAAACTATATTTGGGACAATTCTGTGCTTTAACAGACTATGTCATGATGTATTTATCACAGAAAAACATCGACAAAGTGTGGGCATAAGTTGGGGGGCTGTATGGCCGATGGATACCTTTAGGATATATATAATACAGGCCACTGCGTTTTCGTCAGCTGAAATTGTGACATCAGTAATTTAGGCCTGTGTTTTAACCAAGGCACAATTCACTCGCCTTGGCCAGTCAAACAATCATGTAAGTTGAGCCCTACATTCATGCAGTTTTTGTATGGACTTTATCAGATAAAGCATTTCCTAATATAACTGTGAAGAAACATACACCTGGAGATAAATGATATTATTTTTAACATACTATTCCCTGAATGGGCTTATGTTCATAGTTAATTGCTGAGTCCATTCCAATTCGTGTGTGCGACTATTGAAGCAAACTAAAGCCTCTTTTAAGCCCCCATCTCACATAGCCGGTTTTGCCATAGTGAAGCCGTACTATGACGTAATGGTTATGCAACAGCTTTTTTCTCCGAGTTGGCGACGAATTCTGGTGGCAAAAAGGGTTCTACACACGGATGACTCGACGGGTTCTACGGGTGACTCGATGGGTTTTACGGGTGACTTGACGGGTTCTACGGGTGACTCGACGGGTTACGGCCAATTAGTGGATGAATTCCAGGAGAGACTCAACGGCTTCCAGGGGTGGACAGGTTCTACGAGTAACTTGACGGCTTCTACGAGTAACTCGACGGCTTCTACGAGTAACTTGACGGTTTCTACAAGTAACTCGACGTATACGTCGCCTGGTCCAATTTTAAAATATAACGACGGGAAAGTTGGCGAGTTAAAACTACTAGCCGTCGGCTTACCCGTACAACACGTCGAGCCTCTCCTGGAATTTGACGTTTTCCCCGTACATTTACCAAAAATATATATATAGGGGCTGCATCTCTTGCTCTTGATTAGGATGTTATTGGTACGTCATCAAACTCCACCACTGGGTTTTTTATGAACTAGGGGGTCTAAAAGGTGCTGCCATCTGTAGGAAGATAATTAATAATAATAAATGCCTCAAGGAGTTTTTAGTGAACTAGGATTGTTCACGGTGTCTCCACCTATGGGAAGATAATTAATATAAATTAAAAAGTGTCCCCAGGGGGTATTTCAAGAATTAGGGTTATGCAAGGTGCTTTTACCTGTGGGAATATAATTAATATTAAAAAAGGAGAAATTGGCCTCCTGCCATGAAAATAATAAAAATAATGAAACTACGGCACTTCTGAACAAGAAAAAACTATGGCAGTTCTGAACCCAAAAAAAAAATACGGCACTTCTGAACAAGAAAAACTACGACACTTCTGAAAATAGAAAAATACGGCAGGTCTGAATGAAAAAATATTATATACATTAAGCTGATCCGGGGACAGGAGAGTAATAAATATTTAAATGAAAGAGCATTTTTCAAAATTTAAAGTTTATAAAGCCATAGGGATTGTCCAATCAAACTTTAGGGCATTTCATGAGCTTTCATGCTATATACGGAATGGTATAAATATTTCTCCAAAAACCAGCAAAGCATCACTTGTCGTCTGAAGGACATCTCTACCATAAGCAGACCAGAGGATTATTTATTTAAGAATGTGGTAAGATGGATTATTATTGGTCTCCTGAAAAGCTTCTGGACTCTCACTTGACCACTTGTATAGGCTATTTGGAACACGCCATGTCTAAAAAGGACACTGACAATCTCTTTTTGGCTGATAATTATTTTGAAATTTTATGGTATGTAAAACAAACTCTCTATGAAGAGAGAAGAAGAAAGAAAACTGGCAGTCATCATGGCACTCGACTAACTCGACGGGTTACTTATGGAAGCCGTTGAATCACTCCTACTACTCGTCGACTTACCCCTAGTACCCCTCAACAAGCAAAAAAGGGATGGATAACTCGTCGACTTCGACGGGTAATCCGCCGACTTCGACGGGTAATCCGCCGAGTTGTACGGGTTAATGACAGTTTTTGGACACCCGGGAGTTTGCCACGGGTATGCCATGCAAGTCCCAAGAGTGACTCGACGGTTATCGCCGGGTATCGACGGGTAGCCATCGGGTTGGAGCCGGGAAGCGCATTGCGTAACCGTTAAGTCATACTACGGTTTACAACGGCAAAACCGCCTATGTGAGATGGGGGCTTTAGCAACGGCTCATGCCCCATTCTCCCCTGCCAATTTTTCATATATTCCCCTTAATATAAAAAATTAACTGATTTAATTGTCAAGTAATCCTGCCAAAAAGGCATCTCTATACTAGTTTAGACATGTTCTGACAAACATTTTAATGCATGTATGTACAGTAGTGTGAAATTTCTGTTCTGAAATGGAGGAATTTTTTTAATTTTTTTCTCTTAATAGTAAAATGCAAAACTGGGCTACACAGAGTGATACGAAAATAGACAACAGATTACCCTACCCTGGTCATAATTTCACATATCTATATATTGATGAACAGAAATTTGTATGAAATCAGATCAGGTACATTTTTAAATTTGTCCGTGTGTCTTTCATGAAACTGTAAAGCATTTAGTCAGATTCCGATTCAGAAGAAGCATAATTTGCAGTTAGTCATGAATTTATGACTTAGTGAAGTTAGCAGCATAATTTTGGCGGAGTCAGTCAGACCTTGAAATTCAACTGATTTATAGGTAGGTCTATTTGATATAGAGTTTTGAAACACTAAATATTTTCCATATTTTTCCCTATAAAAGATTCTCTAGTATTTACAGCTATTTTAGACATTATGACAAAGTTTAAAGCATGTAGGGTGTAGTAGTGTCAGAGTTCTAGGACCAACACAGTTTTGGTGTGCCATTAGATGTTGATATGGGCTATCTTTTGGTGCAAACAGCTTTTTGGCTCACCTCGTAGGCAAACAGACTATAAAGTTCAACAATTTTTGTAATTTTTCATTGTACGGTGGGATACCATATTGACAATGGACATGTGTTTAGGTAGAAATTTAAATGGTGATTGCTTTTAGTCTCTACTCATGATAGAAATCAACCCATACAATGTAATATGACATGCAATATATATATATATTTATTCGTACACTCATGGTACACAATTTACATTGTATCATTGAAATTAAATATCAGTTAATCTGTAATTATATTCATTACAGTTAGAATATAGTCTTTAGGAGAAGAGATTTGATCAATCAACAGTCTTGCTTCTCTGGGACTCAAAACACAAGTGTCACTGCCATCCCGTACATCACAATTGTTCCTTAATTACACTTGCTAGACAGATTTGCTTGTCGTGATTTGCACTTTTCGATGCATTTTTTAGTCATTGTCATGTTTAGGTCCTTAATGTCGCAATTGAGCAATTCGTTAAAGGTCATATAACAATTCACCAAATGTTCTATTCTCGTGTGAGAGACACCTTTTAAAATTAACGTTTCTGTTCAGGATTAAGTGAAGGTCACAGATCTTCTTCATCAGACATGCTACTAGGGAACAATGGATCCTATAGGTTAATTCCAAACCATTCTCATCGATTTACGCTGCACCACCTGTAGCTTTTTCATGCATTTGTCCAGTGGCAATAGTAAACATCCATAGAAACTTGAGCAATATAATTGAAATAACTCTGATTGCACAGCAGAAGGAATGCAACCAAATCTGCTTCTAAAGTAACTAAACTGCTTGTAAAAGTTCACAGTTACTCCCTCCAAGTCACACTGAGATGTTGGCTGATAGTCTATGGTCTAGATGACAGACAAACTCATTTTCTATAATTTCCAAACCACTAAATTTAAGAGTCTTTTTGGGTCCATCATTATTATGATGGATGACAACTGGCTCTTATATATTAAATAAGACATTATAATCCTCGGCAAACTGAGTACAAATATAAGCACAAAATAGCTGCCGGTCCCAAGGACCAACTGTGTGGGAAAGCTGCCAGTCCTTGAGCAAGCCTGGCGGTCCCTACCAGGCCATAACATTAGCCTTTCATTCAGACCTGCTGGTCACCAGGACCAGGAAGTCGTTAAACCTGTCGGTCCTGCCTTGAAGCTGCTGGTCAGGAAAAATAGCTGCCGGTCCCAAGGACCAACTGTGTGGGAAAGCTGCCAGTCTTTGAGCAAGGTCCCTACCAGACCATAACATTAGCCTTTCATTCAGACCTGCTGGTCACCAGGACCGGGAAGTCATCAAACCTGTCGGTCCTGCCTTGAAGCTGCTGGTCAGGACCGACGGTCTGGCCTTTATTTCGAACACTGGGTGAATGTCTATCAAAATCTGCATTAAAATCTCCACCAACTATCATAAGATCATGAGGGATATCTACTTGTAAGAACAGTACTTGATTCAGTAAATCAACTGTGGTGTGATATCCAGCACTTACATATCTGTCATCACAAGATAAATAAAGGTTGACGAGTAGGACAACATAGTCATTTGGTAGAATAACTTTGCAGCATGTAAAGTATGACTTCATATGGAATTGTCCATATTTCGCTGACATCACAGCAAAACACCCCGAAACGCGTTCCTGACTAATTGGCTATAATTAATGTGCAGCTGGTTTCGGCTTGCAGCGGCTCATCGCGGGTCCTTGCCCCTTGTCACGGATATCAGCTGGTGGGCTGCTGTGCATAGTGGTCAGAGGTCCATTGCCTTCATCAGTCACATGTGTTTCTTATCTGTGTCAGATTTCCATTTTATTCACATTCAGATAACTTGGAACCCAGGGGTGGGGTTCTATTAAGCACATAAATGGCACTGACCTTTACAATCAGAAGATAAAGAGACATGAAGTCATAAGTGTCTCAATTAGGGGAAGCTGTTTTTTTGTTTTGTTGTTTTTTCTATTTAAACACTGTATATTACGACATGCCTAAGCCTGTAAATTATTTTGATCCTCGATCTAAATTGGACAAGAATGTGATTGTTTTGCTTTGAAAAACTGTTAGTTTGGTTCTTGTTAAAATTAATATATTGAGTTGTTTTTCTTTTAATGTTATCAAATTGTTAAGCTGTCCACCCCCATGGCCCTGCATGGGTGGCGGTCATATAAGTGATTGTTCCGGGCCAGATCAAAGAAAATGCTCAGTTAGTTACTCTGAGTCAAAATAGTTATTTTCTAATTTTCTTATTATACACCAATGCCTCACTGTTTGTTGGGTTGCTTTAATTTTCTAGATCAAGAGCATATAAATCTTATTGCATTATGTTAAATAGATCAAGAGATATGAAAAATGACAATGCAACTAAAAACGTACTAGATTTAAATAGTGCTCAATCATACCTTGCAAACATATTGTGTCTATCTGTATCACTTGCTGTATATTAATGACTTTTTTTTAATAATTAAGAATTAAATCTTTCATGCAATTTTAATTCATCTTATGGAGTTGTGGGTCACATATGATGTTCATTTCTCTATTTTCATTTGACAGTAGGCCATACTTTTTAATGTTTCTCCATAAATTTCACATTTCAAAGATCTGAAATAATCCTCAAAAATAAGTTTCACATTCCTGAATTATTGTTTAATATTATAACACCGACTGACTGACTGATTTGACTGACTGCTGGATTAATAATGCTAGCACAGATTATTGAATAAGAGCTTGGTGCAGTCAATATTATGACTGACTGACTGCTGTATTAATAATGCCCAGCACAGATTATTATGACTGACTGACTGAGGTCAGTATTACCTGTTATTACCAAAGACAATATAGCATTACCTTCAGACTGTCAGTCAGCCTCTATCTGTGATGGGGAGGGGGTGCTACAGAAGGGGTGGCCTGATTAGGGCAAACTATTTCTAGGCACTCAGCAGTTGTTTGGTCAGGACTGACCTCATATTTCAATATAACTAGTACACATGGATTTACCATTAGATGGATGTCATGGGGATTATAGTAATCAGTCATATTGATTCAATCTCAAGTGAAGACTAGCAAGTAAGAAAAAATTGTATTTTTTGATCACAAATATTTTACTGTGTTATAGGTCACAACAAGTAGGCTACTCTCATGCCTAAAAATGGAGGGGGGGGGGATTGATTGATTGATTGCTTGATTGCTAGATTGATTGAATGCAGGAAACAGGTGTCAATTGCTTGTCACATGCTGTACATGACAAATTGAGTTATTTTATCATTCATTCATTCATTCATTCAGGTAGTAGGATATGCTACTATATCATTTGCTTGACAAGTCATAGATATAGCACAATCTTGTACTTTTCGGAATCCTTAGAAGTAGCTCTATCAAGCTACAGGGGATGCCATTTTTTCCCATGGCAACCAAGCTTGAAAACTTACCATAGCAACGAACCCAGGTTTTCAGTAAATGTTATATTTCTTTATATTTCTTTACCACTGGCACTGACAGACTCTATCCAAATTACCTAATCAAATCTTTTAACTACATGCTTTATGTTGGTTATGTGACCTTTAAGGTCAAAGGTCATTGTCATAGTGAGAATTGGGGTTAAATGTACAAATTTGGCCCTTTTTAACATAAAAACATTTTTAGATTCATTATGCGTATCACTTAATACCTGTTTCCATGCAAACAGGTATTCATCAGTAACTTGACATAGTCTAAATTTGTTCTGGATATTTAGGTTGTCTTGGTATCCATGGCAACCAGGTTCAAATGATCACAAACTAATTGATGTCCTTCACAACATAGACAAATGGGAAATCCCAAAAAGCCAGATATGCGATTACACTGTTCCTGCAGCTTTCTGTGATTTGTAATTTTTAATATAACCTACTTGCAGAATATTTTAGACAGGTGACCTTCAAGGTCAAAGGTCAAGGTCATGATAACAGTGAGGCTAAAAACAAAAATCTTGTCAATTTTTGCAGTAAAAGAAGACATTAAATCCTACCTAATACTACATTAATTGGCAGTTTTCAAATTGACATTGGTTTGTGAGAAATGTAGTCCTGGCTTGTTTTAAAAATGTAGTTTGAATAGGTAGCCATGGCAACCAGGCTAAAATTGTCACAAAAAAAATCAAGATGAATGACAATGTTGTCAAATTGAAGAGATTTTGGTGGCTGATAAGTAGTTTTCCAGGGCCAGCATGGTCTTGAATATTAGTTTTTTTTTATATCAGGGAACATTTCAATCATGTGACCATAAAGGTCAAAGGTCAAGGTCATGGAGACAACTAAGGTCAATGACCCATGTGCCACCATTTTGTGCCCTGCAGGAGTGAATAGAATCTAATGCTGTGTGCTAATTTGTGCAAGTGACATTTATATAAAGATCCCAACATGACTTATAATTGCTCAACATATATAATTTGTGAGATACAATTTCACAAGGCAAATATAGCTGTAAGCGTTCATATTTCTGTATTTGGTGTATACATGGGATTATTTTAGCCATGTGACTGTTGGGTCGAAGGTATAGGTCTCGGTAAAAACTGAGGTCAATAACCTTAAATCAGCCTATTTGCAATATGGAAATGAATATAATCTCATTTTACGTTGCACTGTTAATTTATGTAGAGATGTCAACATGACCAATGTTCCCTGAATGTATGATGGAAATAGCAGGTGATATATAATTTTAACTGGTATCCATGGCAACCAGGCAGGATTCACCACAAACAAAACTGAGGAAAAGGAACATGTTCGCAAATTTGCAGGATTTTGAATGGCTGTTAAGCAGTATAACAAGGTAATATAACAAGGCAAGCGTAGCCTCCAGGGGTTTTTTTTTCTGCATTTTATAACATGTGAATAACTCAGTCATGTAATCTTAAAGCCAAAAATGAATGATGAAAACTCAGATCAATGACCCTCAATCGATTTTTCTTCCCAACAGCAGTAAATTATATAACCTCTAAGCCAACCTTTTGTTCATGGCAAGTTTTCGGTCAATTGTTTTCCAAGTTTCATCATTGAGCCACCTTAAGTTTTTTTTTTCACTATGGAAATGTAGGTCTGGGCATCATATTTGTGGGATTATCCTCTATTGTTTTAAGTATATGTAAGAAATTGTTCTCCTTTGGTGGCGATTACAAGAAACATATTGGAAACATCTTTAATGAGTCTCTAATCTTAGTTATGTTGGTAAATACTCACTTTTTATGTATTCCTTGACCATGAAAACCCACATGTTGACACCAGACAGACAGACAGACATAATTTTTTTTTATTTATGCCATAAAAATCATAATAATACAATAACATAATTTTTATATAAATATTGGCTCAGGTGATGCCCATTTTGCCTAAGTGTAGGCGCTGCCATAAGCACCCTCTGTTTAAATCATAAACTACAAATTAATTTTACTGCCAAGAAAACAAAAAAAAAAATTACCAAAATGGTATTATCTTTATTAGTTTACGAGATTTGAAAAAAATAAGTATTTCTATTAATGGCATTCCTAATTTGCATATTATAGATACATTTTTCATCCAATAATGAAGAAAAGTGGTCAGAAAGGGTTCTAGTAGTGTTCTCAATTACTAATCATAATACTTTAATGAACCACACAAAATCTATAGGTTGAAACTTGAAAAAAAAATTGACCACAAAGTAAAATATGGGTGGTCAGTTTGATATGTAAATTAAGGGGTGAAGGACTAAAAATTCAGCTTGACAACAGCAAGATTTGAAATCAGCAGGTCCATTAACATAAGAACATAAATAATTTATGGTTTCATGAGAAGATAAGGAATTAGTCAGTGACTGATCTTCAAATAGGTAAAACTAAAAATGTTTATTATATCAATAATTTATTTATTGCCATGGCAACAATTTAGCACTGGTTGTTGTGGCAACATCGGTAGTTCCATGACACAGACAAATTCAGAAACCTGAAAAGATGCAACTTCAGACAATTGAAAATGTACCAAAACTAGCGAGGAATCCATGCAGGGACTTGTTTTTATGATTCCAACCAGCTTGCCATGTATTCCAGTAATATATATCAACTTACTTATTTTTGGAAAACAAACATAAGTCATGTTAGAATTATTATTATTATGTATTTACTGCGCCATATGCTTGAATTAACCTACTGAATAGAACATAATAAAATAATGTTCAGTTTCATTGCGCAAAATTGACTGAATGTGGTCACTGACCTTAGTTTTTACCATTACCTAGACCCTTGACGCCCTAATCACATGATTGAAATTAGCCCGTGCATGTGTGTATATGCTTAATACAGAAATGTGAAAGCTTAGACCTATGTCGGTCCTGTAGAAATGCATAACCGGCTGCAAAATATCACTTGTGCATTTCGAAACCTTCACTTCTGATTCTTCATTGACTAATTTTTTCAACAAAATAATCCTGTAGTACAAGCATTAAGGAAAAAATTTTTTTTCAGACCTCAATTCATTTGCATGATAAATGCCTTTGGTTGCGGCTGAAAGCTCTCAGGTGAGGAAAATTTGACTGTGCAGAAAAAGTTAAACATTTCCAAGAAAGTATTAAAAACTTCTTTTCACAAAATCTGAATTTTGATGTTTTTCTTGGAAAGCCAGCTTATGTGCAATAGTAATGTAATATGACCCAATAGCAGCAAGTTTTTTTTATATTTGCAACACACTGGTCACTTTAAAAAAAAGTGATGATTGCAGCTATCAACAAGCAGGTAATTTTCTTAGTTTTCTTTATGAGGAAACCAGCCTAGTTGCCATGGATACCACTTGACATTATATACCCATGGTATATTATGAGAGCATTGCTCATGTTAACATCTCTACATAAATTACAAGTCCAGAATAAAATGAGATTATATTCACTTCCATATTGAAAATGGTCTGATTTAAAGTCATTGACCTCAGTTTTTACCATGACCTAGACCTTCGACCCCACAGGCACATGACTAAAATAATCCCATGTATACACCAAATACAGAAATATGAAAGCTTACAGCTATATTGGCCTTGTCAAATTGCATAACAGGCTGCAAAATCTCGCAAAAGTGAGAACATCGTCATTTTCTTTAGTTTTGTTTATGATGAATCCAGTCTGGTTGCCATGTATCCCAGTTCAAATTATATATGTGGAGCAAGTATTGGTCATGTTGGGATCTTAATATAAATGTCACTTGCAGAAATTAGCACACAGCATTAGATTCTATTCACTCCTGTAGGGCACAAAATGACCTTAGTTGTCACCTGGACCTTGACCTTTGACTTTGATGGTCACATGATTGAAATATTCCCTGATATAAAAAACAAATATATTACAAAGTTTAAGACCATGCTGGCCCTAAAAACTACTTGTCAGCCACCAAAATCTCTCCAATTTGAGAACATTGTCATTCATCTTGATTTTGTTTGTGACAATTCTAGCCTGGTTGCCATGGCTACCAATTCAAACTATATTTGTAAAACAAGCTAGGACCACATTAAATTTCTCATGAACCAATGTCAATTTGAAAACTGCCAATTAATGTAGTATTAGGTAGGATTTAATGTCTTCTTTTACTGCAAAAATTGACAAGATTTTTGTTTTTAGCCTCACTTTTATCATGACCTTGACCTTTGACCTTGAAGGTCACCTGTCTAAAATATTCTGCAAGTAGGTTATATTAAAAATTACAAATCACAGAAAGCTGCAGGAACAGTGTAACCGCATATCTGGCTTTTTGGGATTTCCCATTTGTCTATGTTGTGAAGGACATCAATTTGTTTATGATCATTTGAACCTGGTTGCCATGGATACCAAGACAACCTAAATATCAAGAACAAATTTAGACTATGTCAAGTTACTGATGAATACCTGTTTGCATGGAAACAGGTATTAAGTGATATGCATGATGAATCTAAAAATGTTTTTATGTTAAAAAGGGCCAAATTTGTACATTTAACCCCAATTCTCACTATGACAATGACCTTTGACGTTAAAGGTCAAATAACCAACATAAAGCATGTAGTTAAAAGATTTGATTAGGTAACTTGGATGGAGTCTGTCAGTGCCAGTGGTAAAGAAATATAAAGAAAACTAAAATTTCCTGAAAACCTGGGTTTCGTTGCTATGGCAACAAATTTCAAGCTATGTTGCCATGGGAATAAATGGCATCCCCCCTAGCTCGATAGAGCTACTTCTGAGGATTCCGAAAAGTACAAGATTGTGCAGTGCCTATGATTTGTCAAGCAAGCCACTTTTTGTGACATAGTAGCGTATACTATAGTGTCTTTAGCCAGTATATAGTCAGTTGAGCCAGGGAGCCAATTATTAGTCAGTCAGTCACTTCTGTCCACTGACCTACATATCGATATGTAGGTCAGTGCTCCTGTCCCCAGGCTCCTGTCTATCTCTGTCTTTGCCGTTGCCATAGCAACCAATTGTCAAGGCTCTGTTAAGTTTACATTGTATCAATTTGCAACATTTTTATATAGATAGGTAGGAGGGGGCCGGTTATATACATCCCCTCCCCTGTATCGATGCCCCAGCCGATGAGTGTGGCAAGGGCAAGGGTGGTAACACTGGGTGAATACCTCAAACCCCAGCGGCCAAAACAGGGCTCTGTGCAATGCAATCTCCGGTTATGCCTGTCAGCTCTTCCTAGCAAGAACTCCTGTCAGGTCTGTCTATACCTCCCCATCCCAGGCACAGACAAGAGGAAGGTATACACGATTTATTATTTTTTTAACATATCACCTTGACATCTTGACACCTGGGTGTTGAATCTTGACACCTAGGCATTGCAAAATGACATGCTGAGACCAGGGTTTTAAGTCTTGACAACTTGGCATCTTTAAGTGGCAAATTAACATATTAACAACATGATATTTTAGAGCACGGATATTGAATCATTTTCCTTGAAAGTAATTTGCTTGTCCCACATGATATGGATTTGTACCTTATAAAACAGCTGTTCATCCATCAGAGCCACATTAGATTGATTTGCAGCTAAATTGCATGGCTTTCTTCACTTTATGATAAACATAAACATTTGACAAATGTTACTTGCACCATATTGCAGGAGAGTGCGTTTGAAAAAATATGTCCAGAATCCTGAAGCAACATATTTTGCTGCTCTGGATGGTGGCTTTGGTATCCTGGAGTTTCCTTATTTTAATCGGAGAATATTTGCCATGGCATACTGTTGGTAAGACAATTAGTTGTGTTCTGTTCTATATCACTTGCAGAAAACAGTATGTCAGACTACATCTTGCATGCTATCATTTCTCATGATCTCTGATAGATTCATCTTCTGAAAGAGATCTACTTACTAATTTGTTGCATATCATTCTCTACATATCATATACTCAACTGCAAAGAAACGCAACAGGTACAACTCAAATTCAAGTGTGACTCTATTATATCCCGTGGCTCGATGTTTTTGTTTATCACATAGTAGTAAGTTCAACAGACCATGACATTTCCCACATCCTACACAGGAAATCAAGTATTCGACTCATAGTCCATACAAAATGAGAGCAAAGCTAAAACTTCTGCTTTTAATGCTTTTATAGGCAGGTGTTAGCCCAGTTCGTCACACACCAGTAAATATTTAATTTTTAGGTAAAACAATTCTGATTTTGCAGGTAACATCAGAGTTCTATAACAATATTTCGGTGCAACCTTAACATTTTTTAACAGTAAACATTTACTGCAGCCTCAGAAATTCTGATGAGATTTTATGCAATACAAGGCCTGTTGGTTGTCCTCCAGAAGAAACTATAGCCTCTTTTACGGGTAACGTGGTCCTGTATTTTTCTACTGAAGCCAAAAATCCGTGTACATTAGGCCAAACTTTGCCGAGCCAGAACCATACGTTCACGAACATAAATGAAACGTAAAAATAAAATTCCTGAGGTACACACTTTAGAAATTTGTTTTTTGAACGTTTCATTCATGTTCGTGAACGTATGGTTCTGGC
Source organism: Alitta virens (assembly GCA_932294295.1). NCBI lineage: Eukaryota > Metazoa > Annelida > Polychaeta > Phyllodocida > Nereididae > Alitta > Alitta virens. The sequence continues at coordinate 31,688,830 of OW028577.1, read as the reverse complement.
TGGGTGGACAGTAAAATTCCAAAAAGAAATACGTGGTGCCTGCTATATTCAATATTTAAAGTATATATAACAATTAGCAATATCCAGTTTGTGATGCTTATAGAAAGAAGCTAATGCTTATTAAAAGGAGATAATGCTTATAGAAGCTAATGCTTATTGAAAGGCTTATGGCACATGTTTCATGTGCTCTTATTGCCCCCACTGGCTCAAATACCTGACACCTTATCTCTGCCATGTAATTACAGGTTTACATTTACAACAACACTTAACAATAACCGATTGCTTTGTTTCACACGTTCAGTGTCTTTGGTGCATTACATTCCAGCCAATGCCTCTTATGATGTCACAAATGACCCACCATCAGTCTTGATCAGCAGGAAGAAACGTGTGACCTCATACTGCAAAAAGCACCTTTCTGAGGACATCTTACATAACCCACTGAATCCAGCCTTGAATGGTGTTTTTGTTGCAGGTAAATAGACGTACAGTTTGTATCATATTCCAATGAAATGTGCTTGTCCAATCAGATCTCTTCATTCATACCATGTGACAGTCCAAAATTTTGATATATTCGACAGAAAAAGGTATATTGCCTTTGGGTAATTTGGTTCTTCTGCTCACTTACTAAGGGGCATTCACACTATCACCTATAAGAGTGTTTTACGAGTGTTCTACGAGTGGACATGAGTGAATGGCAAGTATATATATGGATGGACAGTGGCTACATATGGCTATGTATGGCTAGGTATAGCCAGGTAGGTACGTAGAACGTATGTAGAAAATATGTGGATCGCTCGCCGATGGACTCCCGAGCAAGTTACTAATACAAACAATTTACTCGTACAACGTCCACTAAAGTTTTAAATGTTTAAAAAATTTTGCCCTCTCCACGTATGGTCGTGAGAGGACAAGCACGACCATGCAGGAGCATTCTACGGATTAGCGCGAGTATACATAAAACACTCGCGAGTGAATCACGTATTGGACAAGGATGAGCAAGAATGAAAAAAAATTTCATCCGTCATACGTAGGTCTTATCCGTGATAGTGTGACGCCCCTTTAGTCATCCAATAGAGTGTTGTGCTTTATTGGACTCGACTAATGCATCGTTACATATAGGTTTTTATCAAATGAAACTCTGTATTGGATTTCTTGCTAGCAACAAGCTGTTGGAGCCAGATATCATGCGCAGCATCACACGCAAATATGGCAACTACACACGCAATCAGTATTGCAAATAAGTAATACATTATTCTAATTAATACAGGAGCAAATATGCCTTATGTCATCTGTTTCCTTTTATGTACAGTATACTTGTATGTCTACCTTATATATAGATATGTTCATATTTTTGAACTACTGTTCATTAGATGAAATAAAGGTTTATTTTTGTATGAAATTATACCCAACATCTTTATGTGGCATAACATTGTTGCTGCATTTCATATACATTCATTAGGAAGCATTGCTAGCTCATATATGTCATTGACTATTTTGGACATAGAAATTATTATCTTAGTTGTAGATTAGTTCGGGGAACATGCTATTGTGTTTACAATTCTAGCGAACTGAATATTCCTTATTGTGCATAAAATTGTTGAAACAGAAAAATTTAATGGCAGGAAAAGTACAGTTGAAGCTCATTGGATTGCTATTAATACAGGGTTCCGGCAGGTTTACCTTCATAAGAGGTAAGACCTCTGTCAGACATTAAAATACCATGGGCACATGAAAAATAGGACCACTAATATTGTAATTTACACTAATATTTTTTAATTTCTTTGTCAAAAAAAAATCAGGATGCTGGCCTTACTTTTTACAAAATAAAGTTTATCAGATTTTGAAATAACCCATGGGAACCCTGTAATAGTTTTGCACTTGTCAGAATAAAGAAAGAAATGAAGAAATTCAAGCATTAAAAAAAGTAGGACATCTTGGACTCTAATTAGCATTGCATAACAGGCATCATTTCGGTTCATCGCACACACTATGTAAACCCCCAAGAAATTTGATTTTTCCCAATTTTATAAACATAGCTGAGCTTTGTCAGTGTGACTATCAAAAGGCACCACTAGGCCATATAGAGTGTAACTGTATGAAATTTCATTACAATGGATGTAAAAGTCAATTCATAATATTTCAACGGCACGGAAATTTCATAAGTAAAATCAAAATGGGTGATGCAGAACTGACTAGCATGAGCTCACTAGAACATCTAGGTCACAGATTATTTGCTGAACTCCGATGTACAGATATTGATGGGATTACAGTCTATTTAATAGCTTCCGTTGCAAATTTGTCTGAAGAAATTCAGTCAGAGCTTTTCATCAAATATTACTCATCATTCTATGGTGCATTATTACAGCACTTCAAAAGTATCGAGAAACTTTGCATTGTGTGGCGAAAAGTGTTACGGCAGATATGGAAATTACCATGTAGAACTCATTGTGATATTGTAGAATGCCTCACGGAGATGCCATGTGCCAGACACCTGTTGATGCAAAGGATGTTAAAATTTGCTAATTCTGCTCTGAATCACAAGGTCCCAGTAATCGCATATATGATGCAAAATGCTATGAGCATTGACTCTTCGTTATTGAAACGCAATGTTGAGTACTGTTGTAAGGCACTGGGTACTAGTCATGATGTACCAAATAATAGCAATGCAAAATTTCACTGCATGAAGACATGTAAAACTCTTAATGCCCAATGTATGACATACACCCTCAAGGAACTGCTTTTGGTGAGAGACAGAGAGATGCATTGCATGTTGACAACTGATGAAGTGAATGAATTCATATATCAAATTTCTGTAAATTAAATTATATCTTTTTAAAATCATGTATAAATAAATTTTAATATTTCTGTGTGCCACTGGGTACGAAATAAAGATGAGTGCATTAGTGTTAAAAATCAGCTCTGGAAAAGAAAGTGTGTGTTAAAGTTCTGCTCTGGAAATGAAAGTGTAACACCCGCCCTCCTGCTTGTCGGACAAACACTGAACTGTTTAAATGATGCCCGTGTGTTATGTGGGATTCGCTGAGGGTTTCGCTGCAGTGCTGCCTATGTTTGTAGTATCTGCAGTTTGAAAAAAGAGAAGAAAAAATAGTTACCCAATGTTGAAAGATGCTCTGCTGCTCCAACTTAGTATCCCCTGGCCATTTCTGTGAGATGCTCAATTTGAAATTTATGTTTAAGTATATAATACATCATCCAAAGAAACCCACTAAAAAAAAATTAGCTTAGCTGAGCAATTGCCACTTTCATTGCCAGGGATTGGGTAACTGCGGTTACCCTTGCAGATTTGTGACTGGCTCCATGGCCCAGGGAGCTGTGAAGGAGCTGCCAGGTAGCTGAAGCCAGGGAGCCAACTTCACATATGCCCCTCCTCCCTCCCTAGTAAATTGAGATGTTACACTGTAGCTATGCCAGACCTAATATATAGATGTATGCAATCACAATTTCAATGTGTTCCAGATCGCAAACGCATGTTCCTCTGTGCACTGAATTTCAAAATTGGATCATCAACACTCGTGCCAACATTGTTAAACAGCAGTGGGCTTGTTCCACCAAACAAGTACAAAGAAATCATGAATGCACACACATCAGAACTTAAAATTCTTGAAAAATATGGCTTATCCATTGTGTCAAGCAGAAATAGAACATTCATCAAAGAGTACCAGTCGTACTTCAAATTTATGTTTGTGCGGAACCCGTATTATCGTTTGCTGTCTGCTTTCCGAGATAAATTTCGGATTCACAAGTCAAACAATAGATATGATGCCACTGTGAAGAAAATTATCAAAACATACAGAAACCAGACCAGGATTAACCTTGCCAAAAAATTAACTGAAACTGCTGTCACGTTTGAGGAATTTCTTCATTTTGTCATGGACGACATTGAAAAATATGAAACGACGAATGAACATTGGAAACCCATTTATCGCTTGAGTATGCCATGCATGATAAAGTATGATTTCATCGGCAAGTTTGAAACTTTTGACCAAGACTTTCACCTTCTCATGACTCGTGTTGCAGTCGTTGAAGTGCCAGAAATAAAGCGTAATTCGGCTCCATCAAATTCTACATCGACTGTTTTCAAAAACTATTGGATACAGATCCCAATGCAACTAGTGAGAGAAATTGAAAATGTTTATGAAAAAGACTTTGAGATGTTTGACTATGATAAGAAATTGACTGATTACTTGTAATGAAATAATATGCAAATTTATGTTACTACTCATAGAGTGTTCAGCTTTATGATTATATATAATTTGCCAAGCTCCATCAAATTCTAATTGGACTGTTTTCACGAAAATTACTTTGAGATGTTTGACCACTGTTTATGCATAAATATAATATAGGTGACCTGCCTGTAATTTTTGTGTATGTGTTACTATTCTGAAATTCATAATTACAGTACCAAAAATGCTAAGCAGCTGCTAAGGGTTGTTATATTTAAAAGTGGGGTGGGGGCAGACAAGAAGGCTTTTAAAAAAGCAAAAGAAAGGGGGGCAGAAGGCAGTATTTCCTGAATATCTCAATTAGAAAAAAGAGGGGGTTGAGCATGTTGAGGGTGTCTGAAAATATTCAGGTCTGCCTCCCGGGGCCCCCCTCAACCACACTTTTAATTGGAACAGCGCTAATGAGTTAATGTTACCATTTTTCAGGCTATTTGAATTGATTGTACCAAGCGCCAAGAGTGTAGCAGTTACAACAACAAGTGTGATATTTTGATTATAATTACTTGTATATTGAAATTATGTTCATACTGGCTTGAAAAAGTTATATGTTCATACTGGCTGGAAAAAGGTATCGTTATGCAAATTTGAAAAGTAAAATTTCAAATGATTTGGAATCCTAAATGTAATCACTTTTGGAATTATTGTATCTTAATGACTAATGCCAGGTATTATGTCCTATGCTTTGTACACCAAAGACGTATTGAAACAAGCCTGGTGAATATACACACCAAGTAACTTGTCAGGCCTAGCACAGGTAGATGGTGTAACGCTAATTTGGTGATTCACACAATTCTGTGTGATCCAAAAGTACTCGCTAATAAATGGTGAATTAAGAACTTAGTAATCCTGTCCAGTCTCATGACCAGTAGCGCTAAATTGAGTCCCAGAGCAGTTTATGGTACTTTCCTATATTACCTCTGGTAATAATTTTCGCGCAAATAAAATCGTGCGAATCGTACAAATTTGCTTTACACCAGCAACAGGAAGAAGGCGCTTGACAAACTACGGAGCACTGTCCATACAGAAAATGGCTTTGGATTTTGTCAGGTCGCTCATGCAGCAGCAAGCGACCAATTATTGGTCTTGTCCCAAATTTATGCTGCACAGAATTGAACAAAACAAGGATAATATTAATGCAATGAGCGTGACCATGCGTAAGGAAGCGTGACTGATTGTGACGTAGTGTGACAAAGTGTGACGAAATGTAACGAAGTGTGAAATGTGGTATTGTTCATTGAAGCGTGAAATGTGGTATTGTTCTATATTTGCTATTGTATAGTGTTATATTCTATTGTCAGCTATTCTATTGTCATCTATTCTATTGTCATCTATTCTATTAGGCCCATTTAACCCCATAATTCCCATGCGGGACTCCCATTTGGGAATTGCAGGACTTGAAGGAGTTACAGGAAATGCTGGAATTAGATAGGAATTGAAGGACCTCATGGGACCCATATGGAGATAGGGGAGTTATTAAGGATGTAACGGAATTGCAGGATGTATTGGGCATCATAGGGACTTATTGATCTAACAGAGATTATTTAGGACTTGGTGGAATTATTGAGGACATACGGGAATTATGGGGACTCAGAAGGGCTTCTAGTGAATTGCAGAATTATTCAGGACTTACGGGAATTATGGGGACCCAGAAGGGCTTATCAGGAATTGCGGAATTATTCAGGACTTACGGGAATTATGGGGACCCAGAAGGGCTTCTAGGGAATTGCAGAATTATTCATGACTTAAGGGAATTATGAGGGCCGAGAAGGGCTTCTAGGGAATTGCAGAATTTTTCAGGACTTACAGGAATTATGGGACTTACAGTGGCTTATTGGGAATTGTGGTACACCACAGGGACTTATGGGATATAAGGTGATTATGTAGGATTTTTCTGAACTTGTAAGGATGTAAGGGAAATATAAACCACTATGGGACCTAGAAGGAGCTAGAGCTTGGAATAGTCGGACTCGCGGGTTTTATGGGAATTAGCTAATTCTATTCCAGATACATCTTCAACACAATAATGTGAATTTGCCAATAGTATAGCTCACATGTTTAATACAACCAATCAATTGTTGGCTCAGATTTAGCAAGCCTGGCATGAATTACTAGTTAGTACACAGGGGTCACTAACCTCATGATATAGACTTTCTCATAAAGAGTAATGCATGTAAGATATTGATCCCGAGATGTTAAGTTGCCAGGCTTCATACAAGCCAATGGCATTGGCTAAAGGCCCCTTCACACATAGCCGGATTAGACACCGGAGCATCCCGGAATGAAAAATTTGGCAGTGTGGACACAATGGCAAGACGTTGGCGACAAGGAGCAACACGGCTATTACACAGATGTATACGGTCGCTACACGGATATGTACGGTTGAAACACGGCAGTACACGGAGGTGTCCGGTGCACCAAGGAACGAGCCATGGTTGTTGCCGGAAGTAACATGGATGTCCCGGATGAGTGCGGAGTGAACCGGATGTTACATGGGGCCTTCACGGATATACACGATCTGTACAGCTGGGTACGGGCAACAGCTACATGTCTCTGCAGTATGGATTCAGGGTAGCCTTCAATACCATTTCTATCCTTGTCATCGAAGTCTGCCAGGCCATCATAGACGAGTACTCAGCAGAAGTGATGCGTTGTCCTGTAACCCAGAAGCCTGGAAAGAAGTTGCCAATGGATTCTACAACAGATGGAACTTCCCCCACTGCGTCGGCACCATTGATGGCAAGCACGTTGCCATCAGATGACCTAGGAAGTCTGGATCCCTGTTCTACAACTACAAGGGATTTTTCTCTATTGTCCTACTGGCTGTAGTTGATGCTGAATAAAGTTCCTCTATGTTGACATTGGTGCCAGTGGATCAGGCTCAGATGCTGGAGTGTTAGTCAGACAGAATTGAAGGAAGCGCTAGAAAGTGGGAACATTGGAAAACCTGAACCAAACAACTTGCCGAATGATGACCAGCCAGTGCCTTACTTCATAGTTGGGGATGATGCCTTTGGACTGCAGACTTGGATGATAAAGCCTCTGCCTCACAAGAACATGACGATGGAAGACTACAGACTTTCTAGAGCTAGACGGGTGGTAGAGAATGCCTTTGAACTTTTGGCTGCCAGGTTCAGGTGTCTCCTCACAACAATGCCTCAAAGTCCTGACAGAGTGTGCACCATAACTCTTGCTTGCTGTGTGCTGCACAACCTACTGAGGCTGAAGTATCCAACTGCTCAAGTGAATGCTGTGGACCAGGAAAATGCAGACATCCATGTGATCAGCCCAGGTGCATGGAGGGAGAATGCCAATCTAGCAGACATGGGAGATGTGTACAGAGGCAACACCAACAGAGCAGGCAAGGAAATGCAGCAATACTTGGTCAACTACGTCAACTACGTCAACTACATCAACTACGTCAACTACGTCAACTCAGAAGCTGGGAGTGTACCATGGCAACAAGACAAGATTTGAAAACAACACGAATGATGTAAGTTTGAACATTTAATTATTACGAAACCTCAGACATCTGCAGCACACAAGTGCCAAAAAGTACACAGTCAGCATTTAATGACACAGCATTTAATTATTGTCATGCAAACGTATGCAATAGAGCTTACATGTAAAAGTAAAAGTTAAAATTACAAAAACCTGTAACTGTAAATGTTTAAACTTGCTTTTAATAAAAGTTCATTGTTCGTTTTCAGGTGAAAATTACTCTGTTGTGGTAGTTGGCGGTGTGGGCACCGAAAAGGAGGAGTTATGGTCATCACCACCAACCTCCCCCCCCCCCCCCCCCACACTAGTGTTCAGCAAGTAGCTGGTGAGAGAAGCATCCTGAGGCGTGCTGCAATCAAGTGGTGACATGGAAGGATGACCGTGCGAAGGACCTGCAGTCAACCATGCCTGACTGATGATCGTTGAAGATATCTCAGAAGTAGGGGTCGGTGCAGGCACAGACGAAAGGGGCAGACGCAATGTGCGCTTGGGGCGAAGGGCCGGATGCAGTAGCGAACATCTGGGCAGCAGGGCTGGAAGAATGCGCGAACATCTGGGCAGCAGGGCTGGAAGAATGCGCGAACATCTGGGCAGCAGGCTGAAAGAATGACGAGGGAACATCTGCCCAACAGGGGCGGACGAAGTGCCTGTAGTAGGGACGAACTGCTGCTGCTGAGGGATGATACTGCTGCTGCTGTTGCTGCTGCAACTGGTGCTTTCGACGATACTCCTGCTTGAATTGCATGAGGTGCTGCAACGCTTGGGCCTGGTAATCCGGCCAAGTGTCCGTATCAATTTGCATGACCTCGTGGTATATCATGTCCGTGAAAACCCTGTTCGACAAGCTGGCTGAGTCATCTTGGTCCATTCAGTGAACATTTACACTACAAGATTACAATTACATTCTCCTGATTATCACAACTGAAGCAGTATACTTACTTGAGTGACAGCTTGTGTAGCATATCCACCTCCACTACCTGCAAGGCTGGATGCATCACAGTCATGATGATGACGAGGCTCGTGATGGCGACTTGATGTCTTCTTGATTGGAGGAGGGGCCCCCTTCCTGCTCCTGCTGCCCCTTGCTGCTGCTGCCTGCTTGTATTGAGCAAGCCGCCAAGTGGACTTTGCGGTCTTGAAACTGTAGAGGTATTACTTCCTGCATCTTCTCCAACAGCAGGTCCAACTTCCTCTTGCACGACAGTCTTCTTGGTAGCCCTCCCTTTTCCTCTCCTAGGTGGCATGGTGGTTATTCAAAGCAACGGCAGTAGTACCAAGGCTTTGGTAGAGTTCAGCAATCCAGAAGTGAGCGATAATGCAATTAATTTGATGATCAACGATGAACAGCGTGCGCCGGAATGATGCTTCTCCCAAGATGGCGGTGCTATATATACATCCATACTCACTCCGTGTCAGTCTATTTGACACTGTGTTGACACCTTGTTCACTCCGGCCTCTCCGTATTGACTTAGTGTGACACCGTGTACCTAACAGGGTTACCGGGGTCAAGCAATTGACCCATAACCCGCTCTCCTTGATTACTCCGTGTTGACTCTGTGTTGCCACGTGTTAAGCCGTGAGGAACCGCGTTGCTCCTCGTACTCTCCGGCGTGGAATTTTCATGCGCGGTTGACGCGGGACTTAATCGAAGATCACACGAAGTATTCCGGAGTCAATATGGAGATTCCCGGAGATCGGCGGAGTCTACTGGGAGTCTACACAGAGCAACACGGATGAAATTACTCTGGTACCTCCGGCATGAAAAATTTAACATGTTTGATTTTTTGCCGGAGTCCCACGATGTTCCCGGATAGCCCCGGACAATGCTGGAAATGCACACGATGTCTACACGGCATTACCCGGAGTATGCTGGAGTTGTCCTCCGGGAGGCTCCGGTCTCTAATCCGGCTATGTGTGAAGGGGCCTTAACTGAAGACATTACTTATTTGTGACATCGCTATTTTGTCAAAATCGATTTGGAATAAAACAAGAAAAGATTTTGTTGTTCAAAATTTATTATAATCTGAAACAGTAAAGCCTCAAATGCAATACAGGTAAGTGGATTCAGAATTATTTTCATAAATATTATTTTAATACAAAAATATGATTATTTATTGTCACATCATCCAGTAAGTACCGTTCAAATTTGCAAATTATGTCAGCAGCACATTTATCATTCCTTCTGGTATTTTTTAACAATGTGTCAATACATAATGTTATTACAATAATAATAACTTGACTAGTACAAAATTATATGAGTACTAATTAGTAAGTTTGCTTATATAGGCCTACATTGAAATAAATAGTCCCTGAACAGGCAACAAGAAGTTACAAAGCTTAAGTCTGTTAGAGTCTACTAAAAATGGAATTGATGATTCACACTCCCATTTGTCCTATTACAGCTTTTCTATCCCATGATGACTCATAAGGTAGGAGTCTTCTATCATTAGAAGGCAAGTGGTGTAACAGTAGCTGAACTTTGTCCTCAATGACAATCTTCAGTGAATACAGGATTATCCATTGCCATGAATGTCTGTATGAGTCATCAAGGGAGCTTAAACCTCCACAAAATATAGTTCTATGTATCAACAATGACTCATCAAGTGCAATTTTTTACTTTACAAGTGAATTAAAGTTTACATATCAATTTTGAGTTACACAATACTCTCACTTTTATATTCTTGGCAACTAGTTCTTTGGCATCTTCACAATGCATAATATATGCACTATACAACACAATAAGATACAACAAGGCCATTAAAAAACCTCACAATGAGGTATTTCACATCCTGAACTTTATCCAATGACACAAGCTGAAGAAGTCAGTGTGATACAGACGAAGCTCCTTATGCTGAAACCTATCACTCCAAATAGGTATCTTATCAACTGAATATTTCTTGGAATGTAAATTGAGCATGTTTTTAAAAGTACTGTTCCACAAAGGTGTTTTCTACTCTATAACATACATTACCTAAGTAAGCTATACTTGAACCAGAAACCCCTCGGTGTTGGACATTCAGCATTTTGCATTCGCACCAGCATTTTCGAATAAATGCATTAAACTTAGATAAAACACAACAATTTAAATCATTGATGTCAAATAAAGAACCTGAAATGATATATGCTCTTGGTAATTTCCTAAATAAAGTAATGTAGACTTAAATTTCCACTGGGCTCCTCTGACATGCCACTTCCTTGACAACTGCCATCATAAATTAGATGAGTCATGTCATATGAAACCTATATGTAAACTGCAAATTTTAATTTGTATTGTGATATCATTATCAGCATTTTGTATATAATTATGAAAATTTTAATCTTATTTTATGTTGTGTTCAGTATTTTTGTTAAATGCTTCACTAGTTGATATGTGATTTATGTTTTATGTAAATCTTACTCTATGTTTTATGTAAATCCTACTGTAAGGATATTATAACCTTGAATTTTTAGCTATATTTAGCATATTATGATTTATGTATAAAATAATGAGAACCTGTATAGCATATTTCTGTAGACCGGTGTAGCTTTAGTTAGATTTAGTGAGTAGAGCTGTAGTTATATGTGACAAATGTATCTTTTCTGATATGAATCAATGTCAATAAAAGCCATATATATATTAAAAAGTTGCATCTTAGCTGCTTTATATAGTATCATGTCTACCAACCACAAATTGCACTTTGATGTAGTGTACAGAGCAAGTCCAAGACTACTTATAATTAGATGAAAACCATGCATTTCCATGTGTTTATCCAAGTCATGGAAACACTTGTGACTTATTTGGCCATGTAGCAAACTCTCATATTACAAAAGCAATCACCAACAACAGGTAGTAGTGGGTGGAGTGACTGATTCTGAATGAAGTGCCAGTGGCATCAGGAGCCCCAATAAGTACCAAGTTTTTGGGGTACACCAATGACATCGCTGACTCGAAGCTTAGGGTATCACCAATACACTACTCACAGATGAATGCCTAACATACCATGAAGTAGGAAACTCTATGCAGAACCATCAAGTGTTACAGGAAAACTGGATCAACACCGCCAATGGTCCAGCACATAAAAAATGTTATTTAATGCCACCAAATGCTTCCCCATTCACTTATGCCAGGAAGAACAAAAAGCTATAAACCTACAAGATGCACAAACTGAATTTAGAAAAAGTAGATGACATGCCCGATCTTGGGGTTCAACTAAATGAATCCTTTTAGTAGGGAGGAAAAAAAGAAAAAAGTAATAACACACTTATTCTAAGCTCATGATGTTTCTACATCTTCGGTTTATCAGATCTAGGGTAAATCAATTTCTGACCATGTACCCATTCATGCCTTTAAATGTTTGCATGCATCAATTTGATCTGTCAAAATTCAAGCCTTCACAGTACTTAAGAACACATGAAGCATAAAATGTTACCTCAAACTCATTGTGACACAGCAAATGAATAAAAAAAAAGTCTTCACTAATAATGAGTGGGTGCCCTCAAAATTAACCATAAATAAATGCTCGATTTTCATCTGATGATGAAGAGATGCGCAATTTTTTTGGTCGTTTCATTCTGTGTCTGGTGTATGACTTGGTGATGCCTTCTGAATCAGACTCAGTTTCTGCTGCATGGGAACCTGTAACAAGTAAAAGAAGTTTCAATGAGATGCAATGCCTTTTTTGTTTCCATTTCCCTGCCTAAACTTTTTTGTTGTTGTTTTTTTTTAAACTATTTTAAAATACTTTACTATACATTATAACTAAAAATTTAAACTTTGGCCGACCTACTGACCCTACCTTGTGAGGGCTATGAAATCAGAAACCTAACAATATTTTTTCATTCAGCCAAATTAACTTTAAGTATCCTATCTATCCAATGATAATTTTTTTGCCATCATGTCATTCATCATTATGGCCAAGTAGACTTGTCACAGAGAAGTAGCCATGGAGAGTATTTCAATATGGCAAACTAAGGAAAAAGTGCAGTATAACGGACCCAGATTTATGACCATGTTTAACAAGCCTCATTGCCAGGCCTATGACCTAAAATGCTGGAAATGTCACAAAAATTAATGTAGTTATAACGGCAGTTTCATCTTCACGGTAAAGACAACGTTTATTTTCGTTTTTTCTTGGGGGCGGAGCCCCTGCTTATCTACACCAAATGTTATTTTAATTGTGCTAGAACTTAAAACTTGTGAAATATTTGATAAAATTAAATGTTTAATGGCCGCCAAATATGGGCATAAATTTGGGTCCGCTATACTGCACTAAACCCCAAACTAATATTTTCAAGCAAAATAAAGACTTCACAGCTATATCTAGTCAAGAAAATTTTGTCAAGATTAAAGTGATCAGAAATACATGTACCTTAGAAATTCTAGTTCTTGAAATCAGCATCATCTTCTTCACTTGAGTTTGGTTATAAGTAGTGCCAGCTTGAGCTATTATGATTGCTATTGGTTAAAGGCATAGTTTATGAAGTTATTGCAGTCAAAAGCAGTCACAAAAAATTAAAGTGATCATTAGCTGGAAGACTCATAAAAGTGATCATGAGCTGGCAGAATTCATAAAGCCATTGAGGCTGTATTTGCCCAGCTGGATGTCCTTTCCAGTCTCTGAAAAATCTCTATGTCAATACTACTGGAAATTAAGAGATAAACGTTATTTCATATCAAACCTATGTTTAATTTAATTAACTTGTTACACCATATTTTCATTCTTCAAATACTTAAATAACTGCTGCAATATATATTTCAGTGAATCTGCCTAATTACTATATATATATAAATGGAAATTGACAGGACTACAGGAAAAATTAAACTTGTGAGGAGTTACAACGATATGGTCTGATTGTATTAGAAATTATGCAATGATTATGGTACTTATTAAGAATTGGATGGAGTTAATGAATGGTCTAGATTTATTAGGTATTATGGGCATCATCAGTATTAACAGGGACCTATAGGAACCAGTCCTAACCACGAGGACTTATTGGGAAATATGGGAACCACGAGGACTTATTGGGAATTATGGACACCAAGAGGACTTATTGTGAATTATGGGAACCACGAGGACTTATTGGGAATTATGGGAACCACTAGGACTTATTGGGAATTATGGGAACCACGAGGACTTATTGGGAATTGTGGGAACCACTAGGGCTTATTGGGAATTATGGGAACCATGAGGACTTATTGGGAATTATGGGAACCACGAGGACTTATTGAGAATTATTAGGAAATATGGGAATTATCAGGGACTTCCAGGAATTGGTAGGAATTGTTAGGAGTTACGGGAATAATTGGAGTTGCGGGAATTATGGGGTTAAATGGGGCCTATTCTATTCTATTGTGTCATATTCGATGTTAGGTTATGCTATAGCATAATCTACCGATTTTACAATTAACGAGTTATTCCGTTGCGTTCTATTTAATAATATGTAATATCGTTTATAAGATCGGTATATTAAATATAGGGGGATCAGCGTTACTACGTGTGCTGTATATTTTATGGTTTAATTTTACCTGCTGTCCGTTCTCCTGGAATCTACTTTATTTGATTTATTACAGAGGGGGGTTCTTTTCTGGCTACACAGCTTATTTCACGCTAGGCTGAGTCACCCCCCCTCAGTCTTTTGTTATGAGTTCTGAAACTTAATGCATGCTGCCCCCTACACTGGCCATTTTATGTTAACCACCCCTTGTGGTAATACCCAAGTGCTATGGGATATTCATACATTTTGTGGGTAGACATTGGGTTTTAGACATGTCATCCGCATTTGTAAAAAAAACATGTTACCTAGTAAGAGACCCAGACAAGATGGGGTCCCCCCATGCAATCTGGGGCTATGCAATCTGGGGCCATGCAATCTGGGGCTATGCAATCAGGGGCTATGCAATCTGGGGCTATACAGCATGCCACTTCAACTAAACAAGATGGTTCATCTCCTGCTAAATTGTACAACATCCACAAAGTGAATGAGAGGAGAGTGGTCAAGTATGGAGTAGAGGAATATTCCTATAAGGCAAAGTTTAATGATGACATCCGAGCTAATAGTATTACAGCGGTCAGAGACGATTTAAGAGGATGTTTGAGGAGATATTGGAAAGTGCTACAACAAATTACCAGGAAGGTGATAAAGTGCGGGTGACCATTGATCACAGGAGTCTTGATAAACCCATTACCATTCATCTTCAGCCAAAGCAGAATATTACAGCCGATGTCATATTGTCCAGGTCAGTTTTTGCTGTATTTTTCTCCAAATCATTTTTATTATCATAACTGTATAGTTAGTTTTTTCTGGTTTTTTTTTTTTAAATATATATTTTTTTTCTTAAAAAAAAAAACGATTTTGAGACCGTTTTGAATTCCAAGCAGGATCATTGATACTGATAAGACTTTCGAGGTTAAAGTGGGTACCCTTAGGAAGGATGAAGGAAGCGGGGGAGGACCTGCCAGTATTATCAACACAGACATGGCTTCTAACCTGTGCTCTCTGAAAACAAAGACCTCACAAGTGTTCATTCCTGCTATAAAAGGTGAAAATATATGCGCTGCCCGAGCTATAGTGACATGTATGGCTAAATTAGAGGGTATGCCTAAACAGCGTTTTAAAGATTTTATCAAGAAGTCTCGAGCCGATTCTAATTTCCCCACTTCGAAAAAAAGCCAGGCGATTAAGCTTCTGCATGATGTTGGCCTTTCACCTTATCAACCTGTGAGTGTCAGGGAGCTCTACCTGTTTGAGGACCATCTTGATGTACAGATAGTGGTCGTTTCCGGTGACCTTCTCAATGAATATTCCTACACAGGTTTTCTTGAGAGGGAAAGGAAAATAATTTTGTATTTGAAAGACTCTCATTTTCACAGCATAGTGAACATACACGGGTTGTTACCTGACAAGATGCTTTGTTCACAATTTTTCACATGGTATTCCAAAAAGACTAAACACCAATCATGCTCTGCTAAGTGCATTGTGTGGCTTCATGCAAATGGGATGGGTCCAGTGTCAGATGTCAGGACTGTAATTTCCAGTGTAGAAATGCAGAATGTTACCAATCCCACAAGCTGGCTAAAACTTACAAGAGGTCCATCTACAGGTGAAGAGCGAGCCCCATCGAATTGTGAAAAGTTTTACTTGTGTACTAGCTGTAATAGAGATATACAATTGCACACATGTGGAGAGTACCTTTGCAAGCAGTGTTAACAATATGTGGTTGGTGAACATTACTGTTATTACAGAATCAATATTTATCACTCAGGCTACATACAGCACCCCCCCCCCCCCCCCCCCAGTCTACGTCCCAGGATGACGAAATGCCCACTACTAGTATGGACCATCGTAACACCAGCAGCGTTAAAACGATTTGGTCACGCCCAGTACACGTCCCAGGATGGTGAATTGGACACTACTAGAATCTATAATGGTCTCACCAACCCTAGCACCCAGTTTTCGTACACGACGCCCCAGTTAACGCCCCAGGATGATGCAATGAACACAACAAACAGCTATGATGACCCCAGCAGCGTTAAAACAGAGGCTAAATTGGCTGTTTGATAATCTCGTGACACCATCTTGGTTTTGTCAAAGGAACTGCTTAGAAAATATTGATGACGGATTTCTCTCTGTCAACGACGGAAAAAGCAATGCATCATAATTAATGTGCGATATATGACCAGGTAAAATGTTTATGAAGAGAATAAACGACAATTTGTGTTATTTCATTGCCTGTTATTGCTGGTTAGTGACGTTTTTTTATGGATATGTCAAGTTGGGCCAACTCAGCATAAGGTTTGTCTGACTGTGAACAAGCGTCCACAATGAATAACCGATAATAAAAAACGGTGCTTAAGTTAACAGCTCAGTTGCTCGGGCATATTTCGGCCAAGCAGAGAGCAGTATTTCCTTCAGCCCTTCTACTGATGACGTCAGTGTCGAAGGGAGCCGCTTTCAACAAAAGTGTAAGCTCGTAGCAGCACAGGAAGGCCTAAAACTTTTGGTGTGTGAATTATGTGCTTTAACAGTCTATGTCATGCTGTATTAATCACAGAAAAACATCGACAAAGTGTGGGCATAAGTTGGGGGGCTGCATGGCCGAGGATACCTTCAGGATATATATATAATACAGGCCACCGCGTTTTCGTCAGCTGAAATTGTGACATCAGTAATTTAGGCCTGTGTTTTAACCAAGGCACAATTCACTCGCCATTGGACCGTCAAACAATAAGTAGGTTGAGCCCTACATTCATGCAGTTTTTTGTATGCTGAGTCCATTCCAATTCGTGTGTGTGCGACTATTGAAGCAAACTGAAGCCTCTTTTAGCGACGGCTCATGCCCCATTCTCCCCTACCAATTTTTCATATATTCCCCTTAATATAAAAATTAACTTATTTTAATGGTCACGTAATCCCGCCAAAAAGGCATCTCTATACTAGTTTAGACATGTTTTGACAAACATTTTAATGCATGTATGTGCAGTAGTGTGAAATTTCTGTTCTGAAATGGAGGCATTTTTAAAAAAAATTTTCTCTTAATAGTAAAAGGCAAAACTGGGTGATACGAAAATAGACAATGACAGATTACCCTACCCTGGTCATAATTTCACATATCTATATATTTATGAACATAAGTTTGTATGAAATCAGATCAGGTACATTTTCACAACCATAGGTTATAACTTTTTTTTAATTCGTCCGTGTGTCTTTCATGAAACTGTAAAGCATTTAGTTCTGATTCAGAAGAAGCATAATTTGCATTAAGCAGCAGTTAGTCATGAATTTATGACTTAGTAAAGTTAGCGCAGCAAAATTTTGGCAGAGTCAGTCAGACCTTGAAATTCAACTGATTTATAGGTAGGTCTATTTGATAGAGTTTTGAAAAACTAAATATTTTCCATATTTTTCCCTTTAAAAGATTCTCCAGTATTTACAGCTATTTTAGACATTATGACAAAGTTTAAAGCATGTAGGGTGTAGTAGTGTCAGAGTTCTAGGACCAACACAGTTTTGGTGTGCCATTAGATGTTGATATGGGCTATCTTTTGGTGCAAACAGCTTTTTGGCTCACCTCGTAGGCAAACAGACTATAAAGTTCAACAATTTTTGTAATTTTTCATTGTATGGTGGGATACCATATTGACAATGGACATGTGTTTAGGTAGAAATTTAAATGGTCATTGCTTTTAGTCTCTATTATAATAGAAATCAACCAATACAATGCAATATGACATGCAATATATATATATATTCATTCGTACACTCATGGTACACAATTTACATTGTATCATTGAAATTAAATATCAGTTAATCTGTAATTATATTCATTAACAGTTAGACACAAGTGTCACTGCCATCCCGTACATCACATAGTTCCTTAATTACACTTGCTAGACAGATTGCTTGTCGTGATTTGCACTTTTTGATGCATTTTTTTAGTCATTTTCATGTTTAGGTCCTTAATGTCACAATTCAGCAATACGTTAAAGGTCATATAACAATTTTCTATACACAATCTGAAGTTCTGTAGGAGATAATTCACCAAATGTTATATTCTCGTGTGAGAGACACCTTTTAAAATTTCTGTTCAGGATTAAGTGAAGGTCACAGGTCTTCTTCATCAGACATGCTACTAGGGAACAATGGGTTCTATAGGGTAAATTCCAAACAATTCTCATTGATTTACGCTACACCACCTGTAGCTTTTTCATACATTTGTCCAGTGGCAATAATAAACATCTATAGAAACTTGAGCAATATACTTGAAATAACTCTGATTGCACAGCAGAAGGAATGCAACCAAATCTGCTTCTAAAGTAACTAAACTGCTTGTAAAACTTCCCAGTTACTCCCTCCAAGTCACACTGTGAGATGTTGGCTGATAGTCTATGGTCTAGATGACAAAGTCATTTTCTATAATTTCCTAACCATTAAATTAAAGAGTCTTTTTGGGTCCACCATTATTATGATGGAAGCCAAACTGGCTCTTATATATTAAATTAAATAAGACATTATAATCCTCCGCAAACTGAGTACAAATATCAGCCATAATTTTTATTCGGTAGTAGGTTGGGGATAGCAGTACAACATTGTCCGCATAGGCAATGGCACCCAAAAAATGGGGTCCAGTGTGGCAGCCATATCCATTGCCATGCAGTCTCCTAATCATGACATCAAAGTATGTGCTTAGAATATAAATACACTTTTTCTTACAGCATAAGACAGGTGACAATACACTGCCTTGTCTCACTCCATTAGTGATATTAAAAGAGTCTGATATCTTCCCATTCAATGATACATGTTGTTTTTGCTTTGTGTACATATTTAATAAAAATCTAATGTACAGGGCGTTCAAAAGTTGGTCGATAAGTAATTGGAAAAAGTTTATTGAAATTCATCCGATAAAATGCTTTGGATGCATCTAAAAACAAAACATAAACATTGTTTCCATCAATTGTGAAGTAATTGTTTATCTCAATCAGGGTTGTAGGACATAGAGTAGTTGAACAATCAATTTTAAATCCAAATTGATCTCATCTGTCTTTAAAGATTCCTTGCCAGCAGTAAGTAACACCAGGTCAAAAAGTTTCCCAATGCAACTGCTCAGGGTAATGGCACACTATTTATCCGACATATATGCCACACCTTTGACTTAAGAAATGGGGATCATCATACCCACTTACAGATCCTGAGGACTGTAGCCATGTAAAACCATAATCCTGAATAGAAAGGCAATATGTAGCATTAATTTCTTGCTACGGTGAATTACGCAATCCGAAAAGACACCATCTTTGCCATCGTGTTTTCCTGCTTTGATTCGTGAAACAAGTTTGAGGAGATTGTCTGCATTAAGCCAATTTGAATCACAGGAAATAGACTTCATTGTATCTACATCCAGTACTCCATCAATTTGTTCCTTAGTAATATCCATTTGTGCAGTATCATATGGAATAATTGTATAACTCTTTATTTGTTGTGAAAGAGCTTAGATATATCCTCTGGGTCAGTCAGGCAGTCAACTTTGCCTGATGTATGTTTAGAACGAAGTTCAAACTTTTACTTCACTCCAAAATTAACTAATTTTTTTAAATTTTAATGCTTCAGCCATTTTGGTAGTTTTAATTCTATCCCTTACCTTTTTACACCTTCGAACAGCATAATGATAATCCCCATGAGGGTGCCTTGTAGAAGCGCCTACAATTATTCCAGAGTTTATGATGATATAGTGCTTGTAAGTGTTCACTAAGAACAAAATCATTCCAACCTGGCATTCTTCTGCGGAGGTGTTGTGCTGTTGCTGGTATACAGCTGTTTTCAGCTTGCAGACGGCACGATACTACTGCTTCATAATATGCAGATAAATCAGCTTCATGCTGTGTACATCTACTATTTTCATACCGAACTGCATTGTACGGAGCAAGCTCCGTACCATGCAGGTCTTGCTGTGAACAACCTTTGCTGTTTAATATGATTGTCTATGTTATCTCAAGTTTACCCAATAACGCCTCATGATCAGATATGTTGCAGGTAGACTGAAGAGTATGGTACTCAGACAAACTGAAAGTAATCCTGCGAATATATAAATGATCAATTGTTGACTTCACCCCAGAGCCTTTGCTCTCAAATGTGTACATAACATTAGCACTTGTGTGGGTTTTGCCAACCACAAGCTTAGCAACCTCTAAAAGCTCTCTAACCACAGTAACATGGGGTGAATCATTGCAGTGTTCACCGTAAAGCACACAATAGCTGCCTGTCCCAAGGACCAACTGTGTGGGAAAGCTGCCGGTCCTTGAGCAAGCCTGGCGGTCCCTACCAGGCCATAACATTAGCCTTTCATTCAGACCTGCTGGTCACCAGGACCAGGAAGTCATCAAACCTGTCAGTCCTGCCTTGAAGCTGCTGGTCAGGAAAAATGGCTGCCGGTCCCAAGGACCAACTGTGTGGGAAAGCTGCCAGTCTTTGAGCAAGGTCCCTACCAGGCCATAACATTAGCCTTTCATTCAGACCTGCTGGTCACCAGGACCGGGAAGTCATCAAACCTGTCGGTCCTGCCTTGAAGCTGCTGGTCAGGACCGACGGTCTGGCCTTTATTTCGAACACTGGGTGAATGTCTATCAAAATCTGCATTAAAATCTCCACCAACTATCATAAGATCATGAGGGATATCTACTTGTAAGAACAGTACTTGATTCAGTAAATCAACTGTGGTGTGATATCCAGCACTTACATATCTGTCATCACAAGATAAATAAAGGTTAACGAGTAGGACAACATAGTCATTTGGTAGAATAACTTTGCAGCATGTAAAGTATGACTTCATATGGAATTGTCCATATTTCGCTGACATCACAGCAAAACACCCCGAAACGCGTTCCTGACTAATTGGCTATAATTAATGTGCAGCTGGTTTCGGCTTGCAGCGGCTCATCACAGGTCCTTGCCCCTTATCACGGATATCAGCATGGTGGGCTGCTGTGCATAGTGGTCAGAGGTCCATTGCCTTCATCAGTCACATGTGTTTCTTATCTGTGTCAGATTTCCATTTTATCCCATTCAGATAACTTGGAACCCAGGGGTGGGGTTCTATTAAGCACATAAATGGCACTGACCTTTACAATCAGAAGATAAAGAGACATGAAGTCATAAGTGTCTCAATTAGGGGAAGCGGTTTTTTTGTTTTGTTGTTTTTTCTATTAAAACACTGTATATTATGACATGCCTAAGCATGTAAATTATTTGGATCCTAGATCTAAATTGGACAAGAATGTGATTGTTTTGCTTTGAAAAACTGTGAGTTTGGTTCTTGTTAAAATTAATATATTGAGTTGTTTTTATTTTAATGTTATCAAATTGTTAAGCTGTTTATGCCAGTACCCCCTCCTCCTGTCCACCCCCCATGGCCCTGCATGGGTGGCGGTCATATAAGTGATTGCTCCGGGCCAGATCAAAGAAAATGCTTAGTTAGTTACTCTGAGTCAAAATAGTTATTTTCTTATTATACACCAATGCCTCACTGTTTGTTGGGTTGCTTTAATTTTCTAGATCAAGAGCATATAAATCTTATTGCATTATGTTAAATAGATCAAGAGATATGTAAAATGACAATGCAACTAAAAACGTACTAGATTTAAATAGTGCTCAATCATACCTTGCAAACATATTGTGACTATCTGTATCACTTGCTGTAATTAATGACTTTTTTTTAATAATTAAGAATTAAATCTTTCATGCAATTTTGTTTTATGATTCATTCATTCAGGTAATAGTATATGCTACTATGTCATTTGCTTGACAAGTCATAGATATAGCACAATCTTGTACTTTTCGGAATCCTTAGAAGTAGCTCTATTAAGCTACGGGGGATGCCATTTTTTCCCATGGCAACCAAGCTTGAAAACTTACCATAGCAACGAACCCAGGTTTTCAGTAAATGTTATATTTCTTTATATTTCTTTACCACTGGCACTGACAGACTCTATCCAAATTACCTAATCAAATCTTTTAACTACATGCATTATGTTGGTTATGTGACCTTTAAGGTCAAAGGTCATTGTCATAGTGAGAATTGGGGTTAAATGTACAAATTTGGCCCTTTTTAACATAAAAACATTTTTAGATTCATTATGCGTATCACCTAATACCTGTTTCCATGCAAACAGGTATTCATCAGTAACTTGACATAGTCTAAATTTGTTCTGGATATGGCAACCAGGTTCAAATGATCATAAACAAATTGATGTCCTTCACAACATAGACAAATGGGAAATCCCAAAAAGCCAGATATGCGATTACACTGTTCCTGCAGCTTTCTGTGATTTTTAATTTTTAATATAACCTACTTGCAGAATATTTTAGACAGGTGACCTTCAAGGTCAAAGGTCAAGGTCATGATAAAAATGAGGCTAAAAACAAAAATCTCGTCAATTTTTGCAGTAAAACAAGACATTAAATCCTACCTAATACTACATTAATTGGCAGTTTTCAAATTGACATTGGTTTGTGAGAAATGTAGTCCTGGCTTGTTTTAAAAATATAGTTTGAATAGGTAGCCATGGCAACGAGGCTAAGATCGTCACAAAAAAAATCAAGATGAATGACAATGTTGTCAAATTGGAGAGATTTTGGTGGCTGATAAGTAGTTTTCCAGGGCCAGCATGGTCTTGAATATTAGGTTTTTTATATCAGGGAACATTTCAATCATGTGACCATCAAGGTCAAAGGTCAAGGTCATGGAAACAACTAAGGTCAATAACCCATGTGCCACCATTTTGTGCCCTACAGGAGTGAATAGAATCTAATGCTGTGTGCTAATTTCTGCAAGTGACATTTATATTAAGATCCCAACATGACCAATACTTGCTCCACATATAGAATTTGAACTGGGATCCATGGCAACCAGACTGGATTCATCATAAACAAAAATAAAGAAAATGACGATGTTCTCACTTTTGCGAGGTTTTGCAGCCTGTTATGCAATTTCACAAGGCAAATATAGCTGTAAGCTTTCATATTTCTGTATTTGGTGTATACATGGGATTATTTTAGTCATGTGCCTGTGGGGTCGAAGGTCTAGGTCATGGTAAAAACTGAGGTCAATGACTTTAAATCAGACCATTTTCAATATGGAAGTGAATATAATCTCATTTTATTCTGGACTTGTAATTTATGTAGAGATGTTAACATGAGCAATGCTCTCATAATATACCATGGGTATATAATGTCAAGTGGTATCCATGGCAACTAGGCTGGTTTCCTCATAAGGAAAACTAAGAAAATTACCTGCTTGTTGATAGCTGCAATCATCACTTTTTTTTAAAGTGATCAGTGTGTTGCAAATATAAAAAAAAAAATTGCTGCTATTGAGTCATATTACATTACTATTGCACATAAGCTGGCTTTCCAAGAAATACATCAAAATTCAGATTTTGTGAAAATAAGTTTTTAATACTTTCTTGGAAATTTTTAACTTTTTCTGCACACCCAAAGTAGTAATGACAGTACTAGGCCTTAAAATATAGTACTAAAACGTACACCAGAGGACAGTAAAAGCGTCCTACATAGTAGGTACTGCCATCATACGGTACATAAGTAGTATTGAAAAGATACACCAGATGTCAGTAAAAGCACTATAGATTTGATCTGATGAATTGTACGTGGCCACCTTGTGCATAAACGTGCAAATAGAATATATATAAATGTATTATATATGATACAATGTGAATCAAAAACTCGGTATGTAGAGTATGGCCACAGGCCACACATGTACAAAGCATGCACAGTCCCAAAAAAAATCAAATAGGGAGATAAAAGTAACCAATGGTACAGCTCTGTAGACTGTCTACTGTATATGATTGGGTGAAAGGATGAAGTATAATCTTTGCATGGATCTGAGCATTGCAATGAGAAATCTTTCCATGGATACACATCAGCTGTAATGGACACGTGTGTATAAAGTCTCCCAGGGCATAGCATTATGTATATTAAGTAAGAAAGATGTCACAGTGGATTTTTAACAATTTGTATGACAACAAACATGTCTGAAGAGCCACCTGCAAAACGTCGTGTCATATCGCATGACAAGGAGTATGAGGAGGATGAGGATGAGGATACTGTTCCTTATAGGATTGAACAGATCAATGAGAGAAGAGCCCGAAAATATGGCGTGGAAGAAGTTACTTTCAAAGCCAAATTTAACAATAACTATCAAGGGAAGAAATTACTTGACATCACAAATGACCTGGGTGCTATGTTTGGTAGTGTAATGGACAGAGTGAGAGCCAACCATCCAAACCCCAATGACAAAGCACGGTTATCAATCAGACACATAGGGTTAGACAAAGAAATAACTATTCACTGTCAACCCCAACATAATATTACATCTGAAGTGATAATGGAGAGGTGAGTAATATATATATATTATTATTATTATTATTATATATTAGTACATTACAAATGTTTTTGTGTATTCCTGACCATTGTTTTGTTATGGAATACAGATTTGAAGCTGTTCTACAGTCCAACAAAGACTTAACTGTAGACGATACATTCGAGGTCAATGTAGGAGTAATGGAGGCCTCCGATTCTGGTGGAGGGCGAAGAGCCATAGTAAATGTTGATACATTGTCTGACCAGTGTTCAATAAAGCAAAAGAGGAGTATGGTGACCATTCCTGAAGTACCTAATGAGTTTATATGCGCAGCACGCGCTATAGTCACATGTATGGCAAAGTTGAATAAAATGCCTCAAGCTAAGTTTAACAAGTTTGTGCACAAGAATTCTACAATGTGTAGGAAACCGCATACACAACGTAGTCAAGCGTTGAAACTGCTCAAGGAAGCAGGTTTACCAAATGATGTCTCAGTACCTGTACACGATTTGTATAAGTTTGAAGATTGTCTTAATGTACAAATAGTTGTAGTGTCTGGCGATATTGGCGAAGAAATAGTGTACACAGGTAAAACTGAGAGGAAAAAAAAAATTTATCTGTATTTGAAAGATCAGCATTATCACAGCATTGTTAACATCAAGGGCTTTTTTGTCTATAAAAAATTCTGTGAAGAGTGCTTAACAACTTATAGTGAAAAATGGCGACATAGTTGTGAATCAGTATGTGCTACGTGCAACACAGACAAGTGTCGTTATAGGGATGATTCAATGGTTTGTGACAGGTGTAACATGGTGTGTAGAAGTATGCAATGTTACTTACGTCATCAAGAAAGCAGAGTGTACAATGCAGGTGTCAATAAAGGTGAGGAGAGATTGTCCCTATGTGATACCTACTACAGATGTCTAAAGTGCTATAAAATTCTTGACAAAACCAAACGTGATGCTGCTAAGCATATGTGTCACGAATGGTACTGCTTCTGCTGCCAGGAGTATGTGGTAGGTGAACATCTATGTTATTATAGAATAAAGAAACCTAAAACAACAGATGGACGTTTCATTTACTATGATTTTGAAACGTCACAAGATGAGCGCATAACATGTGATAAGGGTTACTTGAACAGACCTAAAAGCGAGTGCAGTGATTGTCTTCCAGAGCAGATGTGTGTAAGGTGTAGGAAATGTGTTAACTGTAAAAGAGGATATTGTGGGTTGGAGAGACATGTACCTAATTACCTGGTGTGTCAGAGCGCTTGTGACATTTGCAAAGACGACACATTCACAGCGGAATCAAAATGTGCAAATTGTGGACACCACTGCAGTAAGTGTAGCACACAGAATAAAGATGGATTCCTTAGAGCATCATGTTCTAACCAACTATGTGGGCAAAGGGAAATGATCTTTAAGGGTACTGATACATGTGATGCTTTCTGTAAGTGGCTTCTCACCCCACAACACAAAGGGTTTGTAGCCATAGCACACAATGCAAAATCATTTGATTCGCATTTCCTCCTGAACCACTGTATCAATAATGGGGTTTTTCCTGAAGTTGTCTATGCAGGGAGCAAAATCATGACCATGACTATCAAAAAAGGTGTTGATATACGGTGTATTGATAGCTTAAATTTCCTGCCTATGGCTTTAAAAAAATTACCTGCTGCACTAGGGCTGCAGACTGAACTGAAAAAGGGAGATTTTCCACATTATCTGAATACAAAGAGTAATCAGAATTACATTGGTCCCTTTCCTGACCCCAGCTATTATGGTGTACAGTATATGTCTAAGAAAGACCGAGAAATATTCATGGAGTGGCATGAGAAGCAGACAGATAAAGTGTTTAATTTCCAAACAGAAATACTTGCATACACACGATCAGATGTTACCATATTAAGGGAAACTTGCACAAAATTCCGTGCACTTTTGATGGACATGACAGCACAAGATGCAAAAGGAGTAGATCCTTTTGCACATGCTACAATAGCATCAAGTGCTATGCAAATAGTGCGAGAGATGCTTCTCCATGAGGAGCATGAAGTGGAACTCATTGACGGAACGCATGAGGTGGCTATATTGAAAAAAGGTCAATGGAGTATCAAAGGGGTTGACATTGACAGTGAACAGATTGTGAAAACTAAATTCTTAAGTTCCCCCATTCCACAGATACCTGCCAGAGGCTACACTAAGCACCCCAATGACAGTCACAAGGCTGTGGCATGGCTCGAATGGGTGGCGAAAGTGTCAGAATGTGTCATTCACCACAGTCGTAATGGTGGTGAGTTCAGAATTCCAGGGACTAATTATCACTGTGATGGAAAGCGTGAAGGGTCAGATACAGTTTATGAGTTTTTAGGGTGTCGCTGGCATGGTCATACATGTCGGAAAGATAGACATGCACGTGACCCCCGCACAGGTGCCACTCTTGAGAAGATTTATCAGAGAACGCTGACTAGACTTAAAGAAATAGGTGACAAAGGTTATAAAGTTGTGCACATATGGGAATGTGAGTTTGACAAAATGGTTAAACATAGCAAAGTCATGAAAGCATTTGTGAACTCTGTGGATCTTGTGACGCCCTTGAAGATACGCGACAGTTTCTTTGGGGGGCGTGTATCACCAGTATCCCTTTTACATGAGGCCACAGATGATGAGCTGATCAAATTCTATGACGTGACTTCTCTCTATAGTTACGTAAACGTTAATACAGAGTACCCTACGTGTCACCCAGATATCATAACAGAACAGTCCAAAATGGACTACACACTAAAAACCTATTATGGGTTGGTGAAACTTAAAGTGGTCCCACCAAGAAAGCTTTTCATACCAGTACTACCTGTAAGGTGTAACGGTAAATTGAAATTTCCCCTGTGCTCACAGTGTGCAAGGTTGGAGAGTGTAGAACCTTGTGTTTGCACTGACGGTGACAGAGCAATTGTGGGTACATGGACAACAGAAGAAGTCAAGGTAGCCGTTCAACATGGTTATAAAATAGTGAAAATATATGAGATTTATCACTATCCTCAAACTACACATGATATAGGCTGTAATATATTTCAGGATTATGTCAAAATGTTCCTGAAGGTAAAGCAGGAAGCTTCCGGTTACCCCAGCTGGGTTGAGACCGAGGAAGATAGAGATAACTATATACAATATTATCATGACAAGCAGGGGATACTTCTTGATAAAAGGAAGATACAGTACAATCCATCACTTAGGATGGTTTCGAAGCTTTACGCCAATACGTTATGGGGTAAGTTTATACAGAGGGGTGACCTCCCCCGAACACAATATATTAAGTCCAAGGTAGAATACACAAAAATCAGAAATGACCCTACCAAAGAGGTAACAAACTTCCACATTATCACACCTGAAGTGATAGTGGTCGAACTGAAATGTACAGAATCATTTGAGGAGGAAAACACCTTTACAAATGAAATCATTGGGACATTTACAACATCACTTGCCCGTCTACACCTATTTGGTATATTAGAAAAGACATGTGAACAAACTCTGTATTTTGATACAGATTCTGTTATATTTGTGCAAAACAAACATCAAAAAGATCTCTTGGAAACAGGGGACCTTCTGGGGGACCTCACTGATGAGTTACCTTGTAACACACATATCACAGCATATATATCAACAGGTCCAAAGAGCTATAGCTACAAGCTTAATAATGGTGAGAGTGTCACCAAAGTTAAAGGAATCACCCTTAATTATGTGAACAGTCAATTCATTGATTTTGATTCAATGAAAGAGGTTTTACTGGATACAATTGAAACAATTAAATTACCACCTTCAAAACAGATATGTAGGGTGAAACATTTAGGTATCGTCTACAACAGACCATACACCAAAACATTTAAAAAGGTGTTTACAAAGCGTGTTGTTGCACTAGACAGTTTCAAAACGTTTCCATATGGGTATTGATTGTATGTATATAATATATATATATATATAAACATTATGTACATGTGTATGTATATAGCTATGCACACCAGTGTATATTATCAATGAGTAGCCAGTGTATATATTATCAATACGTAGCCAGTGTATATTATCAATGCTGTGTTAATGTGTAATGACATGTCTGCCAACAATTTGTAAATGATATGTTTTCTGATATCTGCCAACTCTCAGTTCCATGAATATTACACTAAGCAATCATAATACAATGTTATCGTTGAGGCATTAGCGCATAACATTGCCATATCAGAAAAGATGCGTTTTTGATACATTTGGCCTACTCTCCGTGAATATTGGATTATATATCAAGCTTTGGCAGTGCAACAGACAAACAGTGGTGATAAGAATATGCCTGCGCACAAGTCATGAATATTGGATTATGCATCACGCTTTGACAGTGTAACAAAAAAGTTGTGATAAGAATTATGTCTGCACACAAGTACCTAGGATTTGCAAGAACAGTTCATGAAGTGAAATGGCCTCACTTACAGGATTCATTACGTTTGCCTTGTGTATTATACATGCATGTAAGGCGGATTATTCGTTTTCGTGTGGATCAATGCCTGAAGCAAATCAGTTTGACCTTTGTTTATGTAGTTATGGCGTTAATGGCAAAGTTATTGTAACATGTAGGAAATCCACTTTTTTGAGATCAATTCCACATTTCCCTGCAAAGCTGAATATGATGATAGGTATCATTGATATGACTGGTACAGTGTTCTGCAATGATGCAGTCCCTCAGCTGCCAGTGGTGTGTTCAGCAATCAGTACAGGTTAGTTGTGTTAATTGTACAAAGTTCTGTGTACACATATGATAACTTTAGGTGTGTATTTGTCACTGTTTATTATACATCATCATAATTATATATTATGAGTATATTGATATCATTACAGATGCAAATACTGTTGATGCTATGGAAATTACAACGCCTGATACATCTGGGGCACCGAAGGTCTTCAATTCCACTCTAGATTCCACTACTGGTAGGATATTATATACCACAAATTTGGTAGCTACAACTAAACACGCTGAGGTTTTAGCATCAAGTTCCATGCATGTGAGGGCTTCAACTGTCAGGATACACCACAGTACTATATTCCAGGAATCCACCACTGTAACAGGGGTAGAGCAGTTAACAACACCAGGTGGCGCTCGACCTTATGATTCTGCTGCAGCTGCTGCAGCAGCTGCATGTCTCACTGTCCCAACTAAATGGAGCTGGCTCTTGAATTTCAAGACTGAAATATCAATTGACACATGCTTATTAATCATCCTCACAGTATACATGTGTGTAAAGGTGACTAGTGATTACTGTTGCCATTAATATATATATTTATATGTGTGTAACGCTGCCATTATTATTGTTTGTGTTATATCATTATAGGTAGTATTCGCAGTTGTACGTGTGATCCGCAGGAAACGAAGAAATAAGAATGAAGATACCAGCATATACAATCCTAATTACCGCACACAGTCACGTGTAAGCCGGAGGCCCGCATTTAGCGATGAGTTTGAGGACGCTGCATCCACTTCTACACAAGTGACGTCTTTCATGTAATTAATTAACAATAACAATATAATATATATCTGGTACAGTGTTTGTATACCTTAAAGCTGGCTACCATACAGTTGATGTCTTACCAATTACAGTGTTTATTATATAGCTGATACATTGTTGTTTATGACATGTTTTAGTTGAACAGAATAACATATATGTTTATTATTATATGTAATATATATCTGGTACAGTGTTTGTACTATCATACAATTTGATGTCTTCTTAATGAATTCTTACCAATTACAGTGTTTATTATATAGCTGATACATTGTTGTTTTATGACATTTTAGTTGAACAGAATAACATATTTGGTTATTATTTTATACTTAACTAGTGTTATGTGTTATTATATGCATTTAAGTTGATCATTATCTAAGATAAGTCGATGCTATTAAATAATGCACATATATTACAAGCTTTTTTAAAACATTATTGTAATAATATACAAAAGGTGTAGTAGCCTTAGCCGTTATCGAGACAGGATG
The DNA here is from genome assembly GCA_932294295.1 of Alitta virens. Lineage (NCBI taxonomy): Eukaryota > Metazoa > Annelida > Polychaeta > Phyllodocida > Nereididae > Alitta > Alitta virens. The sequence goes on along the minus strand of OW028577.1, from coordinate 31,658,218 downwards.
TAGACAGGATGCTTTATAGTGCTGAGAGATTTTTGACCTCAGCACTTGCTGAAGGATCAGCGTAGACGATGAATTAATAAGTGTGACGAAGATCTTGGCTCCTGCACCATGTATACACATCATTCAGAGTGTATGTTTATGGTTCACCACTTTACACTTCAGTTAATTCTGGTTATAGATGGTGCCACATGCATCAGTACGTATTTAGCTCACTGGTTATCGCTATATATATTTATAGTGTAGTAAATCACACAGATCGTTTGTAAAAGTTTTTAATGAATAAATATACACACAATTTACACAGCATAGTATACTGACCCCGTAAGGCTTTAATATATATAAACAGCTAGTGCAGTAACACAGGCCTTGTTAATATACATATTTACACAGCATAAAGCATGCCGACCCTGTAAGGCTTTAATATATATATAAAATAATCAATAAACTATAATCACTGTTATAAGAATGTGCCAACTATAAATATTAAGAAAACAATACTTCGACAGACTATAACTATATTAAGAAACAAGAATAATGAGTATACTCACTTTATACAATACACATGATATGGCTATGATGCATACAACTACAAAGCACAATGCTATGCCCCCAAGAATTGTGCCTGTGGGTGACCCAGTAGCACCACCATCAAAATAGGTGGTTTCCTGAAGTGTACTGCTGTCTTCAGGTGATGTGTTACTATAAAATATCACCTCATAAGGGTAATCGTGGTCATCAGGGGCATCTGCAGCACACATAACTGTACCCCTCACATCTATGATCACCAATCCCCTCTGGATAACCTTTGGAAAGGTTGCTGTAAGTATCTCAGCCAAATCTGGAGCACCTGTACAGTTGGCTAAAAATGTATGTTCTTCAAGGGGTGTGCATATGCAGGGGCCGCAGTGGAAATCATAGCCACTGCATAGCGACCATAATGTCACAGACGATAGCAAAATTGTGAACATGTCAGACATGTATACTTTATGTATCCAAATGACACTTTTGTGTTATTTAATTCAATCTTAATAGAAATATGTGTTACCTAATTATCTATTTTAAACACCTAAGTGGTTTGTTACATAAGACCAATATATTGTCATTGTAAATATTCTTTACTTTATATTGCTAACACACAACATTTTCATGCACATGTGTAAACATTGTTTATTATGACTAATAACCACTTGAATTACATGTAATCATTTAGACTGAATGATAACAAATTATATTATGTTACGTAACCTTTAGTAGATTGAATGACACTAATTATATTATACATGACTCAACTGCACATGACTTTTAGGAATGATAACAATAATTATAGTAGATTGAATGACACTAATTATATTATGCATGACTCAACTGCGCATGACTATAAGGAATGATAACAATAATTATAACCAAGTTGGTAGTAGAAGTAATGAAGAGTAATACACATAGAGATATTATATCATGTGTAAGTAGGACTCTCAGATGACTTTAGGTATGACAACAAAATTATGACCAAGTTGGTGGTAGAAGTAATGAAGAGTAATACACATAGAGATATTATATCATGTGTAAGTAGGACTCTCAGATGACTTTAGGTATGACAACAAAATTATGACCAAGTTGGTGGTAGAAGTAATGAAGAGTAATACACATAGAGATATTATATCATGTGTAAGTAGGACTCTCAGATGACTTTAGGTATGACAACAAAATTATGACCAAGTTGGTGGTAGAAGTAATGAAGAGTAATACACATAGAGATATTATATCATGTGTAAGTAGGACTCTCAGATGACTTTAGGTATGACAAAAAAATTATGACCAAGTTGGTGGTAGAAGTAATGAAGAGTAATACACATAGAGATATTATATCATGTGTAAGTAGGACTCTCAGATGACTTTAGGTATGACAAAAAAATTATGACCAAGTTGGTGGTAGAAGTAATGAAGAGTAATACACATAGAGATATTATATCATGTGTAAGTAGGACTCTCAGATGACTTTAGGTATGACAAAAAAATTATGACCAAGTTGGTGGTAGAAGTAATGAAGAGTAATACACATAGAGATATTATATCATGTGTAAGTAGGACTCTCAGATGACTTTAGGTATGACAACAAAATTATGACCAAGTTGGTGGTAGAAGTAATGAAGAGTAATACACATAGAGATATTATATCATGTGTAAGTAGGACTCTCAGATGACTTTAGGTATGACAACAAAAGTATGACCAAGTTGGTGGTAGAAGTAATGAAGAGTAATACACATAGAGATATTATATCATGTGTAAGTAGGACTCTCAGATGACTTTAGGTATGACAACAAAATTATGACCAAGTTGGTGGTAGAAGTAATGAAGAGTAATACACATAGAGATATTATATCATGTGTAAGTAGGACTCTCAGATGACTTTAGGTATGACAAAAAAATTATGACCAAGTTGGTGGTAGAAGTAATGAAGAGTAATACACATAGAGATATTATATCATGTGTAAGTAGGACTCTCAGATGACTTTAGGTATGACAACAAAATTATGACCAAGTTGGTGGTAGAAGTAATGAAGAGTAATACACATAGAGATATTATATCATGTGTAAGTAGGACTCTCAGATGACTTTAGGTATGACAAAAAAATTATGACCAAGTTGGTGGTAGAAGTAATGAAGAGTAATACACATAGAGATATTATATCATGTGTAAGTAGGACTCTCAGATGACTTTAGGTATGACAACAAAATTATGACCAAGTTGGTGGTAGAAGTAATGAAGAGTAATACACATAGAGATATTATATCATGTGTAAGTAGGACTCTCAGATGACTTTAGGTATGACAACAAAAGTATGACCAAGTTGGTGGTAGAAGTAATGAAGAGTAATACACATAGAGATATTATATCATGTGTAAGTAGGACTCTCAGATGACTTTAGGTATGACAACAAAATTATGACCAAGTTGGTGGTAGAAGTAATGAAGAGTAATACACATAGAGATATTATATCATGTGTAAGTAGGACTCTCAGATGACTTTAGGTATGACAACAAAAGTATGACCAAGTTGGTGGTAGAAGTAATGAAAAGTAATACACATATATATATATATATATATATATATATATATCTAAATAATATTCTGTATTAAAAACTACAATAACAACAACACCGAATTGTCAATTCACCAGCGCTTTTCTGAACTTGGTAATTGTTTATTACTGAAGCAAACATATATAACTGTTCAAAGCAGTCTACAATTATAACAGGCACTACATTGTTGGATGCTTGATACAGTTCACCCTGATTTATAAGTATGATATATAATAATATTGGTAACAAGTTCATTGTATTCATCAAATTACTAATATTAATATATTAACTGTTACAATTCATCACATTACACATTTAATGTTACATAACATAATCGTAAACTATACACTTGGTTCACATAATAATAATTAACTATACACTGATGATTTTAGTGGTTCATAATTAACGTTAAACAATAAACTTGATATTATCTAATTACATGCATACCAACACACATAGACAAATCACATGATTGCGCGTGTTAGTTTACGTATTTTGGGGGTCTCCTTTTTAGATAGAGTGATTTTGCTTTTTTTGGGTGTACCCCCGGAGATGTTAGGCATGTCAAACAAACCACCCGCATCAGAGGCAATCAAAATAGGCGAGTTTGCATTCTCCTCTGTGGAGCTGCCATCATTAGCATCGTTAATAATTACAGGTGACATGCGCCTCCTTTTGTCAGGACTTCCCGATGCTTTTGGGTGCTTCTGTTGATCTTTTGCCTCAAGATCATCTGCATGAGCCACTTTCGTAGCCCCATCTGTTTCATTATTTGCGGGAGACGGCGTGCAATGAGCGCATTTCATCTGCTGTATGCTACATGCATGTGTTAATGAGCATTCTGTAAGAACTTTCAGACCAGCCCATTTTACTTCTAGCGCTGGAAGTTCCTTGATTAGTGTAGCGAATTCATAGCTACTCAAATTGACGCCCTTTCTTGTAGGGTGCAATGACTTCAAGGAACTGTTTGTGAAGAAGTAATGGCGTATGTCTACGCAACCATATTCCTTCTTTGCAACAGCGAAGAGATTTTTTCCAATATGAACATTAAGCTCTGCAGGAATGAAGGCTTTTTTGGCATCATTGGATGAGTCATCAACTGGCATGTCATCGTCCACAGGTGTTTCGTCATCGTCACCAGTATCTTCGGCATCGTCATTAGACAGCTCTTCATCGCTTTCATCTGCTTTACCCTATAATGACCATAACAATGCATGTTCAGTTTTATATATACTAGGGTCGAATTAATGGCCCAATTTGACATTACTGGTTTGGTCATAATGGGTAATTTGACATAAAGAGTTCAATGTACATTTATAGGCATATACAGGTATATTCTACAATCATGATCAGATGAAAGAGTTTGATTCTTCGCTGGTTAGCATTAAATGACCAAATGTACTTAATATAATGTTACATATCACTTCATATACTTTAATTAATAAGAACTCATACTTACTTTTTTGATCACTTTGAGCAAATCTCCTATGGACGCCATGAAGTCCCGAGTCTGCTGTTTGTCCATAGCAACCCCCCTTTTTGATGGGATGAGGATGAACTCTTCTTCTTCCAACACATAATTTCTGATGTGCAACTTCACACGGCCTTGATACCGTTGTAGGACCATGAATTTGCGGTGTCCCAACTCTCTGAACCAGAGGAACTTGCCTCTAACTCTTGTACCACTGGTACTGTAATATATCTTGGTCATCTTTCACTTTTAAAAATGAATAATTACTACTAGTAATAATAGTAGTAATCTAAAAACGAAAGTTCAAACTACAGTTGAAGTAATAGAGGCAGAGTAAAGACCGCACACCCTTATATATGTTAGATACATCTTTATTAACCAATGAACATGTACGCTCCCTAGAGGGAGCCACCTTCACAGTGTCTGTAGCCCAATAGGGTGTAAGAGAAAGAACACGTCCTCAATTCATGTAATCTAAATGTTAATAATTATACGCAGTACCCCAAACTACGACTTACATTACCATTTCTTTTTATTTTGTGGGGTCACTTCTTTTAAATTACAGGGGTCAAGACTGTAACATATCCTTGCTTATCTCAACAAACACTAATGTATAGTCATTGTTGCATGTATTTATCTCAACAAAACACTAATGTGCAGTGAATTTGTACATGTAGAAGGTCAATTGTTCTATTTCAAATAAATTCTATTCAGATATATCGAATACAAATGTCAGCACTTTGACTGATGTTTTAAATAATAAACAAAACTTAGCCAGACGTTTGCAAAGCATTTATTCATTATCTGATCATGATGTACATATAATTACTACAGAGTCAATAATAATAACTTAACAGTATTATATATATATATATATATGTATTTTGTAATAATAATAATGAAGAATAATACTTCATCTTACATCACATATAGTTACTCAAATTTCAACCACTTTTGTTTTATTCTTCTTACAATTTTATTAACTTTTCGTTTTTTACCAGAATCATTCATTTTAGTTTTTTTTACAGCTTTCACTGTTCGTTTTTTCACACCTTTCTTTTTATGTTCTTCAAATTGCTTTTTTGGTCTTTTCTTGAGTAGACGTTGGAATTCTTCTGGAGTTATTCCTGGCGGTTGTACATTAGTATTTTCCTCAGTTTTATCCATTGTAACATCAGTTCTTGTCCTAAGTTGGGGGTTCTCTACATCAGACGTTTCTTTTTCAACCGGTTCCTCACTGTGTTTTGTTACTGCAGTGCTGTGATGTGTGTTTTCTATATTTACATCTCCAGCGTTTTTCTTGTTCACCTGTTGCATGAGTCTATTGTAGCGCTCACGAGGTATCACTATATGTTCCTCAGCCATTGTTATTTTGCTAAAGTGAGAAGTCTTTTGAGTACAGCTTTTATGAGCAAAGACACTATGTAAGATGAATTGACAAGAGTTTCCAGTCGCTCCTTATGTGAGACTTTGTTGTCCGCGATGGACCGAATGATGTCTCTGTCCTTAGTAAGCTTGTCTTTATACTCCATTGGGAGCCTGATTACCCTCCCAAGAACATTTTTAAATACCTCAGCTATAGCAATCAACTGTCCCTTATCAGCAGTTGCCAATAGTTCTTTAACTTGAGGTTCAGGTAGACTGCCCACAGCTTGCAGAAATATAATATTCTCCTTGATGGTGTTCATTTCTTTGGGAGATATACGATCGTTTCTTCGCCTGGAAATACGGCACTTCTCAATCTCAGTCTAGCGTCAATATTTGATGATAAATCTACAATCATGTAACCATAATTCTTGGCAGTTGCTAGGTCATAACTACCCATAAAATATTGCGTTTGACCAGGAAAGGCTTGGCTACCTAGGGTGTGTACCTGTCTTGCACTTCTATTATTCCTAAACAGACATATATATTGTGAATTAAGACTTATCTCTCGCACTGTCTTACTAGCATGAAAAAGATTTTGAAGTGTTATAATGCATGACACATGGCAATGGTGACACAGTACGCATACTATGTCTACTACTGAATGTCCCGATAGACTGTCATTAAGACAACTCATTTTATCATCAAGAATCAAAAGTGTTTCCTTATGAGTTTCTTGCCAAATTGCTGTCAGTTCTTCACTGCTGGGAATATCTGTTCTAAATTGAATCATTTCACCCAATGCCTTCTCCAAGACATCATATTTTTCTTGCCATGATGTATAGCAGTAAATAATTTTACTTGGTGCTGGTGTAAACATCTGCTTATTCTGCAGTAATAACTGCTGAATGAAAAACGTTTTTCCAGACTGGGACGCTCCAATGACCAATAGTGTTTTAGGTAAATCAAAGGGCATACCACATTGTGTATATGCTTCCATAGTGTTAAGTTATGAAGACCTTACTTGCTCTGAACTTGTCTCCACAGTGTCACAATAACGACTACTTAAACTTCATGTACTGCCCTGTTTTTGTCAATTTTGAGAGCGGCAGGAAATTTTGCAAATATAATTAATGTTGTTGGTTGTGTAAGCTTCTTTTCAAATTTTACAGACACTCTCATATTTCCTCGACGTTTTAATGGTATGACATCATCATTACCGCTAGGAATAGCTTCAGAGACAAATCTATAGAAACAGAAACCTTCAGGGAATTCTTTGCGTGATATGGGTGCACTCTCATCTATACCATTAATACCACACAGGGAACCATAGGCATCAATATACAGACCATCTTCAGGTTCATCACCATAACGAGGTTGAATTGGGGCCTGTGTCATATCTTGCCCATCAACAGTAACTTGAATGAAATTGAGGTGATTGTGTTCAAAGAGAAAAGGATTCTCTTTTATCTGACCATGATTGGCAGAATCTGATACAAGAGCACACACCATTTCATGGGGCACTGCACCAGAAAAAGGGTCATTTACTTCTCCACTAAATACACCACGTGCTAAAGTAAATTTTTTAACCTCTGTTTTAGTGTATGGAAATACCGCAGGTTTTTTTTGTAAAGTAGCAGCATGTGAGGTCAATATTACAGGATTTACATCAACCATACAAACACTTAATGATGCTTTGGTTATGACCACCTTGTATTGAGCTGTACCAGCGTCTGGTGACATCAGACAAAACTCTGGTGAACTAGGATACAATGTTACATTTAGAGGTATGCCATAAGGGATAAACCTGTTGATGTCAAGGACATCACTATATAGATGACCACTCATATCAACTTCCTTGGAATTGTCAAAAAACTTGCTTCTGGTTTTCAAGGCTGCATTGTCTCCAAAAAACCAATTATTGTCATGCAGATTAGGGGGTGTGTCTTTAAAATACATCTGTGTCTGTAGTGATGATTCCTGTTGTTCTTTTGGGGTATACAGCAAAGCCTTAATGTATGCTAAATAAGGATATGCCTGGTCAGCATGAGTGAGCACTTTATTTTGCAGTGCGACGTCCACGCGACTGAACATACTGTGCATGAAATTGTTCACCACTCCCACAATGCCTCTTTTAACACCTTGTTCAGCAGCAACGGCTGTAGCCTCTGCAGCAGACTCATCAGTGGTTTCAGTAGCAGGCTTTGTTGCTGGTCTTGCAGGGGTTTTTACCATATCACCATTGCGTGCAACAATCTTGCATGTTATATTAAGCAGAGTTTTCTTTAAATCTATATATGATGAGGAATTATTTTGCACAGAAAATTGTATAACACCTTGATTGGAAAAATCATTTACAGGGTAGTAAGTAGTGCAGTGACATCTCTTAACACCCACATTCTGAATAGGCTTTTCAAAAATAGCAAGTTCCTCAGGATACCCTACATAGGCATCTGCCAGAAGTGTTTCGCTCATTCTTCTGATATTCTTCCAACCAAATTAATCGTCAAAAATGTCACCTGAAGAACTAGTGTCTTGCTTTACTGTAGCTTTTTTCTTCCTCTGTGATGTTAATGATGTCTTCCTCTTCCTCTTGCTTGCTCTTGAATGAAGGTTAGCAGTGCTACCCCGCTCTTTATTATGAACTTCTGCAACAGCTCTTCTCCGTGCACCTTCAGTAGGGTCAATTACCTCAAGTTTGGCAATAGTACCTCCCTCTGCCAGTTTTTCTTTGTTTTTCCTTGTGTTAATAAGAACAATACGTCCACGCCCCCCATTGTCTGACTTACTGAAAGTAGCCATATTAGTCATATTGTGTACAAGCAGTGGTTTATTTTCACCCTCTGCTTGCTTCAGAAAATGGTCTGCAAATGTTTCATAATCAAACCCTCCATCTGTGGCATAATAACTGGTAGTTGCCATTACTGTTGTGATGTATCAATGTGTAGTGTACAACATGAATGTCCACCTTTAAATGATGGCTCCTCACCCTTGTCATCCAATAAGTAGATGCTCAATGCATCCAAAGAGTCTGCAGTGACAGGTATATATCGAGGGTGATCAAAGATATAGGAACCTTTTTGCTGCAACTGGTGATAGTACATTCTTTGCAAAATAGGTGCCTGTGAGCTGTTCATAAAACTGGGTTTACATACGTTGGTATTAACTGTGATATATCTAGGTTTGTACTTCTCTGCCAGTGGAGGTAAGTCAATATCCAATATTGCAATGGTCCAAATGTCTGGGGGCTTCAGATCTATCCGCCGTGGGAGTTTGATTCTGAATGCCGTGGGAGAATTGCCTGAGAACACATTTTCGCTCTGATCACTGGAGATGTACAGATACATTATTTTCCTAAGTACTCTTGAATATCCTCTGTAGGAATGTAGCTATTAAATTTGTCACTGTAACCGTACCACTTGATGAGGCTTAACTGTTTTTTCCCAATTCTTCGGGTTGAAAGAACTCTCTCTATTTTGTATACTATGAGTTCGGGATTTGACACATTGACCTTGAGCAGTTCCTCCTCATAGAACGACCCCTTTATATGTTCATCTGCAAGATCCTGAACTTTGTATCTTGGAGGATGTGATGGAAGACTTTGATAAACCTTAAACAGTTCTTCAGTCCAATGCTCTTGATAACCACGATCAAATGGCCCGTTTGTATGGCTTAACCTCACCAAGTCTCCCACATTGAATGAATGGTGCGGTTGATGCTGGGCTCTTTTATTAAGTTCAGGGACATATACACGCTGATAAATATCATTTATATTCCCACTATTGACTTCTGCTGGAGCAATACCTATACTGGAGTGTTTGGTGTGGTTATATGACCATATGATATCATCCAATATATCAATATATTTAAATGTCTGTTTTTCATAGAAGTATTTGTATAATCTGTCTTCAATTGTCCTGTTGACACGTTCAGCATAGTTGGCTTTATGGACACCATATGCACGCATGTGTGAAATACCTTCCTTTTTCAGTAATTCTTGAAAGGCTGTTCCTGTAAATTCCTTTCCTTGATCAGTGCGAATAATTTCACACTTCCTCCCTTGTGATATGACATTCTCAAACATATTTGCTACCTCAGCAGCTCTCTTACTTTTCAAAGGCTGTGCCCATAGATATCTAGAAAATAGATCAATACATACAAGCAAATATTTATAACCATTGTTATATTCTGACAGCCCTGTGAGTTGTAGTAGGTCACAATCCCACTGCATGTCTGGATATTCCACAATAATCCTTTCAGTAGCAAAATGGGTTGTAGGTTTGCTGTGAATTGTGTGTGTGGTCTGTTCCTTCAGCCATCGTTTAACTCCATCAAAATGGAGATTGGGTGGTAAATCTTCTCTTGTTTTAATATAATCCCAAAGTCTGTCTGCTCCATAATAACTTGCTGGAGATCTTGGTGAATAGTACACTTTTGACAGATATTCGTCCAATTCTTTATCATCCATTATTATACAACTGTATTCCTTTCAGCTGGTGCACAGTGTGGGTATTGTATTTCAGTTATTTTACGCAACTGTGGGGTTGGTAGCAACTGGGGATTTGGCAAGATTGCTCCAAGACTCGTACTTACCAAAATGAGCCACGTTTCAGATGTACTCCCTAAAGAGAGATTCACAAGTGAGGCTATAATAACTGTGTACAAAATTAACACCTGACTCAGAAACACTATTTCACTCTTAGGTAGAGTTCTTCCAAGAATATACCATTTGTCTGATGATACAGAGCTCTGAGTAGACAGGGTGTTTCTGCTAGCTTCCATGTCTCAATGTTAACTGACCCTTAAAAGTTCTTACAGAATCTTAATAAGATTGCACATGCGATTGTGTATTGTCACGTGATAAGGGCCAATCAGGCTGCACTTCAGATTACATGATGTCACATGATAATGACCATTTCGCAATGTTATGCACTAAGCCATCTTGTTGATTAATACACAGTATTATTATATTCACAGAGTTATATATAAACAACCACCTTGTATTATGTAAACATCCATTTATTGTATACACAACAATATTTACATATATTCACATAATCTCAACAGTCTTCATCGCCAAAAGGACTACATTCTGGACACATGGCATAACCCATTTGATTTTGGTGATCTTCATTCATATAACAGGGTATTATCAAACTAAGCTCTGGAGTAACATCTTGAATTTTGTCAAAATTCTCTGAAATTGTTATAAACTGATATCTGGTTAGCACTATGCTTTGAGCAAGACTAATACTACATATACCATCCTCTTGTTTATCATACTTGGTAATGTGTACATTGTCACTGTTAAAAAATGTTTCAATGTAATAGCCTCCTCCCAAATGCACTTGATGATTTGTACCTATAGCACATTTGACAACATCCACTGTCTGCATCAGTGCTGACCATCTCTGAAGATTTAGGCATACGCATGCGTGTTCAGCTTTGTCATCATATGTCTGTATAAGAAAATGAGATACATATTATAGTTTGTAAACATATATCAATCGGTCACTAAACCCTATACATACTGAAATGCATATGTACTTGCCTCCATTTTCATTATGTCCACTGTCACATTACCATCATTGACCATTACTTTCAAAAAATCATTGTGTCCGATATAGACGGAATATCTTTGTCCATAAGATATTTCAGGAATCATGCTACATAAATCAGGGTAGCTGATACGAATGATTTCAAAAAGTTTCGCTATAGCCTTGTGATTTTCCTGCACAACCAGCATGTCCACCAATTTCAAAGTCTGCATTTCACTATCTTCGTAGTCTCGCAATGTCAGATACGATGACCAGTTGAGGTATCCATTGTCCTTCAATGTAGTTAAGGCTTCGGCACCATCGATTGTGCCTATTATCACAGCAGCATGTTTCATCAAAATATCCATGTTAATGTATTCATGTACACCGGAAGAGTGCTTCAATCGCAGTACCCCTACCACCTTATTTCTACTACCTATTTGTATATACAGCTTCTGATTGGTCCATTCACCATGGTAACTCTTATGACATCTAACACTATTTTTTATACATCAGCCCATGTGATCTTCAACAAATGCTGCATGGTAAGTGTTACATGTCACTGCACAGTTATATTGTATATATATATATATATATATATATATATATATGTCCTACATAGTACAACCTATTTACACAAGTTACAAATTATATGCAATTTATACAAACATTACTAACATACTAATAATAATCATGTATCTTACACACAGGAAGTTACATACAATAGATATGCAGTCTCCATTGAGGTTGGTAACAGCATACTTCAGTTACAAAATACTCTGAAAATTCATATATACACTCCATCATATTCAGATTGAGTTGGTGATTAGCGCGATGCAAGATATAATGGCTGTCATTACCACATCGGGCTTTTCTGTATAACTCCCAGCGAATCCATGGTTTCGTAATATCAATACTATTATCAGAGTCTTCAGATTCTGCTAATGGTTTCGTAATATCAATACTATTATCAGAGTCTTCAGATTCTGCAGATGAATCATCTCCCTCATCAGACTGGCCAGCCTCTAACCCCTCGTAAGCATAGGGCATTAAACCACCGATCACTGGTGGCTGACAAAGAATTCGAGTAGTATATTCCAACACACTGTAGATGGTATCTGTACGAACAAACTGTCTGCTACTAATTCTACAGGCAACCAATGATGTAAATTGTTCTTTGTTATCGTAAAGTGTATAGCTGTGTGTAACTCCACTTTGACATGCTGTATGTCCAACAAGAATCCAACGGTAGATTAACGCCATTTTAAATGAATGTATGTAGGACTACTCCAGTCTAAGCTGTTTGTCAAAAGCAGTGCTGTCCAGACTGATAGGTTAAAGCACACTCACACATGTTCCAGATGACACCACCAATACTATATATAATATATATATTCTTTTGTCCTGTTCTAAAACTCAACCTATCTTTTTCCTATTATATCTATTGTTCTCGTCACACTAGATGTCAGCACATGTCGTAGAACATTACAGACATCTGGTGTACAATTAGGTACTACGTAGGACGCTTTTACTGTCCTCTGGTGTACGTTTTAGTACTATATTTTAAGGCCTAGTACTGTCATTACTACTACCCAATTTTCCTCACCTGAGAGCTTTCAGCTGCAACCAAAGGCATTTATCATGCAAATGAGTTGAGGTCTGAAAAAAATTTATTTCCTTAATGATTGTACTACAGGATTATTTTGTTGAATAATTAGTCAATGAAGAATTAGAAGTGAAGGTTTCGAAATGCACAAGTGAGATTTTGCTGCCGGTTATGCATTTCTACAGGACCGACATAGGTCTAAGCTTCACATTTCTGTATTAAGCATATACACACATGCACGGGCTAATTTCAATCATGTGATTAGGGTGTCAAGGGTCTAGGTAATGGTAAAAACTAAGGTCAGTGACCATATTCAGTAAATTTTGTGCAATGAAACTGAACATTATTTTATTATGTTCTATTCAGTAGGTTAATTCAAGCATATGGCGCAGTAAATACATAATAATAATAATTCTAACATGACTTATGTTTGTTTTCCAAAAATAAGTAAGTTGATATATACTACTGGAATACATGGCAAGCTGGTTGGAATCATAAAAACAAGTCCCTGCATGGATTCCTCGCTAGTTTTGGTACATTTTCAACTGTCTGAAGTTGCATCTTTTCAGGTTTCTGAATTTGTCTGTGTCATGGAACTACCGATGTTGCCACAACAACCAGTGCTAAATTGTTGCCATGGCAATAAATAAATTATTGATGTATAAACATTTTCAGTTTTACCTATTTGAAGATCAGTCACTGACTAATTCCTTATCTTCTCATGAAACCATAAATTATTTATGTTCTTATGTTAATTGACCTGCTGATTTCAAATCTTGCTGTTGTCAAGCTGAATTTCTAGTCCTTCACCCCTTAATTTACATATCAAACTGACCACCCATATTTTACTTTGTGGTCAATTTTTTTTAAAGTTTTAACCTATAGATTTTGTGTGGTTCATTAAAGTATCATGATTAGTAATTGAGAACACTACTAGAACCCTTTCTGACCACTTTTCTTCATTATTAGATGAAAAAATGTATCAATAGAAATACTTATTTTTTTCAAATCTCGTAAACTAATAAAGATAATACCATTTTGGTAATTTTTTTTTTTTTTTCTTGGCAGTAAAATTAATTTGTAGTTTATGATTTAAACAGGGGATGCTTTTGGCAGCCCCTACACTTAGGCAAAATGGGCATCACCTGAGCCAGTATTTATATAAAAAGTATGTTATTGTATTATTATGATTTTTATGGCTGGCTGGCTGACTGGCTGGCTGGCTGCCTGGCTGGCTGCCTGCCTGCCTGCCTGTGGGTTTTCATGGTCAAGGAATACATAAAAAGTGAGAATTTACCAACATAACTAAGATTAGAGACTCATTAAAATGACCTTAGTTGTCACATGAAATATTCCCGGATATAAAAAACTAATATATTACAAAGTTTAAGACCATGCTGGCCCTAAAAACTACTTGTCAGCCACCAAAATCTCTCCAATTTGAGAACATTATCATTCATCTTGATTTTGTTTGTGACAATTCTAGCCTGGTTGCCATGGCTACCAATTCAAACTATATTTGTAAAACAAGCTAGGAGTACATTAAATTTCTAATGAACCAATGTCAATTTGAAAACTGCCAATTAATGCAGCATTAGGTAGGATTTAATGTCTTCTTTTACTGCAAAAATTGACGAGATTTTTGTTTTAGCCTCATTTTTATCATGACCTTGACCTTTGACCTTGAAGGTCACTTGTCTAAAATATATATATATATATCTTTCTATCTATCAATCAATCAATCCATCACTCCATCAATCCATCTATCTATCCATCTATCCATCTATCTCTCAATATGTCGGTCTGGCAAAAAAAAAGTCAAAGTAGCCTTCAAAGAGAACAGAAAGCAGACAGGTCCGAAATTGTGTGGTCTTGATTGTGAGGGGATCTTATTAGTGGTTTTAATGTATCTAGCTGTTCAGTAGTCTTGATTGAACAGTGGATAATTGTGAGCTATTGTGACACGGTGTTAATAGAGAGGTGGTCTTGATAGTGGTTTTACTGGTGAGATTGTATTTATATTGTGATTGTTAAAGATAACATAACTTTATTTAATCACACAAACCATAGAGTCTGGTAACTCCATGCACAAACATAGTATGATAGTTTAAAATAGTTATTTCTAAATAATAATAACACATTTATCACTAAATATAATCTTGCTTAAACCCTAGTTTATCTAGCAAAATTTATTTATAATATAGATATCTCAGGATCTACTGATCACATTGCAATGAAATTACATGGTCTGAATCTAGAAGGAGAGAGCTACCCAATGCAAATAGTGTCACTTTCATCAAATGAATATAGAGAAAAATGATTGTTTTCACCCAAGACTGGTAGAACATGTGTCCTTTATCTTACTACGAAAGGGTTTCAGGGTATCAGTTTCAACTCCCTCTGCGCAATTAAACCTGATTATATCTATATACCCCCATGATATCTAACACCTGTTCTTAAAGGGCTCAAGGTTTTGATTAGGTTAAAAGGGATAAAAGAAATATCGAGGTAAAGCCCCGACACTCCCCGCAGGTCGGCAAAAGTCGGAAAAGGCCCCGTGAAGCAATTAGGCATCCCATGGGGGGGGGGGGGGGGAGGGGGTAAGCGCAAGTAAGTCTATCCAACTGCAAGTCAACAGGTTCTACTTAGCATCCTGTAGTGTTGTGCTATATTATAGCTGTACCACTGTGTGGTCTGCCTATCAGTGGCTTCTCTTCATCCATAGCACTACATAAATGGTAACTAACATCTCCAATATCACCTAATAAATGTGACTGGCTTGCAAACAAACAATGCTCTTGTACAAGAAGAAACACAAATATTCATGATTTCCTTAAAGTAATCCAACTTCAAGTCGTTATAATGCGCACAATTGTAAGATCCTATGACTAAATTGTGTTGTATGTTCATAATGATTGTTAATAAGTAATAAGTAAAATTTATATCAGCTTCCTGCTTCCTTCTTTTTTTTCTTTGGCTTCATTTCTTCCGCACTCAGCCAGTATATCCTCACACTGATATCAAGTGGCCAGAAGTCTGAATTATATACATATTCGTAGTAACCTTTGCCGATGGTTAGTATAAATCTGTTGCTGTCGAAGTCAGCGTTGTACCTTGGCTCCCATTCCAGATCTGGTTTTGATTAGCGTCGTCACGGCTCTTGTGACGCTCCAGTCATTTCTGTTTCCTTTGGCATGGCCATTCCTGAGTATCGTCAGTACCACCAACTGCACCATCATCGGGATCACCACTATTTCTCGTTGCATGCTATTGTTCATGTTGACTGGCGCTGATACGCTCTTGTTGTCAATTGTGGCCATTCTCCTTAGAAGCAAGTGAAGGCCCTGCTGTTGTCACACTTGCAGGCTTTTTACTCAATACTGCAGCAGATCTACCAAAGCCAGGTAGTGGGGGAGGTAAGGCAAGGGCTTCGTTAAATTGCTTGTCACTGTATTCCATTATTTTTGCATCATGAGTTTGTCATCCATTGCTGCCATTCGCTCTTCTAGGTGTTGAATTCTTCTTTCCATCAACATTATTGACTCAGCCTGGTCCTGTGTATTGGCTAATGAGGGTTTAAGTAGAGGTATTCTCCTGAGGTCAAGTGTAGCAAAAACGGGTGGGTCATCTCCCTCAAGTAGTCCGTGCCCAGCTTCTGCAATATCCCCTGCATTTACCTCTGTAAATGTTCTAAAAGATGATTTTTTCCTCAAATTAATCCTTCCTGTTTCAAGGCCTTTTAACTCCTCCATTAAGTTCTGTCTCAGCAAGTCTTTAGCAGCTGATATTTCATTGTTAGTAAAGAATGAATTCACAGCAGCAGTAACCTCACTAACTTTGCTATTAACCAGAAAGGAGGAGCAGAATGCAAGAACAGGGTTAAATACAATGTTTTTGCAATTGACACATTTGCAAGGGCATGCACCTGTATTTGGCAAATGGCCTCCACAATGCTCACATTCCATTATGTGGAGGTGCTGATCCTGTTTTGGCACCTTCGGTGAAGTGTGAACCCATGTAAAATGAAATTCCTATATTTGTAGATTTTAATGTAACAAAAATCAATGAATTTCACAATTAGAAATTAGCAACAGTCAACTGATTCTATGTACCTTAACACACCAAAAATAAGCATTCAAACATATAAATTTTGCTTGTGATAAACCAAAATATCTATTTCATTATATAATATACTTGTCTGGGTAGATTTAATTACTTTAATCAGAAAAAGTTGTGTGCAGTATTTTGATAAATGATGCTGCATACTTTACACAGATTGCTCTGGTATAAATCCATCAATCATGTCATAAACATTTGCCACCTTGATTGATA
The DNA here is from genome assembly GCA_932294295.1 of Alitta virens. NCBI lineage: Eukaryota > Metazoa > Annelida > Polychaeta > Phyllodocida > Nereididae > Alitta > Alitta virens. Next base: position 31,640,825 of record OW028577.1, on the reverse strand, counting down.
CTCTTGCAATGACTTGTTGATAACTGTACCATTGATAGTATCAAAGGATTTGGTGGCGCCATGACTCTTTTCAAACTAACTATTAAGTTGAGATTATGGTTATACAATACAGTGATAACATTACCTTCTGCAAGAATCCTGCGCTGGGTGTCTGTCTTTATTTCGTCTTTGTGTCTGTTACATTGTGACTCGTATAAGTCGCGGCAGTTATAATGTGCGGACACTTGTCAAGGGGTAAAGTAATGGTGGATGATTGATGCCAAACTATTTTTACGGATAAACTTGTACTGATATGTGATATGAAGTGTAAATCAAAGCAAAAATGTTCCAAAACATAAGTTTAGAAAATAGGTAATTTTCATTTGTGATATCGGGGGGGGGGGGGGTGATAAATAGTGGGGGGCCGGTTATATACATTCCCCCCCCCCCCCCTGTATCGATGCCCCAGCCGATGAGTGTGGCAAGGGCAAGGGTGGTAACACTGGGTGAATACCTCAAACCCCAGTGGCCAAAACAGGGCTCTGTGCAATGCAATCTCCGGTTATGCCTATCAGCTCTTCCTAGCAAGAACTCCTGTCAGGTCTGTCTATACCTCCCCATCCCAGGAACAGACGAGAGGAAGGTATATATGATTTATTTATTTTTTAACATATCACCTTGACATCTTGATACCTGGGTGTTGAATCTTGACACCTAGGCATAGCAAAATGACATGCTGAGACCTGGGTTTTAAGTCTTGACACCTTGACATCTTAAGGTGGCAAATTAACATATTAACACCATGACATTTTAGAGCACGGTTATTGAATAATTTTCCCTGAAATTAATTTGCTTGTCCCACATGATATGGATTGCTATCTTATAAAACTGCTGGTCAACCATCAGAGCCACATATTGCTATACCATTCATGAATAGCTCTTCTTGTAAAATTGTTTTTTAGAAACTCAAATTTAAGTTGTCTATACAAAGCATCAGCTGTATTTGATTTGAATTTGGTGTACATAAGGACACTGCATAATTTGACAAGGTTTCATTGCAAATTCTAATGATTGATTTGCAGCTCAGCAGCATGGCTTGTTTGAATTTCTTCACTTTATGATTATACATGAACATTTGACAAATGTTACTTACACCGTATTGCAGGAGAGGGCATTTGAGAAAATATGCCTAGAATCCTGAAGCAACATATTTTTCAGCTCTGGATGGTGGCTTTGGTATCCTGGAGTTTCCTTATTTTAATCCGAGAACATTTGCTATGGCATACTGTTGGTAAGACAATTAGTTGTGTTCTGTTCTATATCACTTGCAGAAAACAGTATGTCAGACTACATCTTGCATGCTATCATTTCTCATGATCTCTGATAGATTCATATTCTGAAAGAGATCTACTTACTAATTCGTTGCATAGCATTCTTTACATATCATATACTCAACTGCAAAGAAACGCAACAGGTACAACTCAAATTCAAGTGTGACTCTATTATATCCCGTGGCTTGATGTTCTTGTTTATCACATAGCAGTAAGTTTAACAGACCATGACATTTCCCACATCCTATACAGGAAATCAAGTATTCGACTCATAGTCCATACAAAATGAGAGCAAAGCGAAAACTTCTGCTTTTAATGCTTTTATAGGCAGGTGTTTGCCCAGTTCGTCACAAACCAGTAAATATTTAATTATTAGGTAAAACAATTCTGGTTTTGCAGGTAACATCAGAGTTCTGTAACAATGTTTTGGTGCCACCTTAAAATTTTTGAACAGTAAACATTTATGGCAGCCTCAGAAATTCTGATGAGATTTTTTGCAATACAAGGCCTGTTGGTTGTCCTCCAGAAGAAACTATAGCCTCTTTTACGGGTAATGTGGTCCTCTATTTTCTACTGAGACCAAAATCATGTCTGTATTGGAAGATAGTGAGTACAGTGTACATCAGGCCAAGATCAAATTGGTCCTGTAATTTGGAACCAAGCTTTGCCCAGCCAGAACCATACGTTCGAACATAAAATAAAAACGTCAAAAAACATTTTTCTGAGGTACACACTTTAGAAATTTGTTTTTTGAACGTTTCATTTATGTTCGTGAACTTATGGTTCTGACTGGGTGGACAGTAAAATTCCAAAAAGAAATACATGGTGCCTGCTTTATTCGATATTTAAGGTATAATAATTAGCAATATCCAGTTTGTGATCCAGCCTTGTTAATGCTTATAGAAAGAAGCTAATGCTTATTGAAAGGAGATAATGCTTATAGAAGCTAATGCTTATAGCACATGTTTCATGTGCTCTTATTGCCCCACCGGCTCAAATGTCTGACACCTTATCTCTGCCATGTAATCACAGGTTTATATTTACAACAACAAACTTAACAATAACTGAGAAATTCAGATGTTATCACAACTTCTTGCACCTTCTTATGGATCATTTACCTTATTCATGTGAAAGATTTTCCCAAATAATGTATTTCTGTGTGAAAATTTAATGGAGCAAAGACTAATTTACTTGATTAAGGTCACTGATGGATCGATAAATGTCGATGAATATGTGAATGATCATAAAAGTGGTTATCATTAACATTTGAAATGGTGATTCTATAGCAGTCTAATAACCACTTTTCTGAAGGAAAGAGTGCTTTGTAGTGTGGAATGAACCAGCATGGTGTGACTTTTTGCTATGGTCTGTTGAATGTGATAAACAATGCCTTAGAGACACAGTAATTTGTCACACTTAAGCACATTTCTGTTTCTGGGTCTGCATTTTATTTAAAGTTAGGGGTCCCTGCAATACATTTGTCAGCCCCCGTGCAACTTTTGTTGATCTGCCCCTGATTGCTTTGTTTCACACGTTCAGTGTCTTTGGTGCATTACATTCCAGCCAATGCCTCTTATGATGTCACAAATGACCCACCATCAGTCTTGATCAGCAGGAAGAAACGCGTGACCTCATACTGCAATAAGCACCTTTCTGAGGACATCTTACATAACCCACTGAATCCAGCCTTGAATGGTGTTTTTGTTGCAGGTAAATAGACGTACAGTTTGTATCATATTCCAGTGAAATGTGCTTGTCCAATCAGATCTCTTCATCATACCATGTGACAGTCCAATATTTTGATATATTGGACAGAAAAAGGTATATTGCCTTTGGGTGATTTGGTTCCCTTCTGCTCACTTATTAAGGGGCGTTCACACTATCACGAATAAGACCTATGTATGACCACGTATGTAAACAATTGGCTATACGTGCTCACTCATGGCTCTGCTAATCACGTATAACTGATTTCTACGAAGGTACATAGGGAAATCAGATCGCTCGCCGGACATCCGTAAAACGCTCGCCAAACGAGTGTTTTACGAGCATTCTACGAGTGGATGCAAGTGAATGGAGAGTATATATAGATGGACAGTGGCTACGTATGGCTACGTATGGCTAGGTTTAGCCACGTACGTACGTAGAACGTGTGTAGAAAATACGAGGATCGCTCGCCGATGGACTCCCGAGCAAGTTACATACCTAATATAAACAATTTACTCGTATAACGTCCCCCAAAGTTTTAAACATGATTAAAAAAAAAGTTTGCCCTCTCCACTTATGGTCGTGAGTAGTCAAGCACAACCAGGAGCATTCTACGGATTAGCGCGAGTATACGTAATGCACTCGGCGAATGAATCACATATGGACAAGAATGAGCAAGAGTAAAAAAAAAAGTCATCCGTCGTCATACGTAGGTCTTATCCGTGATAGTGTGAAAGCCCTTTTAGTCATCCATATAGTGTTATGCTTTATGGGACTCGACTAATGCATCGTCCCATATATGTTTTTATCAAATGAAACTCTGTATTGGATTTCTTGCCAGCAACAAGCTGTCGGAGCCAGATTTCATGAGCAGCAGCACATGCAAATATGGCAACTACACACGCAATCAGTATTGCAAATAAGAAATACATTATTCTAATTAACACAGGAGCAAATATGACTTACGGCATCTGTTTCCTTTTTTATGTACAGTATACTTGTATGTCTACCTTATATATAGATATGTTCGTATTTTTGAACTACTGCTCATTAGATAAAATAAAGTTTCAATTTCAAAAACAAAATGAAATATTGCCACATTAAACCTAGTCAACAGTTTTTGTTTATAATTAGGAATTTCATAATAATTAAATGCCTTAGATTTAATGCAAATCAGCAACCCAACAACTAAGTAATTGTTGAAGGGAATGGCAATTAATAGTTCCTTCAGTTGCCAGCTAAAAGTAATCAGCCTGCAAAAAGTATTTGTGTGTTGAGTATCTTTCCATACAAAATAAACTGTTAAGATTTGTATTTATTTGTATTAAGACTTTATTTATTTAAATACAATTAAATAAAAGCCTTAAACGTTTATTTTGTATGAAATTATACCCAACATCTTATGTGGCATAACATTGCTGCTGCATTTCATATATATTCCTTAGGAAGCATTGCCAGCCCATATATGTCATTGACTATTTTGGACATAGAAATTATAGTTGTAGATTAGTTAGGGGAACATGCTATTGTGTTTACAATTCTAGCGAACTGAATACTCCTCATTGTGCATAAAATCTTTGAAACAGAAAATTTTAATGGCAGGAAAAGGATATACAATACAGTTGAAGCTCATTGGATTGCTATTAATACAGGGTTCCTGCAGGTTTACCTTCATAAGAAGTAAGGTCTTTGTCAGACATTATAATACCATTGGCACATGAAAAATAGGACCACTAATATTGTAATTTACACCAATATTTTTTAATTTCATTGTTCAAAAAAATCAGGATGCAGGCCTTACTTTTTTACAAAAATAAAGTTTATACGATTTTGAAATAACCCACGGGAACCCTGTAATATTTTCGCACTTGTCAGAATATAGAAAAAAATGAAGAAAATCAAACGTTAAAAAAATAGGACATCTTGGACTCAAATTAACATTGCATAACAGGCATCATTTCGGTTCATCGCACACACTATGTAAACACTCAAGAAATAATATTTTTCCCAATTTTGTAAAACATAGCTGAGATATGTCAGTGTGACTATCAAAAGGCACCACTAGGCCATAGTGTAACTGTATGAAATTTCATTACAATGGATGTAAAAGTCAATTCATAATATTTCAACGTCACGGAAATTTCATAAGTAAAATCAAAATGGGTGATGAAGAACTGACTAGCATGAGCTCACTAGAACATCTAGGTCACAGATTATTTGCTGACATCCGATGTACAAATATTGATGGGATTACTACCAAGTTTACAGTCTATTACAATATTACTCATCATTCTATGGTGCATTATTATAGCACTTCAAAAGAATCGAGAAACTTTGGGGTGTGTGGCGAAGTGTTACAGCAGATATGGAAATTACCATGTAGGACTCATTGTGATATTGTGGCATGCCTCATGGACATGCCATGTGCCAGACACCTGTTTATGCAAAGGATGTTAAAATTTGCTAATTCTGCTCTGAATCACAAGGTCCCAGTAATTGCATATGTGATGCAAAATGCTATGAGCATTGATTCTTTGTTATTGAAACGTAATGTTTAGTACTGTTGTAAGGCACTGGGTACTAGTCATGATGTACCAAATAATAGCAATGCAAAATCTCACTGCATGAAGACATGTAAAACTCTTAATGCCCAATGTATGACATACACCCTCAAGGAACTGCTTTTGGTGAGAGACAGAGAGATGCATTGCATGTTGACAACTGATGAAGTGAATGAATTCATATATCAAATTTCTGTAAATTAAATTATATCTTTTTAAAATCATGTGTAAATAAATTTTAATATTTCTGTGTGCCTCTGGGTACGAAATAAAGAAAAACTAAACTCAAATACAGCTGAGCAATTGCCACTGTCATTCCCAGGGATTGGGTAACTGCGGTTACCCTTGCAGCTTTGTGACTGGCTCCATGGCCCAGGGAGCTGTGAAGGAGCTGCCAGGGAGCCAACTTCACATATGCCCCCCCCCCCCTAGTAAATTGAGATGTTACACTGTTGCTATGCCAGACCTGATATATAGATGTATGCAATCACAATTTCAATTTGCTTCAGATCGCAAACGCAAGTTCCTCTGTGCACTGAATTTCAAAATTGGATCATCAACACTCGTGCCAGCATTGTTAAACAGCAGTGGGCTTGTTCCACCAAACAAGTACAAAGAAATCATGAATGCACACATAACAGCACCTAAAATGCTTGAAAAATATGGCTTATCCATTGTGTCAAGCAGAAATAGAACATTCATCAAAGAGTACCAGTCGTACTTCAAATTTATGTTTGTGCGGAATCCGTATCATCGTTTGCTGTCCGCTTTCCGAGATAAATTTCGGATTCACAAGTCAAAAAATATATATGATGCATGGTTTTCAAGCACTGTGAAGAAAATTATCAAAACATACAGAAACCAGACCAGGATTAACCTTGCCAAAAAATTAACCGAAACTGCTGTCACGTTTGAGGAATTTCTTCATTTTGTCATGGACGACATTGAAAAATATGAAACAACGAATGATCATTGGAAACCCATTTATCGCTTGAGTATGCCATGCATGATAAAGTATGATTTCATTGGCAATTTTGAAACTTTTGACCAAGACTTTCACCTTCTCATGACTCGTGTTGCAGTTGTTGAAGTGCCAGAAATAAAGCGTAATTTAGCTCCATCAAATTCTACGTCGACTGTTTTCAAAAACTATTGGAAACAGATCCCAATGCAACTAGTGAGAGAAATTGAAAATGTTTATGAAAAAGACTTTGAGATGTTTGACTATGATAAGAAATTGACTGATTACTTGTAATGAAATAATATGCAAATTTATGTTACTACTCATAGAGTGTTCAGCTTTATAATTATGAAATGTAGCAGAGAATCTGAAGTGTGACAGCAGGTCTGGGGTACTATTCCTGCAGTCCCCAGTTGGAGACGAAATATGGTGTCTTCTCCTGTTGGAGGTACAAGTTGAACAAGGTTTACAAACTTAATAAAGACACTTAACCACAGCAGTTTGGAATTATTTCTCAGGCAATAACAGATAAAGTGTATATAATGTCAACACAAACAATAAAATCATCACAATGGAGATTGTAGTTATTGAATTTTATATGAAAATCATTTATTTACATAGGTACAAGGATGGCACAAGCATAGAGATAAAAATTACAAAGCAGCTACAGCAGATTTTATAGACTCGGAAGCTACACTCCAGATGATGACATCATGTAAATCCAGAATTCTCATTGGTTAAAGAAATCCATCAGCCAAAGAGAGTCCTAGTTTCGTCCTCTGGAGTTTAGTTTCAAAGTCTGTGAGTTCATCTGTGATGTCATAATGCAGCTGGCACCAATGGCAAAACTTGATGTGAGACCGGTATGTTCAGGTAATTCAAGCGCCAACGTCCTTGATGTAAGGGTTGGTCAACTCTATTTACAGGAGTCCGGATAGACCTATGATTATTGTCCCACCACTTAAATAGGTCAAGGTCATCCAAATATTGGCAAGGGCGTCTCTCATTGTCCTCGCCTCTATAGAGTTGTTGAAAACTGTAAACGTCCATATATCGCCTAGATCTGGAATATCCAATAAAAAGATATTCAATTGCAAGATGAGTATTTCCCACAATATATAAGAACAGAATGCTTGCTGAATTATGCACTGTTGACTAAAGATTTGAATCCAAGTTACCCTAAATTGGCAAAAGCGGCTTTTCTTGGCAACATCAGAACAAATTTTTGAATGGAGTCCACCCTGTCAAGGCAAGTGCAGAGAACTTGGGCTAAAGTCATTTTTCTTATTTCTTGCAGTTGCTCTGGAAAAAGATAAATAAACAAAATCTTGATTTTCATGGTATGATGAAACATGACAAAATCTGGAGAATTTTCATTAATTTAACTGATGCAATGGAGGGATACACTTTTTTCTCAGTATGGCAATGAAGTGCTCAAGAGTAACCCACACATTAATATGCCCATTTAGGAATTACTTATTGATGACTACCTCTGGTAAATCCCACCATGGAGTCATTCCTCTCGTGCCAAAAGCGATCACCCACTTTGAGATTGCGGAACTGCTGAGCAATAATACAGGCAAATGTTGGTCCCACCGAGCCTCCTGGAACATGCAGTTCTGACATTCCACCCGCGTAGAGATCAATGTCTTCAACATCTCTGAAAATGCAATCATGTTAACCGTAGTTACTCAATAGTGATTATTGTCAATTATTCGTCAATATACACTGTAGAGTGTACAATGTAGTTTAATTTATTATATTGGTATTTCGACAGTGTCATATTCAAACCAACCATAGACAGCTTCATTAAAGGCATTGGGATGACTACAACATACAGAATATCAATTGTATTCTTACATACCTGTAGATTTTCTGTAGCCTGTTTCTGACTTCAACAGGGATATCAACAAGGTCACTGAAGGTTCTTGCATCTGGAAGACCACACCGCCTTCTCCAAGCATTGTACCCTGAAATTTAAATCAGACCGAGATAACATAACACATTGGCTTGAAGTCGGTTTAGCATTGTACAATCTTTGGTAAACATTGGTCTGACATCAACCTGATCTAGCCCACTATCTGAGCAATACCTGAATGATAAACATGGAAGTTTATGAGAAATATGGAAGTTAACTCAGTGGTAGCGCACTGGGTTTCTAACTACTGGGTCCTGGGTTCAATTCCCTATCGAGTCTAAGTTGTAGTAGATGGTTGTTTCATCCCTGCCTGTCCTGATTAGCCCATCAGGTGCAAAATTACAGGATCAAAGCCCTAATCCACCCACCCATCCACCCACTCTGTTAGTTTACGGATGAAGTAAGCCAGGACTAATCAAAGCTGTTCAACTTTGATCATATCTACCTGGCAATCCATGGTCCCTGCCTCTTTGTATGTTTAAGGAAGAAAGGTCTGTGCCTAGTCCATGGGGTGGCTTGTCAGTAAAGAGACTTCTTGTAACCTGAAATTAAAAGAAAAAACAAAACTACCAATAATTGAAAATATTATTTGGTAGTTTATTGATGCTCCTCACAGAAGTGTTAAAGAAACTATAAGATGCTACTTACCTGACGCGAGAAGTGTCTGTCAGATTTCCCAGTTGACTGACTAATCATTCCGAGCACCAGTGAATCAATGGAGGATTCTGCTGGGTTAACGGAATAGAGGTGTCCAGGATGGTTGAAGGCCTAAAATGCACATTCAGTGAAATAAGACAATGCTGAAGTTCATCTATAGCTACACCATTCTACATTTTACTGTGAATGAATGCTCGATATAACCCGCAATTCATTCTGAATGCGTCCTTTTACAATTTCTGCAAAACGCTTTGTGATTCAAGCTGTGCGGACTAGTCCTCCAATGACTTCAGATGACTTACTTCTCAAAGTTCTCACGAAGGACCAGTTTTATATAATCATGTATAAGCCATACATACTTTCACAGTTATGTCAAATAATTTTTTAGCTATACCTACATCAGTGAGGTGGATGCCTTTCTTCTGGCCATAGCTTGATGTGACAAATTGCAAAATGCTGGGAATCTGGCTATGACCAAAGCGATATGCAGCTGTCTGGAAGGCATTGGCTGCATCTGCATTGATGCTCTCATCATAAGCTACAAAAATGGACATGTAGTCTCTCAGTGTATTATAAATCCTTTGTCAAGAAACAATCGTAATTTTTGTAAAATTTCTAATCACATTGGTGGTGGTTACCGTTATATGCATCACGGTAATGTCTCTGCGTACTCCAAACAGTATTTATTATATTTATTTCCATCTTTAATATGCACCACTTTCTAGGTGTGACTTGCTACATCCTCACAAATATGTCTTCTCTACTTACCATCAACATAACCATCAGTTTCAACCTGTAGGCCATATCTCTTCATGACCTTAGGACCAACCACCAGAGGTAGGTATTCGTTGTACACGACAAACTGCCAGACAGCTGACAGTATCTTTCTGGATTCTTGGAAAAGCCTCTCTCCTCCCCAATGTGGGTTGATGTGGTGAAGACGTTCTTCCAAAATGTTATGATATCGGTGCCAAACGGTGTGAATTGCTGTGAGACCAACTTGTTCATTCACACGTGAATCCCCTGTAGAATAAGACCACCTCTTTTGAATGTGAAGAACATGTGAACAGTTTTATTTGCTGGTGTGTAAGTTTCATATAAATAAAGTAAATTCACAACACAGTCTTTGCTTATCCCACATTTATATTTGAAATAGGCGTATGTAAATTATGTTCAGACATTTTGTACTACTGTAGTTTCTGAATTTATACCTCTTTTTATTAGATAATTATGCAACTTAAATGCACAGCCCTGGTTGGTTTTCGTAACATATAAAAAAAGGTTTGCCAGTGATATGCTGTAAGATATGCATTGGGTATAAGTACTGTTTTCCTTAACTCTCTTTTATTCTTTATAATCTTCACAACTGTTAATGGTTATCACTGGATAGCAGGGGTACTGCTGGATAGTGAGTACTGCCACAAGAAATATATAATTCATGGTTACTCTCAGATATAGGAAGATGTAGTATAAGGTCAATCCATCCATAATGCTCTAACCTATGGATTCTTTGTTTGAACTATGCTGTTGAAGTGTCCCTTACCTGCCATAAAATTGTTGTTGGATGAAGTTGGTAGTAAAGGCAACTGGCCAGAAAAACTTGGGCTGGTTCTGAGCCTCCCTCTCGTAGGTGCTGAAAAGCAAACAAGGATGAGCTCCACCAAGATTCATGTAATGTAGATGCTTTGTCATAAACCAAATCAAAATATCTAAAAACAAAATCATTTTAAATAACCCTTACATGATTCGCGTAATGATGTGAGTTCTTCATTTGTGGATCCATAAACATTTGAAGTATCAAGGTAAGAGGTAATTTGGTTTAGTTGTTGCCTGGAAACTGAAACGATAGTATGGCACATACTTTTTAACCAAGTGTTCTGAAAAGTTATTCATCAATATAAAGTTTTACAGATTTTTTTTATTGAAGTCACAGGTTGACCAATTTTATAGTCATTTTTATATAGTGAGCATCCACGAAATTAAAGAAATATTTTCTGATATTTAAAACAAAATGGCAGGGCATTTATCACTTAATTGGGTGCACACAGGTCATACTTTTACCAAGTGCGTGGGTGAGACAGGCTTTACGTTCTATATTTTTGCACCAGATACGGCTGATCCAGACAGGCCGATCTCAAGGCAGGTGAATGATGAAGCAACCTTCCAACATGGGCTGGATTCGAACCCAGGACCCAGAGTTTGGCAGCCTGGCATGCTACCAATGAGCTAGGCCCCTGCTCTCCTACTTTTTACCAAGGGAAACCAGTTAGATTAGCTCAGGGAAGATCATGGAAGATACACACTGAAATCAAGGTCATGAGTTAGGTGTGTACCAAATTACCTGTGTTGCAGCTACTAGTGACAGTTTCTTGTGTCCTGACAAACTTCAAGCATCTTCTTCCTGAGAAGTCTGGGTCATTTTCTGGGATGCTGATTGGAAAACAAGCCCTGTTAGCAGGACCCACAGTCTCACAGCCTGAACTTCCACATGGAACATTCACCAAGGAACCAGTGCCTGTAATTTTGGTAAGATAAAACCTAATTTTAAATTTTGCAGTGATGCAATATAAAGTTTGTGTTTTGTTTTCATATATTCCGTGGACTGATAAAGAAATGTTGTTCTCATGGACATATATAACTACACTTTAAAAACAGATTGGTCGTAATGACAATTGTTTATCAATATGAGATGGCAATTTTCGTTACAGCAACCGAAACATCGATTGGATGAACCTAATATTTGAATGATGAATTGAACCATCAAAAATTAATTCAACCAAATATAGTTGTAAGGTCAAACAGTATTTTGGTTGATTAATTAACTTCATTTGCGTTAATTATTAATCTACAATATTATATATATATGAAATCATTATGTATTTCTTCATACCATTTACATTACGTGATAACTTGACCACAGCTGTTCTGCCAATGTCGTGGTCAAGGAATTGACCAAATGTCATGAACATGACAGAGAAAGTAGGACTGAGGCTGGCTTTGTTCTCAAACAACAGGAGTGAGACCAGTCGAGCACTTGGCAGGGGGCGACCTCTGGTGGAAACTCTAGGTGCTCCAATCCCTGAAAAAATTCAGTGAGCTCAAAATAAGGATGCAAAATACTAATGCTGTTCTAATTTGTACAAACCAATGAGTAAATTTCCTTATTTTCCTACCATAATGCTTTTACCCTTATAATGCAGCACAGGTGTAAGTTATAGTGCAATGCACATTTGTATTAGTAGTTATATTAGTAAAAGTGTTTGCATTGAAGTGGAATCTTAGTTGAGCCAGCTATTAATTATCTTCAGGTACAATGTTAGTATGGTAATTGTGTAGCTTCACGCCATCCTGCTATATTATTGAATGTGTATGAAGTGTACGGTACTAGTACTGTACTACCGGTATACTTCCAGAAAATAGAATATCTATACTAACCATCAGCATAATCCGGTGGTAAAAACCTTGACAGCGAGACAAAACTTTTCCCCCAGAGAGGTCTCTTGAGGTTGTTGCATGATCCATCAATTGTCCTGTACCTGTCTCTTGGATTGCAGTTGTTGTCTTCTGTATTTTTTGGGAAAGGGCATGTGGTGATTGGCCCTCTTGCAATTGCTGTGCCAGGTCGAAAAGGCATATGCGTGGAGTCAAGAATTCCTGGCAGTTTCTCAATCACCTTTTCAGTGTCCTTCTTGTCTAGCAGGAACCTATCGAGAAGGAAATTGATATCACACGTTGATATCACACTTTTTCACGAGAAATTTTATATATTTCGTTTCTAAACTACTCTTCAGAACCAGAAGAGTAAAATGTCTTTGTACTACAGCAGAACACCTAGACTTGGAAACCAGATGATATAATATGAATCCAAGACTACCAATGGCTAAGGCAATCCCGCAGCCAATAGGTATCCTGGGTTCACATGACCACGTCTTGGGTTTAGTTTCCAAGTCTATGAAATCTGCTGTAAGAAAATTTGCCACGGTGCCATCCAAGGGCTGCAAAGCCCTGCACAATGCCCTGCGCTGCCCAAGCAAGAGGATATGTGTATTTTGGTAATCCAACAAAGAAAATGTTTGCCATTTCAAATCAGGAATGTCCCTTATACAATGTAGATTATTCAAATTATGAATTTCATCACATAAGAGATATCACATTACACTGTACTTACTGCTTTTTGATGGAGCTCAAACCTTCCAACTGGAACTGGGCAGGGATGGAGAGTTCTCTAGCTGGACCCAGAGACCCCAAGATAGTTTGGACAGAATGGAAAGGAGCGAAAACATCCTCTGGGAACAAAGAAATATTTATTCAATGGTGGAGAATGCTATGGTGTGGTTGTTCCGCTCATTATCTTGAATATCCCAAGTTTTGGTTATTCAATATTACATTATGGGTCAGTGGAATAAGTTAAGATATATACCAATTGATATATGTCTCAGGCAATGTGAGGTAGGTTAAACTAAAGAGGCTTACCTTGGATGTTAGCGGCAGCGAAAGCTTCCTGTCTTAGTCTGTCAGACACCAAACCAATGAGGTCTGACCTTATATTGGTGATGAATACAACTGCATTAGCAATGATGTCTTCAGGATTATTTTTTGGCTCTGCAAGGACAAGATAAAAAATTTTGCCTGAACCATCTTTGACAAAATGTTATGCCTTATTTAGTACATAATGGAAAATAACAAATTAAAAATATTTTTTTTTTAAAACTGCTACAGGTCGCAATATGTAACTGAACTCAATAACTGACAAGTTGATAAATATAGCAGATAATTTTGCAATAACTAGTTGTCCGAAGTTTTGACTGAGTAGATAAAAATTGCACTTGATAAAGTTCAGCTTTTCACATATACAGCACCTGATTTGGCTCTCTGGAACATTGTGTCAATATGGTGCTTCAGGGAAACACTTTTGTACTAAGTACAACAGTGCTTGCATCCACAATGTAATATCAGCCAATATCGTACAATACTTCTTCATTTGTATTGCAAATTCCTCCATATTCATAAATGATTTCCAGAAACTTAATGGAGTAGCGCCAGTTTATGCTGGTGCATCTCAACCTAAGCATCTTTTAAGGTACCCTTAGATACTCAGAACTTAATGCAGTTATTTTTATCAAGAGTGTCAATTCTTCGGGACATAATTATTTCTATATGGTCTCATTTCCAACCAAGCAGAATATGGTAATTAAGAAATGCCATCCACTATTTTCGATGGTAGTCCCTTTCACTTAGTCCTTGGACATTCACCTTCAGGCACAACTGGCACAGTAGGTTCGATGTTTGGTAATGTTGGTGGAGAATCAAGCCGAGGACCCGTACTGGGGAACTTGAATCTTTGAGGTGGGTTGAAGCGGCCATCCTGACATTGGCGGAAGTGGTCGTAATCGCAGATCTTCCTTCTTGGGTTGTACCACAATCCTCTTGGGCAGGAGAGCACCCACGAGATTCCTGTTTTACTGCAACTGATGAAACTTCTGCAGTCGTAAGGATGCGGCTTGTATCCTACATCATCCGGTTCACACCCGAGGTCTATTGAGGATTCGGGTAGAGTAACATCTGAAGTGAAAAATAATTAACTTGGGAGAATAGATAAAGCATCGCTTTTTATGTTTTTGCACCATAGCCAGAGGAAATTAACAAAACAAATGCATTTCTTTATTCTCGCAAAACCTATAAGATCTATTTTGAAATATTATGCAGAAAATGAAGTGGATACAGTCCGAGAGTATTACATGACAATACAGTCACACCAACAATTATTCAGCCACTTTCAGAATTTCAAACTGTCATAGACATTGAATTCTACGTTATCATTCTCAAGTATGTGTCAATAACTGTGATTTCAATGTATTCACAATGTAATTTACAAGTAATGGAAAGTTATTTAAAAAGTCAGAAGAGTTTGAATTTTTGGTGGGACGGTAGGTGTTTTGGATGAGACTGAGGTGAAATTTGCAATCATGTTACAGTGGGGTAAATTGAGTCACATTTACAGTTGAGTCTTGTGAGTTTAATATATATTGTAGTCACTCATTTTAAACTTGATTCATTATACAGTATTTGACATGACACATGGCAATGTTTTGGTTTGAACATATACAGTTAGTTTCATTAAAAACGGCCAGTCAAATTGAAGTTAGTCAAAGCTGGACAACTTCTGCTATACAATGCTATTTGTCACTAAACGTAACTTTCTGGCTTTAACTGGCTACTCAATACAAAGCCGGATCTAAAAGTACACACAGCACCATTTGGTGCATAATTTGAGAGTAATTATAACGCATATTTGTAATTTTTTTAAAAGATGCACGTGTATTACATATTTATGATACATTTGGTAAATTTCTTACTAAGGTTTATATTTCTTCAGTGGGTGTACGCTGACTATTAGCTAGGAGTAGACAGAAGCAGCTGGAATTAGCTAGTTATAGCTACAGCAAGGAAAAGGTTGCTACAGCTGTCTAGCGTCTACCATATTTTATGAAACTTACTGTAAACCAACCAAGGTTATAGTATAGGACAATAACATGTAGAGAATTTTCAGATAAAGCAAATTGATGGCATTTAACGCTATCTCTTATCTGACACTCCAAATATCAAATGAGCATAAAAATAGTACTAAAGATAAAAAACAAACGACTTACCAATTACCACTGACGATGATGGAGCAAGCAGAGCCAGGCACAGGAAGGTAAAAAAAATCATCATCATGGCTGTTATCTTTTTGCAGTACTTCGAGATATGAGCTGTGAATAGCACGGTAAATAGCGTTACTTGTTTGATTACATAGCTGCTGTATTATAGTACTGAATGTAGCTCTTAAGTTTCCAGTGCCCACTGACCATTGAGAGGTATTTGACAGTGTTTAGCATGCAGCCTCTTCTGATATTTTAAGCATATGTCACCAAGCCCCTCTATTTCATGACAAACATGACGCAAACATTGGCCAGTTGGACGGGGTTTTTTTTATAGCACTAAACACTTGTCATTGGAAAAACAGGTTGGGAAGTGTTTTGACATAGTGACAGTTGGTCATTTGGTGGTCAAGTGGTCAGCTGTCGTTTGACCTTGCAAGTGGCCACAGTTTGTCCTCACTGGCAATTATTTAGGCTATAATGAATGATTAAGAAAAGTAAACAGTAAACAGGTGAATAGACAAATAAACCAAATAGTAAACAGGTTTATCACAATATATATTTTCTCTTGCATGGTGTGGAGAAAAGAATCTAAAACGTGAAGCAGTGCTGATATTATTACCTGGGAGAAATTAGACCAACAAACATGAAAGGGCTTTTATTGCCCTGTTACTTAATTGCTTAATACGATGATTTCAAAGTCAAACTCCACGAAAACCTGTGAAATCTGAATAAATACGGACTTTCATTAGAGCATGCTCATGTTGCAAATTCCGAATGTTCCCTCCTGGTCTAATTCCCCAAGGTAGCTAACCATTTTTGGTGGAGATATGGCTATAATAAAATAAAGATGACTGATTTATGAATGTGTCTTTAACCCTGCCATTTAAAAAAACCCCACAAATATCCACACAATCAAATTATGCTAAAAAGAAAGTAAAGATTCTGGCCAGTAAAATGATGCACAACCTATATTCACGGCTTAATGCGGCATGTCTGCTAGATATCAAGATAAGCAGCACACAATGCAACTGGTATTAACAAAACTATTTCTCGACAACTATACCTGGTACTTCTGATTGAATTGAAATTTAAGTGCATTATTCATAAGGCTTTTTTCCACCTAATATCATACTCAGTTAATGTTTTTGAGTGCTTTCGTGCTCAGAATAACCAAATTATGTATATCATGGAATATAAATAAATGTGCTTGAAAACTAATGAATATGTATATTCCAATCTTATTTATGAACAGTTATTTTACCTTTGATGTACCTCAGGGTACTCCCCTGGTCTAATTTCTCCAAGATATTACAATGCACTGAACTCGTGATGCGTCATTAGCTAATTTGTGAGACACTTCAAGCCTTATCATCTCATCATTACGTCTGCCTGTTGCAGCTGGTCATATTCAGCCGACTAAGACCAAGTAGCATTCAGTCATAGACATCGATTACTTCACCAACGATGACCAGCTGCTGAAGCAGATGTAATGATGAGATGCTGCTCAGATGCCAGATAATGCTACACATTTGACCCCATAGACGGAACGTTATACTTGCATTGGCCTAAAACATATCATACATTACATAGAACTTGACATGAAAGTGTCCATATTCTATAATGTGCTGAATTTTTTAAATTTTCATTACAAGCAAGAAGAGCAGAACACAAACAAACCATTCAGACTGGAAAAAAAAAGTTAGATAAAATGGTCACTTAATTTTGTCGCACAGATTTGCCGAGCTGGTCCCTTATGTGTTAACAAATGGTGAAATGACAAGATTCTCAGCTCATGTGACAACATAATTGGTCAGCATATGGCCCTGGCTGCTGTGCACTTGAATTTGACCAAAGAGTGTCCACAAGTCGACTGGGCACTGTTGTTTGTGAGTCAGACCAAAGAGACCGACATACAGTGTTGGAATTGTGAACTTCACAACCCAATGCGTCACAAAGAGACGTTTTGACAATGGATGACACAACATAAAATTTAACATAAAATTTAACATTGTTTCTAAATGTACTGAGGGAACTGTTCGCCTTGGGCAAACATGTCAAATTTTTAGTATAAGCTGAACAGCCTGCATCGTATGTTTACACAAAAAGTAAAACTGTTGGGGGAAAATGTTTTGTGTACAAGCTGAAATCCAGATGGAATCTAACTGACAAGAGTAGTACATTTTGCTTAGTTCTCCATGTTCTCTAGGCCTAGTAAGCTGAAATTGTCTTAAAATTGACAGAAAGGCACTAGTTTTAGATCCATGGTAAATGTAACCCCAGCAGAGCCAAAACTTTCTAATTCTACAGAGATAAATTGAAAATTAAATGGTACATTGGCACAGTTTCAGTGGCCATAGCAACAGTGCCTATGACGTGTGGGGAGGTAGGTGTCAGGTACTCTTAAACCCAAGTCAGAGCTTGTCACGGCTGTTCAGTGCGTGAGAGATAAGGCAACTATGACATTTATATTTTTGCTATCTCAAATATAATTGATATAAATTTCATGTACAAACATAGGCCTATATAATATGCAAAGAAATCCTGGCCCAGGCACCCTTCATGAGCTACGTCTCAGCTGAATATTGGTTGCATGAGATGTTAAATTGGTGGAGCCTTGAACTCGGTGGCCATGCTGGGACAAGTGGAAGACCTACCAATGGGGTAAATGTGAAACATGGTGTGGACTCCAAGCCATATCATCTCATCAGTATGTCTGCCTCTGACGGCTGGTCATATAAGTTTACTGAGCTTTACGCAATACAACACAAAAAGCTGATATTGCTGTGTTCTTAATTCAGTGAGTTCAGTGTAAACAGAACAGAAGAAAACTTCTATATAATATATACAAATGTTCCATTCTTGTTATATGTCATATTTGGTTATTTTATACGGTGATAATTCATTCTATTTACTTTGGTACGGTGGCCTATCAATAGATTAGAATCACACGTCAGTAAAGATGTCAGTTTTAGAAAATAATTCTATGAAGTAGGTCTTTGCACTGATATAAAAACGAAAGGTGATGTGACCTTCTATGAAGTCAACCTTTGTACAATTTCAAGCATACTTCAGATAACACTTAGTAAAACCTCGTTGTATGGACACCTTCTAAATATGGAAAGTTGTTTTAAGCTCTGCTGAAGGTCTCCGGACCCGGGTTCAATCCCAGGCCCGGCATTCTTCATGAGCTACATCCCAGCTGGTTGACGATTGCATAAGATGTTAAATTGGAGGTGCTTTGTACTCGGTGTCTATGCTGAGGCAAGTAAAAAAGACCCCACCCATGGGATAAATGTGTAAAATGGTGTGGACTCCGAGCCTTATCATCTTATCATTATGTCTGCCTCTGGCAGCTGGTCATGTAATTAAACTGACTAAGCTTCAGAACCAGTAGCATTGAGACATTGAACATTAGATATCCATTACACCTCGGTGGAGTGAGGCAGAGGTTTTATCTAAAAATACGTTGGCAGTGGTTGCAGGAGGCCATGGTGGTGATTTGCCTGCTTTGCTGGTATCATTGTCTATCACAACTATAGCAGATCATGACAATATGCAGCTATGGTAGGATTCAAAAGAAATATCCACCTGTTTTTTTTTGTCATATTTTGCATAGAGCAGCACATATGCATGGACAGAAAATTTGTCCATTTCTTTATAAAAATTGACTTGAAGACTGCTATGTTTGCCATTGTTTAATTCTGCTACTGGATCAAGTATTTCTTTGACACTAGGTGTTGTCACCTCACAGCCCATCGACCTAATTATGTACATGTTTTGCTCGTTTACTCATTTAAAGTAAATTATTCAATTTCTCTCATAGTCTAAAAAGGCTGGCTTATGATATCAAAAGTTTAGTTTATGCAATTCTTGTTCTGACAAGGAGGCAATTCAGAAAGATTGCCTAAACTCCAAAAATATTGATACACATCTCTTGTATTATTAAAGGCCGGGGGTCGCGTATATAAGGCCTCTATCGCGGCACCCCATCATTCTGGGTTTGACCTTCAAGCAGTCAACAACTCCCACCCTCTTCAGAGAAACTTTAATAACTACATAAACACAGCATGAATGTTCATACTTTTGCATAGTTCGTTTCAGAGCACCAATCTCAGTCAAAGTGAAAACTGTTTAGTCTCAGAAAATGGTATTTCCGACATTATAAGCAAAATTAGTGTTGCTAGCATTCAAATGTTATTGATAGTCCAGGACTGGTTGTGATTGGCTGAAAGTCATGTGACATTTATGGCTCCACCTCCTCAAACACTTGGTTGTTTACAAACACCATGCTATCACATGATAAACCAGTTTATCTCAAGCTATATGTAGAATGTTCAAGAATAGTATAGCTCTCATGTATACATTGCATAATCCAGAATAGCTATCAGACTTTTCTATGTAATTTCTTTGTACAAAGAGGCTGAACATTATGTTATCATATACACTGTAGACCTACCAGTATCAGTCATATGCCATTGCCTAATGTCATGAGATATAGCATGAGAGGATTAAAAAAGCTCACCTAAAGTATCTTGACATTGAAATATATCCTCAACGAACTAGTCAAGCTGGAAATTATCTTTTAGTGTCACATAAATAATTCCAAATCAAAGGCACCAATATCATTCCAATCAAAGCACTGCAATAATCCACATTTCCACTATAGAGGTATATCCAAGCAAAGTTTGGCAGTCGGGTAATTTCCTGCTAAATGAATGGTATGATGTTTCACTGACTGAACTTAATTCTAGAATGATAAATTGCAAAATAGCAGTTGGAGGGGGGAGGCATAAAAGGGGTACAATAGGGAGTTAACAGTGAAACAATAGAACCCCCACACAGATGTTGGTTCTACATCCTCATGTGGCATTATGTAACACCTTTGAATTTGCCTGTGCATCCCATGTTTGAAGTGTACACCATTAATTTGACATTGTCACAGGGTTAATTAATAACTGATAATATTACTGTAATATTTTGAATATTCACAAGAGTCAAATTTTCATATCATATTGCTGCTAATTAATTACAGACTTTCAAATTCTTTACACCATTCTCTTCTCACACTCAGCATTTATATACAGAATGTAAAATGCCACATATTTTATTGAGATAGATAGATAGATAGATAGATAGATAGATAGATAGATAGATACATAGATACATAGATACATAGATAATTATTTAGATTTGTTTCACTGCTAACTCCCTATTGTACCCCTTTTATGCCCCCCCCCCCCCCCAATAGGTAATTATCTATCTGTGTTTCATGCTTATCTAATATGATGCAATTTTGTAATATGCTAGTTCTTTAAAAAATAGAAATAATGTTCTGTAGAATTGTGATCATCTCCATGTTACAGCTAGGCTCCTTCAGTTGACAGGTGTGATAGCAGCCATCAAGGCCACAATATCCCAGTGGTCATTGGTCAGTCTGACGCAATGACCATTGCTGATTACCCAATGACTAAAGGGGTACTCAGTAGTTTCTAGAACCCCAACTACCTTATATGGTATGCAGCACTAATTGCCGACCCAGGGGTAATCGTTACCCCTAGACCCCCGGCCTTTAAGAGATTTTTTGAGTCAATACACAGCCCATCGGCTACAGTTTGACGAATTCTATTGTTTAACTAGGCCAAACTAGCAAAAAGATTCCATAATTATTTCGCTAGGCTTACAAGTGACAGCACACAGTGTTAAGGTCTTGTCTTTGGGTAACTCTCTTGATTGTATGATAGAAAAAATAATAATTATCAAGACAGGAAACGCGAAGTTAACTGGTACAGAGCGTAACCGTAACCAGCTGCAAAAGACAGTACCATCCTCAGTGCTTCACCTGCACCTGTTTGAACGTTAAAAAATGGCTTCCCTCAATTATGTCATAAACTCAATGAGTCGCAATGTCCTCAGTATCTTCTAAGCATGGTCTAGAAACATACTTTTCCAATTTGTGCTGCACCAAATGACCAGGAAGAATTTTTTGCAAATTTCAGGTCTGTAGATTAATATTTAGAGGTTGCACAAAGGGCCTGAATACATTTTTAGGGGGTCAGAGCAGGAAATTTCAAAGCTTTGTGTTTTTTGGACTACCTAGCATTTAATATATTTGAGGAGATAGTAGCCAAAGTACCATGTATCACTGATAGTTCAGTGAAGTAAAGTTTTGTAAAAGTGGCATGATTACATCTTACAGTTATAATGAAAGTGTTGTTAAAATATCAAGAAATTAAGCATTAGCGTTAAAATTGAATAACAGAAAAAAAAAAAGTTTTGAGATTGGTTAGGCATCTAAACTTTTAAGGTGACGTTCGACTTGAATTTCATTGGACCAGACAAATTTGGTTGTTTAAAAACCAAAACGAGTTATACACAATCAAATTTAGTTTTGCAAAAATCCATTGGACACTTTTTTTTTCAAATAACCAATGGCAGTTTCCACAGTATTTTACACTTTGTAAATCAGGATTTTCCATACAGTCATGTATTCCCTTGTTTATTTTTGACAAAAAAGGAAGCTAATGTTAGGTTGGCCCCTAATGAAACTCTATTTGTGAAACTTGAAATTGGTAGTTCCAATACATTGGTTTTTTAAGAAATCAAAATTGTATGGTCTGGGGGACAAGCCTAAAAACCAAAGTCGCCTTGTTTTTTAGGGCTTTTAGAGTGGACCAATGCACTTTTTGCGTGTGATATAGAATATGAAGTCAGAGAATCGTTATCTCATTCTGGAATACACTGAAGACTAAAGCAATTGTCCTTTACACCGAGTCTCAACTGCATATTTAACCAAAGTTGTTGAAAGATTGATGGGAAAGAGACCGGCTGGCACCAGGCTTCTGTGAACTCAACCTTTGCACAGTTTCGAGAGATAACAAAAGTCTTATTCACTGATATGAAATGGAGATATCAGCATCGCGATGGATCTGCTGTGCACGACCTTCTATGAAGTCAACCTTTGCTCATCCTCACCATTCACAAACATGCGTCAAAAGATTTCCGTCCATGTACTTAGAGTGAAGCGTTTTATCTCTTGGGTTTACAGGCCAATGTGAAGATGTGATTGCAATGTCAGTGGTTTGCCTTTTAAGTTCTTACTGGTTAGGTGATCAGTGGTTGTCACTAAGTATTGTATAATTTGCTGACCAGAGGCAAGGCCCGTTCAGACGACAACTTCTGTTTTGGCCTGGTGTCAGCTATCTCAGCTCACTGATGGCTCAGCGTTACACTGTGTGTTGTCACGTCACAGCCCAGCGACCTAATGGCGTTCTGTCCTGTCGAGAGATGGAGCTACGACCACACCGGTCTTGCTATTGTTTAATGACGTCATCAACAAAAGGTCAATCAGTGCATTTGATGACGTTACAATTGGATGACGTCATTAAACAATAGCAAGACCGGTGTGGTCGTAGCTCCATCTCTCGACAGGACAGAACGCCATTATGGACATTCTTTGCTGGTTTACCAACTGAAACAAAATGATTTGTTAAACTATGTAGCCGATAGGCTGAGTATAGACTTAAGAAATCTTCTCTTAGAAATACAAGAAAAATGGATTCATATTTTTTTAGTTTAGGCAATTTTTCTGAATTGACTGCTTGTCAGAACAAGAATTGCATAAACACGAACAATCTAAGTATTCTGTAATTTCCTATAGATGATAAGAGAAATTGATTAATTTACTTTGGATCAGTAAACGAGCAAAACATGTATATAATTAAGTTAATGGGCTGAAAGGTGACGACACAAAACTAATTGGCCCAAAGTTTTCCTTCTTTAACTCAGATGACATACCACATCGGCTTTAAGTCGGCCCAATATTATTCACAACAGGTTTAGATCAGCATGGACTATATTAAACTTAGCCTGCCTGACATCTTGGGATCTAAGAGTGCTTTGGTCTGGGTTGTTAAGTCAGACAATATAAAGCTACCCGCTGTGAGACATGAATTTGCCAGACACAGTATATCCTATACCTGTCCTAAAACGTTAAACAATATGCCAAGTATTTTTAAAGAAAAAATAAACACACATAGCTTCCACGGTTTTAAAATAATATGTGAAAAAGAAGACTGTTGAGGCTTATATTGATGATTGCAATATTCCAAATTGTTACTCATGCCAATTTAATAGGCCTACAAATCAAAATTACTTGTCATAATCTTCTACTCTTACGCAAATTTCCTTTTATTACATTAAATTTGTAACTGTATACTCTTCCCTAAAGCGGCATGTCATTAAGCCTTTGGGAAGAGTAGCTTTATTCAATAAAACAATTCAATTCAATTCAACTTCAATAGACTTCATGGTCGAGTCTTATTGTGTGTTGTCAAACTGGGTAGAATGTGCCGATAGTTTCATTAAAAACGGCCCGTCAAATTGAAACTAGTCAAAGCTGTCATAGCTGGCTACTCAAAACCGGATCTAAAAGTACATACTTATGATATATTACATTTCTTACATTTGCCAATGTTTATACTTTTCTGGTGATACATTTAAGCCAACTATTAGCTCTAGAAGTGGACAGAAGCAGCTGGCTTTAGCATGTTTAGATCACAGTCAGGTATAGTTGCTATAGCCGTCTAGAGTCAACCGTTTTTTATGAAATTAACTGTAATGCACATATATATTTTCAAGTACTGCTGATCCTTATAATTTTATCATATATGCACTACTTGTGTCAGGCTTCCCTTGGTAAACAAAAATAGGGAAAGCTAATTCAATATTCCTCATTTCAACAAATATTGTCTGAAAAACATGACCAATCATACTGATTTGTGCCTTCTACCCAAATTTAAGAAATCAAAACTGGTATGGTATTAGGGACAAGCCAAAAACCAAAGGTCGGTTTTTTGACATGATTTTTATTTTAGTGTGACAAACTCTAGATGAATGGTAGGTCAACATGCTTCAGTTTCAATGGGAAAAAACAAAAGTAATTGAAATTATTTACAAATATATTTACTATCATAAATGTCACAAATGAATGCTTTGATGATTAACATCTCCATGAAACCAATTGTCTAGATAAATATTTACAAAATGTGATGCAGAAAAATTAATATCTATACGACTTTATGTACCTAGGGCAAACAAGTTTTTGTTTTGAAATATGTACAAGTAATACAAAAGTAATTTTGAAAGACTGTGATACAAAATTTAAAAGCAAGTGTATAATCAAATATGAAATAACTCAGTAGGAAATCTGGATCATGAAGATATAATTAATTAAAAATGGCACATAGGGTTACATAATTTCAATTTAAAATGCATAGATTCGATGGTTAGTTTTAAAAATACCATCACAGTATTTCAAGAAGCTTGGTGAAAACAGCATGATGAAACAACATCACGTGAAGGTATTGTTTGACATAAAAGACGACCGAGCAGTATCTTATGACTGCATGGCGGAAGTTGATAAAAACATTTCTGACATAATACCATGTTGTGGGGACAATTTTTAATCTATGCAAAACAAAACATCCAGTCACTGCATAGTTAAATTACTAATGATGAAACAGTATGTTATGACTGCATGGTTGAACTGCAAATGACAGAACAGCATTTCCTGACTGCATTTTTCAACTTCCAAGTATGGAAACAACATCCTATTGACTGCATGGTTGAATTACTAATGCTGATTATATAACTACATGGTACAAATTAAAACGACAAAACAACATGTTATGATGACGCGTTTGAGTTACAAATGATCGGAGCATTACAAGGCTGTACATAAAAAATGGCACGAGGCAAAAGTATTTTAAAGTTAATGTTATATGTTGACATGCGATGACTCGATAATGTCATCAACAGTTTATGAAGATTGTTTTGAATATGCATCAAGGCTCATAAGCTGGTGGGGGCTCTATTTCCTCATAAGGTGGAGGCTGCAGGGCCTTGTTGCTTGAATGTCCTTGGTCATTTGAAGCCAACACAAATATAGTCCTCCTAGGGCTGTTCTGGCCTTGGCATTCTGGATCTCTGTTGCTTTCTCCATTTTCTGACTGTGATCCAGTATCTTGAGATGCAGTTTCATCCACAACATCCAGTTGCTCCATTTGCATTGTATTTTGGCAAGCAGAACATTCACCTGTGAGTCATAGAATATTACAGTTCTCATTGAAATACATTCAAATATATTACAACTAGGTATATTTTGCCATCTTGCTTTTTATATTGTTCCCGTAGTGGGAACATAATTTATAGATATATTAACAAAGCCACACCTAACAATGTGGGAGATAGTTGTACTTAAACTGTCAAAATTTTTGGCCAAAGGGAAACCACTTGAAAGTTTATTTGATACTTGATAAAACAGCAAACGTACTATAAAAACTGTGAGTAGAATGAACGCTATGCGATCTCCGAAGAACTGGCCTCCGACGACCCTTTATGACTTGGAATATGCAGACTCCGACAGATACGACAAGGGCTACCATGGCTACTGAAAGGATCACACCAAGAACCACCGGCCACCTACGAGATGAAACAATATAAAATATAAAAAAAGTCACATAAATCATTTGAAAGTGTGTGATAAGAATCATTAAAAAAACATCAGGTCCCAGATACAGGACAGCCACCTTGATATCTTGTTGTTATAATTTTTATTGATTTCCCTCTTGCTGCAAGTAAAGCCCATTGCACACGAGAGTTTTTCCATGCCGTGATCACATATGATTTGGTCACAACCCCTTCTCATGACCAAATTTTCCCGTGTGCAGCAGACTATGATCGCATCACATATGACTTGTGACGAGATCATGGGTATCTAGCACTGCTAGATAATCCATGATGAAATCAGAGACTTTCCATGATGCAAACCCCGTGTGCAGCAGTTTATGCCGTGATCACAGGGGCCTGGCCTGCTAATAGCCAATCAGATGCGAGGGGTTTTGACTTGACCTAGAATGTAACAAACCCTAGTTTGCAACAACTCCATAATGGCTAGTGAGGGGTTGTGACTCTGTCATGGGGTCCATCTCCGTGTGCAGCACATTATGCTGGCATCACAAGAAGGGGTTGTGATGCCATCACATGTGATGCCATCATATGTGATTCCCGTGTGCAATGGGCTTTAATAAGAGAAAGTATTCTGTAAATGTTTGGCAAGGTACAGGGGTGTACGGTACTTAGAAACTGCTTAGGGGACACCTGAAACCGTTTAATTCTGGATTACTGAAGTAGTTGGACTCATCTGGAACAGACCATTTCGAAACCAACAAAGAGAAGACTTTAATCTTGAAAAATAAGTCTTTGTCAAAATGATACTTGATCTGACACAGTTAGTTTGGTGGCAATATAAATAAAATGATATCACCAGTTTTCACCACTATCTCCTAAACAATTTATTAGTTCGCCACCCACTCAAGGAGACAGTTCTTAGAACAGAAAGTGAAACGCGACAGGCACACGGTTGTACAGTTGACTCATAAAAAGTACATGCAAAATATCTTTCTTTTCTTCTAGCTAAACTCCATTGTGGTATTGCAATTTGCAAATAGGATCACCATAACCAACAAAACAAAAGCATATTCTCCACACTTTGCCAACCCCATAAGGCAATCTCTTTGGATATCACAATTACATGTGTGATTGATGTACAGTCAGTCATGTCTGGTTATAACATTCTACAAGTATCCACTTAATGTTTTACTGTCTGAATGATTAGTTATCTGAATGAACAGGAAATAGGCTGTAGCATTTCGCATTCCAATACAGTTGTTCAAACTTCAGATTTGCATAAGGAGATTTGGTGACAGAAACAAGGTCAGATAGCTTCGCTCTAAATAAACTTTACTGAATAAGTAATACAATAAAACCTAATAACTGTGTGGTTCAGAGCCTTGAACTTCATCACGAGTGAAGTTCAAGCTCTATATCCCGCAATAGAGTGTGAACCTCATAGAAAAACCATGAGGTTCACACTATGAGGGACTTGTGGGTTCACCAGCCCAACCTCATCACTCATGAAGTTCAAGGCTCTGAATCGCACAGTTATTAGGTTTTATTATAGAACCACACAGTTATTAGGTTTTATTTATATTCCGCAATAACCCGTCTATTAAAAATTTTTTTGCGGGAACTATTTTGCAGCATTGTGTAGGGACCCTTTGTTTGCCTATCTGTTCTGCCTCACTCTGAATAATTGCCATGGTGATGACGTCACCATTTCAAAAAATTTAAGCAAGCAGACAGTCAACAGACTGAAGCATTGTCGGCCTCAAAAGACTTTCTGAAGCTTCTACCTTGCCAAAATTGCATTCATTGAAGGAATAAAAGTTAAGAGTTTCTTGTGGCAGGCAAAGCTATTTTGTTTATTTTATGGGTTTTGTGAAAAGTTATCTAGTTCTACTGATAACGTTCATGACGTTCACTAAGTCTAAATGCTGCCCTGTGATTAGCCAGGCTGTTTTCTGTATTAGGGATAATTTATGTTATGAGGTTCACAACAATGAACCTCATAGTGTGAACCTCATGGTTTTTCTATGAGGTTCACACTCCATCGCGGGATATATAAACTTTACTGAATATACAAATAAACTTTACTGAATAAGTAAATAAACAATAAAGTTGTATGAACTGAAAACTTACCAATCATTCCACCATCTGACAAGCTGAGAGGGACACTGGTAATTCTCTCCAATTTCTGAGGTGTCGATGGAATCCTTTTGTTTATTACAGCAATGCAGTCTTTTGTGGGGAACATAGCAACACAGTGGTGTTGGATGAACACAGTTTCTTGCAGGGAACCAGGTGTGGTCGCTGGCACAGAAGCTTGGACAGTATCCATGGGTTTTGTTTTTGTTTCCGAGTGCAACAAAATCAGCTCGAAAAGGGTCTGGAAACGGTCTCTCCCATCTCTTGTCATGGCGAGGAGGAAGAGGCGGACGATGATGAGGAGGAGGTGGTTGATGATGAGGAGGAGGTGGAGGAGGATGGGGAGGAGGGTGATGAAAAACAGGAGGAGTATGGTGTCTTTCTGGTTCTGTTTCCAAAATACTTTTGTAATTTTGCTTGTGTCGATTTGTGCTGCTGTTTTGTGGCAAATCTGGAAAGGAGACAAGTATACTGTAATATGCATCTTCTCTAGCTCTGGGCAAGTTACTTACTACTGAGCACAAAGAAAATATTGTGGCATGCCTTTAAAGACTTTCACTGTGGTTCTTCAGCGCTGCTCAAAAGTTTACATATCTTTACATGTAGGTGTAGATATGTTTGATGCTAGGAGCAGCTTACACATGGGTCATAAATATATCAAAATTTACCCTACACGATGCTATTCCCACAGAGATGGTAGTTGAATTGAAAAAAAAATCACTTTATTCAGTATACATTTCAAACAAACAATAAAAATAAAAAAATCTGCATATTAAATTAAAATGTCATTAGACATATTTGGTCGTAAATTTCTTAATGCATAGAATAATTTATATCAAATATGTGTACAAGGTATATTTTAAAATGGAAGCTTGAAAAAGGAATATGTCAAATAAATTGTACTGCAGCTAGACCAATTGGCTGTCCCTAGCATCAGAAATATAAATATGTCAAATGGCATAACATTAGCCATAAGTCCTGTTCTTTAACAATTTTTTTTTATGGATATCACAGATTTGATGTTGGAATTAGAATTATTTTAGAGAAAATGTCTTGCTGATTGCAATGTAGACATACTGATGGTGTGTAAACTTTTGATCTAAGTTTGTCAGCACAATATTTCAGTTTCCATTTTTTGCTTCTGAATCAGTTCTTTCAGATTGAGCATTATTATGGAGCCGTGTATTATCACATTTATTTTAAACAGACTCACATTCTGAGACATTCATTGAAAATAACTTACCTGAGTCAACATTTTGTTTATCCACTACTAAAACTTGAGAATCAACTTCCTTGATAATAAAGTCCCCATTCCTGGTCACAATTCGAGTTTTTACTGAGTTTTCGTGCGCTGGCATTTTGTAATACTTTTCGTCAGCAAGTAATAAAAGTCTAGAAGAAAAGGTATTTGTTCTTCGGTTATTCTGTGTATTACCAGCAGGAACATTTTTGCTTTCTATGACTCCAGTTTGTTGAACTGATGCTGTCACAACAATAATTGAAGTCAAAAGTTGAAATAGTTTGAGATTTCGTCCAAAAGCACAGGTCCTCATTTTGCCTGCTTTACATGCACGGATAGTTATGAATGATATTAAAAATGAGTAATTATGTATCACGGCGTATGTACTCCATTGTGTATGTAAGTAGTTCCCATCAAGTGACTGGTACAACTCAAAGCATGGTGGGAATATCTCTGTCCATATCTTATCAGATAAATGTGTATGGTACAAGACGTCACGTGTCACAACAAACATAAAATTCGTCATAAAACGAACAGAAGAACATGAAGAGATATAATTTAAAATTAAAGGTCATTTGTGTTATCTGTACCTTTATTATAATCATAACACATATGTCAAGTGATTATTTACAAGGTAAAAATGAATTAAAACCGTTTCTTATCACTCTACATCCAGGCACAGACTAACATTTTCGTTTTTTGTTGATCACATAACCCCATTGTGTCATTATTTTGTTCCTCTATTAAAACATTAGCAATTAACACAACCGATTATATGTTACTGAATTGTGATCAAATTGGCTTCTAGCTCTAACCTAATCATACACTCCACCTAGATAGTTATCCCTATTGTTCTGAACGGAAGTAATAACCTAATGTCCCGGAGTAAAAAAAAGTTCACTCAGGGTTGATCCGGGAACAAGAGCTGAAAATGTCAACAAAAAGAGGTGTGTACACGATGGCAATACGGTGTCAACAAGGAGCAACACGGTCCTTACACGGATGAATACGGTCGCTACACGAATATGTACGGTTGAAACACGGCGGTGCCCGGTGCAACACGAGAGATCCCCAGTTGTTGCCGGAGGTAACACGACTGTCCCGGAAGAGTGCTGAGTGAACCAGATTTTACACAGTGCCGTCGCGGATATATACCGTGTTGGTCCTTGTACTCTCCAGCGTACATGGCGGTGAAATTTTCATGCCCGGTTGATGCCGGACTTAGCCAGACTTAGCCGGAGGTAACACGAAGTATGCCGGAGTCAATACGGAGATTCCCAGAGATCGGTGGAGTCTTCTTGGAGTCTACATGGATCAACACGGAAAAAATTACTCCGGGACCTCTGGCATGAAAAATTGAATATGTTTAATTTTTCCCCTGGAGCCCACGGTGTCCCGGATCGCCCCGGACAATGCCGGACAATGCCGGACAATGCTGGAAATAAACATGAGGTCTACACAGTATTACCCGGAGTATGCCGGAGTGATACTCCGGGATGCTCCGGCGTCTGATCCGGCTATGTGTGAAGGGGGCTTTATAAGTTAGGAGATCACTAACATTTTTGCTGGTTATATCCCTCCACCGATAACTATTATTTTCCTGATTTGTATGCTAATTACCTAATTATAAAACTGTTGTCACAAGTTGACCTGGTATTTGTTGTCAGGTTTCAGTTAGCCAGTTTGAAACATGACACAGTACAGCTGCATGTAAACCTAGTCTATTTGCATAATTATAATCAATGAATTCTACACTGTTCTGCCTCAAAGTATAGTCCAGTACAGACCACAGATCTCACAAGCTTAATTTGATAAAATCGATCTAGCTTAAACTACTGGCCATGGGTATTGGAATGTTTTGAATGGATATAATCCCATACAGATCTATACTGGCTGTTGGAGACTACATTACACTGGAATGACTGAGAATTATAAGGATATGCTTAGGTAACATTACAGAAAATCGTGTATATCAACATGGAATACAGCATTAAGAATTCTTCCAAAATTCAGCTGAATGCTCTGGAGAGTAGCCTGAAGTCATTGAAAACATCACAGGTAAGGCAAAATGGGACAAAATCTGGTCTCCAAAGAGTGTATGCAGTGGAAATTCCCTATTAAGATCCATTGGTACAAATTTAACTGGTCTTATTAATGATCAGGTGGTCTCAAAAGAGACAACTTACATGGGAAATAAAAATAATCGGTCTTAATAAGTTACATCATGATTTGTTAACTTAGTCTGTTAACACATTCATGGTATTTTAGTCATTTGCAATGTCATGTTGTGTGTAATATTCGTTTGTCTTTACAGGCCTTTCAAGTGTTTAAGGTGTTTATTAATAAATAATGTCAAACAGTTTAAATATAACTCTCAACTGTTATTTGTAGGCATACTTGATAGATAGATAGATAGATATGGAAAGTGCAGCCCTCTAAGGCAAGTTCTTGATGCTTTCGAGGGTTGATTCATGAGGTGAGAGAGAGGAGTCCATCCACGTTGCACATTTACCCCGTGGGGTGGGCTATTTACTTGCCTCATCATAGAGAGAGTACAAGGGACTGCCAGTTTAACGTCTCATCCGAACGACATCAGCTGGGATGATGCTCATGAAGGGTGCCCGAGCCTGGGATTGAACCTGGGTCTTTTAGAGCATGGAGACAAGAGTAGTCTACTCTTGTCTCCATGTTTAGAGGAGCAGGCGAGCGGCTTACCACCAGACCACCTCACATGCTGGCAAATAACTTTTTTTTTATAATTGGAAATTAATGTGTCCACACTTAATAATAATCGTATCATTGCAGTTGATGAAGGAGACAGTCTACAGGTATCTGGTAGAGGGAATAGAAAAACATGTAGAACTGATGAAGCAGGCATCAAAGACTGGCCGTCCACCCAAACTAATGTAAATAACAACGACCCCCTTTTTCATTTGGAATTGGATAAATGGATAGAAACAAGAATGCTAGTAGAAAAGAATATTAAACATATTTTGTAACTGGCCTATTAAACACCAGGAGGCTACGAGTCACCATAACACTGTACCGTATAGCTCTGGTTGATATCCTGAGAACTATTATATCTTCCTGTGCAAGTTATTAAAGAATTAAAACTCTTAAATATAATTAAATACATAAATCCAAAGATGCTTAAAAAAAAAAATCTTAGTATTTTTCAGATCAACAGAATTAAGCTCAGAAATCAAGGCGTCTGGCACAAATTCTGTATATATATATTATACTGAGCAGACTGTATTGTTTAAATGTTTTTTTAAGACGTTACCAATTATATATTGAATGGTATCACCTGATTATACTTGCAACTCACACTTCAGGAAGCATGCTGCAGAAGACACTCATTTCTTTTTCACCCTGGCCAGGTTGCTGAATGAAACGCAGAGGTAAGACAAATAGACAAACGAAGAGAAAACTATGATCTGGTAACACCTGAAATTGACATCACCCATGCTCTTAAAAATTGCAGCAGGATTTTTATATAGGCATTATTAGGGCGTATATTCGGGTATATTACCACATGTGTTTGTCACACCTTTTTGAAATTTAATTCAGTTTTCTCAATATTCTTGAAATATAATAGAATATCTTTTACCATTTCTCAACAATTCTTGCTCAACACAATTGTATCTCTATTGTGCATGAGAGCAAATAATTTTTTATTGACAGAACATAATGAATTGACGACAATTAATTATTATTTTGAATTTGCCACAACCAAACCCACGCGCAAGTGAAAATTATGATAAAATTATTATGCCATTTATTTACGTTATCAACTTATGCATAGTAAATGGTCTGAAAGGCAAATGCCTACAATATTATTTCAGTGATGACTCCAATGAAGCCTATGAAAAGCTGGGCCTTGTTTACCAGTGGTTCTTGTCCAACAGAAGGCAATTATATCTTGGACCTGTAAGTCTGCTTTTGTTAATTGTAAGTTAGTGGACACCTGCCCTGGGAATAGCCATTAATTTTGTGGGTTCACATTAATTGTTACAGCACGCAGCTCAGATTTCAGAATATCGTTTCAAGGTATTACAACATGTTGGTGTGTATAAGATTCTAACATTCGAGATGAAATCGCTTGTAAATGACCATATAATCAAATAAATGAGACATGAAAAAAAATAAAAGAAAGGTGATAAACTGTTGTATTATTTATTTCATTATGTGGGGGGGGGGGGGGGGGTCATATTTCATTTCAAATGCTGTTATGCCACCATGCAAACTTATTATTAAGAATCATTTGCCTCTGAGTGTCATGTCATTCGAATTTTCCCCAGGCATAAGTAAAGTAAGTAAGTAAGTAAAATTTTATTTCAAGTCGGATAATAGCATCAACAATAAAACAGAAGCGCACAGCACTTGTGTCCGACAATAAAGCCTCGATATGTGGAATTCTGCATTTCCGTGATGCACCCTGTTCCAGAGATTTGGTAAAGCGAAGAAGGAAATTCCAAAAATGCCGGAATGGAAAAGTAGAAAGTGCCAGTCTGCAGTGTCAAGGGAAAAGGTCTTGGCTGGGTGGCAGTTGAACAAGGCAGCTTCAGAGCCTGCAGACTTCGCATCCCTCACAAAGGATGGGACTAATGCAAGCCAGTCTGATGAAAGGTCAACATGGGAAGACCATGAGAGGGCACAAAAAGAAAATTTCGAGGTTTGTGATATGATGAAAAATTGTACGCTGTAAAAACTTTGGGTACAAAATTGGTTGTTCAAAAAACATATACTCATTGGAAAGGATTTGGTTTTTCATATCGTTCTCTAAAAAAACATGGTTTTTCAAATAGCCAACAGGAGTTTTCAGTTTTTATTACACTGTGTAAATCAGAATTATCCATACAGACTGATGTTATCGTTATTTATCTCTGTGCCATCACTGCCATGTTTTACTACAAATAATGTTAGATAACATCTATTTGAAAAATTTGAATGTATATTTAAGTTTTAAGCTCAGTGCTACCAGCTACTTAGGTGTGACAAATTTGAATGCTAATTTCGCTTTTAAGTTTAGTGAAATACCAGCAATCAAGGTGAACAAACGTATAGTACAACTCTGAAGACTTGAGTACATCACATATATATTATGATTAAGCCTTATTTCAAAGTGCATCACGCTTTTGGTAAAAGTAATCCACTGTTGCGTAAATATATTTTTGTTTAATTCCATGCAAAAAGTTACAGATTCAAAATGTTTACTAAATTTACATTTTGTTTATCCCACTTATGACTTTGTTTATCACACTTACATTTTATTTATCCCACATACAGTATTCTTTATTTAATAGGATGTATGACTAATTATCGACGTTTCTGCTGCCACAGCACTGTGGTAATAATTGGGCCTTGCAGATTCCCTGTTAGATAGCTGGCCAATCAGATCATCTGTGTGAGGTCACAGGTGTGGTGTCAAAAACTTTTCTATTTTTAATCGTACGGTAGATACCAGGTTGACACATTACCATCATGTGTTGCCAAGTCTCTGAGAGAGTTCCTTCATAATAAAGTCTTTTCACTGAACAGCCCTGAATTCAGCAAGACATAAGTCTTTCCTCTCCTCTTATCACTAATTTTGCTTTTCAGACACAGTAGGTAATAACTAACTGATTCTATAAATATAACTTTCTCAGAAAAAATAACAAAAATCAACTTAATGTTAAAGTGTCAAATATACATTAAAATGCACTAAAAATACTGCTGCTTGGATGCACTTTGCTTCAGCCAATCAGAGTCAAGGGCGAGAACATTTTCAGCCAATAGAATTGCAGTATTATGTTTTAGCCACCTGGTGGAAATAGAGAGAAGCTTCCGTGAAAATCCACTATTGACACAACACTGTGTCAGCTGTCATTCTCCTAACTTATTATGTATTCGACCTTTTATTATATCTTCATGCACCTGATTTAGACCTGCAAAAATTATGTATTATTTCTAATACATTATGTGGGTCACAAATCAAGTGTACACTTTAAACATTAAAGTTATTAGTTACATATTTTCAGATTTTTCAAACAGAAATTCCGGATGAAATATTTGCAAGAAGAAAACTTCCTTTGTCACATACCCACAATCCTCTGGTGCGAGCATTTGTTCAGATGGACAAAATCCATGAACAAAATAAAAA
Organism: Alitta virens; assembly: GCA_932294295.1. Lineage (NCBI taxonomy): Eukaryota > Metazoa > Annelida > Polychaeta > Phyllodocida > Nereididae > Alitta > Alitta virens. Next base: position 31,605,085 of record OW028577.1, on the reverse strand, counting down.
GGAGAAGAATGAAAGTGCACTAACAAAAGGTATTTCATGAATTTCAGTAATATAAGTCCGTAAAGAGTTTTGTTTGCCAGTGGCCCTAAGTAACAAAATATATTTGTGAATTAAATGCAATAGAACATTTTAAAGCTATTTTACCATGGCTACATCAATTAATATACAATATTTGCTACTGACAAAATTGACTCTTGTCACTGATGATCAGCTTTGACAATAAGTCCTGTCAAGAATATTCTCTTGGATTTACGCAGATGGAGTTTTGAAGTCAGTTCCTGCCCAAAACAAATCAGCCTTACTTGAGAGATGGGACCAGATCAAGACCCAATACAGTGCGAACCAGGAAAACTTAGGTCAGCTTCAGATGCAGAAATTCTTTTATATATAACCCACTTTTGGGTTCAAAAGAATATGTTTATTATGACAAGTCATAGTAAGCAACGGAACCCCCATAGCATGCAAAATCGGGCCAAAATTGGGCCGGTTAGTGTTGAAGTTCGGCCCACTTTCAGTATATATCTGAAATGGTTCCACAAACGTTCTTTTATCTATTCTTAGCGGACTGCATTTATTGTTAAACCCACAATTGGATGATATAGCCTTGTATTACATTGCAAATGCAGTATATGGGCATAAAAAAATTGATTTACATCAATAAATGAAATTTGACACTTTTAGTTTATGGATTTTGCGAGCAACTACAAACTTGAACAAATTAGGCCTATTTGATTGGCAATGAAATATAGCTACTGTCAAAATCTACATTATTCTAGGGAACCTACAGTACCTTGGGCGCAGTGGTACTGCTGGTACTGTGCGGTACACAGCCCATGACCAGGGTCCAGCAGTTGAAAGGGCCACTGCCCAGGTGCTGGCTCATTTTGCTAAAGCCATGCAACAGGAGGGAAGCATTAGTACACAATCTGGTAAGTTATATATTGTTTATCAAAAGCCATGAAATTTAATTTGAATTCTAAAAAGTTGATTTTGCAAATATCTCTAACCACCTATCTTATTATTGAAATGTATTTTAAAACTCAAACTGACGTGTTCATTGCCAGTTATTATTTTCAAGAATTTCAAAATCGCTTCAGAAAAACCAGCATTCCAAACGTCGACTTTGGAAGAATTTTATGAATTCAACGAACCTCAAAAAGTTTTGGAACAAATGAATTCACGAGAGCAGTCGAAACTCCGAAGAGGGTCAGCCAGGGATATGAATGGTCGTGTGACATCATCAAGAGTCATGACGTCATCTCGGATGTCACGACGGCCATCGAGTGTAGCATCTGGCGCGAAGAGAAGAATGTCATCAGCATATGCTTCATCTGTAATGTAGGTGGATAGATAGATAGATAGATAGATAGATAGATAGATAGATAGAATGGTTGTAAATTGGGTTATCTTTGGCTGTTGGGTAATTTGGCCGTCTATAAAAAATTATTTTGTTGAGTCTCCCTTATAAAATGGCTCAGTATTTAGGTAACTTATTTTTGCATTAATGAGATCTATATTACCTATCAGAATCATTTTAAAAAATCAGGACAATTAATGCTTTTATACTGCTTTTGGGACAGTCATGTTAGGGTATATGGTTTTCAATGACGCAGCAGTTGCTGTAACCTTTGGTACAGGAAACCAGGTTGTCCACATGCCAGCAAAATGAAATGCACACCTTCAAGTACTTCTTGGTAGAGTCAAGGTATTTCAGCCCTCTGCTAAGTGCACGGTTTCTTTGGTCATGGCCAAAATGACATAATCCAAACTGAAATGACATAATCTATATTAGGTTGTATTGCTGAATTATAAATTTTGATTAATATTTCTTTTGAAAGTGCAATTTAGCTAATTTGGAGGTTTTAAGATACAGAATCTTACATAACTGGTTTACATAATTGTTCCATGTTAGAGTGTCATCTATCCAAACCTAAGTATTTCATTGATTTAACATGTGTAATATCACTATCATCAACTAAAATATCAAGCAAACCATTCTCATTTCTTCTCGGACCAATTATCATAGAACATATATGAAGTGTGTGCGGAGATCTGTTTATTAAAGAATCTGGTCGTCATGCATTGTGACAAACCATCAATATATAGGCATAAGGCTAAATAGACTACACTGTAAAAAATTTCCTGTAGTTTTTACGATATCTTGCTGGCGAATTTTTGCACAGTATCCTGCTGCAAAAAATTACGGTTACAAGTTGGAATACCGTAAAGTAGAACATACGGAAGTTTGCTGTAAAATTTACATGCTACTGTTAATTTGTGATGATGGCTTACCGTAAACTCTTACAATCAGTACCTTACCGTAAATTACTGTTCTACTTTGATGTTGGCTCCACCAATGATCTTGAGCCCCTAAAATAAGCCAGTGTAACAGTGTTAGGCCATCTACTATAAATTTGACGGTATATCATACTATATTTGAAATTTACCACAACTTACCATAAAAGGCTGTGGTATCATGGTAAGTGTTTTAGTAGAGTCAATATTATTGACTCAATAATGTTTGCCAAAGCGACCAAAGATACCCCAGTTTACTGTAACTTGTTGAATTCATTTCAAAAATCTATAATTTCAGTTCAGATGCTGACAATGACGCATCTAGTGTTAAGGTAGATGACGTTCTATCTGTCATTGATGATGTAACGAGTGACATGACGTCATACAAGGAAAAGGTAAGTATAGGCCTCTATTTTGATACATTTTATTTTTTAAGGAATGACGTTGGCCTAATTGTTAACATGTTATTTTTCAGTTGGTCCCAGATCCAAAACCTGGCTTTAGGAAACCCACTGTGAAATTGCATAACCAGTTCAGACCACAGACAGCCCCGGCAGGGTGCAACAGCGTCGTCTCTGATCTCTCTGAGTCAGTATTTTTACATTTAATTAGAACTAACCTCAAGCAACCAGTCTTTGCTGAATATACATGTACAATGTACACCTGAACTAACTTTGTACTGAGCAGTTTGTTGAACATACTCTGTTTTGTGCAAATAATAATTTTCATAAATGTATACTCAGGTTAGAGCTGTGTCCTCATAATTTGGTAAAATGTTTGGCAAGATAACGCAATAAACAGACCAACAGTTACCTACTACACGTGCTTTCTATTACGACGTACAGTTCTGTGCCATCAAGTGCTGCCCCCTGGCCCCAGGTTGTGGAGTTTGAAAGACAGGCAGCTTCTTCGTTGGAATACAGGTGAGGAGACACTGAAGCGCCCAGCATAAACCACCAGGAACTCTCCCAGGAACTCACTTTAATCTTTGAATGCCGCCCTTGTAATATTACCATCGGAATTGCCATGCAAGTAATGGCACTTTTCCATTTGTAATTAATGCTGTATTGCAACGATTTTAGTGTAAAGCATAAAACAGTAGTTGGTAAGACACTTTTAGCACTATAATGAGTCTGCGTAGCTGTTATAAGACCAATTTGACTTGGAAAGAAGGTGCCCTTAGTAGTTTAATTGCATTATCATTTGGAAACTGTAACAATTGCGTATAAAACATTATTGACAACTGACACAAACTGGAGAGAAACCCAAAGAAAAGACAAAAGAATTGTGCTTGATTGTTCACGAAGCTTTAATTATTCTAAGGTTTCTTGGTCATTATATAGTAATAACCATTACTCTCTTTATCATTATTGGCAGACCAAACAGAGAAGTGAGAATGATACCAAGAAGGTCATACTGTGTTACACCACATGCACGACCAACGTCGGTCGTTTCCCAACCCAAGACAGACACCGACATTGTCTACATCAACCACATAGAAGATGACGATGATGATGAGGTTCGTTGCTTTTCTCTCCTTGGCAACTGTATAAGGCAGATGTAATGATAAGTTGGTGAGACTGAGAGTACGTCCAAGATAACCTGCTAAACTGCCTCGGCATCGGTGCGCACGATGTCAGCCAACGGTGCATGGCCGATGTTGAAATACATATTTTGCCAATTTAGAATGATATATTTGAGGTTGCATAATGTGCTCCTGATCAAATGCCGTACAACACTCACATTGGGCCAACATTGGGCCAACATTGGGTTGATAGTGTTGCTGACACTGGGCCAGCAGAGGGCCAACATACATGTATGGCATATATTTGTGTATAGCCAGTATAGGGAACTCACCTGTTAATCTGGATACCAGTTACTTGATAAGTTGGATATCTGCCATGTTACACAGAAAAGGGATGATAAGGGTGATACAAATTATGCATGGTAACGGGGACAACGTTATTGAAACATTCAAAATAATGCCATAAAATAAGTTGAACTCAAACCAAAATTAAATGGGAGCAGCAAATTTAATTAAAATTTTCTGCTCCCATTTAATTTTGATTTTGGTTCACCTTTTTGTTGTTAAATACATCATTGTCTCATCTGGCATCTATATATGTAAATCCCCTTAGCCTAATTAATCAAGCTGGAGTTTGAAATATACCTTTATATTCAACAAGTGTAATTATATCAGTAATTAACGGAGCTGAAGTTATACCTCCTACCTGCAGTAATTAAGTACACAATATCATCTTATAAACCAAGGGGGAGTTTCGAATTTCTATATCACCACTGTAATGACATGGACGACGTAATTGCTTCATTTGGCAGGGGCGGATCCAGAAAATGTTTCGGGGGGGTGGGGGGGGGGGGGCATTTTCTTCCGAAAGGCGGCACTACGATCCGGTGCAAAGCCTTTCTCATAACCGATTTGCCGCTCCCCCAGAATCGGGGAGGGAAATGTCTACGCGCGTCGTCTGCACAGTGCGATTCCTACGCACATTTTCTTTATTGCAAAAAGCCACTTACTGGAAAAATGGTGCAGATGTTTTCTCTTCCCCCAAACTATGTCAACGTGACAAAATTTCCCAGTTTGAGACGAGAATTCTACCAGCTGCATGACGTACTATTTTCTTAAATGGTACTGAACAAGCGTGTTAATGGCGTTGCGACGCTTTTTCAACGATCCTTTTGGTTTGACAATTTAAAATGTGTTTGCGGGGATAAATAAAAAAATGCACAATACGCTAATCAGACGTTGCCTTAAGGGGTGGATCACGTGGGCTATTGTCTTCCCACAGCCACGTTCGTGGCACTTGAGCCACGTGTAATTTTCTTTCCTATTCATTACAGCCAGATCACGTGACGAATCAACCCCCGGTAGAGGACGCCATTCACGTTTTGCGCCTGAAAAGCGAAGTCAAAATGCGCAGGTTGGAAATTTCTTTTTATCTTTCATATTTTTTTTTTATTCGTCACGTGTCACTCCTTCAACTGGTTCGCTTGTCTTGTAATTTGATAATTTTTCAGACCTCCCCAGCGGTCTCCTGTCTCATCCATGGACAATGCCTGGAGAAATGGATTAGACAGTTTCCAGCTTGTAAGCAAAATGAACAAGTATTTAAGAACATCTGTCATATAGCAATGAAAGCATCAATATCTTTATACGCTTGTAGAAAGTTTAAAACTTGCAAAAATAAAATAAAAAATGCCTTGAAACGTACTGGGAAGTAAAAGAACAGTCCAGCTGGTATAAACTTCCAGTTAGTTTCAAATTAAATTGTTAATTTGCTAATTAGTGGAAATAGTGTACCAGCCCTTGTTTCTGGTTTGCAGAACCTAGTTTTAAAGTAGTCGTGATTATACTGAAACTTCACCATTAAGATCATGAAAAAAAGTAATTCTCACTGTTATGGACATCTTCTGCCAAACATATGTCTTACACCCTTGGCAGGCCATTCCAGAGTCTTTTTCAACTCACTGGCGAATAATTGAGCCAGTCTGGGGTGTAAAAACTCACATCATATGCCAAGGTGGGGATTCGAATCTGTGACCTCACGTTTAGCAGGCCAACGCCTTGTCCACTAGAACACATAGACAAAAGACCCCTTCAGGTGCCAAATATCATTTTGAGGTAAAACTCTACATGCAATTGGGAATAAAAATCTAATGGTCTTAATGGAGAAGAGGTCTTAATAGTGAGTGGTCTTAAGGCATTTCTTTTTTTTTTAGTGCTTAACTGTAAAAATTTTGCTTTCAGTTTACTATAACGATTTATGATACTTTTTTTTCCAATTAATTTAGGACGATTTCTTCTACATAAAAGAAGGCGCTCCTTTGGAATATCTCACCTTTTGCGCGTCCATGTCAAGCAAAGGTAAATTACTTTTTGTTTTTTTTGTTTAAATGATTCATCTTTGTGGTATCAAAACCAGTTGCTGCTTATTATTGTACTGGAACTGTCATTTGATTAATTTCAGGAAAATGGCAATCACGTGAACGAAGTGTCGTAGAACCAGAGCCAAGGTGAGTGCATGGAGTCTCTGGTGACTCCATGGTGAGTGTCAGCCTGGTTTTTCCAATTCAAACATTGTGGTTAGGTTTAGAAATTTCTTATCCGCTCACGTGTGCACTGTGTAGCAGCAGACCCTGGATGACCCTAGCTGCTGCCTTCTCATGGCAAAATGCCAGCTTCCAGGAGGGCATGGTTATACCAGTACATTGTACTAATTTACTGTGCGCAGGGTGTATGTACAAATGCCATTTGGTGCAGTACTGTGTATATACAAGTGATTTGTACTGTGCTGTACGACTTCCAGTTTAAGCTGTACTGGTCTCGTCGGAGTTGACTCTGATGTTTGAATGAAATTTTAAAGGTAGTCCACACCAGTTTTCCATAGATGGTTTTTTTCTTGCCTCAGTACAGACACTGGTAGTTTACATCATGTTTGTCCAATAGCTATATATATAGATGGGTAGATTACATCATGTTTGTCCAATAGCTATATATAGATGGGTAGTTTACATCATGTTTGTCCAATAGCTACATATATAGATGGGTTCTTTTACTTGCCTCAGCACAGACATTAAGTGCAAGACACCGTTGTCAAACATAACGATGTGATGATAAGGCTGGTAGTTCACGTCACGTGTATCCAATAGATGTTTTATTTTACTCGCCTCAACATAGACGTGCAATTATGAGTCACAGAGGTCAAACATCTTTCCTTCTTATTTTGTCATATGTGATCATAATCATCAAAGTTATATAGTCTGAGGTTATCAAGAACAGTGACATTAGAACAGAAGCCAATTGAAATGTTTACGAAATCATATAATGATTCGGTGAAGTCTTATGTGAACTTAAAATGTCTCAATTTCAGTGCCAAACAAACTCTGCAGTATGGGAGTCCACTGACTTCTGAAATTCATTCAAGTGCTCTGGACAAATCTGAGATATCAAGGCCGAAGATTCTGGTAAAAATTAAGAACTTAAATAGATGATGACATTTGAGATACTATATAGTCTTCGTTAACAAAGAGCTGTTTCCAAAGAAAGTTGTTAATATCTAATAATTTGATGTTGGCAACACTAGTTTTTGCATACAATATATCTCTAAATATGCAAAGTGGCAGATGTTTCGTCTGATGGTTATCCAAAATAAGGTACAAAGATGGGGGTGGTATTAATAATGCTGATGAATTATGAATCCCAAGCACTTAATGAACTGTCTTAGAAACAAAAGCGTAATTAATTACATGTGCAAAACAAAAGACCTAGTATAGTGTTTAGTCAAGGTGCAAATAAGACCATACAATGATCTAAAAGCGACCCACTCATCTCTATATATGGTGTAATGTTGTTAATTATGTCCTTCAGGCTCGGAAAGAGGACGTTCCAGAAAGGTTATCGGAACATCGACAGTTAATTGAAGAAGTGAACCGACTTCTGCGGAAATCCGAAGAGAAGACGCGTCACTCGTCACTGTCACCAAGGTTACCAAAAGAAACGGAAGAATCAGGTTCCTCAGGAAGCCAAGAAAATGATACACGTGATAAAGAGATGAGTATGGTAATTGTTTCTGGGAGCAATCACAAACTGGAGGCGAATGAAACCACTTCCCTTAGAGAAAACGTAGGTGATGGTTCCGTTCCAATCCTACACGATCAGAAAGACGTAACCGAAATGAAATCATTGAGAGACATTTTTGATAAATCCCATGATGTCAATGTCAAAAAAGAACAGAGAGAAGTGAAACTAACACCTGGATTTAAACACCGCCTCTACCAAAGAACATTCGCAGTGCCTTCCTTGAAACCCGCTATAGATTCTGAAAGTCTTCGTTTGAGTGTCATGGGTGGACCAAGGATGTCTGGTAGAAACGCTGGAAGAATTCTGGCCAAAGCAAGAGCTTCATCTCCTACAGGAGGAAAGAGGAAGGAGCAAGAGACCTTGAGGAGAGCAAGGGAGGCAGCCAGGACACCTCGTTCAGCTCCCTCCATCCCTTTCCAAGGTCAAGGCCAAGGGACCAGACTCAGGGGTCCTTATCAGAAGGAACTGGAGGAACATGCTAGACTGCATCCGAAACCACTGGCTTACATGGAAAAGAGTGAGTTTAAATTTCTGACAGGTTTTGAAAGCAAGACCACTGACGATTTTAAATTATACAATCATAATAAATTTTAAATTAGACAATCGTTATAACGGAGGTGCAGAATAATTAAGAAAAGGAATGTGGTCTGGTCTTAACCACACTGTACTGCACTCCTAGCACATTTAAAACAGACTTTTGGTGGCTTTTAAAAACAAGAATTATTCTCTAGACTAACGTCATGCAAATTATTTTAACGGTCGCCTATCCATTAAAATTCGATTATAACTGATAAATGTCTGTGATACATCAATCTATCTATCAATCAATCAATCAATCTATCTATCTATCTATCTATCTATCTATCTACGCCTGTTGCTCTGTTGCTGTGTCTTAAATAAGAATTAAAACGCTGAACATCAATCCCAGAGAGCTTTCAAAATTGTGTATTATCAATGTATTGCAGTAGAAGCCTTGCGCCAACATGAGTCAATCGGTATGGCTGCGCCAGAAAATGATTTCGTTTTACAAAACTTGACAACATCCTCCATCAAAGTACACACCCTGAGAGGATCAGCACCCCAAAATGCTGCTGAGGCAGGGCAAAGGGATGCCAAGCAGTCTGATGTCAGGGATGCTAGGTGATGAGGCCAGCATCATTATCATCATCATCAGCAGCAGTAGCAGATGCAGTAAACTGAATAGAGGCAGCAGCAGCAGCAGCAGCAGCAGCAGCAGCAGCAGCAGCAGCAGCAGCAGCAGCAGCAGCAGCAGCAGCAGCAGCAGCAGCAGCAGCAGCAGCAGCAGCAGCAGCAGCAGCAGCAGCAGCAGCAGCAGCAGCAGCAGCAGCTCAATTGAAGTATTCACGAGATATTTAGTTCATTATATGGTTGTCAGTGTTGGGCAGATTAATCTTGGAGTCATTTGAATCTCTATAGTCTACACCCACCCACTGACAAAGCTATGAGAGATATAAGTATTGGATGATGGGATGAAACAGTTATACATTGAGTGGCTTATTTAGTGAAGTGGTGTAAAAATGGGGTTTATAATAAAAAAAAATTAAAAAAATGATTTCCTACTTGGAGCATCGACTTTATTGATCCTCATATTTTACAGCGGATATTGAAGAAAAATATAATTTCTGTTTCGTTTTTGACTATTTTCGTATGTTATTGTTAATCTTATAAATTTGACTGCATTTACATGCTTTTATACAAATTATACACGTGAATGTACTGCAGGCTGTATTTGACTGAATAAAACATAGCTCATCTAACCGCCTATGTTGAATTATTTTAATTTAAATGACAGATCACCGTAGTTTAGAACACCTTTACCATAAATTTAAATTTTATGGATAATTGATTGTGCCATCTGATGATAATTGGCTTGGAGGTGAAACACAGTTTGTAGCATGCTAAACAATTTATTAACAATTTATTTATTTTTAAAGTGAAGATAAATTATGTGGATTTCTGTAATTTGTATAGTTGCAGTATTGCTGATTAGATACAGTGAAACTATACCGTTGACCTGTTTAATCACGAGGCTTTCTCAACTGCATAATTAATATGCATCCCATCACTAGTCATAGCCGGCTCCCTCGTGGGTTACACCTGGAAGGAGTGGAGCAAAAAGTTACAGAGGATCTGGAGTTCAAGCCCACAATAGTTCAGTTACACCATTTTCATCTCATCATTACGTCTTCCTGTTTGGTATTTGTAAGCTGACTAACCAGCTGTCCCGCCAGGCTGGACTCCAGTGCAATTGAATTTCTCCATTCTTTGAGAAATTTTGCTGTCTAGCCAATCTTCCTGTAATTATTAATGGTTCTTTTAATATATTTTTTAATTAACCGAGAATCAAGCTTTAGTCTGTTTCAGACAAATCTTGTGTCTCTCAATATTTTGTTTAAATCAGTCATTAGTCCTATATTTGATTTTAAACAATCATATCTAAAGCCAAACAACTTCTTGGCTAAACTTTAAATGAAAAAACAAAACACACTACAGTTAATATTGCCATATTTTATTTCAAAGAAAACACTTCAATTCTCAACATTTCTAAAACAGAACAGATAATAACATTCATACAACATGATAAAATACTGTAAAAACTTCAACCACGATTGGCATCAACATGACAATATCAATTTTATATCACAATGCGCTTATCAGTGCCTTTATAACGTCATCAATGGTTAATTCTCATACAATGCCCTAATCAATATAATAGTAGGATATCAGATTACATTACACGTTTTGTAATATGAATATATATTACCATAATTACACTGCTCATAATTACTATCATATGTGACTCAAATACCAGTCATGGCCGCGCCAATGATGATCCTACAACACCTGTCACCTTCTATTGTTTTCATTGGGACGTCATAATCCCTTTCATAATTACTTTCATCCCTCCCTGATGATGTATGTAATTAAGGTAATCATACACTCTCATCCAGACTTTCTGAATGGACAATTTGATACTGTAAAAATACTAAATGATAAAATACATATAGATCATATATCTATGTAACAATTCATTTATGATACTACTATACACATCTTTTGTTGGATAATTCACTTTAAATATTTGAATATCTAATATAGGCTATTAATTATATGCATCATGCTTGATTTAGGCATTTCGTACAAAAAGTATGATACGATTTAGTGTACAAAAATAGTCTTCTTTAAACAAAATAATTTCATTTCTAAAACTCATGAGGAAAATATATTATTGTAAATATTAATGACAATGACATTGAAAGAAAATTGATGTTGATTACTTGATCAATATATTTCATTAAGAGTAATGCAGACATTAATAGCAAGTGATGAAAAACAGAATGTATTGACATCAAGTTCAACCAGTAAATTCACTGAGAATGTAATACATGTTGAGAATAACAATATTGTCAACAACTTTTCCCAATACTTTGTAAGTGTGAATTGACACTTAAAACAATTTCGATTCATAAACTCATAGATAAATTAATAATGTAATCGTATAAATTCGTAAATATATAAATATATTGAGACAGATGGAGTTCAATATCCAAAGAGATGTACAAAGTGAATGACTTGATAAATAAACATCTGACATTTTCAATTACAAAGACTAACAATCTTTAAAAATAACAACGTTGTATTACAAAATACTTGAACATGGCAAGATAATTTCGAAAGTGGAGGCCAATTAGTCAGCAGGTAGCTGAGCCAAGTTAGGGTGATAACCAATATCATTTCATACCTTGGACTTCACTGGCTTCCCATGTGTAGTAGTGATAGCTTTGACCCTGCACGAGGGCACATTACCCTGTTCTCAGCTTGCAGGGGGGCTTGTCAGTGACTGATGAATAGGGCAACTTCATTTACCCCAAACAGATGTCAGTCTTGTTCCTGTGGACCAAACGAGCCATTTCTACTTCTATTCTGGATCAGCTAAACACCTGGATGGGGCATGGGTACAGGGGCTAACGAGTTCTTGTGATCCAGGGGGGTGTGAGCCCTGTGGAGTATTAGCACTACCCTTGTCTTAGCAATTGTCCAGTCTTGCTAGCTGTGTACCCTCTAGTTGTTATTAGTCTTTGCTGTCCCAGCTTGCTTGAAGTTGTGACTCCATGATTTGCCTCATGCACTTCAAATCCCTGAGATAATGAGATCGTTAAGGGACAACCTGAAGTCTTCATTCTTCTAACCTTAATAAGGATTCTTCTTCTTCATCTTCTTCATTTAGGACCTCTTCTTGTAAAGCAGGCATCAGGGCCCTCCTTGACTTAGATTCTTTACCCAAAGTCTTCCTCTGTGAGGGTATGGTCCTCGGACACTCCGTTTGAGAACACTGCAAGATCTCTAGCCATTCTTTGAGATCTGAGGGCTTCTGCACAGTGAATGTCAATGTAGCTGCGTGGCATTCGCGGGGTATCACTTGGAATGACCTCTCTGACGTCATCTCGACCACACAATTCTTCAAGTTGATGTAGCCACAGTCCTTGCACAGAGCCTTGTCATGAGACAACACTGCGTAATGTCCATACTGCGTGGAATAAACGCTCAGCACGAGTCTGGCTCTGCTAGGAAGTCCCTTTCCTGTCATAAAAACAACTCCACTTTTCTTGGGTTTAGATCCACTTTTGCAGTCAATGGGGATATTCTCTGAGTCTTCCATGGTGTATAACTGTTTCATAGTACTTTGGCAGATAGCATGCACTCCTCGTGTGTGTGTGTTTCCAAAAGTTCTGGAGAAGTGATGCTGAATGCAGCTCGGTAAGATGTGTGACTCACGGCCACGTGGTGTCTTAATATACACAACGCGGAGGTGGGCGGGCCTTCTTACGCTGCATCACTATAGCTGTGAGAATGGAGGAGAGGGGGCACTGGGGGTTAAGGAGGTGCAACAAATGAGTGACTAACTCACTCCACGAGTGACTGACTGACAGGCTGACTGACTCACCCACTGTATGACTAACTCACCAATTGAATTGACTTAACTCTGCCTGATCAGCTGACTGATCGACTGACTCCATCACTGACTAATTAGCTGACTGACTGACTGATTGATTCACTGACTCACTGACTGTGTGACTTATGCCATTTGACTGACTGACTGACTGACTGACTGACTCAGTCAGACTGGCTAATTGACTGACTAACTGACTGGCTAACTGACTGACTAACTGGACAATACTGGCTTCAGTTGACATTTCTTTAACACTTTATATTTGCAATAATAGGTAATAGTCATTTAATTCAATACTTATAATAGTTAAATACAATCATAAGACATATTTGGAATTGCAACAAAATAGCCAATAAATACCGCTCTCAAGATACAATGACAGTTTCTGAATTTATGAAAAGAAAACCAAAAGACTACAATGGGTAAATTTGTATATCAAACCTGTGTAATTTCCAGTGACTCTAGTGGACATATAACTTTTTTAGTCTTGTGCTTACTCCATCTTATAAGAAATATTTTACTGCAATTTTGAGATTTGTAAATTACTAAAATAAACATTCAAAAAATGATATAATACGTATAAATAGAAATATTTCAATATCCATGATTTATGTCACATAGTCTACTTTACACTAAACTGCACTGGCATTGAACCAGGGCACTAGACAGCTGGGAGCAGGCCATCAATCACCCTAATAAATAAAGCTGCTATTCTTGCTAACAATAACATTGGGTTTTTTGTTTTCACCCTGCATGCTGTAATACGGTCCACAGGAAGAACATGGGTAATTCCCATAGCTTCCCCTGTAAACACTAAATCTTTGAACAACGCATTATGAGTCAAGTAGAACTACTGATAAAACTTCCTTGAGCTTAAGGTTTTAGGGAGCACACTTTCTAAGTGTTTTGATAACTTTAAAGTGTTTTGTTTGATAGGTTTCCTGGTTAAACCGGGTACAAATGACTGAATCACTTCACTGGAAAACTTGGGTTGAGGCACGTGCCCTTTTGGATTCAACAAAACTTCAATCCATGAAATCACTGAAAAATAAAAAAAAATAAAAAAAATATTGAAATTGACAACTTATGCAATATGTGCAAATTGAACTTATAACTACCTAATGTGTTATTATAAGCCAAAGAGCAAGCAATGATAAATTATTTTCCTGTGGTTTCTCATGTCAGCAACACTAAAGTAGGAAATCTTCCTCGTACAATTTCTGTATACTGGGATTAACAGGTTAGACTTTGCTGATCACTACAGTACTTTCTTCGATTCGTTTGCTAGATCCAAAGGTTATGCATCTCTCCCATTTAATCTCCGCACTCCAGCATAGTCTGCACTCCCCACTATAACGGCCACTTCGATATCACAACTACCTCGATCTTTGAAGTCGAACTACACACTTCCTCACTAATTTACTCATAACTTGATTATTAAATTGTGAAATTCTTATTTTTTTGGTTAAACTTTGGTATAGCTAGGTTAACGCTTGAAATGAATCAGTTCATATTGTCAGCTAATCAGTGGCGTAACTTGAATATATTTAAGGGGGGGGGGGGTAAGGCTCTTCCAAGGGGGGGGGGGGGGAGTAAGCATTGTGCCGCGTTTGTGACTGTGTTGGTTAAAGTTTTAAAATAATATTTAAAGTTTTAAAATATATATGTATAATATATAGTGTATATAATTTTAGTTCAATGGTGTAAATAACAAATTTCAATAAATAAAAGCCAACAATCACTTCGCAATACTTTTATACGAACAGGAGAGGACAATTAATGCTGCTGTCATTATAGCAACTTGACAAGACACCATGTCTTAATTTGTATCCTAACATGTTACAAATTAGATAATTAAATAATGGATAATATACCAGGATAGTAAATAGTGCGCAGTATGCTGCGTAGAAGAGAAAACAGGACCATGAAAAAATAAATAAAAATAAGACTTCTCTACAGACTTAAAAACATATATGAATGTTCACCTTTGTGTATCTACAGTCTGCCATCAGAAAATTCTGTAGGGATAATTGGGTTAACATCCTGGTTAGTTAGGTTAACATCGGCATGTGTTTATATCTCCATAAAAAAGCCATGGTTTCTTTAAGTATTGACAACAGAATATTCTGAAACTCCTACTGTTTATTCTTTAAAATATGTGGAAAAACGTGGGTCTCAGACAACAAAAACTGGACCATAGAATTAAAAAGAAAAGAAAAAAAAAAAGCAACTAATTGTTTACGTCATAACTAGGATATAATCTAGGAGTAGCAGAGCTACTTTTTCAGCTTAGAAAGTACAACAAAACAAAGCATCTCATGGTTAAATACACAGCTATGCCTGGAGCCAATTTTTGTTTTGTAAAGATCACCATTGCTCCCTTATTATTAAAGTCAGGATTATAAACTAAATATATTCTGAATTTAGACAAAATAAACTATCAATTGCTAACATAAAATATCCATGTTTCTTTTATCTTAATTCAGATTCTCCCACCCCCTGTGATATCCAATTATTAGAACTTTTCAGACTGTTTTGATGGCAAAATAATACTCCAACCTGGATGTTTTTAAAACTAGACATGCTTCTGAACAATCCAGTCTTCATTCGACTAAAATCTGACCACTCTTGGTACCTGTGGCCCTTGTCCTTATTCAATTTAATTCTCCTATTCTCATGGTTTTTACTAAACACTCTGATAAATTCATCTATATATATATATATTTATAAATTCAGTGATTTGACTCTCCTTCAAGGCTTGATTCAAACTTTAATTTCATCTCTAGAGGTGACTGAGGCTCTCATTTGTCATGGCAGTTCATAAGTAGCCTAGTATATATATGAGTTTAATGGAAGAATTTAGAACTTATTGAAGAAAAGGACCACTCCCAGCCAGCACTACTCACAGGAATACTGACTTCAATCATACATAGACCATGGAGTCACGTGACTCCATGCATAGACATAACTTGGTTCAAGGTGCAAGGACATTTGTGAACTTGAACTAAAATATAGAATGTAGTTGTAACTGTTTGTCATTTTTGCCCCACGACCTTGTTCTCATACATTTGCAAAATCCTGCACTGCATACTTCAGTAGCCCTTTATTCAACTAGAAATGTAAAGTCAGTTATCTAGGGTATCGGATAGCAGTAACATCTTGGATATAAACTAGATCTAAGGGTATAAGACTAAGATAGATATGGCCGACTCCAGACAGCTGTAGCGACCTATTCCTGGCTATAACTGACTAAAGCCAGCTGCCTCTGTCTACTTCTAGCTAATGGTCGGCTTACACTTATCACCACCGAAAAAAATAATAAAACTTGGTAAATGTAAGAAATTCATCGAATATATCATTAATGTGTACTTTTAGATTCAGCTTTGAGTTTTCTGAAGCTGTATATATTTGCATTATACGAAAATACTAGGGCGTAACTGAAATTGACGGAATTTATACTTTTACATGACTGATTATATATTTTGTTCCTATATCCAAAGGTTATTATGGACTTTTCCATCACATACAAGATTTTATGATTTTCTGTATTTATTACACATTCGTTTTAACATCTAATGATTAAAAATAAAGACGTTGTTACCCTTTTAAGGCAAAAACATTGGAGAAAACTTAACATTCCAAATATTTGGGATAAAGTAATTATGTTGAACTGTAAAATAAAATAAATATAATTTTGGTAATTTTAAAAATATGTCAAAATTGATTTTGTATTGGAAAGTTAGAATAATGAATTAAATGCCAAATTTAAATTTTGTATAAAATCAATAATTATACATGTAAATGCTGTGATTTAACTGAAGTTGCCCCTCCATGTTCCTACTAAAAGCCAAATATACCTGAACCCCTATCAGTCGGAAGTTCATAACCTTTTTTCCCGGAAGAGTATATATTTAGCACGAAAGCCCATCACTTTTTTAATGGTGTGACTCACAGAGCAGTAACTGTTCTGGGCTAGGAGAAGTCTTGGGAAGTGATTCAAGCATTTTGTGTAATACCAAGCGAATTCTAGTGGTGTGAACACACAAATCAACGCATCAGGTGTCTTTTTTACGATAAGAATTTGGTTAATCCCCCGAAAAATGTAGAATGATCGCACCTGTATAAGCGCCAAGGTATTTGAGCTGTGTCACAGTCAGTGGTTAAGCATGCGTCATGAAGGAGTAATTTCATTGAGAGAGAGAGAGACAGACAGATGGCTGAGAGATAGACAGATAGACAAACAGACAGGCAGACTGGTTGATTGACTGGCTGACTGACTGGCTGACTAACTAGCTGACTGACTGACTGAGAGCTACCGAGTACGTAGTGCGTATGCATAATTTTTAACTAGCTGACTTACTACTGCAGGTCAAAATCGTAACTACTGCAATAAGGACTTTTAGGATATACATTATTTTCTTCAGGATTTTCAATGTTTTGTATGCTAGGAGACGTACTAAAAACTAAACTGGACAAAGTAGCCCCAAGTTCCCTAGTTAGTGTGACCATGGAGTCTCTAGCAAGTCTCTCTAGTGACTCCATTGTGTGACTGAGCTGCCTCCTCCGTCAGCGGCATGGTCATCCAGGGCTAGGACAAAGAACAACTTTATTGCCGCCGCCCCCCCCCCCCCTCAACCCCTCAAAAACCCCCTCTTCCGGACTGTGTGAATACTGACCCTGCCCTATGCCAAATTAGTTTCGTTTTAGATACCAGCCAATTATCTTAAACACTGTGTGGCGCTGTAATAGTTGTAGTTAAAAAATGCCACCTGGTGGAGTTAGGTGAAAGTGGATATATCCGCCACTACTTAAAATCCTGATCTGGTCATGCCAGCCCAAACCACAGATGAAACAAATGATGTTATGAAGTTTCTATCAAATGTTCATAAGAATAAAGCACCTTGAATTACGTTAGGAAATGATCACGGGTTTTCAGTAGCTTCACTATTGTTACCTGCACCTTAATTAGAAAATAGCCATGTGATACCATGATCTGGTAGATATTTCATGCATTGAAACATGATAGTACACTCATTATGATGGGATAGAATTAAAAATATAAAGGTTTTGATTATTCAAGTTCAACATTTTGCCCTATGGAAGAGTAACATTAATCATAAGACCATTTTACAGCTCAAGAAAGGCATATGTCATTGTCTCATTAGCAGTAGACTGTGTGTGTGTTTTTTTTTGCTAGATCACCTAATAAGCTAAATATTGTGTTGCACATCGCGGACGAAAGTGACACAACAGTGTTTTGAAAAATCTGATCTTCTTCATCCGTGGAATGAACAAGCATGATTAGGTAACTCAATCTCATCCAATGTTGTGTTATATAGGGGGTTTTAGTAATTTTTGGAGGGCAATGTATGCTACACATTTATCTCATGGCATCAAATCTTAACATCTCATGCAAAGTTTTGAAATAATGTAGACACTAAACAGAATTTAAATATGGAAAATGTAAAAGTATTGTCAAGCAAGTTTGTATTTGCATGATTCATAAAAGAGAAAAATGGAGAAAGGCATATCAAAATTTTCAAATATTTTTATTTTTCCCTTTCCACAGTATTGCCATATTCATATGATTGTAAAAAATATACGAACGCCATTGTACATACATGTACAATGTACACGCATTCCTGATTCCTGAAGGATCAATGAATTTATGCACTCTTAGAAATGATTGTCTGTCCCAGAAATATTTTTGTTTCACTGGTGTCCATTCAAAATTTTGTACAAAAATCAGCCAAGATATTGTTGTGCCCAGACAATGATTGTGTATATATATGTATCAAACAATGATTTTGGTTCGCTTACACATTCAATGTCTGAGGACAAACATTATCTAGGGTTATTCTAAACGAATTTTGAACAGACAACATTGAAACAAAAATTTGTCTGAAACAGATACTCATTTCTAAGGGTGTGTAAACCATCCTCACAGGATATAACAAAATTTAAAACAATGTCACGCATTGAAGTTGCACTTGTGAATTTTTGCCTTTGGAACTCATGAATACTAAACACCTTATGCATATTGCCCTAATACTACAAGTAAAGGCAAACATCATTATAACACATAAAACGAAAGCTGCTCTTGCAGATCTGAGTCAATTATCGAGCTATACATTTTATATGTGCCAAATTACATCTGCATATTATTAATCACCATACATAATTGATGTAATTTACCAGATCTCAATAATATAATACATATATTCATTGTGTATCAAGCCAATGCATAATCTATATCTGTACACTCTATCACCGCCAAGCAAGGGAACATCAAGCATCTTATATTGATTAATTAATGAGCAGAAATAAATTTTAAATAAAAAATAAAGGTAATATTCAGACCCAAATAAATGCATTTTGCATCATAAACCCACCTGAGCAATTGCATCATCGTATAATTTAGTCAATGTCTTAGAATATTTTAAAATAATATCATCGACAGAAGTTACGTTTTTCATCTGAGCACACTGAGGTTTGTCTCGCCTTCCATGATAAATGACTCGATAATGGTGACTGAGAGCTGTGGTATTTTTAACATCTATAGTCCATTTGATCTTCTTTTTTGAGGGAAATCTGTGATAGCAGTAGTGGTTAAAAACAGAAACGCACCTCCTTGGATCTATCATAGATTTTGAGGCATAAAGAAAAGCACTTCGTTTTTGTCTATTCGCCTGAGTCAAAATGACCTTTTTCTGTGGACCTTCAGTATTCATATCACATCCAGTCCAAAAGTAAGCATTGCGGAATGTGTAAGCTGGAGGAATTTCTTCGAGTTTTTCTTCTTGATTTATCCGATCCAACATAGCAGTGTAATTATTGTCCAGTCTTGGCACAATGACTTCATCAAAATCAACCACAACTGCCCAGCGATAGCGATAAGTATTCCGATACATGCAATCGTTCAAAGAAATGGGCGAACCGATCTTGTTACCTCCTCGAGTGTCTTCGTATTTTGGAACGGATGGAATGGGCCATAATTTGACGAAACCTTTCTTTTCATAATGATGGAGAATCCTGAGGGACTCGTTACTCATGTGGTTGTGATAAACATTGACTTCAGTCACACCAAACATCTTACTTGCCTCCAACCATTCAATCAGGAGGTATGGGTTGACATGTTTGAAAGATATGGGGACACAGATGCCAAATTCATGCACAGGAGGTGTCCTTACTGGCACGTGGATTGGAATGTAGCTGGTAGGACCTTCACAAGGCTGGGACACAAGGGATACATGGCTTGGAATGGGGTAAGAGGTTGGCAGTTTACAAGTGAAATAATACTGTTCATAGTGGACCTTGGATATTCCATGTCCCGCTCCATTCTTCGTAATGATAGCTTCAACAACATAGGGTTTGCGGAAGCCTGGAAACCATACTTGGCAATACAGTTTATTTGGTTCTTTAACTGTCCTTCCCACATTTAATATCCTAAGAGAAGGCAAGATGCCGTTGTCAATACGGTCATCATAATACACGGAGTAGACAAATATTTCATATATTGGCAAAAACTTGTACAAATACCATACGTCAAATACCCGTGAATAATTTTTGATGGGTCGAGAAGTGTTGGAACAGTCAAATTTGGAAAACTTGAAGAAGTCATTTTCTGTCACAAGCAGCCCTGCTTGCTTCTCGTGGTAACCAGGTCTATCATTGTAAGCATAATCTCCTCGATTTTCGAAAGACCCTCGATACTCTCCAAGGTGAATGACTTGACGAACTGCCTCGTACACAAACACTGTGGTCCATCCCATAACCAGCAAGAGGAACACCCTGCAACGAAAATATTGTCATAATTACTATAGAGTAAAGTGTTAGACAGACAGCTAGACAGATATCCTTACCTTCCCTTACATATATACTAGGGTGGAATAAAACTAAAATTGATAAACAGCAGATCCAGGTAGTTGTCAAATGGTGAAAAATGAATATTAGAAGTAGGTTTGGGCTTTGGCAGTTGGAATTGTCACTGCAACTCAGCATAATTGTTTTCAATTGGGGATGCTTAATTACTGGCTTTGATTTTAAGGGGCGTTCACACTATCACGTATAAGACCTACGTACGTCAAAAATTGGCTGTATATACGGATGGACAGTGGCTATGTATGTGAAGAATAATTTAGATAAGACCCTTTCATATATGCATTTGGTGATTCAAAACTCAAGTATCAATTTATTTTAGAAGTTAATATCCCAACCGAACAGGAAGTCAGTGAGAATGTAGCTAGTCTGGAGTACAATATAGCAAGCTATGACAGACAACATAATTGTATCTGACAGTATGTTACTTGAAGAAAGTCACTGGAAACAGTCATTAAAACATTGCTCTTGTGACATCAGTAAAGTTTCAACATAATCGTTTCCAGTCTGTTGCTATTGTCAGTTCTGTGTGATATAATGTCATATTATCCAAGTTAATTTGATTTATACTTTATTTTTCAGGATCAATGCTAAATGCACCAAAGCAACTAAATGTAGCTAATCATCCTTCCGAATGCCCTGATGGCTTAACTCAGAATTTTAACAGTTTTCTAACTATATACTTTGGTAAATCGCCAAATATCAATATTTACCATTATTTCAATGGCGATTTGCATGTTATTTTCCTATGTCCAGTTGCAGTAACATTTTTGACTGCAACTCACTGAGACCACTTAGAACAACTTTTTTTGGACCATTTGACAAGCATTCAGACCTGCCGTTTTTTTAGATTTCTTGATTTAGTATTTTATTTACTCCACCCTAATATATACTTAGATTACACATCTTGGACTGCTGCTAATACCTAGCTTGCCACTTGCATGTGTGCCAAATTCAAACAAATCCATGTTGCCAGAACTTCTAATATTGAGTACAATATACTTATGATTTTGGACTGGGTACCTTTGGAGATCAGTTTGATCAAAAAGTTTAGTGCATTGGCTGTATGAGTAGTTAATAGTAAATGTGGATTTATGAAATCCATTATTTTGGTATTTTATTAAGAACTTCACTCTCTGTTTTGCTGCAACTATTTAAGTATTAAAAAAATAGATATGTTAATGAAAGTATTACTGCTATTGACAGATGGTTCAATGAAATATCAGATGAATTGAAAATTAGTGTCATTGATCAAAGAACTCATTGGCATTAGTATGAGTAAAGATGAGCAGTTATTCTGTGATATAGACAAAAGTATTATTAATACTATACTAGAAGATGCCTGCATAAGTTAGGGCACATATTTTATATGGTTGTCTCTTTGTTTTTTGCATTTTGCACATGCCTTTTGTTTTGTGTGCGAATAAAATGAATGATATATACTCGGATGAACTAGAGATCATCCAAGGTTCATCCAAGCAAGATATATATATATATATATATATATATATATATATATATATATATATATATATATATATATATATAGGCACAAGTGTAGTCAGGCAGAGAGAATTGACACAACAACAAATAAGAGAACACACAGAAAGTCATATTCTGGAGTTGAATAATATAATATGAGTTAACAGTTGGCTTCCTCATGTAATATATTGAAGGTGAAAGTCAATGCATGGTAGCAGGCTTGATGGAATATCGATTATGTGGAATGGGAAAGAGTGCTATCGATTCAGTTTGATTTCCTGTTGTTTATGCCTTTCTACCTAACTATCTAACTATCTAACAATCCATCCATCCATCTATCCATCTATCTATCTATCTATCTATCTATCTATCTATCTATCTATCTATCTATCTATATCTACACCCATCCATCTATCCATCTGTCTATCTATCTATCTATCCCTATCTACCTACCTATCCATCTATCTATCTATCTTTTTATCTATCCATCTGTCTATAAAAGGTTATGGTAAAGGTGGGTGTTTATGCTATCTGCCTGTTAGGTGCCTATAAGTAAACAAATAAATGCTTTAAAAATGATTAAAAACTACTTTGATAAACCATGCAAGAGAGTATTGTATAACAGCTATATAAGTAGCAATTTTAACTACTGCCCAGTTGTATGGATGTTTGCAAACAGATCGAACCGAGAGAAACTTGAAAAAACTAATAAAAGAGCATTACGATTTGTTGCAAATGATAGCGAAACAGAATATGATGACCTATGCAGAAATGAACAGCAACTAAATATAATTATATAAAAGATGCATAAAAACTGTAGCAATCCAGATGTACAAAATTAAAAATCAAACAGCCCCAATATTCATGCAAAACCTCTTTGTCTGTAGGGAATCTCGGTACGAAATGAGAGACAATGATGTATATAATATTCCACGATTCAAAACTGTTACTTATGGAAAGAAAAGCTTCAGATACTACGGGGCAAAATTATGTTCGATTATACCTGAAGATATCAAAGATACAAACTCTCTTGTTAGTTTCAAATCTGCTCTTACACAATGGTTACAAAACTATGAAAATGTGTCAAATTTAGAATTTTTATAGAAGTACATTATAATTATTATGTATATAAATGTATTGCCTTTGGGTGAATATGAACTGTATGGTGCTAAATATGTATATACATATAGGTAGGTACTAAATATGTATATATTACCAAGCTCTGTCATGTAGCCTAGATAAATATTACTTTGACCCTACTAGATAGGAACTGTATGTAGATTTTAGTTATCAATTCCAAATACTATTTGTTTTATTTTGATTTGATTTAATATACTTTTTAACAGTATTATAGTCATACAGAAGCGTAATGCTTGGATATCATGTAAAATGTGCTGTATATATGTGTATTTTTATATGTATTCGGATTGTATAAGACTCAAAATAAAATTTATCTATCTATCTATAGCTTTCAGCCGACTTCACACAATAGTTATGGTTGGCAGTCTCTGTTTTGTCAGGAATTTTCTCAACTCCCTGCCAAACTTCCCATTTACACCTGGTTGGAGTGGTTGATTGCACTCACGAATGGCCCCAGTTTGCAGAAAGAACTATGACATCATTTTTGGCATGCACGTACTACTTCAATGCTGTATCCAGTAGGCCATAACACTATCTATCTATCTATCTATCTACCTATCTATCTCATTCTGTCTGTCTTTCCATGGAACTTCTATCCGTAGTAACTATTCCAACAGGGAATTAACACTAGATTTGTAAGCAATTTGATAAAGACAAGACAAAAGGAGTTCATGCATAATGCCAGGGCAAACCTTTCGTTTGACCTTTCACCGTTAAAACAAGCCCTTGACATCACCTTACAAATTCAGATTCCCATAAACTAAGTAAGTAAAAAAAATTAAGTAAGTAAAATTTTATTTAAAATCTGTATAAATACAGTTAAAAATCAACGAAAGCGCAAACGCTTGCCACCGAAAAAAGCATGAGTAGTTTATAAAAGTAATACAAATGAGAGATGAGATGATTACATGTTAAGAAGAGTACATAAAAAGCAACATCCACAACTACATCTAAAATCATATGACTTAATGAAGCATTTAAAACTGTTAAAATCATCAACTTTAAAACATCCTGGTAAATTATTCCACAATATGGCACCATTGCATTTAAATGAGTTGTAGCCATAAGTTATCATTTTGTAATTTATTTGGACAAGTTTTCTAGTATCTCGGTATACGCATATATGCTTTCTTTCTTGCAGAGAAAGTTGGTGACATAGGGGGCAATTCATTGTTCAAGATTTTGTGGACAGACAATAATATTTGGCGTTGCCTTTGTTCATACAGTAAAGATTTACCAGCTTTTATCAACAGATCAAAATAGGAAGAGGTGAAATCACAATAAACAAACTGTAATAAAGCACGTTTTAACAATAATTGAAATTGGCCATGACATAAGCATCTAATATTTTAGTCTTGCAGTGTACATTTAGAACATACACCAATGGCTTATTGCATTAGTTTATTTTGCACAGTTTCACTATTTCATTGAAATGAGTCCAAAGTTCAGTTTATTGTCAAGGTTTATACCCAATACACATACATGGTCAGAGGCTGGTATATTATTACCACTAACTGTCAGACTAACATCACTTTTGCATGGTTTACTGCTTAATTTCATACGTTGAAATTTATCTGGATTTACCTATATGTAATTGTTCTTGAACCATTGGACAGAAATATCACAGGCTCTTTCTAAGTTCAGTTTTACTACATTGATATCAGAATAACTATAAGACAAATTATTGTCGTCAGCATAATTGTATACATGGGTTACACTTTCTAAACTTCATAACTAAGTCATTAATGAAGACATTGAAGAAGACAGGCCCCATTAAACTACCTTCGGGGATACCTCTTTTTACAAATGACCATTCTCTTTTTACTTGACCTAATTTAACCCTCTGTTTTCTAAATTCTTATTTGTTTTAGCAGTGCTAGCTCTGTCTGATACTGTGTGCTAATTTCTGCAAGTGACATTTATATAAAGATCCCAACATGACCAATACATGCTCCACATATATAGTTTGAACTGGCATCCATGGCAACCAGACTGGGATTCATCATAAACCAAACTAAAGAAAATGACGATATTCTGACTTTTGTGAGATGCAATTTCACAAGGCCAATATAGCTGTAAGCGTTCATATTTCTGTATTTGGTGAATACATGGGATTATGTTTTTTCATGTGACTGTGGGGTCGAAGGTATAGGTCATGGTAAAAACTGAGGTCAATAACCTTAAATCAGCCTATTTGCAATATGGAAATGAATATAATCTCATTTTACGTTGCACTGTTAATTTATGTAGAGATGTCAACATGACCATTGTTTCCTGAATGTATGATGGAAATAGCACGTGATATATAATTTTAACTGGTATCCATGGCAACCAGGCAGGATTCACCACAAACAAAACTGAGGAAAATGACCATGTTCGCAAATTGGCAGGATTTCGAATGGCTGTTAAGCAGTATAACAAGGCCAGCGTAGCCTCCAGGGTTTTTTTTTCTGCATTTTATAACATGTGAATAACTCAGTCATGTAATCTTAAAGACGAATGATGAAAACTCAGATCAATGACCCTCACTCGATTTTTCTTTCCAACAGCAGTAATATATAACCTCTAAGCCAACCTTTTGTTTATGGCAAGTTTTCGGTCAATTGTTTTTCAAGTTTCATCATTGATCCACCTTAATTTCATTTTTTGACTATGGAAATGTAGGTCTGGGCATCATATTTGTGGGATTATCCTCTATTGTTTCAAGTATATGTAAGAAATTGTTCTCCTTTGGTAGCGATTACAAGAAACATATTGGAAACATCTTAAATGAGTCTTTAATCTTAGTTATGTTGGTAAATACTCAAAATAAAAGGGTTTCACTGCCTTTTTTAGTATTCCTTGACCATGAAAACCCACATGTAGACACCAAATTCATGGTATTATCTTTATTAGTTGACAAGATTTGAAAAAAATAAGTATTTCTATAAATGGCGTCCCTAATCAACCTGTTGCCTGCTTTTTACACAAAATGCCTTGGGGTGTCCACTTTTCTGAAAATGGCACCTAATTATTAAGTATAACTGAAGATTTAATTGTTGACCGACAAAAGGAGGCTGTCCTTAATTATAGTATTGCTAATCACGTTTCCTGCTGTGAACTGAAAATAATTTATGGTTTCATGAGAAGATAAGGAATTAGTCAGTGACTAATCTTCACATAGGTAAAACTGAAAATTTTTATACATCAATAACTGATCTATTGCCATGGCAACAATTTAGCACTCGTTCCATGACACAGACAAATTCAGAAACCTGAAAAGATGCAGCTTCAGACTGTTGAAAATATACCAAAACTAGCGAGGAATCCATGCAGGGACTTGTTCTTATGAATCCAACCTGCCTGCCATGATGATAAAATATAAAATAACAAACTACCAAATATATTCCCAATTGTAATTCACATATTTAAAGTTTTAAGTTTTCACTTCTGTAAATCTTCCTGATAGCGACATACACTAGTGGACATTCTGTGGGGGTGATGAACCTCTGAGAGCCACAAAATCGTAAAAAAGTACATACAAATATTAAGACAATATGAATTTGTAGGGAGGTGGGGAGGATATGGGCCGATTGCAACTTAGACAATCATTGTCCTTATCAAGTACAAGAACTTATATTTGGAAAATAATTTTTCCTCCAGTAGTGATAAGCCACGTGGAAAGTTGCTCACCAACAGATGTCATTTATTTGCTACATGTGGAGAGTTTTTTTTTGGAAGTCGGAGCAATTCAATATACTAAAAAAACCAAACATGCACAAATGCCTTTCATAATGGCCTTAATTTTAAAATAATCCGTCGCAGCTAAAATGTGTTATGATATAGTCAGTGAAAGACATTTGAATTAAAAACATACTTTCGTACCAGAAATAAATAAACAGATGGATAGTTTCAAAATGTATTATAACTGAGCCCTTGTGTACATAAATGAACATCTGTGGATTCAATCAATACTGACCGTTTACTTAAATCATTAGGTTTCTGTGCATCTTCTTGAAAAATGTCTATGCTTTTATGTGTAAATTTATCAAGTTAATTTATGTCAGAAGCAGGGGGGTAAAAATGTGTGCATGGAGCATAGTAATCCCGAAAAAAGCAATGTTAGTGTGATTGGTTGGTTCCTTCCAAATAAACTGCATCAATGCATCAAGTTCCTATTTCGTCCCGCCAAGTTTGTTATATGTATTTTTTTATTTTTTTATTTATATATATATATATATATATATATATTATTACACCAGAATTTTAACAAAATATAACTTGTTACATTGGGCTGCTGCAACACAAACCATGAAACAGGAAAAATTCATAAAGTTTTTACGGCATCACTTAATACAAATGTTAGCTACATGATACTCTTAAATATAAACACATCAACATTAAAAAAGCCTTTTTTGACAGATGTTTCAAGCTGTAACTTTGCAACCATTGCTAATAATATCACCTAATTCTCTGCCGATCATCCTCACTATATGCTTCACAGGGGCCAAACCTGATTTGTTGACAGAATGTATGTAATGAGAATTACTCAGGTCGGCACAAAAGATGTCCTCAGTATTGGTGGATTAGGCCGTAGGGATTCTTTTGGAATTATCACATTGTAATTCCCTTGGGAGAAACAAGAATTACATACTAAATATAACGTCTAAGTGTTCAACTACATTTCGTTAAAGACGCGTTCTTGAACTTAATGAGGCACGTGTGCTATGAGGGCATTCGCTGAGGGTTGTGCAGCAGCACAGCCTATGTTTTTAGATGCTAAGATTAGTAAGATAAATGTTTGGCATATTTACACAAGGTGTTTGACTTTCAATTGCAACAGTGCACTATTAATTACAAGAAAGCTCACCACAAGCTCACGACAAAAGCTGGCTGCAAAAACAGATATTCCATAACTTAAATTTTTAAGCAACTTGAAATACAACGAAACATATATTTTTTGTAGTTCAGATTATTTCAAAATGTAACAATTCCCTTGGAATGGGAATCGAACATTGGTTCCTTAGACTAAAAGCCAGAGTGTTAACCATTGTCACTCTGGTACGAGGGCAACACACCAGGACCACTAAGCCTCTTTCATGCTAGCAGGACAGGTGTCCACTAGAACACTCACATCGGGCGCCATTTGTAACAATTCTCCTGGAGCAGGAATCGAACTCTGTTCCCTGCGACTAAAATGCCAGAACGTTAACCACTGTACCAAAAAGTCACTCTCTGGTGCGAGGGCAGCATTCTGCTAACACCAGGACCACTAAACTACAGAACAAATCACACTATAGATCTATAAAAATCCTGTATCAATATTACCCATTCTGGGAAAGTATATCGATATGGTGTGTGTGTATATTTAATGCAAAAATTTACAGAAATTACCAGAAACTCTTGTGAAAATCATATTTATATTAATATAGCAAAATACATTGCCTGGTTGTAAAATAGGTTAACACAGCAAGCAGTTCCTTTGTGCATTATGCTGCCATTTTCTAATTCTGCACATCACAATTTATGATAAACCTTAGTGGTGGTATCAAGATGTAAATTAACAGGGTAGGCAGTTATGCAAGCAGAAAATGTTTGTTTCTGACCGTCATTAATATATATGGCAAGAATCACAACTTTTACAATCTTTGCCGACCGTTTTTTGAACAGAAATCAGTGTTGTTTTGTTTTAAAACTACACATAGCCAAAACCGTTAATGAGTCAGCATGTAACAATGGCAGTCTTAATGATAATTTTAAGAAAAAAAAACAAGCCTCTAATGATTGTTTTCTGCATGTATGCCAGAAAAGACAAAAAAAAAAAAAAAAAACACTATCATGGCAAAATGATATCAAATGCTCACATATAGTTGGTGGCTATTTTAATTATGGAAAGTTCCTG
Source organism: Alitta virens (assembly GCA_932294295.1). NCBI lineage: Eukaryota > Metazoa > Annelida > Polychaeta > Phyllodocida > Nereididae > Alitta > Alitta virens. The sequence continues at coordinate 31,575,838 of OW028577.1, read as the reverse complement.
GAATTATCAACTCTGTTCACAAATGGGAAGTGGCTAAAATAGTTATAAGCGAGCCTATATTGTATACATTTGAGATTAGAAAACTTAGTTTAAAGGCGTACAGAATAAAAATCATTTACAATAAATGTTAATTTTACAAGATAATTATTTAAGAAATAATAAAAATAGGTATTTGGTACTGTGTGAACAGCAGAGAAATGAGAGTGTTTAATTGTCCAGTGTGAAATGGAGTGAATGCAAATACATGATAATTTATTAGAAAGCTTTGAACTTTAATAACTTGTTTTTGTAAATCATAACATACAATATATATACACTGTTTTCAAAACTTGTAAATCCATTTGGTTTTTTGGGGTGCATGTTGTTTAACTTAGTTGCTTGGTCATAGGTGTTGTGTTGCTTACAAGCCCGTGTTAAACCCACACACGTACAGAATGCTACGTTAGTTATTTAATATTCATTATTATCAATTTACTGAACTACACACACTCTCTTGTGATTCTAAATGTATATTCGATTGAAAAAACATAATCAGAAAACTAGTAATACGTGAAACGTTAAGTGATCAAATTTGTCAATTTTTCAATGACTTCAAGTAATAATGATTGTCAGGGACTACATGTAAAATGTATTCACATGTGCACATGTTTCATTTTATCAGCCTTTATTCCTTATCATCATTCTTAATTGCACATATATTCTTTTATCAGCCTTCCTTATCCATGTTATGATTACTAAATGCAACTATATATCTGTAACTGTAAAACAGTTACTAGGCTTCACCTTTTGCACAGGTGGGGTGATGCATGGATATAACTGTAAATGCAGTGATTTCCAATAAGCGATTCATCCAGTGACATCTGATGCATTAGGGTCAGGGTCATCTCACAACCTAACCTTGGCCAAAATCCCAACCCTAGCCATAAGGATGACCTGTAAACATGTCATAGGGCAGCTGTGTCTGATGTGATTAGATAACATTCATGACCTAACATCTTCCAAATCTCGAAGATTAGAGGTATTAATTTCTTGTAATTTAAAAACATGAAATTTTCAAAGTCATCTTTTTAACTTTTACAATATTGTGCTATGGCTTATTGGAAAGCGCTAAGAATAAGCTTTCTGAATATCCTCGTCTCATCTCTGTAACTTAATTAGGATTAGACCTAAGAGCGTTTTATGTTTAGCAGTTTTTTATGACCTGTGACCTTGACCGATTGACCCCGTGACTTAATTTATATGTGTCTGTAGGACTAGTAAAGAGTGATAACCCATGCCTGTGTGAGTCAAATCGAAGCATTCTTTCTTCATGAACTTAATTAATAAACAAAATTTCACTTTCATGAGGAAGGATGACCTTGAATTTGAACTTGATATATATAGGTCAAAGGTCAAAATTGATAGCAGATTCTGAAAGCTCACATTGACATATTTCAGCTGTGCTTTAAAATATTAGGAAAAAAAAAGAAAAAAAAAAGAACATAAACATTTCCATTTCCAGAGCAGGACTCACACACTACTGCACCTACATGCATAAAAAACTTAGTATTAATATGTCTAAAATAGTATAGAGATACCTTTTTGGGGTTTCATGACCATTATGACAGATAACTTTATATAATAAGGAAAATAAGAAAATTGGGTACTCTTTCAAACCCTCATATCAATGACTCTATGATCCTTTCATCAGTAACATTTTGCTAATGATATATCCAGATTATAGTACTTTCTCTTTTTTTTCATAATAATGGAAAATCTGGAAAAAATGCTAAAAATTGTGTTGCTTCCTTCATATTCCTTAGCGTCCCATACTTAGCAATGACAGCAATAAATTTTGTACAATTCATGTGCAATTATTAAATATTTGATCATAGTTTTGCCATGCTCAACCCATTCAATAGTTTTTGTTTATAATAAGCAGTTTCAAAATAATTAGCTGCATGATGATCTATATTACTTTCACTTGACTCCAATACTTATTAATTATTGTTTTCTTCATATACACCCGTAAAGTATTCGGTTATAAATACTAATTTAAATGCCATAGATTTAATGCAAATCAGCAACCCAACAATTCAGTAACTGTTGAAGGGAATATGGCAATTGATAACATATAGTTCCTCCAGTTACATAACTAAATGTAAACAGCGAGCAAAAAATATTTTTACTTATAAAGGCATTAAAAGGGTGTGTTTAGTATCATTCCATACATAAAATTATTGCTGAATTTCATATCTATTCCTAAGGATCATTACCATAGCCCATATATGACTATTTTTTGGACATATAAATGATAATCTAAATTGTAGATTAGTTAAGGGAAAATGCTATTGTGTTGATAATTCTAGCAAACTGAATACTCCTTATAGTGCATAAAATGTTTGAAACAGAACAATTAAATGGCAGGAAAAGGATAGTCAATTATGCTCATTTGGCTTTACTCTGAACAGAATGGATTGCTGTTAATATAGGGTTCCTGCAGCTTTATCTTCATAAGAAGTAAGATATTTGTAAGACATTATGATATCATGCGCACATGAAAAATAAGACCACTAATATAGTAATATACACCAATATTTCTAATTTCATCATCAAAAAAACAATTAGGGTATTGACTATTAAGCAATACAATAAATGCAGTTCTTGTGTATTTAAAGAAAGTTCATAATTCAAAAGTAAGACTTAATATGGGCCTTAATTTTTTACAAAAATAAAGTAAGACAGAATATGATAAAGAAATTCAAGAGTTCAAAAAATAGGACATCTTGGACTCTAATTAGCATTGCATAACAGGCTATGTAGGCCAAGTGGCAATTGTTTCGGTTCATGCACACACTATATAAACACTCAAGAAATAATATTTTTCAAATTTTGTAAAACATAGCCAATATATGTCAGTGTGGCTATCACAAGGCACCACTAGGCCATATAGAGTGTTACTGTAAAATTTCATTAGGGTAAGTGCATTAGTGTTAAGAGTTCAGCTCTAGAAACGCAAGTGTGTGTTAGAGTTCTGAAAGTGTAATGCCCGCCCTCCTGCCTGTCGGACCACAGATAACAATTTTAATGACTATGTGGGATTCGCTGAGGGTTTAGCTGCAGTGCAGCCTATTTTTTACAAATATGATTGAAAGCTTTGGATTTTTTTAAAGAATTAAAAAGATATGCCATGAAAATGAAGGAAAAAAAATAGCACTACAATTGTCAATAATACTAGTAAAAGGTTTAAACATATTCTATATAATTTTACCAATGAGCCGAAGTCTCAATAACAGGTCAATTTATGTAAATTTGCACACAACATCGTAAGACCAATACTGGTCAAGTATGGTCACCCTACCTTAAGTGAAATACAGAAAAACACTATTAGATTATATAATATACAATTTGTGGGCAAATATAATTGTAAGACACTGAAATAGCCTTGGAGAAAATATTTAAAATAGCAATAGTGTTAAAGATTTTAAACGCAAACTGAAAGATTTTATATTTAATTGATTTTAGGGGAAAAGCACACAACATTAGACCCCTTGTTGTTTTCATTGTTTTTATCTGAGCAATAAATTCAATTCAATTCAATATAATTTACAGAAAAACTGCCACACCTAAAAATCATGATATTTATGTGATGTAACAATTCTGCCGCAGGTACTGTTCTGTTTACATAGTATATTTGCTGCAGTTTGCCAACCTGGAGTGCTTTTCTAACTACAAATATGTAGCCTAAAGACATGGTCTATCAGTATAGTGATACAAATACAAGATCAACATAGCCTAATTTAGTACATGCACACTTTATTAAACCATTAAAAGCAACCTACCTTCCCATACTTGCGGACAGGCAGCTCATTTGACAGGTGTATTGCAGGGACTGCAGCAGATTTCATTATCACAAGAAGGTAGTGTGCTTCTGACTGCAGTTCGCACTGCACCTGGTTAGCTGTAGCACTGCAGTACACTAATTAATTAATATACTCTACCACTTTGAAGGTTGTATTGTCTAGGTGTGTGTGTATGTCATGGCAGTGGTCCATGTAAACACAATTATGAGCAAATATTCATAGCATCAAAGGCCCACGTGTGTGTGTACACTGCCGGCGCTCCACCACACTGCTATGCTGCCAGTTTATTGATCAAGGTACGTACAAGAACAGCATGGCATTAAGCTCCTAACAACCCCCTCCCCGTTACGTAATCGTAGATCTAACCCCCCCCCCCCCCCTTCTGCAGTCAATTGCTTTGAACACGCAACTGTAGGACGAACGTAATTGACCAGAAAATCCACGAGGAGCTGTAGGGGTTTCCAGCCATTACAATTTACAAGCTGATTAATAATTCATTCGTTTTGTAATTCCAACACATGTACACTTCAAGTTCTTCTTATTATCTGATTTTTCATCCATGCTTCGACAATTTCCAAACTATGTTCACAAATTTTTTTTTGGGCAAAATGAGTTGTAAACGACTATAAAAGTGCAGTTATTTACAACCAGTTTTTTTATGGTTTTTTCCACTTTTCTTCACATCAATTAGCCGAATATCGAAGGGTTGCTCAAATATCAAACGAACGTCAAAAAAATGTCAATTTGAAACTGCAGGGTATGGGCTTCAAATAGACTTGGAAATGACTGGAAACGTGTTTAATGATCATTTGCAACCACTTTACATGGTTTTCACATCATTTTACATCGTTTGGCCGGATATCAAACGGCATTGTATGATATTTGGTTGACTGATGTACAAGTAAAACAACTATAAAACCTGGTTGTAAATAACTACTGAAGATGTTGCTTCATATGCTATATGTGTTTTGAAAGTCATTCTTTCCACTGTTATGATTTTTGTGACTTGTATTATACGGATATCCAATATCCAACTTCACATTCATTTTTAATTTTTCAATTAAAAAAAGATATGCTTCAGATAAAACGTGACAAAATTCATTATACAATATATTGTCATGCTCCTCTAAACGGAAGACTACAAAAATAAATAAATAATTTATTCTGGGTTTTTGGAATAGTTTTTAAAACGAGATAATATAATGTGTGTGCAAAAATAAAGGGATTCATTTAGTGTATTAACAAATGTTCGGACAATATATATAGTCTGGTGAATTTATTCTCACAGCTTTTTTAACCAAAGCTTTTTGAGCTTCTCTAAAGTATTATGTTATATATGTATGTTATATTTTTACTGTTTCCCCAGTATGGGGTTCAATAAAAAAAGCATTGATCAAGTAAATATTTAGATACACTCACCAGCAAACATATTTAGTCAAACTTCTAAGAGTAAAACTCCTGACAATGTAAAGTTTCATAATTTCTTGATATACTGATTCGAATAAACAGCGAGCAAAATTTTCAGGATTATTCCTCCGGCAAGCTACACAGTTATTCTGGCTGATGTGCCCACGAGGCTTATTTAAAAGTACATCTGACGCCTCATAACTTTATAGATCGTGCTTGAAACACATCCACGCTATTCATAACTTGCCTATCCACTGGTAATGAAATATGAAAATTTGGACAGGTACTCTTTTAAACCATATCAATGACTCTATGATCCTTGCATCAGTAACATATTCTGCATTTTTTAGCACCATGTTGTGAACTACGGAGGCCGCCATTTTCGACTTTCATTGCTGTTTCACTAGGACACCGCCAATGAGAGCCAAGTATTTTTGGGGCATTACATTGGGCATTGAACAATCTGATTACTGGGATCAATTGTTGATTGCAATGAAGTCCAGAACGAAAGCCTGCATTTTCAAAATAGCAAGTATGATTCATTTCAATTTGTATTGCACCCCTACCTTTGTATACTGAAATTCTCATTGTTATCTACAAAATCCATACAGAGCTCTCAAATATTTTTTTTCTTCAATAATAATAAAATATACTATGCGGATATTATTGAAAACACTGTTCATGTATGGTTTGCAATTTTTAATAAACAGAAATCAGTGTCCTCACTTTTTGAAAAATTTTACAACTCCGTTTACAATGACTTTGAAACCTCCTAGTAAATATGTAAACGAAGTCTCATGTGTTACAAGACAGAAGTTGATCATTTATTCCTCTTTATGATCCATCCATATACATATCTCTGATTCAATCTGTCTTGTAACACATGAGACTTCGTTTACATATTCATGCTACAGGAAGTAGCTTCTAACAGTCATTGGCATTGGGGCTGTTATAGTGACACTTATATTGACTTCTTTGTACTAAATGATTCTCTACCAACTGTCAGTTTACTTGACAGCTCAACTAAATATACAGAGGGAAAAAGTGCCCTCTGTTGATAATTAGGAGTATTAATGCTCTTCACAGGAGAAGAGCCCTCTGGTGTCAAGTTTTGAACTACACCAGTTACAAAATCGTTTAAACTAATACTAAACTGGCCACATCTTAGTTAATATTTAGTCTACAACGGCACTGAAAGTATGTGTCGGCAAAAGCGGAAATAACTTTGTTTCACAATGTGAAATCCTGATTTCAGTACACCCAGCTCTTTCTATCAGGCCCCAGTCTTCCCTTCCTAGTAGTATTTCTTGTAGTTGGGTTATTATGTGATGCTGACCTTAATTGCACCATGCTACATTTAAATGAAATCTTGATCCATGCTAATTGTATATTGTCAAATTGCATAAGTATAACATTTCAATTGCCAGCGATAATTTTTGTATCTAGTCATATGATAAACCCCCAGGCACCAATATATATGAGTCCATTCTTTAACCCAATATAGGCTTACTTAACAAACCCTGAATATCAATAAATTGGCTGATTGAGATATCTAAAGTTGTTTTGCTGTCACATGAACTACATGGAAGTTTGTGAATGAGCATGGAAGGTATAATAAAATAAGTATATATATATATATATATATATATATATATATATATTTTTTTTTTTGACAGCTTCATGTCATTCATGACATATGTGTCACAATGTAAACATAAATACAAAATAAATGACACACAGTAACAATTAAAGAAGAATAGAAAAATAGTAAATAAAACTAGCTAAAGCTAATACTAGTCATAGGTAAATCGTGTGATAGGTCTAGACGCCAGATATAAAAAGTGTACTAGCTGTTAAGAATATTAATGCTTTAAGATATTTTTGCCTGAAGTAGAAACAGATAAACATGACATTAACAAAAAACTGATTGTTGTGTAAGCTAAAACTTAAACTATTTTGTTTATAACTTCATCCGCTGCAATTATTGATGCACATGCAAATATGACTACCCCCCCCCCCCTCCCCCCACAACGAGTAAAATATATCATTTTGCTGTAACCATATGTTGCATATTTGCCCAAAACAAATGCAGATGCTCTCACAGTGGCATGTAATCGTACTGACTACAGAAAAAAAAATCTTTAACTTTCCAATATTCAATACCGAAATTGAGCAACTTAAAAAGTGTCAGGAGTGTTACGCTTTTCATAATAATGAAATGTTTTGATTACTGACTGAAGACACTATCATGGTCTCACAGATGAGGCACTTGAAAGCCTCCCTTCACCTACCCAGCTACAAAGGACAGTCAACCATTGTGATGGCACTTATGTGAGCTCATGAGCCTCATATTTAGGTAAGACTGGATTGGCTCTCCAACAGCTAGTGTAATTTTTAGTCAGGAATATGATGAGGTTATGTTTATAATAGTGCTTGATTGTTTGATGTAAGAAACTATCCTGAAACTTGCTCCTGTTAATCTAATTGCCATAATAAAATCATATGTCGAAAGAGGTGGGCTAAGAGACGATACCTCTGGGAAAGAGTGATTAATAAGTTTGTAAAATCATTCAGATCATATCCTGGATCATGCATCCAGAGTTATTCCACTGAAATTGCACTGTGAGTGGTATACAATATACAATATGTGACCTTAAACTCTCCCAGCTCCACTCAAGGGCAAGTGATAGCACCAGCACAAGGCTGAAAATTTCAACTCTTGCTATTGTTTAATGACGTCATCCAAATGTAACGTCATCAAATGCACTGATTGACCTTTTGTTGGATGACGTCATTGAACAATTGCGAGACCTGTGTGGTCGTAGCTCCATCTCTCGACAGGACAGAACGCCATTATTCTGGTATTGAAATCAATCAGCAGAACTGGCCAACATTGGGTGGGGCTTAAATGAGGCCAACCTGACACTGGTAACACAGTGGACTTCATGGGGTCGATTAAAAGTGGCCATTCTCACAAGGTTGGCCAACACAACATTCTTGCACAATGGTTGGTCGACCTAACAGTGGGCAAATCCCTCAATTGGTTGATGGTGAGCTAGCCTGATGATGAACCAGCAGTTATATAGCCAACATTGGGCCGACTTCGACTGAAATTACATTTGGCCATCAGCGGGCCAAACTTACATTGGCAGACAGTGAGCCAATATTGGGCCAACAGTGGATGTTCAATCTGCAGTGAGTACTATGTTCCTGTATTAGCTTAAGGCTTGACTAAGTCGCTTATATGTTTAAGGCTAGACTAAGTCACTTGGTAATTTGTAAGCGTTCCATTGGGCTAAATACATTAACAAGAGCAGTCTGTACTAACTTGTGTGAGATTTGGGGCGTCCACAAGAGTAATCTGTATGCGTGATTGTTATGTGGGTTTCTGCCAATGAAGTCATATTTTTTCCACACCTAGCACTGTCTTCCTTCATTTATTATATAATTAATTAGGCTTAAACTTTGAGCAACAGTTATTTCCACAATTATTATTGTTATCTTTTGGCAAAATTTTAACAATCTATCTGCTAGATTACTTGCGTAATTTCTTCGATAATACATTAAATATGGAAATTTCCCTGATGTTTAATATGGAGAATCCCTTTTTTAAGATGGACAGTGAACAGGTAGGTCAAAGAAAAAACACAACATTATTTTAGTTTAGAAAACTATATTAACTGTTAGAAAAAGTTAGTTTTGAATGTTAAATCATTAGCACGTATTATTGAAATTAACCAATATTTAGCCAACTTCAAAATGTCGTAAAAAATGCCGTTTTTCTGCTGTTAATTTTGTTATAAACTGAAAATGGCTGAATTGATTTGCCTCCAATTTGAGAGAATGCTCCCAGCATCTGCCAAATGTAAGATAAATATAATTAACAACTGTAGAGTTAATTAGTAGTATAGCTGTATTTTATGTGACACCTAATATGATACCAAAGGCTTCATTATTTTTGCACTTGGTCACATGGTCACTGCTACAAATAAGCCCGAGAAGGGTAATTTGTGGTCAGAATACCATAGTGTGATCTTCAGTTAAATCTAAACATGGAGCAATATAATCTCTCACCCCACAGAACAGTTCAGCAGAAGACTGCCTTGCTCACACCCTGGAGGTTCTCCATGCTCACAATTTCACAAATACCAGTGTATTGTTATAAAAGTACAGTTCATACCTTTTATTTTATATTTTTGTTTCTTTTTTTGTGAATTATATTATATATGATGGTGTACCCCTGTCCCCTTTCATCTCCTCTATCGACCCTTGTGAGTGGCAAGTATTTGCCTCAGAGGGTAGCATCATCCTAATTCTAAATCAATCAAATATGTGGGGCAGCAATGCATCTTCAGTGCATTTAACTATATTGTGTACTGTAAATATCGGTATGTGTGTTGCAAAGATAACAAATACTCGTATATATTACCATGTGTCATGTCTACCAATTAAGTAAACATTCCACTATGTAATATAACTAATCATCTTACCTTTTCAGTTTCCTTGGTATCGTCATTTTGCAGTTTATGAGATTATATGAATCAGAAGTTGCCTCTCTGTACAAATGTCTTCAGTGATTGATTTTGAGTCCATTATTGTTTTGCTTAATGGCAGAAATAGCGCTGAGCAAAGTTCGTGGCCCAGATGTCACGTATCCCTGATATAAAACTGATATAAAATCTATAGACAAGGAGTAGGTTGAGCATGATGAGAATGCCAGCAAACTTGCGTAATTCTGATAAGAATAACGTTACTGAAAGCCAGACATGTTTGATCATGTTATCAGATAATGTGAATTATGGCGGATTGGGAAATGGCGCTAATTTAATATTACCAACAGAAATTGAAAGTTTTGTCAAACGATGTGAAGTGTTATTTGTTGATTTTGTAACTAAATGCTCCAGAATTGCGCTTTATTGACTACCTCAATATACAAAATATCGTCTGAATCGAAATTGCTTTTACGTCATAAATGCATAAAAATTGTTATGATAACACATTGGTTGGATATTTAATAACAGTGTAACACCTGTCATTGCATGATGCCACCAATTCATAAAAAATAACGCAGTACTGAAGTGTCGTAAATCGTATGTGTTTTTGTTTGTTAAACTCTGTAATATTTTACTCAGATCAGAGCAAAGAGTAAATAGTGTCTATATATGTTTCACCAATGCACAGCCAATGCACAGCCAAATATCCTAAAAAACCTATCTGCTGCATCTGTGTAGCATTATTTAATCAGCATTGACCACTTTCCAGTCTTCCTGACATTACTGTATTGACAGAATCATAAAAACATATCACCACAAACTGTGTGCTCATCTTTTGAAGCGTAATAAATTCATGAATATTACTCATTGATTCTTACGATATACCATAACACACTTTAAGTTTTGTTTTATCTCTATATCATCTTTATTTCATACGCAGTGGTACACGGAAGATTTGAAATTAACAGCAATATGGTAAAATCTATATAAACGTGATTTAAAAAAAGATATGGTTTAATTTACAGAAATTAGATATATGAAATCATTCTTTCATTAATTGTCAACAGCATGGGGATTTATTTACATGAAATTATTCCCATAATTTCATGTTAGTAAAAAATAAAAATAAAATATATATATATATAAAATGTTTATGCTAAATATTATCATTATTCATACTTTTCCTCGATGCCAATGCACAGTGAAACATTCTTTCCTTTCTTGTTTGAATTACCAGCCATCTTATTATCAAATTTAGACTTCCGTATTCCTAGATTGTTCGATATTTAACTAATCCAAAGTAAACAACAGTGGGTGGTGAGGAGTCCAACATGAATTTTGTGGGATAAGGAAAATCATACTGGCCCAGGCAAAGCAGACATAATCCAAATATAATCCCACAAAACTGTATGTTGGACAACACCAGCCATATTATATTTTCCGTATTGTACAACATACAGTAACATGCATACAACACACACTGCAGCCATCCTATATATTTTGCAGCCACCAACATACACTGCAGCCATACAAAACAAAAAAACCTTTAAGTTTTAGCGAGGCCTAAGTCAAAGATCCTTATTGGTGATACCTTTTAGGGGGGGGGGGGGAGGGGCTCCAGCCGCCCTTGATTGGTTTGGCAGCAGCTGAGTTAATAATATATATTTTTTAATGAATTTTCGTTACTAAATTCCCAAGTGGTATGTGCAGTATTGACGCTGATGAATTTTATTATGATCTAATGTGGTTGTTACAGTGGTCAGCTGGATGCTTGAGTTTCTTACCTTGTAGCTGTGGTCAACGCTGACCAACATGCTGTTTTCAATGTTTGTTTCATGTCATTTCACACCTCATGATATTCACAGTTTCATTAGTACTTCCTTAGCCTATTCATTCCACTTCAATACAGCAATAGAGTAACAACATTCACTTAGACATCCCACAAAAGGTATTTATATTTTCATTTCAATATTGTATAATAGTTTACTATATTTCAACATTCTTTAATACTTAAATGTATTTCTCATAGTTAGGCATATCAGTTCTGTCTTTCCTTCATCTCATAAATGTTTGTATTATTATTGTTTCAGTGTCAAAGTAGTTGAATTGTACTCAAGAAAGAATAAACACTGTCAACACTAAATGGGATTATAGAACTTATTGCTGTAACATACCTTCCAAGATGAATATTTGTTAAAATTGCTCAATCTATAGAAAATAATAACCTGTCCTTATAATTTTAATCAGTATTTTTCACGTAATTTGGCTTAGAATATTTTTTAAAAGGCCTGCTGTTACCAAAAACCAATGTTCCCCTCGCATGATTAAAGCTTATACAGTAACCGTCAAGGATGGTATTATCGACACTTAAATTAGTTTGTTAACAAAATTGTTTACATTCCAATGTGAGTGTCGATAATACCTAGCTGCCCTGTGGATAATACCCTCCTTTAAGATAAATGATGATATGATATCATATATAATTGGATATAATACGACTGTTATAGAATTAATGACATCAGTTTTTTCCCCCCACAGATTATAGCATTTTTAATACCACCCCCCCCACCCCAATTATGAGTGCATTCAATTAAACATTCATGAATATTACAGGACTTTTTTTTTTAGAAGGAAAAAAACATTATATCAGAATTATATCAGAAGAGTTTACCTTCTATGCCTGAATATTAATCTTCCAAAACGCAGCATCAAATCGCTTCAGGGGTAACTCTAAATCCATCCGTATGAGTCATTAACTTGGGATATCATGGGTATTGGCCCTTGAATGAGAGTGATGCACAAGTCAGTTTAAGTCCCAATTCCACGTAAACTAGGTCAATCACAAACCGTGTCTGGCTCAGCTGATAGTTTGTTAATTTCAGGCCAACAGAGCATGACGAACCGCAAATTAAATGCTAATAGTACACGTCCAGTGTAAATCCTGCATCATACTATCATTTGATGCTGGGCCAACCTGGGTTGGCAGGTTGTGAACCCAGCCCTTAGTATCATGGAACATATGCCAGTGCCTATGAATAATCCATATAATATCATGATCTATATAAAATATTCTCTGTATTACTAGTATTTTCCTGGTCTTGTAATTTTCACAAAATCTTTGAGTTATCTACAGAATGATGCAGTTTAAAATTAATGTCATATATACTGAAATGTTATCCACTGTTCTGTATGGTAACTTGAATACTAGGTGATGTAGAAATATTTACTCTGGAACTCGGGAGCAGCATTCAGCAGCAGAATTCCATGCATCAGTGATGCTTCATCGATTTTTGCCAGCAGGAGCATTTTAATCGAAGTGTTGAAAATGGGAAGGTCTCGGAATAATCAATCATTGATAGAAACTAACGTTTTTGCAGGGACATCTGGATTTTATCAAACATTTCAAGAAGCACTGAATTTTTTCATTAAACAAAGCCATAACGGCTTAACGATTTTAGTTTTTCTTAAAAAGCCTATAACAAGTCTTTTATGGCCCCAGCCTATTTTCTAATGATGGCAGGTTTTAACAAATATGGACGTTTTCTTAAAAATACAACAAACAATCTCATTACATAAAATAATTTATAAAATCATCAATAAATAGTTATAAAAAATCAGGTTATTTTAGCGCAGACAAGCAAGATTATAACAGGATATTGAATCTAAAATTCTTACCTCATGTGAGAATTGGCATTTGCAATTTGCACATCATCCACTTATGTGTTACAAATGAGTGAAGTGATAGTCACATAATTTACACATGATATTAAGTAATGGATACATCATGCATACCCTTAATATGCAAAATAAAAATGATAGGCCCATATAATATTACATAGCATAAAGTCATGATTATATTACATTGAAATAATATACGATAAGTTTAGAAATATAAATACGATCTATATTTTCTTGTGAGAGATACATGAATCTGATATATAATATAATGACATTGCCAAAGATCTATATATACTGTGCACAAGACCTTATTTATTTACTTATTTTTGTCATTTTTTAGACTTGGGGAGATCTGTTGGTAGACCCACCCTTGATAACTTTCATACCAGCCGGTTGAGGTCTCCACTGTCGCGTTATCAGCGATGGAATGATGGGAAGGTAGAAAATGAAAGCGAGGCCAGAGGCGGAAGCTGCTAAATATAGAAGAGTCGTAGGCCCGAAGTGATGGAACAGGAAGGAAGCTTGCCAGGAGGTCAGAATTTCAGAAAGACTACAAAAACAGGTTAATAAGGCAATTCCAATCGGTGTCTGTGAAACGAACGCATTACAATAAGTAAGGCCCATGGGTATGACAGGGGCACTGAAGGCACCTAGTAAACTTATAAAGATCCACACAAAAATGACGAATTTGTGAATGTAAACACACAACAGAGATGCAGAAATTAGGGACATGGTAGTAAAAGTTATCATGAGGCCATTTGGAGGGAGGCAATGTCTTGCAATTGGGGTTAAAATCAAACCAACTGCGCAGGCTGCCCAGAAGATCGTCTGCAACAACAAGCACGTGGGGCGATCCCAAAATGACGTCATTACAAGTGCATTGTGGGTGATTTCCACCAACCAACGTCCAAAAATAGATACGGTCACGAGCGGCAATACACAAAAAACCAAAACAAAGAATATGATTCTTATGCCAGGTAACTCATGTCCCACAAACCAAGAAACTGGCTTTAAATTTTGTGCTTTGCTTTCCCGGATTTCTTCTTCAGTTTCAGGGCTGACATGTGTAAGATCAGCCAGAGAAGTTCCAAGGAGAGCCAAAAATGCTGCTCCAACCAGAAAGCACACGAGGGCAATGACGTCAAAAGAATACATAGCACGTGGCAAGACGATTCCTATTCCACTAGGTGGAGCTGTTGTTTGGTTATCTCCCTGGTGGTCATTGGTTAAAATTCTGTATGTTCCATTATCTCGGATGCCCAGAATGTTATCCATTGTGCCAGATTCGAACAGATATGTCAGCTGGGGTGCAGCAGATGCCCCGATTGCGTAACAGAAGTGTAACAAAAGCACAACTAGATGGTACAACTGCTCTGGCCAGACTTGACTTCCATAGCTTAAAGATGCTGAAATAAAAAGGGCATTTCTCAGTGGCATATGTAAGTCAAACATGAATTCGTTTATTTTGCCATCAAAATGGCATATACAGGGTATAAGAGGCCTATATGTCTTTTTTTTTTTTCGCTTTGTCTTTTCAATAGTTGTCTTATCTATATTTAGTTGTTTGTTTGTTAGTTTTTTTTCTGAGATTCTAATATGTATATCTTGTGTGATTTCATACGTCTCGTTATTAAATATCAGTCACCTTACCCACAATTAAAAGCCCTCTTCCCAGTCCTGTGGCTCCCATTGCCAGGTTGAGATAGAGCAGTTCTTGGCACCACGGGGCAGCAGCTATACCCCCAGACCCAAAGACGAGGGCAATAGCCAGCCACAGGTCTGTCAGATGGGGCAAAACTTCACTCAGAACGCCCCCTAGTGCTGCCCCAAGGAAAGAGAAGCCTGCCCTGGTCATCATTGGGTGAGAAATCTCGTTGTAATTGCAGTTCACGCGAGACTTCAGGTACGCCATGTTGGAGCCAATCGTTTCTATGAATAAACCCTGAAATAGTAAGAGAGAAATTATAACCAGGTGTCTTAAACTATAACAATGAACCCATTTAACTTTTATTTATTATTCAATATCTAATAAGATATTTATATACAGGGTGTACACAATTCTAGCAAGAGCCTGTTATTATTTTGAAGGCATATAATCATATATGATAATTTGTCCATATTATCTTTAAAACCTATTTCTAATTCTTTTACGACCACCAAACCTGTTAGTTACAGGAAACTTGAGAGTGGGTGGGTGGATGGGTGGATTAGGGCTTAATGTCCTATATTTCTGCACCTGATGGGCTAATTAGGACAGGCAGGTACCAGGGTAATGAGTTAAAGTATCAAACAGCCATCCAACTTAGACTCGACCTGGACTTGAACCCAGGACCTAGTGGTTGGAACCCAGCACGCTACCAATTAGCTAGGCCCCCACCCCTTCAACTTGATACTAGCATTCCAGTTCCGAGCTTAAGTATTCTATATCGGCCAGGTCTGTTGACCCCGGCCTAGGCACTCTTCATGAGCTACATCTCAGCTGGATATCCAATCAAATGAGACGGTGTCAACGCTGAGGCAAGTAAATGGGGGTAAATGGGTAACATTGGTGTGGACTCGACCTTACCTCATCATCACATTTGCTTTTGGTAGCTATGACTGACTAAATCTACTACTAGCTAATAGTCGGCTTACACCTATCACCACTAAGCATCTAATACATCATGAATATTTACTTTTGCCATACAGTTCCGTTTAGTGGCAGGTAGCAACGTTTAGTAAAACTGTATAGCTTTGCATGTTTAGGTTAAATTTGACAGACCAACTAACTGTATATGTTGTAATCTGAGCCAATACTTTATGGCCATAATGAATCCGTATAATGGAACTAGTCTCAAAGTTAACAATGTCCTTCAACCATGTACACCTTGACCCAAGGGCAGCGAGTGAGACTGACCAGACACGTATCAACACTCAGGACGAAATTGAAAGAAACAATTTTGAAATTTGATTCTTTGTGTCAATTTGGGTGTACGTTTTCTGCTGATTCTACGAAACTTTCGCACTCTGAATTGTGGCTGCATGTGGTATTGCTTTGTAAACAGTTAAAATAACAAGGTTGTGTCACATTTCTGTACTTATTTTTTAAAAGGAATTGCTACTAGACAAGGCTACGAGACAACTCAAAATAAGATAAATTATGTTTGATGTATTTCTGGGGAAAAATGAAGACCTAGTTGCAATACAGATGTAGCTACAAAAAGATGTTTTCGTTGAAGTAATTCAGGCATGTTCGAAAAATGTTAATTTACTGGCCATAACAGTAGAAAAATTGTGTTGAAGTCTTACCATATACCATGATAATTCCAGTAGAACGTCGCAATTAAGACAATAATTGAAAATAAGTAATAAGGAGGCAATAGCAATTTCTGCCAAAAGGCGGCGCTTGTCCGGTGCCTAGCACCGGTCTTTCTGATAACTGACGCAAAGCATCAAGGGATAACGTAAAAAATATAACGTAAAAATTTGATGGTTGAATAAGCGTCGCAACGCCGTTACAACGCTTGTTTAGTACTTTTTACGAAAATAGTACCTTCTGCAGTGGGTGGAATTCCACGGTAAAGTTGTTCAATTTCGTGACGTTAGTAGAGTTTAAGTCAAAAGAAATCGTCTGAACTAATTTCACAGTGAGTGGCTTCTTGGAAGAAAGAAATAAGGCGTAGTAATCGCACTACTTTGTATGCAGACGACGCGCAGAAGCATTTCCCTCCCCGATTCTGGGGGAGCGGCAAATCGGGTATGAGAAAGGCTTCGCCCCAGATCGTAGCGCCGCCTTACGGAAAAAAACGAGGCAATAGTGGATTTTCACGGAAGGTACGCTATATTTCCACCAGGTGGCTACGACAGAATACTGCAATGCTATATGCTGAAAACTTTCCAGCCCTTGATTGTGATTGGCTGAGGTAAAGTGCATCCTAGCAGCAGTATTTTTAGTGCATTTTCATGTATATTTGACATCTTATCATTCAACTAATTTCCGCTTTTCCCCCGAGAAAATTATTTATGGAATCAGATAGTTATAATCTACTATGCCTGTAAAGCAAAACGAGTTATAAGAAGAGATGAAGGACTTATGTGCTGATGAATTCAGGGCTGCTCAGTGAAAAGACTCTGTTGTAGAATCTAACTCTGCCCAAACAGCATGTTACATTGGCTAGACGTCGGCCCGATGTGGGCGACATGGACCAATATCGGGCCGACATAGCATGTTATCACGATAATATATTTATATTGTAATCACAGTTTCGGAACCCAGAAAAGATTTGGTATCGAGGTAATCCTAATATTGAATGGTCTATTAATTAGGATTTAATGTATTGGTGAGATAAAAATTGAAAATTGTTACCATAGCAATCCATGCAAACATGTGGGCAACAGTCCTTCGAAGTTTCAAATTTCTTGGCTTCAGGTCTGACTCCGACATTGCACTGTCCTCTGATGCTATGCTTAGGTTATCATCAGAATCATAATTGTCTTTTTCTGTGCTTTCTTTTAAAGGTTTACATTCTTGGATTTCGAGGAGTTTAGCATTCTTCTTGCGTTTCAGGGACTTCTGGGATTGAATGATTGAATCATCATCGCGAAAAGACACTTTCAAGTCATTTTTCTTGTCCTTTTTCAAACTTCTGGTGACTTTAGAGGGCGCTTTTGTCTTACCGGAAGTAGATCTCAGGACAGCTCTGTACTTCTTATAAGTTGGATCAAATGGCTGGAAGGAAACTGGTTTCATGCCCGCTAGATTTCGTCCGTTGCGTCTGTTAATTCCGCCAGGTGGCCAAGGAGGACGTCTCGGACGCATCACGTGATGAGGGACGCTATATACGTCACCGTTTGACGTAGCGTCATGACGTCGTGGCGCCGTTTTCTGAGCGTCGTCTGCTGAATCTGTGATATTGTAAACTGGTTTTTTTGGTGATCTGATATCGCAATATTCGTAGGTTTCTTCCTGTATTGGCCAAATTTCCGTGTTTGCAATAACTGTCTGACCTGCCATCACTCCATTACAATTTGAAGTTAGGTTATTAGAGCTTGAACGTCCTGCAAGCCCCTGAACGTCGTCATAATTCATCGAGGAAGCGTCACGACCAACGTACAATGCTTGGTCACTCTCCTGTGAAGTTTTGCTGTCAATTTTTGCCTTGTTTTCACGAATTTCATCCATTTCATTTGGTAAAGCCTGCGTCAATTTAACTTCTGGTTCTTGGATGGCTGCTGAAATACTTTCTCCCTTTTCTTCACTTGCCAACTCACTGTTGCATAACTCTGCAGGTGGCGCTACTTGTTCTGTCTCCTCAGAACCCTTTCTGGTGAAACGCAACATTTTTGCCTTGTGAGCTTGTCACGGAACTCTAGGGTGATGCTAGACAGGTCAGTGGCAGTGCACGTCTAGCCGACTCAACATCCAGTGACTTTTAATAGGCTCCCCAGGTGGCGCGCGTGACTGTTTACGCAACAACCCTCAAGAGTGATCACATGACCAGTGAGGGGATTGGTACTGACTATGATCTGTTTGGGGTGTAGAGTGTCTGTAGTCTAGTCTCGGTGTTTCAGTTATGTCTGCCAAATGTGAATCACATTTCTTTCTCATCTGATGTTGAATTATGCAGGCCTACTTCATTTATCGTTATCATAATATTATATAGTTATGTAAACAAACTTCACAATGCATCATATAATTTTCCTCACTGAGTATAGTACCTGCTACTTTCGGAACAATGGCTTTTTAAGACGTGGCTGCTTGAATTGCTTAATACAGGGGACAGGGTACACACCTAGCTGCAGTCAATCTTACAAATTGTATACTCAGTGTCTATGCTGAGGCAAGTTAAGGCCCAACGCATGCGGTAAATGTGTAACATGGTGTAGACTCCAAGCCTTGTCATCTCGTCAGTACGTCTGCCTCTGGCAGCTGGTTATTATAAGCCAACTAAGCTTTAGACTTTATATGTCTATTGTAATATGGCACTCACTTGGCCGCTTACATGTGAAAGATGTGAAAGATAGACCATGCACTACTGCTGTGCATTTTGATATAACTTAAGCTTTGCATAATTTTGCACTGTGCACTGGCCTTTTCAGCTTGATTTACATTGATGTAATTTGATTGTTGCTAAGAACAAGAAACAGAGTTCCATCCCATTTAAGTGGGGTTAGTAACCCAGGCAACCTTTTTTTGATAGTAAGGAGAAATCGTATCCCCCTTTATCCCTGAAATTGTCGACACACTTTGGGCACATCTGCGTAAACTTTAGTTTTGTCCCTTGAGGGGATAAATTCGTGACCTATTTCTTGGTTTTTTACCCCATTGTCACTTTTATCTTGTAGCAAATATACAACATGCCTGGAAGGTGTTTGGGATAATTGTGAGAGATCCTGTGTCCCCATATCAACAACCGGACTTCCCAGACAGCCAAATAAATAACTTTTATTGCTCTGCTAATTCTGTAAAATAAATGATTACGAATCAGGCTGGTCATAAAATTTTGACTTATTAGCACATTTTGCTGATCACATGATTAGCCTATTTGTAACTTGAAAGAGCTTAAAAGAAAATCTAGCAGAAAATCTTGGTTTATCTCACACGTTTGTTTACAACATCCCCGGGTGTGGGGGACAGCTGGCCCCTTTACGGCTTTTTAATAAAGACTACTTTAATTATCCTAATAAAAACCAGGGCAAGTACCCATTTGATGACAGTACCAATAAGAGCCCTTGGCTGTTCTTTTTTGTTTCCTATACATTATCTTCTTTATTTTCTTCAGAATGAAGTGGGTTGCTCATTCTGACTGACTTATACAGTTAGTTTAATTTAAAACGGCCTGTCAAATTGAACCTAGACAAAGCTAGACAACCTCTGCTATATGATACTACTGGTACATATTTATGATATATTAAGATAAGTTACATTTGCCAAGATTTATATTTTTTTTAATAAGCCAGCTAACTATAAGCTAGGAGTAGGCAGAAGCGGCTGGCTTTAGCCAGTTATGGCTTCAGTCAGGAATATGTTACTACAGCTGTCTAGAGTTGACCATATTTTAGGAAACTAACTGTAATATAGTCAGATCATGGAGGTAAATATACAGCTAGTCAACTCCCCTAAAACAAAATTCTCAATCTAGATAGTAATAGTGCATTAAAATTATAAGTCGGTTTGTAAAGGGGTTGTACTGTCTAAGGGGAGAACTATATATACTATTATATATTCTCAATTTATCAACTTTTATTATATATCATGTGAAACAAAGTATAAACCACCTCCTATTGATCATATTTCATAACTGATGTCATGATATAACAAAAGGATTACATCAGTGCATGTTTCGACTCAGGGTAAACTTCCAAAACATCATTTTCTTTGGATAATAGCATGCAAAATATATTGTTTACTGCAGATGCTTAGGTATTTTTGTACTTATATGTATTCTGCAATAGTACATTTATAATTGTAGCTTGTTGACATTGTTCACAATTTAAAGGTACACATAGTTACAATGTTTTGTGACCGAATTAATTGTCAGTTATTACTGACTGAACCGGTTTGATCAAGTGAGGATTTCCTTACCTTAAGTTATGCAATACTGCCTAATCTTGAACACTCATTGGCATGATAATGTAACTTAATTAAGTTGGTGTAATTATCTGAATGGCAGTTACGTCATAATGATTAGCTAGTTACAATAAGGTGTAGCCTATTTAGAAACTACGTTTAATTCAATAATGTTTCTAACTTAACTTTTCAATAAGAATTGGGCATACTAATTTGGCTTCCAAAATTAACGAATTATATGTATTTCATTAATTGGGTATTTATTTCAAAATAACATTCTTAACATAATGAATGTCATAACCTTTTAAAAAGAGTACAACGAAAATCTGCTACAAACTGGTTAAAACTGGATTTTTATTAAAATCACACATCCAACTTAAATCAATTAAGTAATATGAATAAAAAAAAAAAAAAACATGTTCACACTCATATGCTATAAATTTTATGATTCGATATCACAGTCAGCTTCGAAATAAATGGCAACCATACTGCAATACATGTACAAAACATTGTTACAATCTCAAAAATTGTTATGCTAATCAGATAATTTTTTTTCACAAAATGAATGGGCCAGTATTTAACTAAATAACCTAATACTAACATCATAAAATTAGCCCATGAAATTTAATGACATATATGCATAAATATTTGTTTCATTCTACTGTGTTGCAAATCTTGCAGAAATTCTCCAATTTCACTTTTACACCTGTCAATCAAAAATTATATCTCTCATTTATTATGGATCCGTACTACAAAATGTAGAAATAATATTTAATATAGAATTGATACATAGTGTAAACAATAATTGAATGTGTAAGAAGATACATATTATTGCATTATTGATGAATTAGGATGGTTAATAGAGTACGATTTTAGAAAGCAAAGCTGATGGAAGTAACAATTTGGCAAAATTATCACAAACATGCATCGTACATGCAGCAACCCTCAGCACACCTCATGACATAAATATGAGTACATATGGCAGACTTGTACGTGTCATAAGAATAATTCCAATTGCATAGGTTTAAACTCAGGCGTAATTAAAAATAAAAAAACCAACAGTTTTAAGACATTGGTAGCAGCATGATCATTGAACATTGTAAGTGAACATTGTAAGTCTATTAATCCAATTAGCACAAATAAGATTAGATTAGACATTAAATTTCATGTGCATTTGATCTGTTCCAAATGTACTTACAAACTTGCATGACACCTCTTCCTTAAAGAGTGTTTGCTAGACAATTAAGATTGCATTGTATGTTAAAAACATGTCAACAATAAACAACAACATACCATCAACATTCAAACAACAGTGTTTAACATACCACAAATTAACATTCATAGTTTAACACATATAACGTTTATACAATATCATTTGATTCAAAATTATATTTCTTTTATACAATGTATTTACTAATCATGCTTATTGAATAATTCTTCTCAAGTGAAATTTAATACATGCTACAATGCAATATCCTGCAAAGCTTATATGGCTCGCCCCTGATAGAGACTACCTGTATATTCATTAATAGCTACTATACTTCTGTCAAGTGTTTCTTGTTTATGGCCAACTGCCATTAGTACCATGATCAGTTATTAATGCAGATTGCGAAGTTACATGATATTAAATTATGTGTTCAATTCCTTATTGGTGTAATTCCGTTAACCTTGAATTAACACACGAGCAAGTGTAATTTAGTTATAGCTTCCAGTAGACAGCTATGGCTAGATGGTTGGGCTTAGTGCCAGGTAGCATAGCGTTTAAGCAGTGGTCTAGCTAAGTCTACCTCTTGAAAGACCGACTGTTCATTTTGATGAGTACAGTGTACTGCACTCAGTGTTTGGTGAAACTCTTCAGGGTGTACTTCAGTATTGCTGAATACTGTAAATATTATTTATATATGAATTTACACATTTATTTCTCAGTTCCTATACTTACTGGGGCTCAGACGAGTACTCCTCCTAGGACTCGGAGATCTGCTTCTTGTCCCTGGGTAGGACCTACTAGGACTCAGAGACCTGGTAGGACTCAGATACCTTGTGGGACTCAGAGACCTGGTGGGACTCAGGTGCCTGGTGGGACTCAGTGACCTCCCAGCACTCAGTGACCTCTTGACCCTTGAGAGGCTGGGTGACCTGCTGCGGCTTCTGCCCCGTGAATTCTAAACAACGAAATAAGAATCATAATTGATAGGACTGAATGTGTAGCTCTTTATGTGAATTTAGTACCATTTGTTCTCAGGGTTGAATGATGAGTCCACGCCACCTTATACATTTATCATGTGCGAGGGATTTTTTAATTGCCTCTGTACAAAGCAACATCACTTTTAATAACTCATATTAACGACATCCTGCTTAGATGTAGCTCACGAAGTTTCCAGAGTGAGACTGGGAATAGAGCCCTGGACCTTCAGCAGAGTAGACCAATGTGTTAACGATGCCTCAACCACTAGGCCAGCAAACTGCTTCATAACTTCCACCACTAGGTTAATTTGCAGTAATCTAATTTTGAATGTGGTAAGAAGATACTAAATGGGTTCTACTGTACTTACAATGTATGCACCCCTCTTGGTGCATGCCTCTCCCTTAACAACTATCTTAAGTCCTTGCATGAGACAGGGCCAGATGTGGTGGTTCACCAGGGGAGCTGAGAATTCCGAGTCATAGCTTCTTCTATACCTGATAATCAAGTAAAAAAATGAACAAGGGCATGCTATTTCAAATGCAAATGTAGTAATTATTTGAGTTCAGTTCACAAAAGCTGTAAATTTTAATGAATTGCGTCATACAAATTACAGCCAATTTTTTATAGTGCTGCCAAGTTTTACAGTGCTTGTTAGCGAAGCTTGATGCTTGACAAATTTACCGATTTGTCCTAATTGTTGGTAAAAAAACTGAGTGCATAATTTGAAATAATGCCTTTTCACTAACTTTGCATCATCGAAGAGTTCTCCATCACTAGCGAAGGAGAAGTCCAAGGGATGGGCGAGAGCGAGACACCTCCAGGCGAAGTGACATGCCTCCCGGATGAAGGGCTGCAGGATGGCGAAGGATGCTTCAGGAGGGAGGTAGAGCTGGTCGTTCCTGTTCAAGGCTCTCAGCACATCCTGTTTAGACAATTACGAAAAAGATTATCTGTATTAGTAATAGGCCAATACTGTAAGAATTGGGAACAAAAGTTGTTGGACACTGCCTGGTTTTTCGTGTGGTTTACTAGAAAACTTGGTTTTCAAAATAAACAACAGGAATTTTTACAATGGCAGTGTGTAAATCAGGATTTTAATGTTGGTGGTCAAAATCAATGACCCTGATATTTCTCTGTCCATTTCTTGATGACCTTTGCAGCTAATGAAGCGACTCTATAATGCACATTCATGACAATAAATCAATGATAGTTCATGCATGACTTACTGTCACAAGAGCTGGCAGGTCACAGAGGTCAGCGTTCCGGTTGATGTACTCCTGGGCTGCCTCTTCTAGAGTCTCTGGGCCGGTGTAGGTCACGGACAGATTGGCTTTGATCTTCAGCTTGAAACTGGCGAAAGATGACTTGGCTGCTAGGAAAGCTTCCTAAAAGTTAGAAAAAGAAAATGTGCCGTAAAGCAGGCTGGCTCTGAAAGTTAGTGACCGATTTCGGACTACACATTTGGAGGGGCTTACGAAAGGGGGAATGGTCAGAATTCCGCCCCCCCCCCCACATCATTGGCCCGAAAAATTAATACAATGTTAATGAAAAAAGTTCTATTCTTCTTTATTTGCCTATTTTGCCTCGTGGTTTTACAATATTAAGTATACTTTGAACTCTTGACTCTTCTTCTGCTAATTTTATAGTCTCCCCATGCCAATCAAACTGTGACATCGATTATTTGAAATTTCAGTTCGATTTAGAAAATTGCCTATCTAAATATCAAACTGGTTTTTAGAACCATACATTTGCAGTTAAGAACTTAGGTCATTAGAAGGTTAAAAGCAGAGAAGATGTCTTTTGACCTTGCCATATTACCTGCATGACAGCAAAGACAATGCGCTGATTGTTTTCTTTGTCATCCGAATATCTCCTAAGGATGTCCATGGCATCCAGACGGTCTCCTGAGTACATGTCATTGAAATGGGTCACTAGACTGGACATTCTGACGCGTTGGGTGACGTCATCTACAGACAGGGGTGACGTCACTCTGACCAGTGTCCTAGGGTAGTCAAGGTCACTAGAATCGTGAAGGTAAAATTTTATTGGGTTGAACGTTACAGAATGCATAAAACATTTTTAGGTAAACTGACATTATGTGATAAACAAAATAGATATGCGATAAACATAACATTACTAAATGTGATAAACACAAGGATTACGAAACCATAGGCATATATTGTTTGATATTTCGGCAACATTCAAGATTTAGTGTCAATGTTGAGGCTATTCGCAATAATAAATTTATCAGTACATAATTTGGTAATTAAAAAAACACCAAAAAAAAAAAAGAAGACGACTAATCCTTATGTAAAGGAAAAATACAACAAGAAGGAAATATTGCTTTCGATCAAACTGCAATTAATGTAGTCGATTTGCCTTTTAGGCCTACGTATGAAGGTTTATTTCAACAACTGCTACATTAATGTTATTATTCTGCTATTCACCTGCGAAATAACAAATCCTTGCGCCCTGACAAGACGGCCACATCGTCCCTAAGTATTCTGATCTGTCTCTCATAATTCTCCAGTAAGGAAGATCGGCTTCTCATGGTGCTCAATTCATCCTCTGCTATTTGCAATCTAGAAATAACAAAGCGTTATTAATTGTTAAGTTATACAGGTAGAATATTCTGAGAATTAACGCGTGCTGTATGTCAAGAGAAGAGAAGAGAAGAGAAGAGAATAACTTACTTTGCTCGGAGTTCACGGTTTTCATCTTCAACCAACATTTTGTCTTTCTCAGAAATCAGCTTCAAATCATCAAGTTCTTCCCTAGTGGCCTCCAACCTTGAAAAGCAAGACTGGAATTTGACTATAGATGTACAATATATATTATAACTCACTGTAAATTTGCTGAGAACGGCCTGTTTGGACCATGTGAAACAAAATTCTATGGAAATAAACTCTTTCTATATTGTGATTATTCAACATCAATTACTGTAAATTGCCATAAAAATATATATCTCACTCTATCCTGAAGTCATCAGCCTCAGCCTTTGTATCAGCCAGTTCCACATCCAGGGTAGCCATGGACCTCTCATAATTGTCCTGGATGTGGCAGATCTGCCTGTCTTTGGCTGCATACTCTTCTAGAAGGTCAAGGTCAGCCTCAAAGGGGTAAGAGATGGTGGAGGGGAAAAGGCCATTGCCCAACCAGGGCAGGCGACGGGATTTGATCAGGTTGGCTGTGTACATGCCCGCTGAGTGAAAAAAGACTATATGATGTCACTTAATTGAGCACGATTTGTAAGAAAGAATTAAAGAAAGCAAAGATGGAATGAATGAATGAATGAATGAATGAATGACAGTGTCTTTTTAGTCTGAAAGATTTTTTTTTGTTCTTTTGATGAAGTAGGACCAAATCTCAGATTCCAGATATTGATCGATTGATTAAAATTATTTGATTGATTGATTGATTCATAAAAATATGTTTACTCAGGGCAACAATGCAGATAGGCCTAAAAGTAAACTTGACAAACGGAAAGAGCTGCTGATGTGGACAACAGCGGGTCTAAAAGCAGAAATAAGCACCTATTCTAAGCGACAGACAGTCAGATAACTTTCGACTTTAAAATAGAACAATAGTCCTACCTTCAGCAGATGCCAGATTGAGCAGCCGGAAAAGCTGGGCTTGAACTCTGGTGTTGAGTTCAATGACGTCACAGCATTTCTCCACATTCTGACTGGTCGTATTAATCTGCAATGCATTTAAATTGCCTTAATTATTTTGCCGTTTAACATGAACCTGTGATTGTAATGCATACCGTGAGATTTGTCATGGGCACCGTGCAGCCAGTTTTCACATGCCCGAGTATTTTAATTGTTACCAGATATATAGCTCAAGCTACTATACTGTAACAAAAAAACTTATAAATGGAGAAATATCAGGGAAATTGCATTGAAACCACCATCCGTTTACTGCATTTTAAAAAGGAATATTTATTTCAATTGGCTTGGTATAATGACACCGTCAGTGGTTATTAACACCAAAGACTCTTTGTTAACACCAGATCAATGTAATCACCCCCCTCCCCCTGAAATTCACAAATGAAAATGACATTTTTTCAACACACTTTTGTTTTGGAACTTCTAGTGCTTTGCTATGCACTTCATATCACATTTCGGTACAATTGTATCAGCAAAAATGTAGTTGGCATCAATGATTCACCATTACTTCACTTCTTGACCAGTATATACAGTCTTGATCTTGGAGAAATTAATTCTAATTTCTCCAAGGTCTTGATGGTGCAGTGGTATATGTACAGGGTATCATACATCTCCCTCCAAAAAAACTAAGCACATATAGACTAGATGCTAAAGTGGTATTATGCCATGAAGCAGTTAATTACTTGTCATACAGAGTAGTTAATAGTCAGGATTACGATCCAAGATAAGTATAGTTCAGCGGTCCTTGCCCCAGCATAGACACCAAGTAAATGGAACCGTTTCATGTTAGGTTATCTTATCTTATCTTATCTTACAGATGGGCCTGATTGCCTGCCTCAGCATGCACACAGGTGCTGAGGACATGGGAAGGGGGGGGGGGGGGGGGGTGAGTCATACTCGACTATCATTGATCACATCCACCAGCGTGCCATGCAGGATGGTTTGAGTACTGCAGATGCATGCCCTATAGATGTTGGGGTAAAACCCAGGGGTAAAAACACCTGTATTATTAAAACGGGTTATCATGCAATTTCAATATGAGGCAGGGTAACCTTTTAAAAAAGGCCTAAAATATTTGTCTTTTCTATCTGTTAAATATATATCGTAATTTCTCACTTTGGTTCAATCCTTATATTATATATCACAATCATTAAATGTTATATTATATAGTTCTATCTCTGACCCTTAGATTTCTGAAAATTCATGGTTACATATACACATAATCTGAGTAGTTCCTGATGAATGGATATATGTAAACCTATCAGTATATTATTATAATTCCAATAACCGATAGGAGTGCAAGTCAGAACTTGTCAAACTGTTTGGCTGCACAATTAATTGCTCTGATCTGAACTCGGATCGATTTCATTTGCAGAAAACTTCATAAATGCTGCATTGTGACATTGGATATTGCCTATATTTCGTCAAATCCATATAATATTACAAGTACACTCATATTTTAAGGTTCAAAATATACTTGCCTTATAATCATCCAGCCAATTTTCCAGTTTAGTTTGCAGTCGGCTGAAATAGCCAAGATTTACAAGTCTTCTCAGAGTCTCTGCCATTTCGCCAATGAATGACTACAACCCTGGAAACATGCGCACTGCAAATCTCTTTTGACATTGGCGGGAACCCCTGCATACAGGTGAAATTTATTGATCTTTGAAGGACATTGGATCCTGCAGGCCGTTGCATACTAATCCGCGGTGATCTCAACAGCCAGTGCTAACGATTGCAAGGTTGCCAAAAAGTTACATTTAAATGGCTTTGCAGCAAATTAATCCCATGTGTTAAGTTAACTGAAAGTCACTATATGGGTCATTCCACAGAAACATATCGACCCCTCCCTCAACTTTCAAATATGATCATAACATGCAAAATAGTTTTAATAATATGAAAGTTGTATGAGGATGGGCAGACTAATGTTAAGACATAAATACACACAAGAAAAGTGTGCAGGAACCTGGCATAACTGATATTTTGGCTCTTTTCTGGTATTAAAGAAAAGGTGTTGTATTGGCATGTCCCACACCTCATTTTATATAGAGTCTATCTCTCTACCCTGCTAGGCCTGCACAATGAATGTAAGTTAAAAATCATTTATATGCACATAGCTATAATCAGGAGAAGTTGAATTTTCAACTGGTGAAGAAAATTGTGGAGTATTTGCAGTTTCAGTAACATTATCCATTTGTTTAATGTCCACAGAATCAATGTTGCTCTTGTTTCCATGGAATTAAAATGCCGCTTGATGAAAAACAAAAATTGTTAGGTTTGTGCATTTTTCAAGAGATGAAATCACTGATATGGGGGACTTCATGAAATCCGCTTATCTTACATAATTGGAAAAAACATTTCTGGTATCTAAGAAAAGGGTTTGTATTGGCATGGTGTTTTGTCCTTCCTGTTACCAAGTTTATGAGGAAACTATTTATCAAAGGAAAAATCTCCACGATTACAAAATGGAATGGAAACTTAGGTGAAATTACTACCATTTCACTTTCAGATATTGCATAAAGTTTCCTTAAATGGCTATCCTGTTACTGTCCTTCCTGTTACCATAATCTCTCATATAGCAGGTCATATACCAACCAATTAAAAATGTATTCGAAGGTAAATGATGAAAAATGTTTTGTTGTCATGTTACAACATACATCTACATGTAGGGACTGATGGATCGGTCTAGTTACAACACTGAACTGTATGAAAACTCATAATTTATGGATTTTTGAAAGATTGAAAATTTCATATTTGGCACTTGAAATTCCAAAAGTCCATCGTTTCTGTGGCATGACCCATATAATTTCTAAATATAGTGTAAGTGAGGGATTATGTACTTTGAAAATGTGTCCATTGCTGTGTTATTAAACGAAAATTTTAAAGATGTTTGAAAGTTTGATTTTTCATTGAATATATCACTAAAGGTTGTCATAATATATTGAGAGATAATGAAGCTTAATTAAAGCTGAATATTAAATTAATGTGATGAACCTCACAGGAATGAATTTTGAAGCTTGTCATGGTCATAACACCAGGTCAAACATTGTAACTTTATAACAATAGTGGATGGTGAGGAGTCCAACATAAAGCTTTATGGAATGAGGAATTTATATATGTATATATATATATTTTTCTGAATTCCACCAAACTCTATGTTGGACGACACACCATCCACTATTGCTCATTGTACAACATACACTGTAAAAATCCAACATAAAATGCAGACATCCAACAACTACAGCCATTAAACATGCACTGCAGCCATCCAACACAGTGCAGCCATCCAATATATTCTGCTGCTGTACAACATACACCAGTGCTGGATGAACATGATCGAAGCATTCTAATTGGCTCATAGCAGCAGAATGGAGAATAGATATATACTGTAGCGTAGTGGCAGACAAGTAAAAGTGCTGGTCACAGTGGTCAGTTGCTTTTAGAGTACTGGGTTCGACTCCCAGTCCATGTACTGTTTAGGAGCCAAAATTCGCACTTTTTTGGAATTAATAACTTGAATTGTATGTGCATAAGTGTCTTTTGAATAACTGGAATGGACTTAATTAGTTAATGTGTTTTTAAACCGTTGTTTAACACATTAATTTGAAGAGTCGAAACAAACTGACAATTTGGTTTCCCAGTAAAGGTTTTTGCTGCCAAAATGAGCTTCAAAGTTTAAATTTTTGCTTTCAGCACCTGAATAGTGGATTTTCACGGAAGGTTCTCTATATTTTCACCAGGTGGCTATAACAGAATACTGTAATTCTATTGGCTGAAAAAGTTCCCGCCCTTGACTGTGATTGGCTGTAGCAAAGTGCATCCTAGCAGCAGTATTTTTAGTGCATTTTAATGTATATTTGACACCTTATCATTCAGTTGATTTTTGTTATTTTTCTTAGAAAATATATTTATGAAATAAGACAGTGATTACCTTCTATGTCTGAAAAGCAAAATGAGAAATAAGAGGAGAGGAAGGACTTATGTCTTGCTGAACTCAGGGCTGCTCAGTGAATTTAGAAGACTCCATTATCTGTTTTTAAGGTGCGCTTGTCAAATTGTATAATGCACAACACTCCATTTCAAAGCGCGTGATAAGCCACAATCAAAAATTCTAATAGCCATTTATGGCTTACACCTTTGCCATGCCGTTGATTTAATAATTATCAGGTAAATTCTAAAATTTCATTTAAAATTTCATTTCACTCAATTTGCAACTTAGCCTGCTCTCTCTCTTGCATTAATTACACATTTTTGGGCCATTGTTTAGAACAATTCAAAGTTGCGTGTACAAGACACTGCTAATTTAGCATCGCAATAATATTGTCTTGGCATCTCACCATTCATGACCTGCATTACAATTTCACAGCACTAACAGGAATATTCTTTTTCAAAAAAAGAATAGATACCTGGTGTTGTGTGTAGAATGCCAGCAGCACTTTTGGGCCTTGTATACTCCATTCTTTACTCAGAATTTTACAAATTTATTCATCTATCAGACTAGCACTACAATATCCTTAGATTGACCATTAGACCACGAATGCATTGTTATATGCCACCCAAGTACACTATATAATATATTTACTAATTTGTTCTGTTTTCACAAACCATTTTGAAGATGAAAAAATACCGTCATCTAGCGTTTGAACTAAGATATAAATTCTAAACATTTCTTTAAACAATTCAGTCTTTATTTGACGAAAATCGGACGAATATTAGGGGAGCAGCAGCCCGCTTATCAGGACGATTTGTACGACGTCAAAAAATCACGCATTTTGACAGGCTTGAAGTTGTACTATAATCACAATTTTCTCGGCTTTTACTGGTCGGATCTTCGTCAAATTTGGTTTGTAAGTTGCGCTGCTGCTGCGTTAACCTATTAATTTTCACTCCTCAGACCGTTCGTTCGTAAAAATACCTGGTCTTTCATAGAACATAGTATGATAGTAGTATACTTGATAAAGGCCTAGGCCCAGGTATAAAAAAAAAAGTTTACTTGATCCAGGACAGCATTATGGCCAGCCTATATAATGAATTAAGCATTAATTTTTGTCATGCAGGACTTATCAGCTGTCCAGATAGCAATATCCTGATGACTTTTTTAACCACATGATATTCTTCTGAATTTGAACATGAAGTATTGGAGACACAGCTCTCAAATGGTTCCCTCATACTTGTCCAACAGAACCCAATTAGTAGTAATTAAGAATTGAGAAAGATTCTTCTAAATTTGCTGAAGCATGGTGGTGTGCAACAAGGCTCCAAGTTAGGTCCACTACTGTTTAACTCCTGTTTTGCAACACTACAGTAAAAGATTGTCGACGATGAACAATTGATTCTATTATTTCAGCCTAATTCCTCCTAAAAATTAAAATAAATAACTCTTTATGCCAAAAGTGCGAATCATATTGAGATAATTAGGAAATTCATGTTAGGATAGAAAGGCTTAGGAAACACCATGCATGATCGAATTACTCGCATCAGGAAAGAACTTCACAGGCTGCCAATTAGTTCTAGAATGTTTTTCAAACTTCTCAACCTGACTTGAAGAGCACTTTGTAATCAGGCACCATCTTTTACATCTAATTTATTGAGAAAACAGTCTCAAACAATATATCTAAGAAGCCATGACACAAATATTGCATGAGTTATAAGGCATTTTCTCTAAAAATAAACGAGCATTATATTTCTGCTCCATTTGTGAATTATTGTATGAGTAGTTGATCTCAAGTATGATGGTGAAAGATCAATAAATGTTGGCGACTATATATGTATAATTGTGTAACCCATGCAGTTAACTGACTATTTGGCCATTATAAGTACATTATGTTGTACGTGTAGATTTGGCAAAGATATCATTTTATATATTGATTATGTCTAACATTACATACCATGTGAGCTAATGTGCATTGTATACCACACAATGTAATGAATTAGTTCTAAATATTTAGGTGTGCCTTTAGAGTTTATAGGCGCTCTGTTTGGTTACAGACTTCAGTTTTATGTGACAGTAAACATTCGCTAAACAAGGCAAAAGAGGGGAAAATATTTCGGAAGAATGACACGAGCTCTGAGTTCAAGATTAAGGCTGTCTGGGCCTCGATTCTCCTGTACCCCAGTAGAGCACGTGGACAATGAAGATGAAGACGAATCCAGTGAAGTTGAAGAATATCCTGATGACGTTTTTAACCACAATGATGTCACAACTGAAACAGTAACAGCAATATTGGACACAATTACCAACAATGAAACAAAACGACTCAAACTGGGTTCAAATGGGGACAATTCTACAAACGGCGTATCAAAAGATGATGAGAAACTGTCTGGAAAAATCGCAAACTCTGCACACCAACCAAATGGATCAACTTTGCCACCCTGGGGTAGCTACCCTCTGCCCACAATTCGACAAACACTTCCCAAAAAGTGCTCGCTAGCCTTCAAGAGACTACCAACAAAAAGTTATGATTTCAAGGATTTGTATGAGAATCATGAAATGGATTTATACCCTAGCCCTGACACAATGTCACTCAGTTTACAAAAGAAGTTGGATGGTCTTCCAATATGGAAGGTTTTCAAGCATGTGGAGCCCAAGGTGAAGGGCTTTCTACCTTCCATCAGCGGTGAGTATGGGTGAGGATGCCAGAAAAATATCAAACGCATAATACAGAGACGAGACACAATTAGTGTAAGAACATACACATATTAATTTTGTACCATAAATAAGTCTTGCAGTTGATCAATGAGGCTATAGCTTACTGCATTAAATGCCTCCACAAATTAAATAGACATGGATTTCCTCTTTCAACGAATGGATGGTAGGTAGGCCTATAATTCTCGTCAGTATTATTGTGAAACTTGTGTCTGTTTAGTGATTTTCTTGTGGCAATAAAGAATATATACACATGCATAATTTTCTGTCATATTTTAGTAACTGGGCTGGGTGACAAAGATTCTTAAAATATACCACCTCCTGTCTAACTGGTATATATTTGATATCTATCCATTGACAGCCTTAATGTATGCTCTTTATTGTCATTATATCAATTTGCTGCGGGTTCCTGAACATATCAATAGGTGATTTTCCTTTTTTTTCCAGTAATTACAGAAGAAAAGAGCTATGATGCTTTCAGTGCAGCCTCAAAAAGTGACACTGGAAATAAGTTAATAAGTCTAGTCTCCTCCCTTCCTCAAGTGAAAGCTGCAGCCTCAAGGTTTTTCAAACAAAAGAGGAAGAGGTTTCTGGTTGTTAAAGAAGACAATTCTGGTGACCAAGACACTTCACCACTTCCTGCTGCTAGAGGAAAATCTGCATTTGTTCTTCCAAGAAGAGCCACAGCTCTGGAAATTTCATATCCAGTCAAAAAACCTAATTATGAAGACTTGGTTCTTCCTGAAATATCACACCAGCCTGACTTTTTAAAATACGCTGCTGAAAATTTAGCTCAAGAAAAATAAAGTTCTTTGACCTCCAAAGACCAGACAAACGCTTTGTGTGGTTTATAATACAATAGGGTGTTATAGGGCTTAACATCAGCTAGACATATTTAGACTAGCAGTATGGTGTTATAAATGACAACTAGTGCTTTCTAAAAAAAAATTTCTTTTTTCTTTGGTCAGTATCAGGCCCGTAGCCAACCGCTGGCGTAGTAGACCGATCCTGAACCAATTAGAATGCTTACTGAAAATTTGGCTGGGACCTGCCTAAGCGGGCCAGCAAAACTGAAAATATGACATAATGTTAATTTTTCACGCCAGGGGAGGGGGCGTGAACTTGCGCGCCATCTGTCGTTTCAAGCGTGAGCTGATCACATGATCAGTGTCCAAAATGGACGCGTTTGGTAAACTTTGTGTTGTGGTGATCGGTTTCTTTATCTTCGCTGCAACAACAGGTATGGGTCCCAATTAAGTAAATAGATATGGCGAAATACTTGCAAAGGTGCATGTACTGGATTTCTTAAGGTTCTTGCTTTCAGTAGGAATTTTGCACTAAAACTGTGTAAAAGCTTCATGTAAATGCATGGATGTTTTGTCGTCTGCACAAATTGTCAAAATTACAAAAAAATCAGCTGTCATTATGATGTATAAAAATACTTGCATACAACCATTAAAAAAACAATCGGTACTAAACCCATGGTATAAAACTGTTTCACTCACTGGAATGTAATCTTGTCTTGTTTAAAGTTACCAATTTACTAGTCAATTATATCTGATCGAGTTTGTGAAAGTTATAAAGAAAAACATATATATCTATAAACAAACTTATCATTGTTATCATGATTGTTCATTCAACTTCATTGTGATGTTACTATCTCAGATTATATTAGATCTGATTTTATTGAAGACAATTCAGTTGAAGTGGTCTTTGGTCAGTTAAGTTGACAGGCTGGTAATACAATAATGTACTGAGGGCTTTTTTTCTTAATTTGTGATATGACTGAGACAATGAGAAGTACTTTATTTAGGTCATTAATATCGAATTCTCCCAATTCATTTTTGTTGAACAGCCCAATCCGGCTTATGTCCTTTTAGCCGGTCATTGGGTATATTTAATTTTTCTCAGTATTGCAGGCTCACTGTGAGCAAAAAAACAACACTTAATTTTAGTCATGTGGGCAGTTCCGTATCGAGTCACTTCGTAGACACGCCAAATCGTCGACAAGCCAAATCGTCGACGACCAATTCGTTGACAACCAACCCGTCAACTGGAGGTGGACAAACTCGTTGACAAATTATTTCATCGGACGACCATCTCGTTGACAGAAAAACGTGGCTATACCAACTCGTTGACATGTCAACGATTTGGTTGTGCCAACTCGTTGACAACTTTTTTATTTAGTTCATGCAAATTCGCCAGATGTGGCAACAGTATACTCGTACCAGTGCTGCCACCTTACAACATTACTTTCATACTGCATGTTTAACTATTTTATATTTTTGAGGTCGAAACAAACAACACAAAGACCAGTCAGTGTATTTTTATAAATGTATATCAATAAGGTGATCAATTGCAAGTTTGAAAAAATAAAACTGTGTTCCTGCCCATTGCTCTCCACTATCCCTGTTGTGCACTACCAGTCACGCCCTCTGGAGTTTACCGACTTGTCGATGAAATGGTATATGCCCAAATTTGCTGTCAACGAATTTGCATTAAATTGTCATGAGTTGGTCATGACCTGTCAACGAGTTGGTTACAGTGATTTAAGTTTGTCAACGACTTTGTCACTCACAAATTTACACGAGTTGGTTTGTCAACAAATTTGTACCTGACCCTCAAAAGTGTCAACGACTTGGCATGTCGACGATTTTGCGTGTCTAGGAAATACCTGTATTCGGCAGATCTGTTGCACTTACATAGCAAACCGAATCTGATTTAGGAAATATGATTATTAATGATTTATTGGTTTGATATTCTTGATAATTTATTGGCATCAACTGTTAACCCATAGGGCCATTGCTGTTGATATTTGAATTAGTGCATGATCGATTAAAGAAAGTATTAAGAAGTTTTTGGTGAGGTTCGCGATTGATTTTTTCCAGATGCAGAATATGGACACCTTCGGTTAAATTCAGCATCAAATTTTAGTGTTGACATCGCAAAAGATGGGTCTTATGTTGTGAATGTCAATGGCCGGCCATGGTTGAGGAGTGCGCCAACCTACTTCACCGTCGAAAACAAAACATACAGCACTGGGGATGACACCCTGGAACTGATCAGTCAGGACAAGCGGTCTGGGTATGATGATATCGGTGCTTGGAAAGCAATCGGCTTTTCATGGAATGCTGGAGGACACATTGTCAAGACAGGTTTCCGCTGTTATAATGATGTATCTGCCATTGTCTTTGAGCAGGTATGGTGGTTGTTTTGCTTTGGCATTAAGTGTATATAAATGATTCAGAAAATTATATAATAATTATACTACTTATATAAATTTGGCACTACAACAAATTTTTATTTATTTTTTATCAGGAGTTTGCTCATGGCCTACCTGGAACTAATACAACAAGGAATGGCACATCCACTGCTTTCCCCAACTTCAAGGTTGATGGCGACATTGTTGACCTGGGCTATCTGGCTTACGGGGGCATGTTCGTGGGTGATATGGCAAAATGGGTGGGCAGGTGAGTTCAATATATATATATTCAGCTATAGGCCTATGTTGAATATAGCTCAAAAAATAAATTTCAAAATGACATTGTCTTTTTTGTAAATATATATTCAAACATTTTGATGTGACAGTCACAGCTTGATGATGTGACAGTCACGGCTTGATAATGTCAAAGTAATCAGCACTAAGTATCTGAAGAAAGATAAGAATTAAAATGTTGACAATCTTGCAATTAAAGAAATCTATTTGAAACTTACCTTTTGGCCTGTTTTATGAATGATACCATGACCCAGAGACCTCTAAATCTTTTCAATCATTCTAATTTGAAGCAACTTTATAGTCAATATGCATAGTTGTTGAATCAGAAATGCGGCATGCCATAAGGCTCTTTTGTTTTGCTCACCTTTAAAAAAAACGTATGGTTTGTCCATCTTTCCAGGTGGCGATTTCCAGAATTTGGGATCACAGGTGGCCTTGATGGAGGACCGATTCTGTTATACAACCGCCAAAGTGATGCCGTCTTTATTTCACCATTTAGTCAGTTTATGGTTGCCTCACCGTACCATGCACCTCTTAACAACTGGTATGGCTGGGGTATTGCAGGCAGCGTCAAGTCATACCCTGCCAACTTCAAGTATGAGACGATTATCTATTACAGTCCCAATGGTATTAGAGAGGTAAGAACCTGAAAAAATAATCTGCATGTGATCGCACAAATTATATTTTAGATATCTAATGACAAATTCATATAATTTAGCATGTTTTGTCAAATTAGGCTGTATCGCAGTGGGGAAGCAACATGAGAAAATACTACAAGAAAGACACTAAGATGAGAGACACCGACTTCACTAACACTTACCTATCATACTGGACTGACAATGGTAAGAATCAGTTGATGTTGTGCATTAACTGTATCTTGTGGTTATGGTCATATCTTTGCTGAATTCCGCTTGTTTTTGTTGACTCAGGGTCTACATTATGTGATTAATCCTCGACGTGTTATTGCAGGTGCCTACTATGTGAATTATTATGTATCTGGCTATAAAATTCAAAATCTTACGTATGAGGAAGCACTGTTAGGTGTCAAAGCCTATGCTGAAAAGATGAAAATACCTTACAGGTAACAATTTTTACCTGATATATATAAGTTTGATGTATCAAAATCAAAACTAATAATGACAAAAGACAAACTTTTAATTCTTTTTCTTGTCTATCTTCAGAACTTATCAGTACTCTGTATGGTATGAAATCTCAGGAGGATTTGGTTATGGGGGCACCATCCTCTGGGAGCCAAACATCAAGATGATTCCGAATGGCATGGGGTGAACATTTTAGTTATTTCTGTTTAGAGTTACTGAGTTAATTCATCTAAAAGAGAGAAGTTACTTTAAAGCATCATTTTGTTATTAAACCTTGGAAGGTTAATGGAAAAATATTTAACTTGGGAAATTAACGTCAATGTGAGTGATTATTATTACTGGTATCAATGACATTTTCCATTGCAGATACTTGAGAGACAAGCTAGGCACCCAATCCACTGCTCATAATCGCTGGTGGTAAGTGGTATACTCCTTAGTCAGTGTGAATGCAGACCCTAACGCCGCGTCGTAGACAAAGTTCTGATGTATCTAAATACATTGCGAGATACGCTGTAGAACTAGGTCAATCATGAAGCACGTTAATTTTAACTGAGTGGCGAACAAAATAGTTCTTCCAGTATGACGTTGCATCAGCATATTTAGTACAGGTGACGTGGCGTATTGTATTCTTATGATAAATATAAACTTTTCGACACTGTCAAATGGCTTTCTCCCCCACTAGGGTTCTTGCTCACCCAAATTCCCCAAGACCCTCTCCTGCGTAGAGACCTTTGTAACACAATAAAATAATTTTTTTAACTGATGTTAAAAAAAGACCATGATTTATTATACCCATGGACAATGATATTTATTGCAGGTCGGCAAAAACTCCTTATGCCAAACAGAATGGGGGAAAGTACAACTTTGTTATGGATGGAAAATACGCAGTCCCTCAAGACTTGGTAAATGTTTTGTCAATTATAACTGATAAGAGAGTGTTATCCACTATTCTGATGAGAAAATATGAAATATTTTATATTATACATTTCAGCAATTTTGGATTGACATCTTTGCACAGTCCCAAAATTGGGGAATTAAGAACTATATGCAGGTAAAGCCAGCTATTTACTTGTCTATTCCACTACAGCTATTCATCAAATTTCTCATAAAAACAATCTTACAGTGAATCCTCAATTTAACAGGATTGGCTAAATGCTGTCATAGAGAAGACAGACGTTGCCATTGAAGATGTTTACACAGCTCGCAACTGGCTCATGCAGATGGGACAGGGTGCCAGCATGAATGACGTCACAATCCAATACTGCATGTCTCTCTCCAGACATATTCTACAAAGTTTGGAAATTCCTTCAGTAACTCAGGTAGCGTGAGACCGGAGTCAGAATTTTGTAATTGTTGCACCAATGTGGATTTGATTCTGACTCTGGGTAATCCATATACTTTTTCTAAATGTTTTCTTTTTTTCTTAATTGTTGTTTTAGTTATGATAACCCTTAAAATTTGTTACCGAAACACCCCAAAGGGCTAATGAAGCCAAATTGTGTATTATATATTCATTATTCATCAGACAAGGGCAAGCAATGACTACCAGCCCAACCACAACATTTACGAACAGTGGAGGATCGGTCACACCAACCTCTTGGCGGATGCCGTGGGCTTGGCCCCATTTAAGGACTGCTTCTGGACAACTGAAGACCAGCCAGATAACTTTTATAAAGGTATTATTTACTGTGCCTTTGCTACTTAAGTTAAATAGGAAAATTATCATATTAAGTACAAAGTAATGCATGCATAAATTTAACTGACCTTCACATTTTCATCTCAGCGAAAGAACTGTATCCCGCAATGCAAGTTCTGGTTGCCGTGCTGACGGCTGGTCCTGTTGGCCCTGCTGATATGATAGGCGGAACTAATGTTTCTTTACTTATGAGGTTTGTATTTATAAATTGTCAATTATATTATATAATGAATGAACTTTAATGGCAGTGGATATTTTATTACCCTAATGAAATAAAAATAATTAGGATATTTTTCAGTATTGTCTTATTCCAAAATGTTTTATTAAACCTATTGAGTTATGAAAATTAGGGGGGTTTTTTTTTTGTAGTCTTTTAAAAAAGACTTTTTGAAGTCTGAGATGTGTGGTGTGAAAGTTTTTCTTGTGTTCTGTTGCCAGGTGTTGCCGTGATGATGGACTGATTTTGAAACCATCCCGACCAGCTTTCATGGTGGATGCTCAGCTACAACAGGTGACAAAGCTGTCATTTTGGCAATTATATATCTCTTTGCTCTTTGCAGTAGCGACTTGATTATGTAACATTTATGTACTGTGTTTACAGATTTCATTTGGCGGCAACATTGGCCCAGATGGTGAAGTGTGGACCACTTTCTCAGACGTCGGCAATTACCGATTCGGAATTATCTTTGCCTCTGCCATGAAGAATACTTACAGAGTTGGCCCCTCTGCTGCGGCTTTTGGTGCAAAGGTACTATTACTCATCATGTTTGTCTGTACTACAGATATAAAGTTTTCTGTATAATGCGGTGAAACATCCTTGTTTGTCACTCATTTCAGCTGGGAAAAAGCAGAGTATTTGGTTACTTAGACCCTCCCTCTGAAGAACTGCCAGAGTTCAGTGAAGACAACCCTGTCATTGTCACAAGTGGGTGCACACGCGCTGACCTTTGCCTGTTCTATGTGACTCCAATTATTAAGTTCAGGTAAGTAAGCAACTTCTTGTTGAAAGTGATTTAATTTTTTGGGAAATTATAAGGACTAAATCGTATTCTTTCTGTCATGATAAATGTGGAAATTTCCCGAGGTCTAGTAAAATATAAAGAGAAATATCCTTGAAGGTAATACTGGATACAATACATAATTAAACCTTACTACCACATTGTATCACTGGCTTTTGTGATTTACAAATTTCTGTTCTACTTGAAACAGGGATCAGGAGCTTCTACTACTTGGTGAACGAGCCAAGTGGATTCCAATGTCTGCGCAGCGTTTCACTCGCATCCAAGATACTGGCGATGATATCCGTGTTGACTTGACTGGAGCTCCAAATGAAACAATAGTTTTCCATTACATTATGGATAATGAACCACTTACGGTTTTATGCAAATTTCCACAGTCAGGTCTAGCATTTATTTCTATCCAACAAAGACTGTGTTTTGACAGGTGAAGCTGTCAGTTAATACATTGCACTCACTGTGATTCATATATGCCTTGTGATTGACAATCATAGCATGCCTTAATTTATTTAATTCATTTTGTATTTTTGGAAAAATTTTGCTTTTCTTTTATATCAAAGAAAAATGTTAATGGAGTCGATGCCCACATATCAGTGATGGTTAGTTATCATTGTATTGATAAAACTCAGGCGTATCATGCAAAGTCATAAGAATCTAGTCCCAGGAACTGCAGATCCTAGAGTATGCAATTTTGTATTTGATAAATATTCTGAAGAATTCTCACTGTATCTAATGTAATTGTCTTCAGTTTGCACATGATACAAATATTACGTAATATATTTTGGTTAAGTTATTCCAAACTGCTCATGTAAACTGCAAGACCATTAAATGGTGGTGTCTACAAACATCACTTGTGGCCTTGGAGAGTAGATGTCATTGTATGAGGAGGATTATAAGGACTACTTCCACATTCCAAGCAGTATATAAACAGAATCTGTTGGAAATTCATTTTAAGTCCTCTTGGCTCCTAGCACTCTATTCTGGGTAAAGAAACATATACTGATTGTTTTGTTTTATGGATTTCATGTCACAATAGGGACCTTTGCACTGCGTGACAGTGTTTTTTCAAGCCCCTGCCGCAGTAAAATTAGTGATGTATTTTATAATACTAACTTTTGCCCCGGCCACTGGTGCATACCTATAATGTTTTGTTTGTATATTGTCTCACTTGATCAGTGAGCTAATTTTCAGGTCACATAATTATGATTGAAATTTTCAGGATTTTACAGTTACGAACAGTTTCATACAATTTCTTTTTCCATCCTTACAGGTACATAATGTTTTTATAATTTAAAATTATGTTGGGAATAAATTTGTGCACTGTAAATTAAAACAGTTTGGCTTATCATACTTATCAATATTTTATTGAATGATAAAGAATTAGCAATCAACACTGAGCTTTGAAAAAAACCCAAAAAAACTTCCAGCTCAAAATCGTTATCAAGAGTCACTAATGCAAAGCGATGTTTGGGTTACCTCTATTGATTTTCTTTTTGGCATCCTGTTGGGGGTTGAATTGACATCACTCATTCTCGCTGGTTTATATCCATGTTTCCTTTGCTTTCTTAGGTTTGCTCTTAATATTCTAATGTTCTTCCTCATGTAAGCAAAGTTTTTCTGGTATGAGGGAATGTCAATCAGTATGAACACAGCGATTAGAACTGAGAGGACAATAATTCCGAAACTACCGATGAAGATAGCGGAAGGTCTCTCGTCAGCTTTTGTGTAATACGACGATTCTTTTATTTCAGAAGTAATTACCTTCACGATAGCGACTTCAATACTGTAATTAGAAACCTCAATAATTGCTTCGTTGACTGTCGTCATATTTTGTGTCATGGGTGATGTGACAGTAGATGGTTGAGCTGGAAGATAAAAAATTTGACAACTCTAACATTTTAGTCAGGGAAATTGCAGTAAATTAAATCCAGCATTGTTGTCACCTTTCATTACATGTTAATATGTTTGCATGTTCGAGTGCCTAGAACATTTTGCCTTTACACAGTAGGATAATGTTTTACAATATGTGGGAAGAAAGTGTCACAAGTTTTTTTGGAGGTGATCTCACAGGTATTGTGAATCCTGTAACCAGGAGACACTAGAACTTGGCAGAAGCATGTGCTTTCTGAGTGCCTTCTGGTCAGGCTCACTAAAATATTGTCTGTGATTAGTACATTTACAAAAACAATGAGGCTTCAATGTAAATACATGATGTGAATACTCACCTGTTGGGCAAGTGACTATGGTTAGGTGTGTGCAGGATTCACTGGCAGGGTTAGTGTAAAAGGGTTGGATCTTCACCCCATCTCCCTCTACCCTCTCCCAGAAAAACTTATGAACTCCTCCAAGAATTTTGGTCAGGGTGTTGCCTAATGAAAGGTCTGGTTGCTGCAAGAGAGGCCAATGCTTGGTGTTAGGAAGGTCTTACAAAGCAATCAACTGAGGCCTGCTGTGACTTTACCCAACAAACTGGTTATAGTTAAACACAGGTCATTAGAGGATTCATGCTGATGAACATTGCCTTGGCTGGATTCTTCACCATTTCCAACAAGAATCAGGCTTTCATAGTAAACGAGAATAACAGATCAATAATCACTGAAGATTGCATCCATGCAAAATCCTAGGTCACTGTGTTAAAGAATATGTGTGGATGGGTTCCGTGGAGTGCATGATTGGCGCTGTTCTGATTGCAACAAGTGTAGCTCACCAGAAGTTATCTACCATTTGCTACCACTAAAGAAGCCTGTTTCCAGTGCAAAATTAATGACAAACTTACCGCATGGAGTTTTGTAAACAGCCCTGAAATATTCCGATAATTGAGGAGGAAAGGGAAAACAAACGTGTGGTCCACATGATGTTCAGCCATGAATACTATGGAGAATTGCTTGGCAAGAGTCATCTGAAACATTCATTGAAACCAATTAGAATTTCTTATTTATAAGTACTGCTTGACCGCAAAACACCATGGGCACAGCACTGCACAGGGGCCAGCTGTGGCTCATCAACAGTGCAGGCCTGGACAAAAGTGTAGGGGAAGGGCTCAGATTGAACCCTCCTTTCATCTTTCTACCTGAATAACATGCAAGTTTACAACACCCCTGATGACAAATTTGACATTTTAATGCCCTAATGTTTACCACATGTCAACTAGGGGCCTAATAAGGTTGAAGTAGCAAAGCTCCTCGGGTTTGGCGGGGCCGCAGTTGACATTTCAGTTCAGCAGAGCCCTGATGTCATTTGCCTTATATTT
This sequence comes from Alitta virens, assembly GCA_932294295.1. Classification (NCBI taxonomy): domain Eukaryota; kingdom Metazoa; phylum Annelida; class Polychaeta; order Phyllodocida; family Nereididae; genus Alitta; species Alitta virens. Next base: position 31,531,812 of record OW028577.1, on the reverse strand, counting down.
ATACTTCTTGCGAATTGTCAGTCCCGGATACTTTGCAGAAACTTTGTCTAAGTGCCCATGGATGTGGTAGTCAAAATTGATGGGCTCAAGGGGTTTTTCTTTGGTTATTTTTTCTTGGTGATATTTATAACCTGGCATTTCAAGGGGGTTGAAATTCCATTCTCCATTTTATTCTTTCTGCTTGGTTTGAAGGCTTTCCAAGTCCTTCTGGGGCACTTCATCATCTTGCAGGGGGCACACCTGATGGTTTACGGCACAATCGTAATTTAAATGGGCAGTGATTCCTGGTGATATATCTTACTGGTCAGGTCATTTATATACAGTAAAGGGCCTATCTCACTGCCCTGTGGGACCAGTACGCCCAAGAAGAAAGTTCACTGATCCATTTCAGCTTTGTTCCTCGATTGATGAGTGATCTTCATAGTAATCTGGTATAGAACTGTTGAATACCTTCAAGAAATCAAGAAGGATCAGTTCCATCTGGCCTCTGTCGTCCAGTTCCTTGGCTAAATATTGGATGGTCAATGCCACTTGCATTTCACAAGTCATACTCTTTAGAAACCGTGATAGTATGGGGACTGCAAGTAGACGGTTTTAATTATTTTGCGAGCATCGCTACGCTCATTCAAATGTATTGCAGGCCGCACAAAATAGTCCTATGTTTACCACTCGAGATCACTGCACAAAAAGCCTGTAATATCCTAATTTCAGCGGATTTGTATTCCTTGTATAATATGGAGCAAGTTTGAATCAAGGACCATAGGTCAAAAGTGGCTGGGTTAGTTGAATGTGGTATCTGGTGGGTTGTTCACAATTTCCTCGAGAGTCCCGGCCAGAGACAGGTATGGGGATATATATGACGTCTTGATTCCTCAGGTGTTTTCCATCCTATGCTGCTGAGGGAGTGATGGTCTGCAGTTTTCAGCCTTCGACCCCTCTCTCTTTTTGAACACTGACACAATATATGTTTCCAGTCTTCCAGTAGTTTTCTTTGTTACAACAAAGCTTGGTATAGGCAGGTGAAAACTGCAGAAATTTTGGCATCTAGCATCTACATGATCTTTGTATGGATGTTAAGCTGTTGTAGAAGTTTCCTAACCCCCCCCCCCCCCCCCCCCCTATTCTGACACTTGAATGTCTCTCATGGATGCGAAAGGTCTTGGATCTAAGTTTGGTAGGTCTAAATGGTCGTCATCAATTTAATTATGCAAACTGGGAGCTCCATGATGGTGGTAAGCAAAATATTAAATTTGGGGTTTTTGAATTAAGAAGTGCCTTACTTCCAAAATAACTTCTTGGGAAACAGTGCCAAGATCCCTTGCACACCATCCGTGGCCACTGGGGAGCGCCATGCGTCCTCTGGGGTCATCTCTTCCCGGAAGAACATAATAGAAGGAACTTCCTCCAACCACGCTGGTGAGTACCCTGCATCCCTCTGCAAAAGAACACAAAAGTAATGGCTAATTAGCCTACTTTACAATTTTCACTTTAATGGCTGGAATTTAAAAATGGTCAGATGATAAATTCTGTTTTACGGTTTTGCCAGAAAATTTTTTTGTGGACCACATTCTGGCCGAAAACTGCTTCCTTCATCTAACAGGTCTATCATCAATGTCATTTGAGACAAAATGCTTTCACCCAAGCCAATCATCATGACATACCTGACAACAATAGATAAAATAGATATCTGATACGATTATCAAAGTTGCTCAAAAGCATCTTACACAGCTGTCAGAAACACCATCTGAGTTTGCCCTGTGTACTTCCTATTGATTTGAAATTCTTTTGGCGTTATCTTCTTCTGATTAATTTGGATGGAACAATAATCTAGGTGCTCACGAAATTTGTTACAGAGGCTGTTTTACAATATCTGTGATGCTCGTGTACTATGTGGGCATTTGCTGCCACGCAGCCTATGTTTTTTTTTTTTCTAGAAGTCTCAATTTGTCCTTAATCCTTCACATTGAAAGTCGTTAACATAAATGGTATGAAAGAGACTGAATAAATGCCCAGTACTTCACGAGGCTATTGTATTCCAGGAATGGGTGTGCATACATTTTTGCATCAGTTTCGCAGGGAGTGCTGCAGGGACCTATTAGCTTGCTATGTATTCAGTCGTTTTCCCCACAACAAGTCCCATTGCATGAGACATGCACATTTCGTCTAATACTTATTGATTCCCATTGTACCTCAAGTAGTTAGATTCATCCAAAATTCAGTCAATAAAGAAAGGACAAATAAAACTTCGAATCTTATAATATAAAAAAGATTTTGGACATAAAATTGAAAGGAAATTGGTGCAGTTTTTCTTTTGAAGTTGCACAATCAATCCATATGAATACAATACAACCTCGTCATTGAGACAATTCCTGTTCCAAAAATCCATGGTGAGGAGATCTTAAGAATGATCTAATAGACATTACATACAAAAATGCAATGTTCAGTGTTACCCTAACCCAAACCCATGTTACACATTTCCCCCATGGGTAGGGTCTTTTACTTGCCTCAGCATTGACACTGAGTACAAGGCACCTCCAATTTAACGTCTCAAGCGACTGACATCCAGCTGGGATGTAGCTCCTGAAGAATGCCAACCTGAACCCGGGACCTTCAGCAGAGCCAGCCAATATGGAAATTGGTGGATACTTTAACTATTTTACCACCCAGCAGTTGAAACCAGAAATTAGTCTCCAATAATGTATGTTGATTTCTCCTGATTCTTGGACTCATTGGGCTCATGATGACTGAGATGCAGTCAGAAGCTCCCTCGCTTACAAGTAAGTGTCTTGAAGGTTAGAAATTTTTGTCATACTCAGAAATTAGTGGATTTCTGTGAGGTGATCTTAATAGTGAGCACTATTGTATAAGCAATATTTTCTTGGTACAGTAAATAAAAACATATCCGTATGGCATCTTTTTTTTCTTCTTTTTTCAAATCATAACATCTTTATGACTTTGACACTAATGTATTTAAAAAGCGATATCTCCAATTATATTCATCGTGAATAATTTACACATGGATTCATCACAACAAAGTTCAATATAGGCTGCAAATGCAGTTGCTTAAAAAGTAAAAAAAACCTTTACACTGTAATTTTTCATTCCATGGAAGAAAAAATATCCCATTACAACAAGAACACTTGGCAACGTTTCGCCCTGTTATTAATTTTAAAACTTGTTGTTCCTTTGTTCGTAAGTGATACACTGTGATTATTCTTGTAACTTCTTTTTTTATTGCATAATAACTCCCAACAAAGTATCAGGCTTTTGGAACTAACACATATACATGGTAGTCCTACTGTAGCTAAAACATGTGGTTACTAAGGTTACAATTTGTTTGTTTTTAGTCAGCAGCCCTTCCTGTAAAAATTTTTTATTTTTTTATATATATATATTTTCAAACCATGGAACTGACCTGGAAAATAGCACATTTTGTAAACGGAGTCATAGCAACAGCCACGTTTGGAACATATGACGTCACTCGTTCCATGAGCAGCACATGGAATTCTTTCGTTCAGCCCCATGGCACATTTCATGACGTCATCACTTTCTGTTGTCTGGGATTCGTTGTTTTCTGTAACTGCAAAATTACACCTAATTAGAAAACTTGTATTATATGACGCTGTCTTGTTACCTGCAAGCAGATCACAGAGGTGACAGGTTAAGGGTGAATATTTCGTTTAGTTATTGAATTCATAACTTCCTGTAGTAGAGATGACCACATGTAGACTGATGCATTGTCCCAAAATAATAAAAATCCAGAAAACCAACACTGATCGATCGCTCTAGCACCTTTTCTTTTGATGAAGATCTTTGGAACAAGCTCATACCAGGAAGCGATGTCTTCATTGTTATTCTCTAGGTTAATAGTCATGCTTTTGTCTCCGAGTTTTTGGGCTAAGATAATGACGTTTTTCTGTTTTCCGTACAACTATTTAAGCTACAATTTTACATAATTATTATGAGGCCATAATTCATTCAAATGTCATGTAGAAATAAAGATAATTATTATGAAGCTCAGTATTTGAACTATGTATGTTTCAATAATCTAACTAATTTGTAAGACCTACCGTGTATGCAGATGGTATGTACATCTGGAAAGTAGTTTCATTTTTCCAAGTAAACATGCTGTAAAAAGGCCTGCACTATCCTGAACAATCCATACTTCGCTGTCTTTCCAACTTGACACATGTTGAAAGGCAATGAAATTTTATGGCTGCGCATAAAGTTTATCGGAAATCTCAACATTCCACTTTCATTCGTAGCAAACTGGAGAGATTTCGACTCAGTCACAATAATTCCTAACCGTTTTGCACTATAGCTATAGGTTATCACGTGTACTAGTAGCTACTAGTGAGATTTCATTTCCACTCCATACTTTCCTGATTAGATCCCTTCATTTTAAGTAAGAAATCACACAGCTGTACTCATGCATAAAAACTTTCTCATATATCAGATTTGAAACCCTTGAAAGTCTTGGGTATCATCTTGGCAAGGGTGAGAACACTGGGGTGATGTGCACAGCCCAATCTAGTAGGTATTAAGCTCTCCCATTACCAGTATATAGATGCTATTTATAAATACCTCACCATTTAAAAATTCATTGGACATAATTCTAATGCTACTGTAAGGTCCCTCTGTAATTGACTCAGACCAAGAGCAAGAATTCAAGTTTCACATCTCGTTCTATCTGGAACTCTGCCTAGACCTTACTGACAGCTCTCCTCCCTGCAGAACACCGGCAGCCCCCATCACGTGATACCCATGCCATTGCAGGGGAAATACTCCACATTCTAGGTCAACGGCCTACTAGAATTCAAACACAACAGGATGCAGGTCATCACATCGCACCCTCCTAAAAAGAAGGCATGTCCACATGCCTTCGGACGAGCGATGGAGACCTTAAATGCACCCAATTCTTGAAATCAATACAACTTTAACTTTAAAGTATTCATAAAAGTCCCATACCTTAAAAATCTAACAGTATGGAGGACTGTCAGCTAACGGAAAGACACTTTTCATACATTTTCACACTTAGCTGTAACAAAGTCACTTTTCATTTCTTTTGCACAAGACAAACACGGTGTGCACACTGAACAAAGTAAAGTTCCATTTTAAAAGTTTCTGTCACATTGACCTTGTGACTTGGGCCAGCTGTCAAACTGTCTAACTGACAGCTACACTTTTAAATGTTAAAATCCATGATTTGAGCTCTCTTCTAGAGTCCCACATACACTAAATTGTGTATAAGCCCCTTCAGGGGCGTATTCCAATTGATAGTTCAATGGTAAGTGAAAGGAACATCCAAGTGTCTATCTGTCACACCCGTCCTTGAATAATGTTGCAGATGGGGGGCTATCTGGGTTGTCATCATACTTTCCTGGGAGGAGACTGGGGAGGCCCCAGGTTCAGCCGGCTGGAGAACCTAGTTCGGAGGGCCTCTCCCCTTGCGCATCTCCTCCCAGAGGCGGACTCGCTCCGTGGTCAGCCTCTGGACCTCCTAGAGAAAGGGCATCCACCTGGCACTCTGCTCCAGCCCTTTTCTCCCTCTCGGCTCGCAGCTCCTTCCTGGCAGCCTAGAGGTCCCAATCTGTGATGCCAGCACTCTGGAGGGCAGCCATCAATTTCTTAATCAATATTTTCACTTAATAACTTCACATTACATAGAACCAAAATTATTCAACAACCACATGTTTCAAGTAAAAAAATTTGCCTTTTCCAATAGTTAGACACAACTATTATCCTCGGGGCGAGTGAACCTACAAAATGATCTAAGGTCACTGTAGCATCATTTTTAAGTCACACACATAGGTACATGATCGGGTCGTTTTTATTATTTTAAATTAAAAATAAAGACTAGTTTACTCCTTTTTCATATGCGACATCAACACAGCATTTAAAGAAAGCAACTTACAGTAATAAATTCATACCACAGCAAGAGAGGGTCCCTGTTTTCTAAAAATACTTTAGTCTTACTTTTTATTCAAAGTACCATCTTTTTATTAAAATAAAGAGATGAACAGGGGAACTAATAAACCATTTCTAGTTTAATCAAACCCCACATTGTGACCATATCGTTTCGGAGGCCGTCTCTGTCTCATAGGGACAAAAGAAGCGGCCTGGGGATCCAATTTCGATTCCTTTTTCAGAGGACTTTGGACACCCTCCCCTCTAGCATCCGTGACCACGTGGTCGGGCTTTTCAGCAACAGCAGGGGCTTCTTCCTCTCCTACCATGTGGTCGGGGGATTCCCCATCCCCCATCAACCCCACGTGGCCTGGGGGAGCCACACTTAGCCACCCAGCATCAGGAGGCGTGGCCTGCGGCGTTCCACGCCTCAGCATTAGGGGCGGATCTAAATCGTCAGGCAAGGGGGTCGCCTGCTCGCAGCCACTATACAGTGAAGGGTCGGTGTAAGGGTCAGACTTTCCAGAGGCCAGGGACTCAATTTCGTAATTGACTTCCCCTACCCTATGCACCACTCTATAAGGACCCAAAAACTTCAGACCCAATTTACAGTCAACCCTATTGCAGTATCACCCAGTTGAGTGGCCACCATGTCATCCGCAGACCAGGAGTCCAATTCGGACCCAGGGCCTGAGACACCTCTTGACCATTCAACTTATCGGGGGTCCCACTGAAAAGGTCACTAACACCATTTAGAATGTCGTCCTCCTCATCCCTATTGCCCTCTGAGGTCCCAGTGTCGAGGGACGCATCAGAAGCAGGAAAAGGTGTGGTCACAGCAATGATCCTTGCTGTACTCCCTCCCCACCTCGGCCTGCCAAAACATCCTGCATAAGGGAATAGAAAATTTCTTTCACCCGGTCTTCGGTGACTGGGGCCCCAGACGGGGGTCCAGTCACCAGGGGAATGGGGGAAGGTTTGGGCTCATCTGCTTGCACCATGGTCACAGCCCCTGAGGGCCCAATGTCGGGCTTGTGGGGCTTGGCAGCTTGGTAAGCAGATTCATACTGAGTGGCTAGGTCAATGGCATCCTGAAGTGTGGCTGGTTTAAGGGCCCCCAACCAAAATCTAATATCTGTGGACCCAGAGGTATCCATGAACCTCTCTTTGGCAAATCTCTCCTGCTCTTCTGCCATGGATGCAGGATTAGCCTTTCGGGACAAGTCTAACAAGAACAGTCCATAGGACTCCAAATCCATATCGGGGCCCCTCTTAGCATTAAACCACTTATTCCTATAAGCATCAAGGGCCCTAGCGGAACAGAACAGAGATCTTAATTAGTCTACTATCTGGCTCCACAATTTTTCATAGGGCAAGTACACAATTTTCAAACGGGCTGGACCATCTATGCTGGTCCACAAATGAAAGCAACGTTCCTCATCAGTCCACCCATTAAAGTCAACCACTCTCCCAAACTCCAACATATAATCAGTAAAAGCAACTCCCTGACCATCATACAAAGGGGGAAGGGCCTCTCGACGCCTCCTACGCCTTCTTGGGTGGGCACGACCACTTGGGGCAGCGCCGCCAGCCATTACAGCCCCAGCCGCTCCGCTTGCCCCTATTGGCTCTCTCCCAATTCTAGTCCTATATTCAGGGGAGGATGGGGGAGTGGACGACGAAGAGTCATCAGATGACTCCTTATCAGTAAAATCTAAAACCCTTCGTTCACTACTAGCCCGGGGCCTAACCTGGGACTTACCAGTTTTCTTACCAGGGCCCTTGTTACAGGAGGGCCCTGGCAGAGGTGAGTCCCTATTCACATTAAGATCAGCCCCCCCCCCCATCAGGTAATCCAGCCATACTGGCTGACTGGGAGCCACGAGGGGTGTCAGTCGACTGACCAATGTGACTAAGTGTGACTGGGGCACAGCCACTGTAGCAAACTAGCACTCCAGAAAGTGAAACCACTTAGCTGCCTCAAACGGCAGTGAGTAATGCAGGAGGAATTCCTTTGTGTATTCCTATGTGCCAAAGATAATCCTTATGCCAAAGATAATCCTTCCTCAATGCGAGGTTAATCCTTGCTGAACTGAAGCTCTCCTTGGAATGAGTCAAGTCCCACATCGGGCGCCAATTTGTAAGGTCCCTCTGTAATTGACTCAGACCAAGAGCAAGAATTCAAGTCTCATATCTTTTATTGGTCCCTGCCCCAGTCACACACGTCCTATCTGGAACTCTGCCTAGACCTTACTGACAGCTCTCCTCCCTGCAGAACACCAGCAGCCCCATCACGTGATACCCATGCCATGGCAGGGGAAATACTCCACATTCACACTACTATGACTACCCCTAAATGCTACAAAAAATAACATGCAAGATGGGCTTGATATCAGGGTGACGTCAGCCGATGGCCAATGTTGAACGATGTTGTCCCAATGTTGAATGCTAGCTGTGGACTACTATAACGACTAGATCTACCAAGATAAAAGTTCTGCAGCTTGACATCGGCCTTCGCCGGCTGGTCTCAGACATTAGCATATTGACCCTCTGATATGTATCTTTAGTACTACTACTCCTACTATACTACTACTACTACTACTGCTACTACTATAACTACTACTACTACTACTACTACTACTACTACTACTTCTCTGCTACTTCTATCCATATCCCATATAACATGCCAGATCAGGTCAACATAGTTCATATCGGATCAAGTTTGGCCCAACATTGCGCTTCGTTGGACCGACTTTGGGCTGACCTAGCAGGATATTCTCTATTACTACTACTAAAAGTATGCATTACAAAAGTAGAAGGGGTGCGTCCTATAATGTCTGTACAAACATGTAGTCGTAATTCTCATATAAAGTTATATGATGGCGTATTCAACTAGTTTAATTTAATAGATGGATTTGGGGTTTTAAACTGCAATTTGAACTCAATTTCTAAGAGCAGAATATTTTGTAAAACATGGTGATTGGTCAGTTATCTGGATTTTCCCTGCCCAATATTTCTTCAGTTTTTTTTACTGGGCAGTGGGCAGCGCACTTCAACCTGCAAAGGCATTTGGGGTCGCATATTAAGCAGTGACTGTAGTTTTCATCACTCCCGTTGCTCATCACATATGCCCTTGGCCGTGTATCCATTTTACATACATCCGACGATTCCAATGGTATCATATAAACGTTAATTCAAATTCTCTTGTTCGAAAAAAAAAGGGGTATACTTTTTAACCTTAATTTCACTGCTTAACTTTAAATATATTTATACTTTTACTTCTACTACTATACTGCTATAGGCCCACTAGTACTATTACTGTTATCAATAATAACTGCTGTATGATTTGAATTGCCTATTTATCTGTGAACTAAGCACACTTGACTTCTGTACGGCTACATTGTATTATAGAACATTTGGAGTGTTAAAACACAATATATCATTTTCAAACACCAGTCGATTGGGAAGAGAGAAGGTCCAATTGCTTTGACAGTTCTATGAATATCACTGCTGTAAAGATCATCTGGCAATCACAAAATGTCAGCTGAGGCATAAACTAGTAAAATACCACTCAGTGTAAACAGAGAGAAAGAAAAGTCAATATTTCTGTACTAATGCTTGAGCATGACAAGTCGAGGAATTAGCTCAACTGGTATTTGCTCATTTCTGATCAATAATGAAAACCAAATGTGACAAAATGCAACTAACTACTGGATATAGCCTGTCATACTGGCCTCAGCTTGATAACTGCACACTGGGGTATATGACATGCTGCATCAAAAATCAATTAAAGAGGTCACTCTACGTGTACACCATTTTTGTGATGTAAACAGTTTGCTTTCATTCTTTGTAAACAGTCAAGAAATTATAAATTTAACACCTGAGATGAGGTTTAGTATCATCATGAAATTTGGACTGACACTGAAAGAAGACCAATGCTATATGTGTCATACCCGGCCATGGGCGTAAGTGCCACAGGCAATGGTAATGATGATACTGGTGTGAGAACTGTCAAGATTTTGCCTTTAGGACACAATTTTTTTCCAAGAGATAACAATATATAATTCGCTGACTTTTAAAAATGGGCTCACTGGAAAGTAAAGCCCCTTTACTGACCAGATAACCACCCAATATATCAATATGCTCGAAAAATTTGAGATCAAAATACAGTTTAACTCAAAACCCATCTACTTTGTATATACCAGGTACTAAATCAAGCCAGATTTAGGCTTTTATAAGGGGTCCATCTGCACTGAATATGACCACCATTAGTTACCGAAAATCGATGTCTGAAAGCTGTCTTGCCTGCTGCACAATATTTTTTTATTAGTGGAGATAATTGTTTATTGTACAAATTTGTATTTAACTGATGATGCTATCCCAGCACTTTGCAATTGTCTGTTTTTCTACACACATTTAACTGCCGTATCAACTGATATCATAGCTGAATGGCACAGAAATAATGTTAGCACCACACAAAATGAATGTCTGAAATTAATTTTGTTTGTTGCAAATTATTTCTTTTATTGCAAGTGTATTTAACTGATTATTCTACACGTTGCCTCATGCTAGGCCAACACATCAGTTGTCTGTTGTTGTTCAAAATACAGCTGTTGTGTCAACTGCTATTATAATTGCAGCAGACAAAGATAATGTATGTGGCCCACAGTTTTATTTAGGACCAGATAGCTCAGTTGGATCAGCAGCTACTCTTTAATCCAGAGGAAGTTCCAGAAATTAGTTAATATTATTATCAGATAAATGAAGCACAAATGACATTTTAGTTTTAAAATTTTACACATTATTGTGTCAGCTAGTTGTATGTTGTGCTTCAATGTCTAATGTCTACATTAGTTTCAGTTTTGTCTGAAACAAATGCTAAAACAGCATCAAGTGGTACACTAAGTTATCTAAAGATATTTTTTAAATGCGAGAGTAGCTAGTATTGAATCCACAAAGACACTAGATCACATGCACTTGCAGGACATAGAATACAGACATTGAATAACTTCAAAAAAATTCACAACTGATGTTACGGTGATCTGTTGTTCAATGAACTGTGGATGTGTTAGATTCATGAATAATCCAGAGGTGACACCTGACAAAGATTAAAAAAAGGGCTTTGTCAAGTAAAACTAAATTTTTACATTACAATTAGGACCATATCCATTGTACTTAATCACCAAGCTATAGCTCTTTGTATATCCAGGCAATATATCTACAATTAACAAGATAAAAATACATGTATCTTCAATTTAAAAGAATATGAAAACAAACAGTGATTTGAAAGCTCAATTAATAGAACTTATGTTCTGTACTCCGCTTGTCTGGCTGGTCTAGAGGTAGCGTGTAGGTGGTCGAGTTAGATAGGAAAGTAGGTAGGTAGGTTTGTAGGTTCAAATCCAGCTTGAGGCAGTTCACAAACCTTGACTGAGAGCAGTTCTCCTGAATCATGGTTATCTGTTTTGGACAAGATTTGGATGGACACCAGCTAACAGCTGATTTTGTTTAAAATCTGACAAAATGTGTCTGTTTTCAGACAATCATTTTTAAGAGTGTAGGAGAATGCAACCAAACATTTGCACAGACATTATTGGAAGCAATTGGCACCACTTCTACATCCGTGATGCACATTTTTACGACTGTCTCGTATGGAAATGGATTAAAGGCATACATTAATGTTCTAATCTTAGAGTGCCTGGAACTGAAAATAACTAAATAAAGTGCTCATGTGACGTAGATCATGGCTTTGTTTTGTGAAAGCAACTGTCCAAAAGCTGTTAAATTTGCTCGACCAGTCGTGAGGTTTGATCGACAAAGGGATTATCCTAAAATGTTGATTACATGTATGTTTTATAAACAGTCAAGGTTGGCTGGTGATATTCAATGGTCTTTCACTGCCTGAATCTACTAAAAAATAACAACCAATGTGACGTGCCAGAAGCACTTAATCACTGTTCAGTGCCAAACTAAAAGTATCTGTCTTTTTGAAAGACTGAAAACTGTTGGACTGTTTGCCAGTGTAACCACTTTCTGCCAGGCACAATAAGCAAATTAGCTCATGTCAACATGATAGAAAATGTGTCTCTCATAGTATATTAGTCCATGGTCTACATGTATGGTGATCTTAATATTCTTAGTGAAGTTTGTTATCATGTAAACTTGCCCTAAAATAATTTTACGTTTCTATGAAAGCCCATCACACAAAAAGGTAATTACCCACATAAACTTATAGATTCTGACGATACAGTAACTGTAACTTTATTATGGCACATTGTCTTTGGTAATATTACCTATTCAGACTGAAGTAGTGCAGTGGACAGTCATTGTGGTGGGACTGTCATGCTTCTATCAATTTATAATGAGATGAAAATATCTGGATAGCTGCTTACCTGCGATTTTGTTGCAGACAGTCAAGACAAAAGCCAGGAAAGCCCTCTTCACATGAACACAATCCATTGAGTGACGTAGCGGCCTCGATCTACCTTTATTATCGCTCATCTTGCGTGTGTGATGCTCTTGCCTCCATCGTCAAGTATCTGCATTGCAAAAAATCATTATTTTTTAGAAACTAGATGTGCATCATTACTTTTAGAATTAGGTGTGCCAGTATGATAGATTTTATCGATAATATGTCAGTTGATGCTGCGGCATTCTGTGTTACTCTCCAGGTAGTTTGAGAAAGGCTCATGCTTGAACAGACCTGCCAAATAAGGGTGTAATGGTAAATTCGGTTGAGACTGTTTGGAGCAGTGAAACAGACCAATGCATTAAATTCATTAACGGATATGAATCAAGTTGTTGTGCCTATAGGCAACTTACAGGGCAGACGTAATGAGAGATGATAAAGCATTGACTCTACATTATGTCAATAAGTTTAGCCTAATAACTGGGTGAGAACTTTAATTACTTATCAGTCGACAGTTTCAGGCCTACTATTGATTCACTCATATATGTCAATGATTATCTATCCGTCTATCTATCTATCTATCTATCTATCTATCTATCTTTCTATCTATCTATCCATCTATCCATCTATCTATCTTTCTAGCTATCTATTTATCTATCTATTTATCTACCTATCTATATATCTATCTATCTATCTATCTATACCTTATGTCTGACTGTCCTTATTTATAAAAGTATCATGCAATTTTCCACAGGTTCTCTTTAATAATGTTAGTCATCAACTGTTGCATAATAACACTATAAAGCGTTCAAGCGTTTGTTAATTAGTAATTTATGAGCGACATCGCACCATCGTTTCTGACTATTGACAAAATTGCATCAAGACCCAATTTGCTAATGGTCTAACCTGGGGGTGCTAGGTACAACTTGTGCTTTGCATGGAAGTGCTAATTGATAAACCAGGATGTTATAAAGCCTGTGTGGTAGCATCAACACATGAGGTCATATATTATAAGTACAGTTGAATGTATTTTTTAATTTTTTTTTATTAAACAGACAAACAGACAGGTAGCCAATATGTTTAATTTTCTCGAAAAACCAGAAAAGTAGATTTGTCTTAATACCAAAGTGGTATTTCCAGTATATTGGTATTTATTTTAAACCAAATCTTCTATATTATAGGCGTTATAGGGAACAAGCCCCAAAAACCAATTTTGGTGTTCTGGGCAGGGTCTTTTTAGAGTATATTATTTATATACAGATAGCAATTCCAAGCACCACGCTCTGCACGAAGATTATGTTGACATTTTAAATTTCCATCACTTGTCCTGGTAATATCATGCTCATTGTATCTATGTTTGCTGAAGGCAGTTTTCAGTCAGCAGACTCACCACTTTAAAACATGATTCAGGGTATATGGTCTATTGGTTGGGGTGTTTCATTTACACCACTGCCTCACATCACCAAAATGCAATGGGGTACTTGGCGTTAGGCACCCACAGGGATGGCACTGGTGTGAGCTCTTATAGCCTCTATTATTACATTGTATTATGTAGCCTCTTAAGCCCCCACAATTAACTAGTTAGCCTTATGTTCAAGGCTCAATATAGCCCAGACGGTTGAGAAAAACTATGTATTGGCCTGTCAAGGATGTAATTGTGAAGTCGGTGGAGAACTTGAGACTGTTGACCGATGACAGACTACAAACCCAAATTTAGATGTTATTGTTTTTCACCGTTTCTTAGGGTTCTTGCAAATCACTCCAACTCTTACCAACTTATTATTGAGATTACATAACTGCTGCTAATATACATGGTCCCTATCAGAAAAGAAAATTTTTCACGGGGGGGGGGGTTGTCATTATTACGCACAAATTAAAATGTTCTAGGCTAAGAGGGGTTTAATCCCCCCCTCTAAATCTCCCCCTCCCCTAAATCCGCTACTGGTCTATTTTGCTTTCCATGTAAGGATGCTTTGCCACCATGATTCTGGTTGCGTCACAACAAAATTAGTATTCTGACACAGATTAGTGCAAGCAACTGCGGCTCCTGAAGATTGATTGAAGTAGAAGCAGCTGCATTATCATCCCATCATTACGTCTGCCTCTGGCAGCTAGTCATACATGCTGTATACCATCAGGATTTTCACAGTTGAGAATCTAACTTGGGACCCTTAGCAGAGCTGTATGAACTGGTCAATGCCGGAGCTAATAATGGAGCATAATACTCTCAACCAAGTTCACACAATACCTTCAGTCAACTGCCTCTGTCCTCTCTGGAACTTTCTCAACTTTCTGGGGAGCATGCAGCTGACGCAATCACACTGCACCAACACTGAGATATCCACCCTAGCCAACTTTCCCATTTACATCCGGGTGGAGTGAAGCATGGTTTCAGGAGCATCTGCTCAGTTCCACCACACCATGACTGGGTTTAAACCCACGATTTTTCACATAGAAGTCCAACACCTTATTCACTGAACAACAGCAACCTTATTAAATTTAATTCCATTACATTTTGAATTGTATTGACAATTTTCATGACCAAGTTACAATTTTGCATAAATATCAAGTTGGATTTTTGCAGTGCATAGGTATGAATTATACATTTCATCATTCTGCATTCCTATTCTTAATGCCATGGACAGGTTTTATCTATCTAGTAATTGCAGTCTGTATGCAGATCTGTATTAAAAATTAAACGACAATATATGCATGCAAATATTATGCTATAAACCTTTCACATTAAGCTCGTCCTTATGGGAATAGAAGAGATTAAAAAAAAATTATCTGAACCATTTTTACAACTTTAATTGCCCACTCTTCCATGCATTATCAATTGTTGCATGTTGATTACATATGTTGAATTATATCCCTGCTACAAGTAATATGACAACTCACTTCCATGTGATGTTGCAAGCACATGATATCTGATTCTAATTGATATAGTGACTGACTCATAAAAGGCAATTGCTGGCTTAATGCATTTAATGCACAATCGTGAAATCTGTTATGACTCAAT
Source organism: Alitta virens (assembly GCA_932294295.1). Classification (NCBI taxonomy): domain Eukaryota; kingdom Metazoa; phylum Annelida; class Polychaeta; order Phyllodocida; family Nereididae; genus Alitta; species Alitta virens. The sequence goes on along the minus strand of OW028577.1, from coordinate 31,516,477 downwards.
GTTATTGTCCACAAATGGAAATATCGTCAATATTCATGGGATTTAATTGATGGGCATGTTTATATTCAGCTTCATTAGCCTCATGGCCAATCTGGCTATATTTCAATAATTTTTTTTTTTTTTGGAAATAATGACATTTGTTGTTGATTGCTCTATATGACAAACAAAAAATAAAAAATTTGATAAAACCATTAAATGCCACATGTATATGGTGTAGAAATAGTTACATGTCAGTTAATGATTTTCCAATAATACACAGGCCTAAATGAAAATTTAAGTTATTTCTTTTTATAATGCATAACACACTTACCAGCAGAATACAGTCAAAATTAGTTTGTGATTTTCCAAATTAATTGTATTCTTCTGTCTCCACAACAGCATGTATCACATCTGTCTACACTTCCTCTGAAAATGTTACTTCCAAATCCTCATGGCGCGATTTTAACGTCTAAGTGGTCACATGCCATGATCACATGACCGAAATCTCGCGAGAGTTGTGTTGATGCACGAGACGTCAGAGTTAAGTCATGGGCCAGCTATATATGCCTCTTAAGTGTGCTGCTCTATGCTTTTAGGAGCTGAAGCAGAATGAAAAATTCATACAACCGCCGCTAGCCCAGTGCACCAATGTAAATCGTTTAGATGTGTCCTGGGAGACTCAGTAAAGGGTAAAACCATTCTGGTAGGGAAATGGCAAGGGAATATATACTTATGGATTTGTACAAATTAGGAGAATGAGGTCTGTTGCATCCTAATCTTGAGTTCACAGAATTTGAACTTTGGGGCAGAACACTGAAAATCTGCAGAATTATAATGTGTGTGTGTTATTAGTTTTCTAAAAGCAGCTAAGATTAGACATTCGGAAGTTGTCAGTCAGTCAGTCAGTCAGTCAGTCAGTCAAACCCTCAGTCAGTCAGTCAGTCAGTCAGTTAGTTTTTTGTCATCATGTTCATTCTAAGTCTCTGTGTTTTGTCTGTCCCATAAGTTTACTCTCTTCTGCAGATGATTAGGTCATAGAGAAACCATATGATGAGGTCATGCACATTTTATATTGTATCGATTGATAGAGAAAATTGGCACCAGGGTCAAGCGTCCCATTACATGTAGCAAAATCGCAGCTATACACACAGCGTCTTGGACCTATAAAGTATAATATATTTACTTAAAATACATATTCTTAAAAACATTGATTTATTTAGTTCTATGTTTTCTCTTATTGACACCTAAAAACTATAATTAACCATTTTTCAAAGTTTCTGATCTAACGTTATATTACACATAAAAACAGCAAATGGCGAAGATGGATGGATGCTATTTAATATTTTCTAACATGTTACTGTATTTGATGAAATACAAAGTAGACCAGTCTCACGAAATTATCAGGGACAGTTGCTTAGATGATATATTTCTACTTGACCACAAAATGATCTGCAAAAATATCTTTACATGTGATACGGTTTGTTAAAAATTACAACATTTAATTTCCTGTCAGATCTGTGGGAAATGTCCTAATGGCATGACTGATAAGCACTATATTTGTTCAATCATTGTGAATGTATAATCAGTGTCTGGGCACTTGGAAGTGAAAAACACCTTCAACAATGATATTTGTAACGACAAAAAAATGATGTGGTACTGTGTTGAAAGTAATCAGTGTTTGCACAAAAGCCTTCTCTCCAAGGTTACGTAATAAAAGTGATTGAGACAATTGCTGTTTGGTTGCTGTTGTTGTTACTGTTGCTGTTTACAATGCTGTGAATTTCACACGTGCACTTGTAATGTAAAAAATAAGTAAAAAAATAGAATCATATGAGGCCTGCATTGGTTCTCATTATTTTTTTTTAATAGAGAATACGTTTAGGTTTTTTGTGTTTGAATTTGAATGGGGAATAATGTAAATATATACGTATATATACATATAAATATATATACATATATATAAATAATAGAGTTTTAAATGAGTGAGTTATGTATATATATTCATTTAAAAACTGATTAAAATAATAGCGACCTTTTTCCCAGTTTTATTACAACAACTTTTGCAATGACCATTACTTTACACACAATTTTCAGCATCGAGCTGGCCCGTAGGAAGAATAATTACTTGTTTTTATGACCGCAACGGGTTATTTGTGCAGGATATGTCGAAATGTGTCAATGCTACTGGGTCTGAAGCTTAGTTAGCTCATATGACCAGCTGCCAGATTAATACGTAATGATGAGATGATAACCCGTTCTACTGTTTAACATTATGCTGATGTTAATACACTTTCATGCAACACATGTTTATTAACTGTGTCTATCAGTGTAAAGTTCCAACATTTTCCCAAATCGTAGCTTGTGGAACATGCATACTCAATTACTATAATTAAGGCTTGTTTTGGAAATCTAGAGGATTTCCTAAAAAATGGCATTGGCACATGCAGTACAATTGGCACATGCAGCCGCCACTGGCACATGCAGCCACCAATGGCATATGCAGCCACCACTGGCACATTTCACAAATGCAACTAGTGTGCATATATGCACCTCAGACTGCACATGCAGTGGAATGTCATCTAAATTTGCCTAAAACGTCAACAGCAGTTCGAGTTACACATTTATATCATGCAGAACTTGATATAATGCAGGTATACACCAACAAGCAACACTCTTTATTGTGTTTATCGGGAGTTATAAGAACAATTAGCCGCGGATGAAGATAAATCCCTGCATGAGAATATGCACGGGAGTTTGAGGAATTTATAGGTGTCCACCGCGTGGCGCTATGATCAACAGATACCCACCAGGTGGTCGACGAGTAGAGTGATTACAGGTACTGCAATATGCCCAGAAAGACGGGGTCGGTGTCAAAGAACGGCCTTTTCATGTTTTAAAAGGCAGTGAAAAAATTAAGTCTATGACTTGTGGTTGCTGAGAAATAAGCTATTTACTACGGACATGTTACGACCGCTTTTGTTTACTTGTCATTAAACGATCATGAAGATGTAGACAGTCAACTCACTCAAATATCTAATTCAACTTGATGTTATCATAGGTATATACACTTTTTAATTGAAAACCATTTTTTATAAGCTTATTCAGGGCAGTAGCCAGAGGCTAATCAGACGAGGCGAACGCCATAAAAATAGTAAAAATAATAGGACGGTGTTATTGCCTTAATTGGCAAGACAAAAAAGAATTTGACCCACACCAGAAGAGGCGGTGGCCTCCTCTGCCTCATGGTGGCTACGTTCCTGTTATGTAGGGTATTTAGGGAACAAACAACATTTGTTTGCTGAGGCTGCTGAGCCAACTAACTCCACTAACTATCCAAAATGAAGTGTCAGTCTAGACAAGTTAATTATGTAAGACCGACATGATTAGCACGAGTTTGATTGTAATTAATCAAATTTACGATATTTCTCGCAATTAACATAATCTTAAATGTCTGTAATGCTGAAACGTTTGCCCCTTTCCTTTGATTATTGCACAGTTAATCGCTACTTAATTAGGGCCAACTATCGCTTTAAAGTAAATAATCACTGAAATTCATTTCACAACTATTTTTTGGTACAGTCCTATATACATATCAACTAACATACTGATTTCATAATTATTTGTGCCTATAATTTAGTGTTCCGAAATAACATTTTCTAATGTATATTTAGACTAGTTTTCTAAACTAAAAGAATTTTGTAGTTATTGTTCATCTTACAAAAGAGACTCTCCATAAGAAACATTAAAAAATATCCCAGATTAAATTTTTTATCAAAAAATTATGCAACTAATCTAGCATACAGATTACAAACATTTTGCTGAAAGATAGCCATAATAGTTGTGGAAATATCTGTAGCTCAAATTTAAATTTAAATTTAAATAGTCTTTGCCCTGTGTCACTGGTAATCATCAATAAGTGTACAGCTTATTTTGTCCCGAGCTCCATTCATTACCCACATTTTTACATATTTATATCTAGAAAAAGGATTATAACACAAAATCATGGTTTTATATGTTCTTCACATCATTCTAGACTTTTTTAAATTGTGAAAGTTTCGAAACAGATGCCCAAAAATGACTACCTAATCAGAAGAGGTATAAAAGTATAACTTTTTCAAAATCATGACATGTGGTAAAGCTGCTATAATTAAAAAAATGCCAATGATATCACAAATTTTTCTGTGTGTCTAACCTACTTCATGTAATAAAATCATGTAAAAGAATAGTTTTGACTCATTAATGTTAGCCTGTTGTGTATTTCTAATGAAAACAATATTGACTTTGCTGTTATAAATATGACATTTCAGAAGCCAACTGAATGGAATGAAAACTTGTTTTTGGAGTCAGAGCAATTAGAGGGGCAGAGCCACTTGCTGTTAAATGGCCTCAAGGATGGTTTCAGAATGCTGCCTGGGCGCTGATGCCAAACCACAGAGATTACATGCCTACTACTGTACTGTAGGGGCATATAAAATAATTGTTTTTAAAAGTCAGTAAAGCTGCATTGAAGGGCAAACCTTGCTAGAGTCTGGCAGAGCAAGGACCTGCAGCTTCAAGCAAGATGAGGAGAAATGTACTTCATGGCCATTATTGCAGCAATGATGCAGAAAAAGGTACGGAATCACATTGCAAGGACACATCAGTTAAATTCTGCCGGACAGTACAGTCTTCAATCTATATCTAGAAAAATGTGCTTAATTAGAGGTGTAAGAATCATCATGGATGCAGATTGGAACATCTGGAACTCCGAATGCAAGTGTCAAGCAGGAGCAGGTCAGATGGTACTTGAATCTGCACTCTCCGTGCTTCTCAACTTCATGGAGACAGGGGACATCATGATGCAATGCAGCTGCACGCTGTATTGATATGTTACATTTTGTAGAAAAGGTAATGAATGAAGGTCATTGTTGAGAAGATTTATATAATGTGCAATTGTGCATGGATAAGATTTTAAACATGATTTGATGAAGGAATCACCAGTGAATGTACAAGAAATTGCAAGGAAAAGAAAAAAAGAAAAATGGCAACAAGCTGAATGTAGCCAATGGCATGAGCACTGAATGCGGAAAATTGGAGTTTCAGTACAAGGTAGTTACTAGTTACAATCAGAAATAATATTTCTTCAGATTTTTTCAAGTGACCAAGAACTAAAACTGCATTTTTCTTTCACAGGTGAAATTTGTCATGCAACTGATAGATCCAATTTCCAGAAAATGGGATCCCAAATATTTGATCCGCCACAGCTTTCACACACAAAAAACAGAGTTCACTATTGCAAGCTGTAAGTATAAGACATTTGTCTTTCTTTTGGGCTTTATTGAGCCGTTAACGTAGTTGGAAGATTTGCAAATCGACCTTTTTTGTCTTTCCCTAAATGCTCACATATCTCTCACATAAGAAAATTTCCGAGCAAGGTTTTCCTGGTCTACAATAGGTTATCATATTGCTTATCCAAAGATTTATATTTTAAAAAGAGTAGTAGTAATTAATTTACATTTCAATGTTCTGTTAACTTCTGTTAGAAAATTTGATCTAAAAGACAAACAGAGTAGTAGATGCAAATGCTTGAATTGTATTGTTAAGTGTGGCACACAGTTACAATAAGATGTTTTTAATTTATATTTTCAGGTATTGCAGTCATACTATCATGCCCTGAGGTACACGGCTATTATATAAGTTTGTTAAAATGTTACAGTCTAAGATATCAAGGGAAGCACAGTAAATTGTGTGACCCTCGTCTATACAGCCAAAAAGGGTTTTAGGATGACACCTAGGTCAACCACTTGTCAGACACGAAAAGCTTCAAGTCAGATGACCAGCCAACACATGACTGCTTCAGGCAAACTTAGGAATGCTTCCTTCAGGAGTGTTCAATAGAAAAGTCTCTGTTCTACTGAAGATAATAGAATCAAGCATATTGTAATAACAGGATTTAAAAAGATTCAAGCACCAATCTACTTGTAATATATATATATATAAATCATACGTTGTTGCCAACTTAGCAGACTAATAAAACCCAACCACAGTGGTGGGTCAGCTCAATGAGTGGACTGAAGGTGGAAGAACTCGCAAGTGGCAAAGCCATCAGTGAGTTCTGACTCCAGACAGCTTTTCATATTTATATCCCACACTTTTACAGATACATTTTCACTACTTTTAGCAGAGAAAACTAAGAAATTAAGAATTGTATACTTGACCCATTTCTTTTACTTTTCATATTCCTACACAAACGGTGAGGATCAAAAATCTTATTAACATTCATTAAGACCTCAGCAGCCAATCACAGAAGAGAACCAAGCAAACAGACAGATGTAAAATCTTCCCATTTAAAAGTTTGAAGACTTTCGTGGGTCTAAAACAAATTTTGCTAGAAATATATGTTGCCTCATTTAGTGTGGAAAAAGTGCATAATTTAGTCAGAAACCATGCCTTAGTGCTACAAAATTGCTCAGTGCCGCCAGTGTGCATGCTTTTGGTCTTCATGGCAACCATGTTGTGAATGTTTGATTTTTAGTTGAACAGATTGTTTTGTCGTTAAAAACGAATCACCCATACAAATAAACAATGAGATCTAGAAAGTAACTGTTAGCTTTAAGCCAGTCTTTATTTGGTCAAAATCTGTCAAGAATTGGCAAAGTTGTGGCATGTTCCAGTTTGAATGGGTAAAGTGAAGGAGCTCGCCCAGATATGATCAATATGACCATTGCGGACAACTTTTATTAAAAGAAATTACTTTTACATACTATGAAAAGTGCATTATTGGCAAATTTTTGGTCCCAGTGTAGAAAGTGAAAGTGAAAATGATCAGCCTGAAGTAGTCTGTCCGCTATTTAAATTAGGGATAGTGGATCAAAATAATTTAATATTTAAATTAGGGATAGTGGATCACAATTTCTATTTTATAGGCTGTTCCCAATGGGTTTTCTATAACGAACACAGTCAAGTATGGGATATTAAATATGACAGCCACAAGTCTGACTGGATTCCTTTTTCACAGTTTTCATTTTAATACCATGCCAGATGTTTTAATTTTATGTATAATGTTCTTCGAATGTCTTAATAATCAAATTACTCCAGAAGTCATCTTCATCAAATTATGTACATGCATGTGTACGAGTCTTATGTTGAAGTGAATAAACATAAAGTTAGTTTTAACTACATATGACTCTGACTCATGTTGTACAGTAAATCATATGTCCGAGTGCATCTTTATATGCACATGCACTTCTTGGATGTACTTTGAATGTACATGCATGCACATGTACCTGTAAAATGCATGTGCATGCATACATGCATACATGCACCTATTAGTGCATGTGCACTTTTTTCTGCATGTGCATCTTTAGATGCACATGCAGATAAAGATGCACATGCAAATAAAGATGCACATGCAGATAAAAATGGCACCTGCACATGTGCATGCCAATATGAAGGAAATTATATATTGTTGGAAATCCAGGAGAAATTCTAATTTTTTTTAAAGAAATTAGGAAATATCAGTATTAGCTGGCAAAAATGGTGGGGTTATCAGCTGCATTACGGTAAACAAATATGGTTAAGTAAAGATAAATGGGCCAATTTTCATATTTTTTATTAAAATAATAAAGCGAAGTCACTTTTTTCTTTCTAAATTATACTATTTATTCCTCTAATAATGTCAGGTGCCTTTTTGAACGAATTCTCAACCACATCATGTATAAAGAGAAAATTATATTTAAAAAAAAGTGGCCTAGTTCTCCCTCTGGTTAGCGTTCTTGTCCTTGCTTTAACTATCATACTGGCTTGTATTCTTGTTAGTTTATGCGTATATGTTTCTTTTGCTATTGTTTTCAGTAATAGGTGTTTTACTTTGCTTTTTTCAAGCTTTTTGTGATTAGCTCTGTGGTGAATGTTGAATTGCTTTGTTCACTATTCTTTTTGTCTCTTCATGGTTTTTAGTTGGTTGAGGTTTATGCTGTATCTTTGTGCAGTATTTGCTTATTGTTTTACCTATTCGGATTTGTCTTCACGGTTTATAATTTCTTTGGTCCTATTATTGTTGTACATTAGCAGTGCATGTTTGTTGGTTTCTGTTTCGGCATCCAGCAACCCTGTTTCAAAGTAGAATGTCTCCCTTGGTGTGGAGCTTGGTGTTATTAGTGTATCCTTTTTAGGATATTATCTAGAATTTTATTTAGCCCATCAGTGTCCTTTTTTGATAGGGTCATTGTCTCACATCCATGTGTGATGATAGGTATCAGGCATGTTGCCATGGCACTTGCCACTAGTTTCCACACTGTGTCCCATGCATGTTTCTGAAATTTTATATTATATTTCCTAAGAGATACTGATAATTGTTTAATATGCACTTTCTGTTTTTCCTTTTATACTATTCATGTATGTTTCATTTGTTTTGTTGTATTGTTTGTCCGAAGTATTTGTATTCTTTAGTTGATTGGAGTATTGTCTCGCCAAGTCTAAATTTGGGTTCATGATGGTAATTGATCATTGTTTTGCTCTTTCCTTCTCCAAATTTTATGTGGTATCTTTCTGCTGTATCATTTGTTATTGTTAGCATCTTATTCATGTCTTCTTCATTGTCTGTTATAAGTGCTATGTCATCCATCCATAGTAAGGTTCCTATGGTGTTTCAAGAGTTGTCTTGTTTGCATTATTTATTTTGTCTATTAGTAGGGCATATAGTGTGACTCTTAGTACTCCACCTTATCTTATACTGTCCTTTATTTTTATTTTCTTGGTGGGGCCATATTTTGTATTGTGGCTGTGATGTTTGTTTTGTTGTTGTCTGATTTCTTTTATGTCATGGTTTTTGTATTTATGTTGGTTTATCATGGTCATCCCTATAGTGGTTTCTAGCATAGCTCCCAAGTTTCAGAAACTGGTTCGCGGGTCACCGGTGTCCAGGAATAATTTTTACTTCCTTTAACCATCAATTATAACCTTGCAATATTGTGTGCTGGTCGTAGGGTTTTGACATTAAAGCCTGGGTCTCACATAGCCGGTTTTGCCGTAGTGAACATGTAGTGTTACATAACGGTTAAGCAAGAGGCTTTTTCGCCGGGTTGGCGATGGATTCTGGCGGCAAAAAGGGGCGGGGCATCATCCCACGGTGACTTGACGAGTTCTACGGGTGACTCGAGTTGTAGGAGTGACTCACAGGGTTGTACGATAGTCTCGCCGGGTTCTTATTTTTAGATGAAGTTTAAAGCAAGGTAGCTACAACAGCGCCGGGAAAGTCGGCAAGTCACCCGTAGAACCCGGCGAGTCATTTGTCGAATGATATTTTGTACATGCAGCAGTGGAGGGAGGTTGTATATACTTTAAAAGGCTGCTGCTTCCCTAATATTAGTCCGATTTTCGTCAAATAAAGACTGGATTGTAGTATAGTTCATACTGTCTATCTACATATCTACATATCTATACTCTATGAGGTATTACTAACTTTATTAACAAGAATATTCTTGTTTGTGCCTAGTATACTCCATTAATTTTTCCCACCTTATCTATTATATAAATTCTACACATTTCCCTGAACAATTCAGTCTTTATTTGACAAAAATCGGACTAATATTAGGGGAGCAGCAGCCTTTTAAAGAAGCGCTCAGCTCTTCCTACATTGATAAAGTCCGGGCGCAGACGCTTGCTGGAGCACCAGTTTGCCTCCGCCAGCCTACCTGCCTTCTCAGACTAATATCTCGCTTAATATTTGGTCTATTTTCGATCCGAAAACACGTATGGAATCAGTATGAACTATACTACAATCTAATTTTACTTGACTAAAATCAGACTAATATTAGGGGAGCAGCAGCCTTTTAAAGAAGCGCTCAGCTCTTCCTACATTGATAAAGTCCGGGCGCAGACGCTTGCTGGAGCACCAGTTTGCCTCCGCCAGCCTACCTGCCTTCTCAGACTAATATCTCGCTTAATATTTGGTCTATTTTCGATCCGAAAACACGTATGGAATCAGTATGAACTATACTACAATCTAATTTTACTTGACTAAAATCAGACTAATATTAGGGGAGCAGCAGCCTTTTAAAGAAGCGCTCAGCTCTTCCTACATTGATAAAGTCCGGGCGCAGACGCTTGCTGGAGCACCAGTTTGCCTCCGCCAGCCTACCTGCCTTCTCAGACTAATATCTCGCTTAATATTTGGTCTATTTTCGATCCGAAAACACGTATGGAATCAGTATGAACTATACTACAATCAAATTTTACTTAACTAAAATCAGACTAATATTAGGGGAGCAGCAGCCTTTTAAAGAAGCGCTCAGCTCTTCCTACATTGATAAAGTCCGGGCGCAGACGCTTGCTGGAGCACCAGTTTGCCTCCGCCAGCCTACCTGCCTTCTCAGACTAATATCTCGCTTAATATTTGGTCTATTTTCGATCCGAAAACACGTATGGAATCAGTATGAACTATACTACAATCAAATTTTACTTAACTAAAATCAGACTAATATTAGGGGAGCAGCAGCCTTTTAAAGAAGCGCTCAGCTCTTCCTACATTGATAAAGTCCGGGCGCAGACGCTTGCTGGAGCACCAGTTTGCCTCCGCCAGCCTACCTGCCTTCTCAGACTAATATCTCGCTTAATATTTGGTCTATTTTCGATCCAAAAACACGTATGGAATCAGTATGAACTATACTACAATCTAATTTTACTTGACTAAAATCAGACTAATATTAGGGGAGCAGCAGCCTTTTAAAGAAGCGCTCAGCTCTTCCTACATTGATAAAGTCCGGGCGCAGACGCTTGCTGGAGCACCAGTTTGCCTCCGCCAGCCTACCTGCCTTCTCAGACTAATATCTCGCTTAATATTTGGTCTATTTTCGATCCGAAAACACGTATGGAATCAGTATGAACTATACTACAATCTAATTTTACTTGACTAAAATCAGACTAATATTAGGGGAGCAGCAGCCTTTTAAAGAAGCGCTCAGCTCTTCCTACATTGATAAAGTCCGGGCGCAGACGCTTGCTGGAGCACCAGTTTGCCTCCGCCAGCCTACCTGCCTTCTCAGACTAATATCTCGCTTAATATTTGGTCTATTTTCGATCCGAAAACACGTATGGAATCAGTATGAACTATACTACAATCAAATTTTACTTAACTAAAATCAGACTAATATTAGGGGAGCAGCAGCCTTTTAAAGAAGCGCTCAGCTCTTCCTACATTGATAAAGTCCGGGCGCAGACGCTTGCTGGAGCACCAGTTTGCCTCCGCCAGCCTACCTGCCTTCTCAGACTAATATCTCGCTTAATATTTGGTCTATTTTCGATCCAAAAACACGTATGGAATCAGTATGAACTATACTACAATCTAATTTTACTTGACTAAAATCAGACTAATATTAGGGGAGCAGCAGCCTTTTAAAGAAGCGCTCAGCTCTTCCTACATTGATAAAGTCCGGGCGCAGACGCTTGCTGGAGCACCAGTTTGCCTCCGCCAGCCTACCTGCCTTCTCAGACTAATATCTCGCTTAATATTTGGTCTATTTTCGATCCGAAAACACGTATGGAATCAATATGAACTATACTACAATCTAATTTTACTTGACTAAAATCAGACTTATATTAGGGGAGCAGCAGCCTTTTAAATATATACAAACCCCCTCCCTGCCTACACTGATGCTGACAGCAGTCGGCGCGTTACTCCTACTACTCGGGGGATTACTCCTGGAAGCCGTCGAGTTACTCCTACTACCCATCGGCTTACTCCTAGTAAACTGCCGGCTTTACTACGGGTAAAATTAGGGACTGATAACTTGCCAACTTCGACGGGTAATCTGCCGACTTTTTGGACACCCGGGAGTTTGCCACAGGTATGCCATGTACACATGGCATACCCGGCTATCGGTTCCGAAACTCCCGGTGCCAGGAGTCCCAGGAGTTACTCGACGGGATTTGCTGGGTATCCAGGGGTAGTTGTCGGGTTGGAGCCGGGAAGCACGTTGCGTAACCGTTGCGTTATACTACGGGTTCACTATGGCAAAACCGGCTATGTGAGATGGGGGCTTAAATGAAGGTCAGAACCGCCAAATGAGGGTCACTTGGGAGCTCTGTTTCTAATGATTATATAGTGAATTGACTCAATTCGGTTTTTTCAGTGATATTCCATTTGGTGTATGTATTATTTCGAGTTCTGCGTTGAAGTTGCCTGTAAGGGTAACCTCTCCAGTTGGTTTAGTGTATGTGGGATGTTATGTACACTGTATTCATTTCCAGTTTCATCGGGGTTGGAGTGTTCTGGTTTTCCACAGAATTCCTTGTTGCTATTGCCATGCCTCCTCCCTTCTTGTCTGTTCTTTTTTCATAATGCCATTTGTATTGTTTTAGTGGTGGTGGTATGTTTGTTTTTGTTTTGCGTAGAGCAATTATGTGGGGTTGTACCTTTTAGGTTTTGCTTTCTAGGCCAGCCATCTTTTGATTGAGGCCATTGATGTTGGTGTACATTATGGTTAGTTTGTCATGCTTGTTTTTCATTTGTTTCTTTTTTTTTTTTTTGCTTCATTTGTCTGCAGTTTGGTTTGTTATTGGTATGCTGTTTGTGGGTTTTGGTGTGTCGGGGGTTGTTGTTGGTATCAGGGTTGCTGGATGAGATTTACGTACCTTGTAAATTTGGTTAAAGTCACTGGGCAGCCATATTGGTTTCTTCTTGCTAGCCACTTCCTGTATGGCCAGGAAGGTTCTGGTCTCTTGACCATCAGCTAGCCAATCAGGGGGCACTTCCTTGCCCCTAATCCTGAGAGCTTATATAAAGACTCTCCCGCTCAAATTCAATCGTCTCATCAGATTCAAGGTCTTGTGTATTTATTTCAATTTTTTGTATTTCTTTGGCTGCGTCTTTTGCTCTTTGTCCTTTTATTTTGATTTTGCTCTAGTCTATTTTGATTTTTACATTGTATTTTTCTGTGAGTTCTTTAATTTTTCCCCGACTTTCCTACTATGTGGGGGATTGCCCCTGGTGTGGTGTGATGGTGATTTTTTGTTCATTGGTTAGTTGTGCTGGTTTGAGCGCTTGTTGTGAGATTTCATTTGCCATGGTTCGTGCTGCGTGTTTTTTTAATCTGGTACCCATCCTCTTTGAGGCATTGGTTAGGGGGAATTTGATATGTCTTTGGTATGTTGATTGGTTTTGCTGGTTATTTAGTATGTTTTTTAGTTTTTTTTGCTTATTTTAGTATGTCCTTGTTATTCACATCTATGGGTGGTGATAGGATAAGTCTGGTTGTTCTGCTATTTTACTGACACTATCATGTTTTCTCAGTGCCAGGTTATTGGTTCCTTATTATTAGAATTTGGTCTGAATTTTTTGCCATTTCTTGGTGTTTTTGTTTTGTATGGTTAGCATTATTCCTCTGTATTTTTTGCCTGTTCAATGTGTTGGTATGTTCTTTTTTTTATCTATTTCCCTTAGCGCTTGTACAAGGTATCGGCTGTTTGAGTCTTCTATTATGGTGATCTTAGGTGTTGGGGCTTTTAGTAGGGGTGTTTTGATTGTGATGCTATGATTTGTGCAAGAGATTTGATTTTATTTTACTCTTTGTGTATTGTTTTTGTGTCAGATGTTGTTGCTCTTTAGTTTGTTGTTGGTGTGATTTTGCTTTTATTTTCTTGTTCAGAGTTTTTGATTTTCTTTTGTATTAGTTATTGTGTTTTTAGTTGTTCCTGCAGATGTTCATTTTCTGTTTATCATTGTTTATAGTTTATGTATTTGTTCTGGATGTGTTTGGTTTGCGATGATTTTTTTCTCTATTTCCTCTTGTAGTTGTGCGTGTTTGATTTTTGTTTTTTAGGTAATCTGTTTCATTTTTCATTTATTGTATTCCTTTGGTTTAGGTTGTATTGTTTCATCAAGTTCTTTTAGCTGATTTGTTTTTGTATTGTCTTCTGTGAGTAGTTCTACCATTTGCTCTAGGTTGGTGGTCTTTGTTGGTGTCATGTTTTGATTTTTAGATTTTTTTTTCTTCTCCTTCTAGGAGTTTGTAGTCACTGGTCGGTCTGTTTGGGTTTGATTTTAACGTAGCGGCGGACCAAATAGTTATTTAAATATTGCCAAATCTGGCATTATTTTGAGTTGTTAAGCATGGATTGTAACTGTTTTGGACTGTTATGGTTTATAGAAACTAACGTTAAGTATTATATTCCTTACTACCCCACCAGGATCGTCGATCCATCCAAAATCTGGCAGACCCTCGAGCTCAGGGCTATAGCCCTTCGCTATGCGCCCCAGGCAAAACGTTACAATGCCGGGAGAGGGTCTGCATAGGAGACAGGGTGCATTTGGTATATCATTTTGGCTCTTTGGAAACTCCCCTCGTTTGTCTGTTTGTCGTTTGATACGTCTGTCTCCATTTATTCAGTTGGTCTGTAATTTGGTATGTGTCAGGTAACTTATCTTGTATTTGTGAAGAATACAGTAATTTTTCCATGAGCTTGTTCAATGTTGTCCTTTTGTCGTCATTGCTGTCTCTGTGTGATGAAAAAAAATGAGTCCGCCTGTTGTATCTTGAGTCGATTTGTATTTATGCAGCAGAGAAATCACACAACATGTGGTAAGATGGCTGAACGAACTCAAAGCCCCCTGGTGTTTATTCATGAACTAACAACAGGAAATGAAGTACAGACCAACTGATCACTCAATACATAACACCGCCATTTTGTTTCTTGGTATGAGTTGAGTTTGTGTTGTAATATTGGTTTTTGGTGTGCATGGGGGTGTATTGTTTCAGTTTTGTGTTTTGTACGGTTGGTTTTTCCTTACTTTCTTGGTGTCTATTTTTTTCTTCGGTCACTCTTTAGATTTTGCTGCTGCTCATGCTGGAAGTTTGTTCGCCGAAAATGGGAAAAATTCTGGAAAAATCAACATGTAAGATGGTGGAAATTAAGGGAAACATCATGTTTTTATTTTTAAAATTTTGGAAAAAGCAACATTAGATGGTGCCAATTAGAAAAATTGGCTTTATTGGAGAAATATCATGATAGGATGCGCGAAATTTTGAGGAAATATCAGCCAAAAAGGGAGAAATTTCTGATATCTAAGGAGGGATATATAGTACCACGAGCGTTTAAATTTATGGATGTGTCAGCTGTACTATGTATTATAAATGATAAATGGCACTAAGAATTAAATTCAAGTGCTCATGTATAGTGCAGAAATAGGCTGTTTTTTTTTTACAATATGGACCTAAATAGAAATAATTGTTTCTGTACGATACAGACCTACAGTGCCCAAAAACATTCCTCAACTGCAGCCCCCTAAGCCTCCTATGCCTATGCCGCTACTGCTACATGTGACTGCTCCACAAACACGAATATTAAGCTAAACAGTTGTCCGGATGTTTTTCAGTCATTGTTATGCTCCAGTCATTTTCTTTTATGACATGCTAATAAACGGATCTAGGCAGGGGCGGACTGGGATGAAATAGTGGCCCTGGAAATTTGAGTAACAGCGGCCCAGATGTATCTCTGGGCATATTTTTTTTTATAATTTTTTTATTATTATTATATATTTTTTCTTTTTTTTTCACACTATCGGCCCACCGGGAAACCTCCCGGTCTCCTGGCGGCCCAGTCCGCCCCTGGATCTAGGAGTCGATTTAAACCCAAGTGCTTTCACATAACACCGTCTTGTGGATCTCAAGGGGCATTCACACTATAACGGATAAGAACAACATATGACCACTATAAATATTTTTTCACTCTTGTTCATCCTTGGCCATACGTGATTCACTTGCCCAGTGTTTTATGTATATATATACTCGCGCTAATATGTAGGACGCTCCTGGTCGCGCTTGACCACTCACGGACAAACGTGAACAGAGAAAATTTAGATGTTTAAAACTTTGGCGGATGTTCTACGAGTAAATTGTTTTCATTAATTAAGTAACTCGTGAGCGTTCTACGTACGTTCTACAAACGTCCGTGGCCTTATGTAGCCACTGTCCGTCCGTAGGCCTATAAACTCGCCATTCACTCGTGTCAACTTGTAGAACGCTCGTAAAAAAACGCTCGGCGGACGTCCGTCGGGCTCTACGAGCGATTTACGTGCCACAATAGCCTTTGAGCAGGGATTCCTGAGCAGCTGAGGGAGACTTGGTGATCAATGGACGTCCGGTGAGCGTTTGACGGATGTACGACGAGTGATCAAGATTTTACATGATTAACAAAGCCACGAGTGAGCATGTATAGCCCATTTTTGATGTATGTCACTCGAAAGTTCTGTACGAGACAGTGTCAACGGGCCAATATTTCACAAATTTTTATCTATTAGTTTTTTTTCTAACAAAAATCAATTGCCTGGTAGGCCTACACATGATTCAGCCATGTCAAAAAAGATAAAAAAAGAAGGAATTATGTGATAAATATATATTTACCCATGTAGACATACCTATATAATATCGAATAAAGGATATATGGGAGCAGATATAAAAATGGCAGATGAAATTATTTTATCGCAAATATAGCTTTATATAACTTAAACAAACTTGCGGGCATGTCAAGAGATTTAAGATTATTCAGACCACAAAAGTGATATGTGTAGTGTCGTAGTGTTCCGCAGTGTAGATCTGTATTTTACTACTTCCTTGTACATCCTGGGATTATCAACATCCAGGTACTTTGCGTACATTCGAAATGACGAACGATTAAAACAAGTCAAGCTGTATACTGCTGGAGTTTATTTTCATTATTGGAAGCATATGAAAATACAATTGGGTGAACATTATATTGGCGACGAGTGAGGAAACGATCCTAGAACATGACGAGCGTCACAACTCAGCCTGGCCGTTCCGGTGGATCTGGCGAAAACGTGGATACCACAACTCAGCAGAGCGGGGCACGTGGTGAGGCCCAAACATTTCAAATGAACCAGCAGCAGATTACAGCATTGACAGGTCACAGAAATATTGAGATGGCTCCGTTCGTGCCACAGTCAGACCCCGATGAAATGGGACAAGCTTGGGGGATCTGGAAACGAGAGTTTTGCTGCAGATTGCGATATTTTCGCATCGATCAAGAAGACAAATTTGATGCATTGACAATTTATGGAGGTTCAGAAATTTGTGAACTACTTGAGAACCTTGTTTTGGAGAATGCAGAGGATAATAGTACTGGGAACTTTGATGATGCTATCAAGAAAATAGATGAGTACTTTGATCCTCTTGTAAACAAAGACAGTGCCAGAAATAAATTCGAAAACATGTCTCAAAACCAAGGCGAATCTTTGGCGGAGTACCATGTTCGGTTGAACTCGCAGGCACGTAAATGTCAATTTGCGGATTGCAATGACACAATTAGATCAAAATTGCTCCAGACAATGACTGACAAGAGGTTACGAAGGGAGGCAATGACAAAGTCTTACACCTTAAAACAGTTACTGGAACAAGCAGCTCACAAGGAGGCGATCGAACGTCAGGCCAAAGAGATAGAAGCCAAACGCACAGGTACGGCTCAGGTCAAA
This sequence comes from Alitta virens, assembly GCA_932294295.1. NCBI lineage: Eukaryota > Metazoa > Annelida > Polychaeta > Phyllodocida > Nereididae > Alitta > Alitta virens. Next base: position 31,499,034 of record OW028577.1, on the reverse strand, counting down.
ATGGTGCACACGAAACTTAAAGCTAAGTACCACAACAAGCCCAAGTTCAACAAGCATTCCGAATCTAAGCCAAGTCCCAAGCCAGATGAGGGAACAACTCATATATCATGTCAATATTGCGCAGGGACACATGCAGGAGGACGCGCACACTGCCCAGCATCAGGGAAAACATGTCTGTTATGTGGGAAACGTGGACATTTCGCAGCGGCATGTATCAAGCCTCGAGAGATACAAAAAACACGTTTCACAGACAAGAATACCAAACAAGATGGGAAGAAAGAATTTCGTTTCAAGTCCAGGAAGGCGTATAGCGTGTCACAGTCACAAGACTCAGAATCTGACGATGAATATGCATTCAGTATAAACTGTAAGCTCAAGGAAGCCAATGTAGTTGCCGTCACAATCAATGGGGTCAAAGGAAAAGCCCATGTTGATTCAGGCGCCTCGGCAAACGTCATGAGTGTCAAGCATTTTAACTCGATCCAAAAAATGTCAAGTGTGGAGTTACGTGCAACAAGCACCTAGGTGTATGCATATGCTCAAAATGAACCAATCCCTCTGGCGGGAGAATTCAACGCAGTAATTTCCAGTGTAACAACAGGGAAAACAGTTAACGCCAAAATTCTTGTTGCGGAAGGACCAATCGCTGGACACCCACTGTTGTCCATGGAAACAAGCTCACAGTTAGGGCTCATTACGATTGTGCGCAAGATCGCTGGCAACATTGAAAACATGAAATGCAAGTATCGTACGGCATTCGAAGGTCTTGGATGTCACAACAAAACGACAGCAGAGCTAATCTTAGATGACAGTGTTGAACCGGTTGCACACAAACGGAGGAAAATACCATACCACCTAGAACAGAAAGCTGCCCAAGAGGAAGAAAGGCTAATAGAATTAGGGGTACTGGAGAGAGTACCGGAGAATACCCCAACAACGTGGTGTTCTAACCCGGTGATTGTGCCAAAACCAAAATCAGAGAAAATCAGGTATTGCTCTGACATGAGAGTCCCAAACACAGCTATCAAACGACCAGTAGTGGAACCGTTAACAGTTGAGGACATCAAAATCAGACTGAACGGCGCAACAGTGTTTAGTGTGTTAGACATGAATGAAGGGTATCACCAGTTGCGGCTGGAACCCAACAGTCGACACTTAACTACATTTCATGGAGTGCATGGGAAGATGCGGTACAAAAGACTGAACTATGGAACCGTGTCAGCCCAAGATGTGTTCGATAAAGCCATGGATGATACCATTGGAGACCTCAAGAATGTCATACACATCAGAGATGATTTCATCTGCTTCGGCGAATCACAACAAGAACATGATGAAGCACTAGAGTCACTTTTGAAGCGATTCGTTGAATGTGGTCTCACATTTAATCCCAAGAAATGCAAACTTTCAATGCCAGAGATTGAGTTCTTTGGATTCAAGTTCAGTCGAAATGGCATTCAGCCATCACCAAGTCGTGTTGTAGCATTGCAAAATATGCTAGCTCCCAAGTCAGCATCGGAAGTTAAATCGCTGTTGGGAATGGCACAGTATTCGGCTGCATTCATTAAGAACTTTTCACAAATTACCGCACCTCTTCGCGCTTTAACACACAAGAACACACAGTGGAAATGGGGGACACCAGAGCAAGATGCGTTCAACCAGCTTAAAATGTCGTTGTCTGATGATTCCGTGCTTGGTTATTTCGAGACAAACTTACCCACGAAACTACAGGTCGATGCAGGACCACACGGTCTCGGCCTCATTCTATTACAATTAAAGGCAGGACAATGGCAACCAGTGTTTTGTGCAAGCAGAAGTCTCACAGACGTGGAAACCAGATACTCACAAACTGAACGTGAAGCCCTTGCTATCAGATGGGGTTGTGAAAGATGTTATCTATATCTTATTGGAACCAAATTCATTGTTGAAACAGACCATGCACCACTGTTACCGATGTTCCAAAACCCAAGCAGCAGACCTCCTATGCGTATTGAACGGTGGCTCACCTACCTACAACAGTTCTCGTTTTCACTGACGTATCGCCCCGGAAAGGAAAACGGAGCAGATTACCTTTCAAGACACCCAATTCCAACTTGCAACAAAGACATTCGTACCAGCAAGAATCGCGAAGAAACAATTTGTGCACTTATTAAAGACACTGTTCCGAAAGCTATTTCACTATCCGAAATTCAGCAGGCTACTGCTGAAGATACAACGTTGCAAACTCTTATTCCAATGATCGTATCAAGTGATTACAAGGCATGTAAGCATAACAAATCCACAATGGATTACAGGAATGTGTTCCAGGAGCTCAGTGTCATAGAACAACTAGTATTCCGAGACAATCGCATTGTGTTACCCAAATCCATGTGGCAACGCGCCATAGATATTAGCCACGAAGGACATTCCGGAATTGTGAGAACAAAACAACTACTGCGATCCAAGATTTGGTTCCTTGGGATAGATAAAATGGTTGAGAAAACGATATCACAGTGTTTACCTTGCCAAGCGGTAAACGACAAGAAAATGCGTGAACCACTTCAAATGTCATCCACACCACCAGGACCATGGATCGAGACATCAGTGGACTTCTGTGGACCTTTTCCAGATGGATCTCTCTTACTAGTACTTATAGATGATTATTCGAGATATCCAGAAGTAGAATTTGTGAATAGCACCAGTGCAATCAACACCTTTCCAGCCTTGGAAAAGATTTTTGCAACACACGGATTACCTAACAGAATCAAAAGTGATAATGGCCCACCATTCCAGAGTGCGGCTTTTCAAGTTTTCTGCATGGAGAAAGGAATCAAGCACCACCGTGTCACACCGTTGTGGCCTGAAGCAAATGGTCTTGCTGAAACATTCATGAGAACTCTCAAGAAAACCGCACAGACTGCACATGTTAGTGGTAACTGCTGGAAACGGGAAATGTACAAATTGCTAGGCAATTACCGAAGTACCCCTCATCCCACAACTGGATTCAGTCCCAGATATCTGTCCATGGGAAGAGAGGGGAAGACAAAATTGCCTCAACTAGTCGTAGAAGATGACAATTTCGGAGAAGTGTCAGCTCGTGAAGAAAAGATTAAACAACAAAGTTGTGATTATGCAAACGTCAAAAGGCGCACACAAAAATTGGATTACCAAACTGGAGACATTGTGTTTGTAAAACAAGCCAAGAAAAACAAACTTGACACTACGTTCGAACCCATACCATACCGTGTAACCAAAGTACAAGGATCAATGATCACAGCCGAACGACTGACGGACAAACGAGAAATTACGAGAAATTCATCGTTCATGAAAAAGATCAGACTAGACAGTGACCATGACGCTGACCAGTTACTAGACCGGGAAGACACCGAAAGCTACATGTCGGATGTCCCTGAAGATAAAATGCAAGCAGTAGATAGCAACCAGGAAACACCAACAGACAATAGTAATTCTGTCGATCCGGCCGAAATACAAGTTCGAGAAACCGACAGAAATCAAGTCCGAGACGAAAACCAAAGTCCAAATGAAGCCCGCTCTTGTTATGGCAGAACATATTCGAGGCCAAATTACCTGAACGAATATGATACTAATTGAGACAGTGACTCTGATAATCAAAATTTCTAGCATTCTATTTGCCGTTTACATTAACAATGATGAAGTTGCCATCCGTTCTAATGACTGTATGGACAATTTATACAAACATATCATTTCTACATTTTCATAAAACTTGTGTAGTTGTGATCTGTGTTGATTAGAGCAGTTAATGTTTTAGTTAATGTTTTGTCGATAAGCATGTTGAGAATTTTGTCTACAGTAGCATTATACACACTTCTACCATTTATTGATTTATTGAGTGATGATACTGAAGTTATGCAATTGTTCCAATATGATTTGTGTTTCATAGTAATTAGTCACACACTCAACCCACCATTGGGTTATTTGATTTATTGGGTGACAAACTACAAAATGTTACATCGTGCAAATAAGGTTATGGTTATATATTGTTTATATCACATTATATGGATAGGTTAGCAATAAATTTATTTTTTGTTCAGTAAGCTAATTGATTGTAATAACCTCATAGAATTATTGTAAAAATTAGAGTAATTGTTCCAGTTACTTAAAGTTTAAAAAAAAAAAAACACATCTACAGCTAGTGTGTAGCTAAGGTAGGGAGGAGTTGTAGTGTCGTAGTGTTCCGCAGTGTAGATCTGTATTTTACTACTTCCTTGTACATCCTGGGATTATCAACATCCAGGTACTTTGTGTACATTCGAAATGACGAACGATTAAAACAAGTCAAGCTGTATACTGCTGGAGTTTATTTTCATTATTGGAAGCATATGAAAATACAATTGGGTGAACATTATAATATGGAGCAATTTAACGAATATGTTTAACATATAAAATATATTATACAATATATATATGTATAATGTACCCCAGGACTAAATATACTGTTAGAGATTATAACCAACAGTAGTGACATCCTACTGGAAACTTTACAAACTAGTCACAAATACATAAACCTTATTCTTGTGACTGTACGACTTGGTGGCGCTGCAATCGATCAGACCCGGGATTCCCTCGAACCTCGTTTTCAACTGGGAAAACCCCCTTGTGTTTGGTTTATTCAAACAGCATGGCAGAAGACAAGTCGAAGCGATATGAGAAAATAGACTACCTTGGAGAGGGCCAGGTGTGTATTACGGAGTGTGGTTGTTGTTTTTAATAAACAGTGATGCATCCATTGAGGTGGCAAAGTGAATGTGTGTGCAGAATGCACTTTCTAGACTTTTCATTCGATGGCGAAATGCAGTAAACAAACAGACGACTTGTCATAATGATTCACTGACAACAGTATTGATAAATCATATCTGACATATATACAATATAGATGGTTGATATGCGAAATGTGTAAAACGGATTCCCCTAATTAGCATGATTAGTATGTCTTCGCGACGCCCTCCGCCATCGCAAGCTCAACTTAGGCCAACTAGACATTTCCCTAATAGTAGTCTAATAGTGCCAACACGTTGTGTAGGTAGTGGCCGACATCGGAGTTAGTGACCAGCAATTGTGATATCCAGCGGTGCATCCAGGACAATCTGACAGAGGGAGGGATGAGGGAGTACTAGATCTAGATAAGTGACATAGGCTATTATCCTCAGACCTGTTCATTCAGAATGTTTTGGATGTTAACGGGCACTGTACAATAAATATTATAAATGATTAAATATCATAAATTTATCTGGCAAGTGTCCACAATTGAATTGTGTGTGCTCCTCTCCCCCCCCCCCCCCCATATCAATAGAGTTGACAACTACATAACCTTTAATTCTGAAGCTTTCCCTCTCTGACATCATGTATTGATGAGATCTGCAATACACACCAGAAGCAATGAAAGCTGTACATAAAACCTTTATCTGTTTATCAACAATATGTTATTCATGTGGGGAAACCAAAGTTTCTGTTCTCAGGATCTTAATTGGTACAATCTTAACAATTGAGGGATTTTGATGAGGCCGCGCCATGCACCATAGTCGCATCATATTTTACAATATGAATCATGGGACAGTAGTTCAATACACTTTATTGCTGAACTGGTAGTGACAATAAAAGGCTGAAAAAGTCAATGTGCGTCCCATTGGTATCCCAAATTTCCCATTGGTTTTCAGTAGCAAAAGGACAATGTCGCATACCCAATATTTTATGTCAAAATCCCTGTTAAAACATTCATTTTCATTGTTGCATAAATTTTATATATATAAATGTATACATAGATCTGTACTGACCTAATGTAATGTCCGATACAGCAGTTTAGTTAAAGTCCCTGTAGGCTGTATGCAAAGGTTTGTGTGGACTTTGTTTTGCATCTTGTTTAGTTTCCACAAGGGTGCTCTTTATTCTGTATTAACCGGTGGCTCCCTCTATGAGTCTAACCAGAAGATCATATTGACATTTAGGCTGTACCGCTAAGATATGAGTTCCATTGATGGCGATAACCTTCATCCTTTTTTTTCTCTGATGTAATCATTGCTTCTCATATAAAAAATGTATAGCAACCTAGTCATAAAAATCTTTATGGCCATTTGTCTGAGGCAGCAGCAGTGATTTGCAATATTTGTCAAATTGTCATGTTCGTGGCATTCATTGTTGAGCATGCTGCCTTGTATTCTAAATTGTGATCTGTATAATTTAGCGTGCACTAGAAAGTTAGGTAACTTCTGCTCATCTTAAAGATTACTCGCAGCTATTTATATTTATTTACTGATGACAAAGCAGTAGAACATATTTCATTCAGTTGTTGATGCATAAGTGGAAAAAAACGTTTTTGTTTTAGCAATTTTTAAGCAGTTGTTAAGTGCAATGTACACGTTAATCGTGATAATGGCCAACATTTTTTTCCAGTAGTAAAAACTTTCAAAAGTTTTTGAAGTTCATCTGAACAGCATATAATGTAACTCGAACACATGATCCTTCTAATGATTTAAGAGTTTATTTTTGCATGTCAAGGCAGCTTAAGTTTTTAAAGAGCTCACCTGTTGCTCTTGCAGTGCTGGGTTCAATGCCTTGTTTGGTACTTTGTATTTAATTAATACCACGTGGGGCATTATATCTCATTGTACTTCTAATGTATAAATTAAATATATATAAAAAGAATGTCCTAGTCATTAAATTTTCTGTGATGGCTGCTTTATTTAGCCTCCCTGATGTGGCACCTTAAGATGCCTGTTGGCCTCGTTAGAGGTGTTATGTTCAATATCCAGCCAGGCGTCATTGTATGGGCTAAACAGTAGCCTAATATTTTGACTATCTATATATCATATGTATATTCATGATAATGGTATATTCCACAATAGGATGAATGTGCAAAAGCAATAATATGGTGGAGATTACCAGCCTTATTATCTCATCAAAATGTCTCCCCCTGAGAGTTAATTATATAGGCAGACTAAGCTTCTCGTTTTTACGACATAAATGGCCAATCTATCACAAGATTAGTATGGCTGAGACTATAGTATTTTAAGGTCTGTTTATTTTATGTTTACCAAATTGCTATCCAAGTCATGAATTTGCAATACTAGCATATGCTATAAGCATGAAAGTATTCAATGAAATAAGTAAAAATAAAAAGATATAAACTCATAGCTTAAATGGTTTAAAAATTATTGTTAATAGACAAAATTGTCTTGATAGTTAGAAATAATGTTCGTTGTAAGATATATTTGCAATGGTTTGAGTTGACCAGTCATCGCTGATATCCTCTCCCATAGATTTACTGTCATTTATGTACATGGCCAAATGTGTCACGTGCGTTTTCCATGCGTTGGGATAAATGCATGAAAAACGCATGGTTTTTGTCTGATTACAATTTATCCAACACGTGGAAAACGCACATGGCACATTTGGCCATGTAATTATAGTAATTTTTTTAAAGTCTTCCACTGTGTATTTGTCCCTTACCACTGTAGTAGGGTGGCCCCTTGGCAACGACATCATGAATGTTTTAAAGGGGTCACCCTACTGAAGCATTTTTGAAATCCATATATATATTGTATTATATATTATGTTGTAGCTGTAAGTGCATACATTTGTCTGAATCTAAAATCTATCCTTTACCAGATGTAAAGGATATTTGCCTTGAAGTCTTATGATAAAATTTTGCAGTTAAATGGGGAACATAGAGACGAATATGCCACCGTCTGCCCGATATGCAATACATTTCTCCAGATTTCTCCTGCTGCACGAGGTATAGACTCGCTTGCTTATTGAAAGTCATCTGAGCTGCAATAACGTGTAGTGTAGCACGATGATTTGTAATTATAAGAATTTCATTTGCTTGGCACAATCCTACTTAATCTTTGTGGGTGTGAATTTTGCATGATTGTGAAGATGTGAACCAGAAGACTCATAATGTGTTGTCAGTTTCAGTTGCCATGTTGAAACATGGGCCCAGTCACAGTGTTTTTCCTATTCTTGTGTGACTGGTGTTATTATGTCACTGTTTCCAACAATTGTGAGAACATGAAAAATATACATACAAGGGACATGTAATAGTTTTGGTGTTCCTGCATAAAGTGTAGGGAAACATATGTGCCTTAAATCTTGCTGGATCGAACATTGTAGCCAGACATGATATGTGATTTCGCTATATTGATCTATCAACGCTTTAAGCGTGTCAATTACTCTGCCCATTAATTTCGATATTTTGTGAATAAAGTGCTTTTTAAATATCAACAAATCTGATTTTGTATTGCTATTTTTTTTGGGCACAGGACCCTATTAAAATTTTCTATACTCTAGTGACTAATATAAAATCAATTTTTCCTTGCTCTTAATTGCTCGCCCCATTTCTGTCAGGTCTTCTGGGACAAGTCCCTTCGCAAATGAAATTAATAAAAGTGACTGACGTTCGGTCTGGACCTACATTTTTATGCAAACTAATTAATGTGAATCATAAGGTTGTTTACTCTACACTGGTTGAATGCGCAATTTTAAGTGCCATCAGATAAATTAATGTGCAATTGCGCATTACGTGGTCTGCCTTTTAATTACTATGTTTACCTGTCTTATGCATATTTAGTTCTATTGTCATGAGACTAATTTGCTTTTGTGGTAACTTCATCATCAAAGTTTGAGAACTAATCTCAGTTTGAAGCGTTATATAACACCCTTGTGAAGTTCTATCGAATAAGCTAGCTGTCATTATTGATATGAATGGACAATCTTGAAGTAAGCAGCTAATGACATAGCCTCATTTCATTAAGTGCCCTTATGAGCTCTTGCCGAATGGCATGCACAACTCAATCCGTGGTCAGTACTCTTTGGTAGTCTAAAATAATAGTTGTACAGGATATATTTTTATGACTTAAAAGAATTTGTGGGTGTAAATAATAATATCTTGTATATTTGAACCATTTCTGTCATAGCTGCCGTAATGCAACATCTGAAAACTCCTTGTTTAGGTCACATATATCAATGATCATTACCTCAATTAGCCTCAAATAGAAATGGGAACAGTGTTACTACCTGATGTCAAACAAAGTTGTAAACTCTTTGGTAGTCCAAGTAATAGTTGTAAAGGACGCATTTTTACAACTTCAAAGAATTTGTGGTTGTAAATAATACAAACACTTTGATACAACTGTGATTGTGAAGGCATATATTGTGACAAAGTCTTGTGGTGGGTCCCTAGGAGGAGCTCTTAGCCGGTATCCACCTTAATTTGTGCCTTCGCCTTGGGCAGTGTCATAGAAATTCACTTTAGAACCTTGTACGTCTAGACAAAACCCTTGAGGTGACCGTTCGCAAATCTGGTCAGCTCATCAAGTGTCGCCGCTAAGATTTAAAGTATTAATGCCATGTCGTGGCCGAGGGCCAGGAGCCTTGTGTGATGTAGGAGACTAAAGCTGTTGCATATACATGACAGGCAAAGGAGAATAGAGTGGTCAAAGTGTGCAAAGAGTTCACTTGAAGCATTTTCACATATGAATCGCTTTGCTATCTCTGCTCACTTGGTGTTATGCTGCTGTCTATAGGCTCTTACATGTAATCCTCTAATAATGAATAAGCCAATTACACTTCCTGAACACGTCTTACCGCGGCCTTAGCATTGCATCAATGGTAATTTCCCTGCATTGGGACATACATATATCATCAGCTCACCCTTCACACTTGAACACTTGAGTTGTGACCCTAGTACAGAATCTGTGGTAGGTTTGTGATCGGAGGAAAGACAAGACGTTTGTGAGGAAACCCGATTGCTTTGCTCCTTTAGTGCATATGGCTTTGCTTCTAAGCACTTGTTGTAAGTTCTGATGTTCATATTGGTAAAGTGTAGAAAGTAGAGTAGGTGTACCTGATGACGTGATGGGCCTAACGTGATTGCCCTCAACCATAAGCATCAACTGGCGGCCAAGGCGCATAAATACCAAAACAAATAGTATTTTGATGTGAAGTTATGCAGTGACTGAAAAATTTAATTCAAGCAGCTGTAGATTATGGGTGCAGGTTTTCACTTAATTAGGTACACTAACTCTATATGTTCTTTTACTGCAATATACTGAATTTCATTTGACTCATCGGGTACCTTCCCCCAAGATGGTGGATGCCATCTCGACCAAGTACCTTTTATAAGTTATATCTTACCCTTAACAGTCATTCCCATTCACGAGAACAAATTCGTCCTTCCTAAGTATGTGTTCTGAGGATATTCCATATTCCTTTAAAATTCAACTCCTGCAAACTCTTAATCAATGATTATGCAGTTGGCAGAAGCCTGTGATTCACTAATGTGGAGTTAATTTGTTAAATTAATGCAGAGTAATTGGTTGTGTAGTGAAGTGCTTAAACTGGTTCTCAGAGTTGGAAGGAAATGTATTTATTCCACTCATGAGGTGCTTAATTGCTGTGTGATCGGTTGATGCATTGGCTTGTAATGTGAGTTGCTGTGTGAAAAATCTTTGATGATGCTGATTTGAGGCTTGTGTTGCTGGCAAGATAGTGCATTGATAAATTTATATAGTGCATTGATAAATTTATTGGTTCATATTTTCAATTGGCATGATGATTAGAATATACATGTTTAATTTCTGTGGTCTTTTGTATGAATGCCACTGGTCAGGTACGTTGAGTTCATTAATATATAATAGTGTGCTAGAATAATTATGCCGCTGAAACGTAGTTGGGGGATAAAAGATATGGACTTGCATTTTGTATATCACATCCAAATGGAGTTTGACTCAGTTTGTCACAAGTATTGGTACATTTCATCTGGTTCAGGATTTCAACCTAAAAAGTGAGCTATTTCCCCTGTATATCTATTGCGGGCACAATACCAGTGTTCCCTAATTAATCAGTGCATGCGAGGTGTTGGTCCTTTGTGACGTCACAATCTAACACAATTGCCAAAGATAATTTTAGATATTCCAAATCTTCAATATTTACGGAAGCCATTTTAGGACATGACAAAAACAAAGTTAAATTTTATAAAAGAAATACTAAATTGAAAAAACGAAATACTAATTGAAAAAACGAAATATTAAAGTGTAAAAACGAAATACTAAATTGAAAAAACGAAATACTAAATTGTAAAAACGAAATACTAAAAAAACCAAAATACTTAATTGAAATAACGATATACTAAATTGAAAAAACGAATAAGTAAATTGTAAAAATGAATTAGTAAAATGTAAAAACGATATAGTACATTGTATATACAAAATACTAAATTGTATATACGAAATACTATATTGTATATACGAAATACTTAATTGTATATACGGACTATGAAATAGTATATGGTTGCCAACTTGCCACGGAAACCTTATTCCCACAAAGAGGGGTCAAATATGTAACTTCGATGCCACTCTGTATGGCTAGCTGTAAAACTATGGAGATATTCTTCTTCTTGATAAAACCCAATTTATGACCGATAATATTTAACAGCTAGCTCGGCCATACAGAGTGGCATCGAAGTTACAGATTTGACCCCTCTTTGTGAGAATAAGGTATCCATGGAATCTAACAATTTTACACGTACCCATGGCCACCTTGTGTGACTATGTAATAAATCTATAAATCTCTTGACATGTTATGTAATTTTAAAGTGACAAACATTTTCGTGAGTTGTAAGGACATTTCTCATGAATATTCATAATCACTGACCTTTGTTGATCTCAGTTGACCCAAAACGAGGTCAATGGGCATTCTAAGATAATAATCCCAAACAGTATTGAATATTCTCTATTTGTGGTAAGTTTGACATTTGTATGTAATACTATGTATAATATTTTTGAAAAATGGTTACCAATGTTGAAAAATGCCTGTCTTAATAAATGTCACCGTAGATTACAGCGGTCGTTGACTTTTTACCCCCATATTGCAAAACTGTGCACGTTGATGGAACTAAAAAATCATGTTTCGTAAAACTAGAAGATTTCCTTTTTCAAATGATGCCAATTTCATGCGGTGCCCTCATGTGTTGAACTAACTCAAAAACTATACGCCTTTTGAGCCTCAGGCTCCGGACTATCACTTTTGAAGTTGATAGATCTTGACCAGGTGAATTGTCTCAATACTTGTGACTATCTGAATGCAAGCAACACGATTTTACCATGTCTTTTGTCATATACAGAATTTGGCACTGGTACTATCATGCCATTGTATGATGGAGTAAGAGTATACATATGTTCAGTTATTGTACCACAATGATATCTGATAACATCATTATATGTGATGTTATGTTATTATTGGTGATTATTTGTGTTAGTGATATCATTAAATTTAGTTAACAATGCACTTCCATTTCCCAGCATCCATGGTATGTTCTACATTTGTGTTAAATGTGATCCTAATTATATTTTTTTTATGAAATAATCTTGCCTGCACACACAACACGATTTCCCAAATGATTGGTGAGATTAATCTCCGTTGTGCCTGCACGTGTTTCATATTGTTAGGGCCATGAATTCCCATGATGCAACTGAGATTATTACATCATGAAATTATCATTATACATGGACGGTCTCCACGTGTGATGAGTTCCTTGCAAATTGTGCAAATAAAAATTTAAAAAACCTTACAAGGGACTTTGAAATTCTTGGTATTTCCAAGTAGTTCAGAATATAACTTAAGGAAGTAATAACTGCTTCCTGACAAGTGACTGGTTATGGAGTGAAATCTGCTGTGTTATTGCATATTAACAGTACCCCATAACCATTAAAAAATAAACGGATAAACAGATGAAGAATTAACGGAAACCATTATACTGCGGGTTAACTGAAGAGTACAACATGTAAACACATGAAAGTTGTTATTGGTGCCATTTGTTAGTTGCTGTGAAGAATAAATTTAATTGCATCATTCAAAGTTACCAAATGTTTAAAGTACTGTTGTGGAAAAGCATTGTTACACTTTATAACTGAAATAAGCTCAAATTGTAGACTGTATGAGGCAATAATATGTTATTATTTGAGGTCTACTTCTGTCAGATTTTATGTATGCAGAATAAGAATTGATGATGAAACAGGCATGAGACATTAGCTGGAATTTGTCATCTACCTTTTCAAGTATGAATTAGATATTTTCCCTGGGAGCCTGTATCCAACGTATCAGGAATGCTCCACTTTCTAAATTGCTCATAAACCGTGCTTGGCTATTTTGGTGGCAATAATAACCGTGATTTGCAGTGAGTGAATTCACAAAGTTGGTGTCAAATGCAATTACTCCATTCATGAGACGTCAAATTGCAAAGTGATTGGCCACGGGAAAGTCAAAGTTGATGTCTGTGAAATCTCGAGGTAAAATGGAATGGCTTGTTGCTCTTTTGGCTGCCAAGATAGGACACGTGATTGAGAAATTAAGGGGGTTCTTATGAAATTAACAGGGTTCGTAATCCATTGATTAGTTCATTGGTGTCATCTTGCTGTTGTGGATGTCACAGATGCTTTGGGTTATTATTGTGCATGAACTATATTCTGTGCTCATTTCTACCTGTTGCGTCTGTGCTATGAACCAGCACTCTTAAATTTCCACCAGGATTCCTTGTCCTGATACAGATAAAAAGCCTATTTATGTTAGGTAGAAGTTTTCCTCGAGAAGAATCTGCGCATCCAAATTGGAAGCTACCTGGCACGGCAAAGTAATTATGTTTGTTATATGAGACTGTGCAGGTGTCATATTCCCAGGGATTCTAATGATGAGCTGTATGAATAAGTGATGAATCGTGGGTTTATGCAAAACTTGGAAATCAGAGTTGCTTGGTTATGCTTGATATGCTTGATATGTAGAATGTTATAATGAGATGTGCAGTTACAAAGAATGAGCTACTTGTGAGTTATAAATACTGGTGCTGGTTTGGGTGGACGGCTGCTACGTGACATTTACTTTGATGTAAATTGCCCTTGGTATCTAGGAATAACATTGCAAGTACCTGCTTTCACAAAACAAAACAAAAGCAGGTACTTAAGCTGATAGCTATACCTGTTGACCAGATGGATGCAAGTTTAGTCATCTGCTACTTAATTGCTTGGCTTAATAGAGACAAATAATGCAATGCAAGTTTTTTAAACCATATTTTGAACAGTAATTATTCTTTGCATTGAACGGGTTGAATATCATTATCACATATGGCTGGCAAAGAGACTAAATCGCCTGACCATTGGCATTACACCCCATGGCAATTTTCACCATACACTGCATTTCCCGTTGGCAAAGATCGCCGTGCATGGAGTTGGCACAGCGACTGTTCGTTTTGCTCAAGCGACATAAGACACCTTGACATTATGAAGATGCATACACTGATAAGTTATATTAGTTTACAATGCTGCACTCCTGTCAAGAATGTTTGCCACTGAGATTTGGTGTTGTATCCATGTTATTACTACAGTGCAACTCTATAACTCGCAGCACAAGGTATCTTGGACTGTTGAGAGTGAACCCGCGAAATACTCTTAATTGCATAAGTTAATTTCTTATACAATGCAACTTACCTGACTTTCCCTTTTGCGCCTTCTTCTTTGTTTCTAATTGAGATGTGGTTGCCATAGTAACTAAGGGGTCATTCCGTGTCAAATCATCCAGATTTTGGAAAATTTTCCAGGTGACCCCCCCAGAATGCCCTGAAAAAATTCACATGTGCTTGTCTACCCATAGTTGGAAAAACTGCCTAATATTAGGTCTATATCTCAATTAGTTTTCGTTTTACAGCCATTTGAAATTTAATAAAAATTTTTTTAGTTTTTTCGCCAATGCATTTTCGGGCAACTTTGGCAGCTTATAGCTGCACTATAAATGCTAGTGTAAGGCTCAAATATGCTGCACTGACTATATCTATCCCAAGGAATTTTAAAATGGTCTCAAATAAAATGTATCTCCAGTTTATTTTGCATGGTTGGGCTACAAAATCAGTCGTAAAACCAATATAATAAAAAACGAGGCTTTATTTTATAAGCCATAGCTCCAAGACTAATCATGATATGGTGCTTTTTTTTTTTTTAATTTTCCTATGATATTTCTCTGTATAAAAAAAGCATTCATTTTGCTTAAATCTTTAGTAGATCTCCTGTAATAAATAAAATTGTATGTGGATTTTTTTCGATTTTGCAAAAATTCGCCATAGTTTGCATCACTGTTTGACCATGTCACCAGTTATTCACCTCTTTCAAATTTTTACCATGTATTCTTACACATCTGAACATAATCTAGAAAAAAATTCAAGATGGGGTTCAGCTTACTTTTTGAGTTATAATTTTTTTAGAAAGTGTCGTTCGACAGGTTTAAGCCTTATTTCCGCAATCACATATAAACAGCTGTGTTGGAATGAAGAAACAATAGGTGACTACAGCAATAATTCTTAATTCATCGCGAATACATAATGATTTTATTGCACAATGAACTGTTCATATTTTCAATGTTTAGCTTGTACAATACAATTTAAGGGGGAAAATATTGAGTAAAAATATTTGCACAATTCTGCTGATGTAAGTTTGTCTCACCTAAAGGTGAATTAAAAGTCTGGTCAATCTATGTTGTCACTATAGAGACCATCAGTTATCAGCTGAATGGCATTTTTTTTGCCACTAGTCATGGCAAAAGCCCATGCGATGGGGTTGAGGGGACAGGACAGTAAAGAGGCTGGTGGCCCGTGCCAGCCTTCAGGCACAGGTATATAGATAATCAAATTTTGAGTGTCATTGATATGTACAAATGGGTAAAAGACCATATTCAGGGGATTGAATTTTTTCTTGTCAATCAGGTTTCAGTTCAGCAGAATTGTGCAAAATTTCACTTCCTGGAGCGCTTTGACAAATGCAAAACAGTGGCAGGTATTAGGTCACACCACAGCTTTGTTCCTCACTCTAGCAATAAATTTAGATGTAAATGTTGCCTGGAGCTGTTATAATTTTGATATGAAATACCAAACAATTCTGCTCATATGCCAAAATGTCTTTATTTAAATATGGAAGAAACACAATACTTTCATATGACGAAAGTTTTGAAAGAACATGCTGAAAGACACTTTCTAAAAAAATTATAACTAAAAAGTAAGCTGAACACCATCTTGAATTTTTTTCTAGATTATGTTCAGATTTGTAAATATATATGGTAAAAATTTGATAGAGGTGAATAACTGGTGACATGGTCAAACAGTGATGCAAACTATGGCGATTTTTTGCAAAATCGAAAAAATCCACATACAATTTTATTTATTAGAGGTGATCTACTAAAGATTTAGGCAAAATGAATGCTTTTTTATACAGAGAAATATCATAGGAAAAAAATAATAAAAATCAGCACCATATCATGATTAGTCTTGGAGCTATGTCTTATTAAATAAAGCCTCGTTTTTTATTATATTGGTTTTATGACTGATTTTGCAGCCCAACCATGCAAAATATACTGGAGATAAACCTGATTTGAGACCATTTTTAAATTCCTTGGGATGAATTTAGTCAGTGCAGCAACTTTCAGCCTTACACTAGCATTTATAGTGCAGCTATAAGCTGCCAAAGTTGCCCGAAAATGCATTGGCGAAAAAATTAATTAAATTTCAAAGGGCTGTAAAACGAAAACTAATTGAGATGTAGACCTAATATTTGGCAGTTTTTCATACTATGGGTAGATAAGCACATGTGAATTTTTTCAGGGCATTCTGGGGGGGTCACCTGGCACCCCCTGGATGATTTGACACGGAATGACCCTAAGGGATTGCAGAGAGCTGTCTATCACTCAGAATAAGTAGCAGATCAAAATCCATGAATCGCATCTCTGAAGGCTCTCATAGTGGCAGGAATTGTTCATCAAGATTTGGTGGGATGTGAAAAGGCTTCATGAGGGCATTTTATTGTTTCCATTACATGTAGGGCTCCTGTTCTTTCTTTCCATTATACCAAGAGCCGCTGTGCTTTCCTTATTTTCTCCTTAATAAAAAGAGAGATTCAAAGCATCTGCATAGAGCTCTTACGTGAAGGGAGTCTGAGGGAGTCTGGGAGTGGGGGAGAGGGACTTCTGTTTCTTCATTCCAAAAGTGGATGGAGTTTGATGGACAGAAAAGTTAGGTTATAAACAGGTGTTGCAACAAGCTGTATGTGCAATTGGTTTCCATTATTCATGGTTTAGATCTAATTTTTGGGGCAAGGATTTTGCCGTTTTTCATCCCTCGTACCAAATTATAAGGCATAAACAAGAAGCCAACATTTGCAGGCTCTAATCAATTTGGCTTGAGTGATAAGGAAGGTAGCAGACTTTATTTGTTGGTTGGAAATATGATTTGATAAGACAACTTTTGTCTGATGACATCTTTTTGCTTCTGTCTTTGCAGTTCGCGACCGTCTACAAAGCGAAAGATAAGAGGAATAATGACCGAGTGGTGGCAGTCAAGAAGGTGAGCGGTAATTGCGCGGGTAGGATTATTGGCAGACTGAGGTCCCCGGCTGAATGGCGAACAAATTGCATATGATGAAGACCTGTCAGTTGTGGAAGTGTATTTTTTGTACACAAGAATTTACTTGAGATGATTTTTGTGTTTTTCTGGCCAAGCAGCTTGAGTCCTGGGAATTTGCAAGTGAAGACAGTGGAGACTTGAGATAGTGGAAATATTCTTTCCCCAGGTACAGAAGAATAGAAATGTGTGAAATTACCTAATTTTATTGCTCAGCAGACTACTGTTGCTGATTTTAAAAGTCCTGTTGTTCAGCGACAAAGGCTCCCATCCCCTGCAAAATAAATTAGTCCCTGGGGCATTTCGTTACCAACAGTCAGGTCCACGTGTTTGAAAATACCTAAGGATGGTATTTATGTCTTTTCAGTATTTGCAATCCTATATCCCTGGCTATTGATTTTATAACATTAGTTGTAGCTATGAATTATAGCAATCTTGCTAATTCACATTTTCTTTTGAATATTGAAAATGCAATTTTTTGTTACCATGGCAACTGTTTTTGTGAATATCTAAAAATGCTCAAGGATGCCAAACTGGCACCCGTCAGATTTGGAATCAGCACCATCAAATTACCCAATATCAACCAAAAAGTAGCTGGCATACTCCATGTTACCATTAACCAATGATTCTACTGGACTATTTAATTTAAGTTGTTCTGAGTTGTAAAGGTTTATTGACTCATAAACGATAGTAACATTTTAGAATTACAGTCTCTCATAAATTACTATCACATTAGTAACACTGTCATGAGTACCCCCTTTATAATATAGGCTTTCAACAATGTTCAATATACCTTCCAAAGATACCAAGGATGAGTTATGCATTGAATCACTCAAATGATATCTGAGGAATGAAAATACAGTCTAAACTATGCATTAGTCGATGGGTTGTTTTGGCCAGTATTAGCTCTGCTAAGGGGGGGGGGGGGAGAGCTTTTGTTATCACTACAGTCTCACGAGATGATGACGCCTCCTGGGTGATGTCGCCAAAATTGCACATGCGTATAGCCAATGAAAACAGAATTTAGCGGCCGTAAAATGTTAAAGATTTATTCTTGTCCTGATTGCGTGAGTTACATTAAAATATGAAGAAAAAGTCCACAGGCGTGAGACAGCAACCAAATGTGTGAGACTCCTGCCGAATGCGTGAGACTTGGCATGTCTGTATGTACGAAAATTATGTTCAATTACAGTAATTGCTTTTCGGCCTGTTTCGTCGCTTCATTGTCAAAAACACATGCATTCTCTTGGGTCCTTGGATCCTATGAGTTGTGCCTAGTGTCGTGTTCTCTTGAGACTAGCATATGATGTCATCGTGAGAATTCCCCAGTGGGGGAAGCCCACACTCTGCCTTGCTGGCTTCACAGCTTTTAGCAAGCATTTTAATGACAGAACATAACGATAACTCATCATTATAGTGGCAAAGGATTCATGTTAAGGTCTAGAACGGCGAGGCCAGCAGGGCTTTTGACAGGTTGCTGGTTGAATTATTAGCCAAAACGGCCTCCATGTTACGCATTCGTTCATGCAGCTTTTCATCGCCATGATAGTCGCCTGTTTTGTTTACATTTTTCCTCTGCCCAATAACTAAACATCTAGCCAGTATTTTTTTTCACTTCCCATGACACAATATTATACAATGTACACATAATTTCCACCCCACTAGGCATTACTGTGTCCCTGCTGCTGTGGGCAGAGCTCTGCACATCCCATGTGCATTCTAAGTTAACTATTTTGTTTTTGGAACTAGCTGGGAAATATGTACTGTATGCTGGTTTCAGTGTGATGGCACTTTCTTTTTGTAACTTGACAACTGTGCTTGGTGTGTGGGTCCATCCAATTTCAGTCCATCCCAAGTGACACGAATTGGTCCTTCAGAGGCAACAGGCACTTATTGCCTCTTTAGCTTAACTTTAAACAATGTCATGTTTTTGGATCTTGCCAATGTCGGATACAGCTGTACTGCAGCAATTGCGGTCATGAATATATGTAATAGTTGTTTATTTGTCTTATTTTGCTGTCGTTGTCAATGGACAGGTCATCAAGGTGGCTTTTGTATCGTCCCTGATCCAAACGTTCCTTTGCATGTATTTTTGATAATTATCTTGAAGAGAAATATGAGACGGGATTCAACCATGGTCGTATTAACTTCATGATATCTTGTGTAGAAATAGAATGTAGAAATAGAATGTAGAAATAACGTACTTTCATGCATAACTCAGAAAATAACTCCATTTCCAATCTTATATTTGTCTGTCTTAACCGATGATCATTCAGTGATATTTAAGCGTTATTGGGATTCTCTTTTAGTTGGGCAATAGGGCAGGGACCGAATGACCATTAGGGCATCAAAGTTACCAACTTATCATTGTGGTTATGGCGTAACCACCTTGTTTTTATCGTCATTTCACTGTTTTAGTATTTCTGAGTCCACAATTCGAAGGTGACCCATCACCCAATTGCAGTGGATTTAGTTTAACAAATTGTGCCATGGAGTTTTTTGTCGCTTCATAATTGGATATTTGAGCACGACGCTATGTGACAGCCTAAATTAAGTAAGCAGAAACGATGAAAAATTACCTGAGTAACTTATTTTTATACTCCACTTAGAATGTTTTTGTATTGTTCTGAGAGGGATATAACCAACGAAAATGTTAGTTGACTCCCTCGTGAGTGCAAACTGAACTTGTCTTGGTAAAGGCAGTAAATCAAACCAAACAACAAACAAATTAGTAAAAATGCCAAATTGAGTATAAGTTATATCCCTCATAGTCTGGAGTATATTAACATTTTTGTTGCTTATCTCCCTCTGCTTCGGCGTCGGATATTAGAGGAGATGGAAGGTTAGCATGCTTTAAAATACCTTTCACTTGTGTAGTGGAGTATAAATGGAAAGCAATCTCAAATATCCAATTATGCAATTTGCTTCACTTGTGAGTCCTAAGTTTTACACTTCTCAGTTTAGATTCTAGCCTACCTACACCTCTCAGTTTAGATTCTAGTAATTATATTTGGTCAGCTTTTGTTTTCCCAATACTATGTAATGCACCATAAAATGTATTACTTTTTTCTTAAACTGTGTGTAGTATACTGTATTATAACCAACAAAAATGTTAGGTAACTCCCTCTTATTCGGGATATAACTATTACTTCTGGCTGCACATTGGTTTCACTTTACTCGTTTTTTCCAGTTTAAATTTTTTTTTTAATAATAGACCTCATTTAAGATAGTAAGATAAGCTTGTTTATTTGCTATAAATTCTAAATTCATATAATTGGTTTCAGTAGACAAAACTCTGTGACCCAAATATCATGAGGAGTTAATTACTTTGATTGCGCTAGGACTAAATGTGCATTGGAACCTTTTGGTTCTGCAAAGAGTCATTAATTGATAGCCTTCCGTGTGGCAGTAATGTAAAAAAAAAAACAATTTAATGGATGTTCAGCATCATTCATTATTTTAGCTGCAAGATACCTGCACTTATTAACATAAACAACAGTAGGATCATGTACCATATCCTTACATTTAACTAATTTACAGTATCGCTTCATGTGCCGTAAAAATTTGCTTAATTTTTTTACCTTTAGTAAAACTGTTCCAGCATGTTGCGATAGCATAGCAAAGGACACTAGCTATAACAGAGTTATAGAATAAAGTAATGAGGACCCTATCAACATTCAAGTCACGAAGACATCTTACAAAATAAAATCTGTATTGACCTAAAGTTTTCATTAACTCATCAACATGGGAGTCCCATTTTGAATTATTCTGGTTGTGTTTTTGGAGGCGTTTTCGTGTAATGCTTCCGGTTTGCCATTTTCCAAGCGGCAAATTTAAACTTACATGTTAATCCAATGAGGCCAGTTCGGTTGTACGTTCAAGCGTGTATACAGCATACTTCTACACGTCGTAGCGCCTTGCCACATTGCCCGTCTTTAGTGTACTGCCTTGTTTTGCACTCATGTTGTTTTATGTGTTCCATACATTTCTTGAAATCGTTGTTTTTTGCACATTTCTATGTGTTCTAGTTCCTCTTCTTCTTGTGGTAGGAGAGAATGTCATATTATATAATTGGTATCAAATATTTCTGGTGAACTCACTCGAAGATGATTTTTGATCCCTCATCGAGGCACATCTTCATTAGATGACAAGAGTTTTCTTAAATACTAATCGAGGTTCCAATGGGATTTTAAAAGTGGAGCGAACAAAAGCACTCAAAAAATGTTTGCAGATTTAGTGAATTTTCTTGCCCATTAAACACTCTCTGCAACATTTAATGGCACAATGAGAAACCAGGGTTGTGTTTCAGCTGGAAGAAGATTGAAAGAAAATGGTCAATTCCTTATTCCATTCTTTCAGCAGAAAGTACAAGAAAGTTGAAACTTTTCTGAACTGAATGTGCAGTGTACCAGCAAAGTCATATTTCTGTTATTTTGTGATAAACATCTCTTCAAGTACAGGTTTTATACAATAATAAAGAGCTGGTATTTATAAGTGTTGCACAGTGAATGATTAGTACACCCAATTAATTAAATGGACCCAGATCAAAATTGCAAAATGCCATGTTACAGGAATGAAAAGATATATAAAACCACATCTTGAGACATGTGAACATATATTTTATTGAGCAATAATGTTAGTGGTGTAATTTTGCTGTCGGTGTCCGTATTTCACCTAATTGATTGACCAGTTCTGATGGGAAATTCTACTTTGTCGTTATTTACTGGACAGACAATATGCAACTGATGTAACAATGAAATGCACCAAAATTGTAACTCAGTCATTGTCTCTACTGGCAATATTACTATACATGCATACAATGATATGTAAACTGCATGGCACGCTTGCTCGTTTATGTCAGACATGTATGTTTTGTAGATTCTGTTTTCCCACAATACACCATTTAAACTAGCGTTCACTTTATCTCTTTCACATATCAATGTGTTGAAAGTATTTTTCTCGAACGTAGTTAATGTCTGCTCACATTAATTTGCATGTACCAACATTATGAATTAAAATAAAATGCTAGAAGCATCCAGCCGAAGGCGATGTTTAGATGACTGCTGCACAGTGTCAAATGAAGCCAATCAATCATTCAAGAGTAATCCGACCCTTCGGGCCGGAAGGCGTGTTCCGGCCATCAGCAGCAGCTTCAACGCCCTGATTTTCTTGTATAGGTACCCGAACATCATGACTGGGTCAGATAGGTCCGGGTCCAGGATGACATCATACCACCAGCACAGATCAGGGGAGGAGGAAGGCACGGTCAAGGAGTTGAAATGAAGCCAAATCATAGCAGCGTGCTTATATATTGTGGGTGCATACGTCTATAGCAGCACAACGCAATCTTAGAGCTTTTTGCCGCCGCCTGTTTTCCTGTTTCTCCGGCCTCTATCTCGCTTAATATTGGTATATTTTCGATCCAAAAACACTTACGGAATCAGTAGGAACTATATTAAATGCTGGACAGCTGCTCTGTTTTGCATTTCCAGCGGCTGATATAAGGCACACTGGTTGGGTTCTATGACTTATTTGCATCGTCAATAAATTTTATGGTTATTTCTAATGTAGCCTTGTGCAGTGAATTGATGAGCATGTACCAACATTAGTTATATTATTGGTTCAATTCATCACAAATTGCAAATGTCTTTCTCCATACCCAACAAGAGACATATTCTCGCCGTGTAGTCTTGTATCGACCCTAGGTCATGTTTCGGAGGAAATTGGAATTTTTCTGCCCGATGAGAGCGGCGATAAAAAGGGCAGCAAGGCAGACCTTTACGGTGATTTGGCTAGGCAGATTGCTTCTCTGCAGTTTATTAATCTCCTTTTGCTTGGCTAACACGGATTTGCCATGCTGCCATATAGCTAGCTTTTGCTATTCCCTCGTACATTGTTGGGGATTCTGAATGGAGAAGATGGCTGCATGCCTTGCTAGTAATTACATCGCATAGGATGGGAATGTATCTTGGGATATCAGGTGTTCAATAACGATATATCGTCAAATAAACATGATAGATGTGGCAATTTATCTCAATTCAACAGAATACTACAAAGAAGTGCAATTCTCTCCTACAGGCACTTACTTTTGTGGTTTCCAGAGGCAGATGTGATGATACAATCTAAGGTATAGCATCGTTTCATCTGTGAGTTTTTTTACCTCAATTAATGCATAATTTCAACCCAGTTCGTGGATGTCTTTAATCATAAGAACTCCACTATAGTGAACATGTATATATAGTATAAAAGAATGGTTATATGTTCTTGTGTTATATTGTAAATGTCAAACAAAGCATTGAACAAAATGGGCAGAAATATAAGATGACCAATAAACATGAATTTTACTTGATAAATTGTTACATTCCAACTTTCTAACTGATGATGATAATAACACATGTATCTTTTTGCTGATTTCTTATGGTAGTTTCTGCTTGAGCAGTGTGACACCATGGTGATGACAGAGAATATTGCAAAAAAGGAAATTAATTATGAATGTTTGTAAGGTAGCATACAGCAATTTAAAGATGGGAAGTAACAGATAATTGGAATAATCCCATAAACATGCTTAATATGGAGGCTGTAATACTAGTACATGCAATGATTTGTCCAAGAAGTGTGGTACTTCACTTATTTGCCTTATTAGGCACTACTCTATACAAATAGAATTCATCCATCAGGAGAAATAAGAAACTATAGCATGTAAACTGTCACTTGTGGTCGCGAAAGGTTGAGATGACGTTTACTATGGTAGTAAACAGTTTTCTGTGTACCGAGTCGAAGATAAAGAACTACTGCCACTCGGCAAGGTAATGTAAGACCTACCTGTTGTTCAGTACATATGGGTATTCACAGATTTTACATGACGCGTGTATTTATTCATCTCGTGTTACTGTCCGGGTTAGCCTTATTCTGCATTTATATGCATTTTGATGGTGAAAATGGCCTATTTTCAGGTCTCAGATAAAATATTGTTAAGGTGAGCTGGTTGAAGTCTCATAACCATGTTAATATGAAAGGCTGTTGCAAGTGTGTTAACATTGTTAAGGCGGATTATCACATTTTGTGGCTGTTTTCCTCATCGGGTCTTGCTCAAGCTAATGAAATGATGATGGGAATGGAGCTCATTCAATTCTTATATGCTCTCTATGGATTATAAAGGTGAAAAATCTCTATTTCTGAAATATTAAAATACAGCTGGCGTAATGGATTTAGGCATCGGCCAATTCCACATTAGCCAGCAATGCTGAAGGTTCCAGGTTCAATCCTAAGCCTAGGCACTCTTGAAAACCCACCCATCATTCACGTGGGGTAAATTGATGTGGACTCCCAACTAGTCTCCATTCTCCAAGCTGTATCATCTCATCATAACATCTGCCTTTGGCAGCTGGTCTTACAAATGTATGAGCTGACAAAGCTTCAGACACAGTAGCAATGAGACATGTAACTTAACCTTCGTTCAGTGACACAAGCAAGCCTAATTTCTAATTTTAATGCAGTCGTGATGATGTCCTGGAGTATGTGACTGATTGTGTTTCTGGGAAATATGATTTTTATCACAAGAAGCCATCCTATCACTCCTTGGAAAACGTTAATACATCGTGATGACTCACAGATGAAGGCTCAAAAATGCTCTCAGACGTTTATGCATGTAACGCCCCTCACATTTTAGACTATGCTTCAATTTCATTTTTATGAAACATTTGTCCCCTTCTCAATCTATTGCAGTTTGTAAATGATAAAAATACTTCAAGAACAAACAAAAAACCAGAAAAAAAAACCCCTTAAATATATATCGTCTCAAGTTCCACTTGACAGCATAAATCTTTGTGATGCTCATTTTAGTTCCATTTCTCTTAAGGTGTTCGATAGCATAGAAATATTAAATTGATTGACTTCCATTATTTAAAATACCTAACATAATACAACGTGAGATACAAAAATAAAAAAGCCAGAAAATATACAAGTGACATTTAATGCTCTTACCATATGGCTCTGAATTTCACTTATTCGATTTGGACGTAGCAGAGGCTCTGATATTACTTATCACTAGTGTCAATGTAGATAAGGCTTAATGTCAGCATATCTTCTAAATGGTTTTGTATGATAAACAATGATAAACGCAATTTACCAGGTTGAAATTTCAAGGAAATAAAAAAGAAAAAAACACAGTTCAAGATCATGAACAATTAATGGAATTTTAGCAAATGCTGTGATGTAAGACTCAGTCGGAATGCCAGAAGAGGTCAAGGACTGTACATTATTTACAATGAACATGTATTTCACCTTTGCTACAATCCTTTTTGTTTTATCACTACCTACATCAGGGACTGATGGATCGGTCTAGTTGAGTTGTGTTCGAGTATTGCATATCATGTTTTTTTTAGAAGTTACCCTATTCCGCATTCACCGACTGTAATCGCGATGTAAATTTTGCACTGAATGCAATGAATGTGCCTTACTCTACTCTTATTGAGTATGAAATTCCTCAAGGCAGATAGATGCGAAATTAAGCAGGTCTTACTTCCAAGTGGACAGCCCTATTTATACAGATGAAATGGTATCCTCTGTCTAAAGCATTATTGATTAAGATTGGGTTACCATAATCAATTTGCACAGGACCAACAGAAAGTTCCTCTCATACAAAAACTAGCAATGAAGTACAAAGTTCAAGCCAGCTTGTGATGAGTGTTCATGTTTTAGTTTTTTTTCTCCATTGTCCTTTTTCCCCATGAGGCAAGATGTCACACGCTCCACAAAAGCCACCATGATCTGATGTTATGTTGACGAAGGCGGTGTGAAATGGTTAAAAGATGTAGAAATAGTGATGGAAAACTCCAGGCAAATAGCTGTGGGGATGATCATGTCTTAACGATCATAATGAACAGCAAGAAAGTCACTTCTTCGTACATATACATACGTAAAATATGTTTATTCGGCCATTTTCATCCATTACAAGTGTTTCTGGATTGGAAAACTAGAAAATCGCAAATAGTTTGCATCTCAGCTGAAAGGACTTCGTATCGAATGGAGAATTTTTACAGCCAATTTCATAGAGTTGGAAACAAATCTCATAGACTTGGAAGCTGAACTCCAGGTGATGTCATTTGAATGTAAGACTCATTGGCTGAGGGATTGCTTTTACCAATGAGAGTCCTGGATTCACATGATGACGTCCTCTAGCATTAAGGTTCCAAGTCCGAGAGGTTGTTTCCAACTCTAGGAATTTGGCTGTAATTGAAAAAACCCAAACCTGTTTCCTTTAAGTCCCTTGATTGAGTTGCATATCATTTATCACTGAGACATGAGAGAAGCACCTGATACATCTGATACCTGATACATCTGAGCTTCTTCAGAATCATGTAGATGTAATCCAATGTATTGCTCATGTTGCTTTTTAATCTCCATACTTGTATGGGGTGTAGAAACATTGGTTATCGAATGTCAACGTTTTTCTTGGAACTTCATGATGGCAAAAGGCTAATCAGCGAAGTCCTGTGGGATCTCGCAAGATGGCACAGCTAATGGTTGTCTTTGGAGCGAACGATTTTTACAGTATGTGAAATAGGAGCATTTGGTGATTCAGTCTGTCAGTAATTCCATCATGTTGTCTTTTTTTTTTTTTTGGATGGTTGATGGCTTTAAAATCACTAAAGCTAAAGTAAAAATAATTATCACCTGTCAATAAAAAACAAAAACAAAAAAAAACATGTAAAATGTTCTTGGCAACCGGAATCAATTTGCTTCCAGATACACTCGCAAACGGCCTGTCAGTAAAAATAATTATCACCCGTCAATAAAAAAAAAACAAAAAAAAACATGTTAAATGTTCTTGGCAACCGGACACAATAATATGATTGAGAATGCTCTTGTCTGTAATTAGTGAATGCAGGTGTGATAAGTAAGAGAAAGTCATTCACTAAAGCATCGTTCGGAGTCAATTACATCCGCTGTTCGCAATTCAGTTGTTGGAGGAACATGACAGAATGTGGAGCAAATGAATGGTTGAAGTAAACATATTTTGTTGCAAATACTAAGTTGTCAAACTTGACTCTTAGTAAGAAGTTAGCTGTGTGGCAGCTCTGTTTGTGGTTGCTCCAGTATGAAAGTTGTATAATACTAAGTTACACAACTCAGAAACTTCCAAAAAGTTTATTGCGAGATGACAAGATGTCATTAAATTATGATTTATATTGTATATTGAAATGGTACACAGACTCTGTCATGCTGAAGTGAAATGTTGGAAATCGTTGATGTACAGGGTGCGCCATAAAAACTTGCACAAGCAGCTACTGCTACCGCTTTTGTTATTACCTCAATTGACTGTAATCGCATGCAGCTGCAATCATACACACGAAAGTAATAATAGTCCTAAATTATGTTTATAAATATATTTTCGTTTTTCCTCAAGAATTATAGATAATATGGATCTAAATATAGCACATGCACACTTATCACACCTTAGGGTGATTTTCACCTCGGCTTTTGCAATATAAGCATTAGAATATGTCACTGATCATACAGATGTGTTACAGACACCTTTCTTGACCTTGACCGCCAAAAATAGGGCAAATAGATTCATTTTTAATAAGAAGGTAGAGCATTGACACTTTTGAGGCGGAAAGTGCCATTTTGGATTTTGGTCAATTTTCTGTCTTTTCTGTCTAATTAACTGGCCAATCCTCCTGAAAATCATGTGATTATTTCGAGATTAGTTGTAAATTCAAAAAGTCCCTCTGGAATGCCATTATATTTCTCTGTTTTAATTTCATGACCTTGCTGAATCAAAACTGGAACCAACCTTCTTATCATCTAATACCTTGATATATATATGCACATATAAAAAACATTGAAGGAGGATTCTGTGCAAATATGATATTTTCTATGGCTTCAGAGGTGTAGTAACTAGGAAATATCTAATTTGTAAACTTTCTGCAACTAGAGACACCATGCAAGCAGACAGAAATTTGACTTCTGTGATGTGTATCACTCAGAACAAGCCCTGCAGCATACTCAATAATTCAGATACTGATATTGTCTAACATTATAAGATCAAAAATATCACAATGACCAATTGCTTATACCCCTAACTAAATGTGGCAAAACTTTAAAAGACTTCATAAGCATTTGAGTAACCTAGAGCTATCCCGAAAGTAGAGATGCTTTGTGCAAGTTTTTATGGCGCACCCTGTATGTCTAGAAACGAGGACATTTGTACTGGTTTTTCCTTAAGGGCATCGTCTTTCTAATGGAAGTGATTTCAACAGTGTCTACACTGAGAATAGAGATGTTTTGCTATTATAATACAGCTGTAGTATAATGTCTTTCACTAGCAACAAACTTCAAGCAGACTGTTCAGTAAAGCTTTCATTGGTATATACATTGCATTGAGATAAGCATAATTTTAGGTGCCTTCAGGTGGTCCACGTTTTTGATTATCTATATATAGGGACTTTACTAATTTACATGTAGTGCCATAGAAAATGAAATTTAAGGACCTGCTCATCCTCCCACGGCAAAGGACATGGGATGATGGGATCTGTTATGAAGCCATACACATGATTTTGACCTTACTGGTCTATAAATATTAGTGTGACAACAATGAATATGGATTTCATGGTGGTAACCCTGCTTCTAATCTGCAAGTCATTTCTCAAATATCAGTCCTCCTATTCCACATGGTTTCGTTAATCTCTGCTGTCCTGCGAGAGTGTGCCACCAAGTTTATCCTAACATTTATGCGAACATGTTTGTTTTTTAATACTGTGCAATGAATTGAACTGGATCACTGCTTTTTCGATGTAATAGTAAATTATCCGATTTAACAATCATATAATTTTGAATTTTGTTGTTGAATCACTGAAGCTGAAAACGTATTTCAGTCCCATGCTGATGAGGATTTTTCGAGGATTTTTCAAGGACCTTGATAAGCATCTCAGTTTGATAGTTAGGTCCATCAGGACCATCACTATGGGAAATATTTATCAATCAAATCATCAAATAAACCGAATGAGAGTCGATTTATTTATTCCTGAATTCTCTAATGCTGAGATAAAACAATTAACTATATGCAATGCATGTAGAACCGTATGTCTCACTCCTTTTACTTGTGTAAGGCTAGCTCCTTCGTCAAAGCTGATTCTGGTAGTTTGTGTTCGCAATTCTGTAAACCTTCGGCATAGTTGCCCTCCTTGGTATAGACAAACAATGCCATTAGGATAATTTCTGGACAACATTTCTTAATCCTTTGATGCAATATTACAAACCAGTTGAAAAAATAAAGAAACGGGTAACTTATCATATCCCACACTTTGCTGTGTTCCTCATAGAAAACCTATTAGGAACAACCCATGTGGTATTTATTGTGATCCACCATCCCTAATTATAATAAATTGTGATCCACTATCCCTAATTTACATATGGACGGACTACTTCAGGCTGAGCAGTTTTACTTTCACTTTGCACACTGGAACCACAGCTGAGCCAATTATACACTATTCATGAAACAAAAATTGGGTTCAAACTAAATACGCTAGGTAATTTTGAAAATAAAAGTTGCCTGTAATTGTCACTGGTGGTCATAGCCGAGCAAGCAGGCACTTCAAAACACTTTCACTTTCACTTTGCCCATTCAAACTTGAACATCGCCACAAATTCGTTAATTCTTGACCGGTTTTGACCAAATAAAGACTGGGTTGAAGCTGAATTATTGTTCTGTTCAAATCTGCTTACAGTTGCTTTATACATCTCACTGTTTTTCCGTATCGGCAATTCGTTTTTACCGATGAACCAATCTGTTTAACTCAAACAATTACAATGTGGTTGCTATGGAGACCAAATACACAGTGGCGGCCGGCACTGAGGAATTCGGTCTCACTCAGGCATGCTTTCTGACTAAATTATCCACTATTTTGACATTAAATGAGGAAAAACATCTTTCTATATGAATAAAACCAAAGTTTCTTTAACAAATACAATCTAGCAAAGGGTTGTTTTTCTGCTAAAAGCCTTCAAAGTTGTGAATGGGAGGACGTTGTGACGTCTGTCTGTTTGCTTGGTTCTCTTCTGTGATTGGCTGCTGAGTTCAGCATGAATATTAATGAGATTTTTGATCCTCACTGTTTGTGTAGCAATATCAATATGAAAAGTACAAGAATTTGGTCAAAACAATTCTTAATTTCTTAGTTTTCTCAACTAAAAATACAGAAAATATCTCTAAAAGTGTGGGATATAAATAAAACCCAACCACAGTGGTGGATCAGCTCATTGAAACCCATTCGTGAGCTGTCTGGCCAGAATAGCGGTGGACTCGATTATTCTTTCTGTAAAATCTCAGTTCAGGCAGTGGCATTTAGATGTGCTGGGTTAGTTAGTCATATTAGGTTTTCAAACAATATCAAAGATGCAGTATTCGCTTGTGAAGTACTTCAAAGGTGTATTGCAAGATTGTAAATCATGAGCTTAAGCCCCAGTCACCCTAGCCGGTTTTGCCGTAGTGAACCCGTAGTATTACGCAATTGTTACGCAACGCGCTACCCGGCTCCAACCTGGCAGCTACAAAACGGCTACCCGTGGATACCCGCCAAGCACCCGTGGGACCCGTGGTCAAGCCGGGAGTTTCGGGTCCAGTAGCCGGTTGTGCCACGCTTGCATGGCACAACCGTGGAAATCTCCCGGGTGTCCAAAAAATGAAAAATACCCGTGGAAGCCGGCAGGTGACCCGTAGAAGCCGGCGGGTGACCCGTAGAACCCGGCGGTTTATCTGTGCCTAAAGTTACCCGTAGTAAAGCTGTCGGCTTGTTCCAGCTTCCACGGGTAACCCGCCGGCTTTTTGCTACCAGCGTCAGCGTAGGCAGGGAGGGGGGGGGGGGTTGTATATACTTAAAAAGGCTGCTGCTCCTCTAATATTAGTCCGATTTTCATCAAATAAAGACTGAATTTTAGTATATTTCATACTGATTCCATACATGTTTTCGGATCGTAAATAGACCAAATATTAAGCGAGATATACGTCTGAGAAGGCAGGTAGGCGGCAAACAGTGGTGCTCCCTGAAGCGTCCGCGCCCGGACTGTATCAATGCAGGCAGAGCTGAGCGCTTCTTTAAAAAGCTGCTGCTCCCTTAATATTAGTCGGATTTACGTCAAATAAGACTGAATTGTAGAATAGTTCATACTGAATCCATACATGTTTTCGGATCGAAAATAGACCAAATATTAAGTGAGATATTCTATATTATATAATAAGCAAATAAATCTATCTGTCTCTCTAAACTAAATATCTACATTTTTGCCCAGTATACCTGATTAGTTTTCCTAACCTGATGCTTTTCTCTTTGGCATTTTCAAAGTGTACTGTCAAATAGTTTTGACCATCTTATATGCAATGTTTGGATTAGCTTTATTGCAATTCATTTCTACTCATTCTGCCAACTGCCATGACCGTTATGTCAATTGCTTTTAGCATTTTGAATGATACAAAGAATGGGTGTAGAGAATACAGCAAATGCTCAATACATGTGTCAATTGCCTAATTGCCTAAATTGGGGTTCTTTGACCTGTCATTTCATGGTTTGTTCAAAGATGACACAGTAATATGACATTGTCTTGATTGTCATTCACAATTACAAAAAGATGTAATTGCTTTCATTAATTAAAAACAATGTATTTTATTGTTATTACGAGGCAATGATTATATTTGTATATTGGTATTTTTTTTATACATGTGAACATTCTTATCTTTTTGTGTTAATTTGAATCTTATTGTGATATTTTGATCAGTATTTGTGTATATTTTTGTAAAATTTAAATCTAATATTGATATTGTAATTAGTATTTGTGATTTGATCTGTGATTTTATTTGCTATCTTTTATGTACTTATATAGACCAAATATTAAGCTAGATATTATATATTATATAATAAGCATATAAATCTATCTGTCTCTCTAAACTATCTGTCTATCTACATATCTGATTTTCGTCAAATAAAGACTGAATTATTCAGGGAAATGTGTAGAATTTATATAATAGTTAAGGTGGGGAAAATTAATGGAGTATACTAGGCACAAACAAGAATATTCTTGTTAATAAAGTTAGTAATACCTCATAGAGTATAGATATGTAGATAGACAGATAGTTATAAGATCTTCACCTAATAATATGTTACTATCAATAATTCATTGATTCGTAATCAATAAAAAACGAAAATAAAACAATGTTTGTTGGCTGGTTGCCAATATAATTCCGACTTGATAAAGATGTCTATGGAGCTATAACAACTATCTATAGATAGATATACTCTAGTTTAGAGTAATCATTTTAGATATTTATTTCATTTTATATAAATTATCAATATTTGACATAACGGTCAAGGCAGATTGCTATTACATATATAGGTTAATTGACTTTACAAAACCAAAGGAAAAGTCCTTTCCATTGGCCAGTTGGCAGAATGAGTAGAAATTAATTGCAATAAAGCTCATCCAAACAATGTATATATCATGGTAAAAAATATTGACCACACCATTCAAGTCATGAACATACACAGAGCACCTTGCCGCCGCCAGAGAACTGCCTTCTCGCTTAATATTTGGTCTATTTTCAATCTGAAATTCTGTGTGGAATTAGTATGAACTCTACTATAATTCAATATTTATTTGACGAAAATCGGATTAATATTAATGGAGCAGCAGCCGCCGCCAGACAACCGCCTTCTCAGACGAATATCTCGCTTAAACCCTTCTAATGCTCTGGCAAGGAAACGAGAAGGCGGTCTCTTGTGAGTGGCTTGAATAGGCCTTTATTGGCAACATACATAAATCAACACACATACAAGAGACATTGCTCTTGTGGAAGCCCCATGCTCCTCAAACACAAGGAATTCGCAAATGTCTCTGAAAACGTACATGTTAGTTATAGAACTTTAACATGAATGAAACTTACATATATTAGTATAAACGTCATGAGCAACAGACATGACTAATCCAGTCTTATGGTAAGTTAAACAGTACCAGACTTATCCTAGTCTTATATAACTTAGACAATAATAATCAGCACAGGACTTATTCTAATGTTATCGCAACTTAGATAATAATACTCACTGTGACAGACTGAAAATATATATACATATGATAAATATGTTATACAAGCAAATATATAGAGAAAAAATGGTGAACCATCTAGAATTAAAATGAACAATTTTGTGGGGTATTGGGAGGGTGGGAACGAAGGAATGAAAGCGAATGACCACTTAGCCCTTGTCCCATAGTTTTATAGGGCTTGGAAAGGGATTAAAATGATATGCCTATGATTGGCCGATATGAGGAGTGCGGCGCCAGGAAAGGTGGGGAGCATTAATGCTTAACTAATTTTATATTAATAAAATATATTTAATATTTGGTCTATTTTCAATCCGAAAACACCTATGGAGTCAGTATGAATTATACTACAATCCAGTCTTTATTTGACTAAAATCGGAATAATATTAGGGGAGCAGCAGCCTTTTAAAGAAGCGCTCAGCATTGATACAGTCCCGGCGCGGATGTCTGCGACAGCACCACTGTTTGCCTCCGCCAACCTAGCTACCTTCTCAGACGAATAACTCACTTAATATTTGGTATATTTTCGATCCAAAAACACGTATGGAATCAGTATAAACTATACTACAATTCAGTAGCAGCAGCCTTTTAAAGTATACTCCCGGAAGCCGTCGAGTTACTCCTACTATCCGCCGGCTTACTCCTACAACTCGGCGAGTCACCCGTAGAACCCGCCGAGTCACCCGTAGAACCCGGCGGGTAACCCGTAGAACCCGGCGGGTAACCCGTAGAACCCGGCGAGTAACCCGTCGGGTGATGCCCCGCCCCTTTTTGCCGCCAGAATCAGTCGCCAACCCGGCGAAATAAGGTGTTACATAACCGTTATGTCACTCTACGGGTTCACTACGGCTAAAATAGCTTAGTGTGACTGGGGCTTTAGAGGTGCATGTAATTGAATATCCCATTATCGTGCTTCATAAGATGTCTAACCTCGTTTCAGATCAAAATAGGTTCACGAGCAGAAGCCGCAGATGGAATCAACAGAACAGCTTTGCGAGAAATCAAGTTGCTGCAAGAGTTGAAACATCCAAATATCATCGGGGTAAGCCTCTTCTTTGATTAATGTTGGCAAACTGCTTGATATAGTTTTTTTTTTCTATGCACTTTCCTTTTTATGTTGGGATCTTTAAACGACAGTGGCGATAAAGTTGTCATTGAATAATGAATATTTGGTAAATGTTTGATAATTAGATGGTTAGATCACAATTTAAAATTTGCCTAAAATTACTTTCATGGCTACAGAGGAGCTTTCTATCATGGTATCATTTACTGTATCGTAAAAGTATTTATGCTGTATGATAGTTCTTGTTTCTTTAGTAAAAGGCTTCATATTGAAATGCATACTATCCAATAATTATATGATTTGTATTTTTCAGCTGGCGGATGTATTTGGCCACAAGTCTAACATCAGTTTAGTATTTGACTTCATGGACACAGATCTGGAGGTGGGTTTTGTGACTGCCATTAATTTTTGTTTAAAATTATTCTGGTAATTCAGTATATTAAATGCATATATATATCTATATATATATATAGTTCATGCATTCTCAGAATTTACATGCTAGTTGTTCTTGAAAGTGTCTAGTGGAATACTGCAGTAAGGTAGACTTTTCATGTTCGCCATTTCAGTCTGCCAGGCTGTGAGTCTTTCAATGTCTCTTTTCAGATAATTATCAAAGACACATCCATAGTGTTAATGCCTGGCCATGTAAAAACGTATATGATACAGACGTTAAAAGGTTTAGAATATCTGCACCAGAACTGGATTCTGCATAGGGTAAGTGCTCTAAAGGGTGAGTGTAGCCTGATGGTTCATTTTGCATCACTTAGGCTGCCTTAGCTGCTTAGTTCCTTGATAATATGGCAATGTGGTAGTAACTCATGAGCTTAGTTTGTATCAGCGTTATTTTTTTATTTTGATACATACTATTTCCATTTTATTTGCTTGAACATTGAATTTTCCGAATACAGCTGTACCTAAATCTCCCATAACTTTTTAGCTTTTGATTTCCATTGATGCACAGTGAATTGTACATCACAGTACATCTGCACTGATGGCATTTGCTGCTTGTCTCATAGCATTTATTGCATATTAATAAAGAGATCTATCTGGCTTTGTGGTTGTTATCCAGAAGGTTGCAAAGCAAGCCTTCAGGATATTGTCAGAGGATGAGATGTGAAAGAGTGGAACATTCAGGAAAATTTTAAAATGAATAGGCTCAGTGGAGATGAAGCTGAACAGTGCCACTTAGGGCTCGATCAGTAGGCCTATACTTTAAAATATATAGATTAAAAATATTCGGCTCGTTTTTTGAGAAAGATATGAGTAATATGCTTATATATATATAATAAATGCATAAAATGAGTGTGTACGGGGGCTCAGACCATTCGTCATTTCACCTACCGGCAATTGCTTGCTCGCCAGCCTTGCTCCTGCAGCTGTTTACATTTCGCCGACAACTTCTGGTTGACGTTTGGGCGATGTTTTTCATGCCAGGAAATGATTCTGAAGACACTTTAGTGTGTTATTTGTTGCAAATATGCAAAAATGATCATTTCATCCCCAAGCAGAATTAACAACATGCAGGATACCTCTTCAACAAGGAAACTCTCCAGTTAAATGAATCAATTACTGCTTATGCGGCTAGACTGAGAGAAAAAGCAGCACACTGCGATTTCCGAGTCACATTGGATGACAGGATCTTGGAACACATCATACAGAGTATTCCAGACAAAGACTTGATCAAGAAAACCATCCAGAAAAAGTGGAAATTGGACCAGTTTATTGAAGCAGCTGCTGAGAAAGAAGACATCACCAATGAGGTGCAGGATATGAAACAAGAACACAAAGTTGCAAAAGTAGGAAGGAAAGGAGGATTCAAACCATTCAAGCATCAAGGGGCCAGACAGAAGGAAACGAACGGCACAAGGACACAGTCACAGTCGAACGAATACTGTGAATTTTGCGGACAATCAGATGCTCATGCAATAGGCGAAAAGAGAGCATGTCCAGCATATGGAAGAAAATGTCGGAAATGTAAGAGATACAATCACTTTGCTAGCTGTTGTAAAATTTCACAAATCTAAGCAGGAAAAACAAGGGAATAGTGGAAAGAGGAAACAGTCTGTGAAAGCTGTAGTGGAGGATGGATCAGAGAGTTCGGATTCTGATGACTCTACGTATTTTTCCATGAAGAACCTATCTGTGAAGCATGTTGTGAAGAGAAACTGCACTGGAGCAAGTGATGACAGAACTGGAGTAGTGCAAGTTCAGATAAACAATGTGGATGCATTGTGCGAACCCGACAGTGGGGCAACAGCGAATATCATGGACGAATACCAGTTCAGGGCACTCAGGAAGAGAACTGAAAGATTACAACTGCATCATTCTCAAGACAACCTCAGCACAATCCAGGGAGATCTCAAAGTGAAAGGCGAATTTCAAGCTGATATCAAGAATGCAACCCGGGGAATACACACCAAATTTGTTGTGATTAAGGGACACATGAAATCACCACCTCTTATCAGCAGACAAGCTTTAGAGGACCTGGGGATGTTACTGATCGACCCAAGAGGAGGACTCAAGGAGAAGAACGAAATGTGCATCAAATCAGTGAAGACCCAGAGTCTTGAGAAAACACTGGAAGAATACAAGGATGTATTCAAAGGAATAGGATGCGTGACAGATCCGAAATCAGGGAAACCACTCACAGTCAGACTGGAGATGGATCCCGACGCTCAACCAGTGGCACAGAAGGCCAGACATGTACCTTATTACTTGAAAGGACCACTGAAGAAATGGTTGAAACAAGGTGAAGATGAGGGCATCTTTGAAAAGGTACCTGTGGGAGAAGTCATTACTTGGTGTTCACCTTTAGTGGTGCAGCTGAAACCGAAGTACACTGACAACAATTGGATGAATTGGAACCCCACATGATTCGAGCCAGCATAGACATGCGAGTGCCAAACACGGAAATGAAGCGAAGCCGTTGTGTTGAGGCTCCGATACTGGATGATTTCACCTATCATCTGCATGACTGCAGGATTTTCAGTAAAATGGATCTAAAAAGTGGATATCACCAGCTCAGTATTGATGATGACACAAGTACAATTGGGACCTTCAGCACTCCTTGGGGAAACTACAGACCGAAACGACTAATGTTCGGGGCGAAATCTTCACAAGATGTATTTGACGATACAATGCAGAGGATTTTCGGAGATATCCCAAGATGCATGCTTCAACGTGACGACATACTGGTGGGAGGCAGAGACGAAGCAGAGCACCAAGAAGTAGTCAAAACAGTACTGCAACGTGCCCAAGCCTTCAACATCAAATTCAACAAAGAGAAATGTGAATTTGGAGAGAGACGAATCTCATTCTTTGGTCACATATTCACACACAAAGGACTGGAAGCAGATCCTGATAAGATCAGGGCAGTTCAAGAATGTGGACCACCAGCGAACAAGGAGGAAGTCAGAAGATTGCTGGGCATGTCAGGTTACCTAAGTGGATTCATTGAAGGATATGCTGCAATGACAGAACCTCTGAGAAGATTAACTCACAAAGACGCCAAGTTCAAATGGGGCGGAGAGCAACAGATAGCTTTCAAGAAGATCAAAGATGCAATGTCAAATGCACAAACTATGACATACTTCGACCCGAGAAGAAATATGATTGTGAGGACTGAAGCAAGTTTCAATGAGGGCTTATCAGCTGGACTGTTCCAGAAAACAGATCAAGGGCTACAACCGGTTCACTTCATCAGCCAAACTTTGAAGGACCCGGAGAGAAGATACAGCCAGACTGAAAAGGATGCTTTAGCCATCAGATGGGCTCTCAAGAGACTGAGAATTTACTTGACTGGAGCACCGAAATTCAAGATCATCACGGGTCATAAACCTCTGGTGACAATGCTGAACAAGCCAACTGCAAAATTGCCACCGAGAATTGAGAAATGGGTGATGGAACTACAAGACATGGATTTCGAGGTTGAGTAGCAGCCTGGAAAAGACGAAGCAGACCCACTAGATTACTTGTCAAGACACCCACTACCTGAGACGGGAGGAAAAGACAAGGATGAGAAAGTGATTAAGTGGATAACCAGAGCGGAATCAGCCATCACATTGGAGAAGATTAGGGAGGAGACCAAGAAAGACCCTACACTCACAGAGGTCAAACAGTACATTAAGACAGGAAGATGGAAATCAAGCAAAGGAAAAATTGCTCCGTACTATGATGCTCGAGATGAATTCTCCATTATTGAAGGACTGGTGTACCGCGAGAGAAGACTGGTGATACCAGAGAACGTACAGAGAAAATTAGTATCCATAGGACACAAGATGGGACACCTGGGAGCAACCAAAACAAAACAGATGTTGAGAGAAAGATATTGGTTCCCAGAGATGACAGGACTCATTGAACACATTGTGGGTGGATGCTATGAATGCAAGATCACCACGAAGGGATCTACTGAATAACCAATCAAGCCATCCAAGATCCCAAAGAAAGCCTGGGACACAGTTGCGATGGATTATGGCGGACCATACCCAGATGGTCACTACAACCTTGTCATTGTGGACAAGCGATCAAGATACCCAGTAGTTGTTGAAGTGCCATCCACAAACTTCGAAGCAACTCATGAGAAGATGAAAGAAATATTTGCCACATATGGAACACCAAGAACCATAGAAAGTGACAATGGACCACCATTTAATGGGAAAGCATTTGCACAGTTTGCAGAAGAAGAAGGTTTCAGACACCACAGAATAACACCACTGCATCCGAGAGCAAATGGTCAAGCAGAAAATTTCATGAGGCTGATAAACAAGACTGAGCAGATTGCAACCATACAAGAGAAGAACAAAGCAGAAAGAAGAAGTGCAATTCAAGAGATGTTAGTTGCATATCGATCTACACCACACCCAGCAACAAATGTGACACCAAACGCAGCTATGAAGAACAGAGAAATGAGAATAAAGCTGGACTATGAAGATCCAGAAGAAGAGAGAGATCCAAAGGAAGAAGAAATTGACAAGAGAGATGCCAAATACAAGACAGACATGAAGAGAAGAGAAAATAAGAACACTCAAGAAAATGTGCTGATAGTTGGAGATTTTGTACTACTCCGACAGAACAAGAAGAACAAGTGGACCACGGCCTATGAACCAACGTTTTATACAGTCGTGAAGGTGAATGGTTCTCAAGTAACAGCAAGAAGAGTGACAGACGGTCGTATTGTATGCAGAGATGCAAGTCAGTATAGAATATGTAATACTGTGATCAACAGTGCTGATGACTTTTCATATGACAATGAAGTATTTGTAAGACCACCACAATCAAAGAGACCAGCAGAAATTATGATACCGACCAGAAGACCAAGCGAAGTGACACAACCGATTGAAGATGTCAGCGTGAAACCAAGTACAAGCGTACCAAGTGCAAACGTACCGAGTGCAAGCGTAGCAAGGACAGATAAACCAGGTGCTGAATCGAATGTGCCAACAGAAAGACCTTATGTCAGACCTCAACGTGACAGAAAGAGGCCGACATATTTAAAAGACTATGTGTGTGGGGTGTAGGCGGATCACTGCCCTTAATACACAACAAATTTCCATATTGGATTACCATTCGTGATGAGCAATGGATTACCATTCGCGATGAGCACTGGATTACTAAGAAGAATTGTGACAGGGACACTTACGGGAAAGATTGAAAGAAGATAATTGTGTAATAGACACTTATATGTGAAAGACACTCATGTGAAAGATTAGACAGAACAAGGAATGTGATTAAGACTTGTGTGAAAGAAAGATGTGTATAAAATGTACACATTGATGATTTTTCAAGTGTAGTACTCTATTGAGTTTCATTGTTGAGCTGATTAATTTGGAATGATCATTGATTAAAATAAAATAATACTCAATGACGTTGATGTTCAAAGTAAAGCTGATTAATCAATGGAATATGATAATTTACAGAGAATGGTAAAATGACACATATATAAAGTCAAATTGTGAAAAGCAAAACTTAAAGTAAATTTTACAATTGATTCACTGACTTTGTAAATCTTAAATGAGAGTAACATTTTGTCTAGAGTAAAGGAGGAGTGTTGCAAATACGATTTCGTTTACTATAAGTGCCGTTCCGTTTACTCTTAACGATTCCTTACTACGATCATTAATGTAAGTGCGCATGCTCAAATAAAGATAGATCTTTGAACGGAGCGATGTGTTGAAGTTGTTACTAACATTATTGACTTAGTTTTGTACGTTAGAGGCATTTTGCAAAATTAGAGCTATTTTCACGGTATTTCGCCTTTTTTGTGGCTCTTGGCCTAGTATGCAACCCACCTCAGTGCCCCTGGTGGCGAATTTAAGAACTAGGCATTAGTTGGACTTTGTGACAAATTCAAATTAAATTTAATAACAATTGTTAACAAAAATTCTTACAATTATACATATACAGTATGTTGGTTTTTGTGTTAGTAGGAGGTTTATTAAATTAATTGTTGTATTAGCTAGACACTGTATTCAAACTTGTAAATCCATTGGTTTTTGCAGTGCATGTTTGTCAGGTCATGGGTGTTGTACGTGTTACTTAATTAGAATGCTAAATCATTTATTTTTCAATAATTTGTGTGAATTGACTAAACTCCTGAGCACACGTTTTCTTGCATTTCTCAAATAAAAAGTGCATATCTCCTTAAAAAAAAAAATTCACAAGAAAACTCATTATATGAAAGTGAAACCGGAAAAAGAAATCAAATACAAAAAAATCAGTACACTTCAGAATGAAATTGTACAATGTCATCACATGTGTGCATACATATATTCTTTTGATCAGCCTCATTATTGATTGCAATGAGACAGTCACAATTAACTTGCGAACTCAACGGAAAAAGTGCAGTATAGCGGACCCAAATTTAAGACCATATTTAGCGAGTCCCATTGCCAGGCCGATGATGCAAATGCTTGAATTCAATATGTGACGTCACAAACAAACGGCGGCTTCAAGGCAAGAACACAGCTTATTATTGTTTACATTTTGTTTTTCTCTCAAAAATAGTGATTATTTTCATATTTAATGGATGCCAAATATAGGCATAAATTTGGGTCTGCTATACTGCGCTAAACCCAACTCAACAATTAAATACATATCTTATGGACAATAAACCTGTAAACCTATATTATATTGTTGAACAATACATTTACCTCCAAAAAATTAATTTAACAAAATAAAAATAAAAACTGTTTAATCGTGAAAATATAAAACTATATTTCACCAAAGATAAGATAATTAATTTTGTGGTGATCCACATTAAATTAAAACAGTTTAAATTCAATTCAATAAAAGTATGTGTTATAAATGTACTTGAGCGTTGAGAGCATGCCACTGTCGGTGTGCCAAGAGTGAATGTAATTTAATAATTTTAATGCAATTTTATTATAATTTTAATGACAAGACTGAAACTATCTGATAATTGCTCCTAGCTGCAAAAATACATTAAGCTGAGAATGTTGCACTCATTCACACATTGCATTGAGTGATTAACTCTCAATTAGTTATATTTATCGTTACAAATTTATCATGATATTATTGAATGTAAAGGATCAAATGATGTCCAGCCCCATCTGGTAGTACTCCAGCACTAACACTCTACCAATCCACTACATGTACGATATCATCACCTTCTGGATTCAGCGCCGCAAGGCTCTAGTTTCTGTTTTAAACGGGGTTACCTGACACGGAACCTGAGGCTGGAGGATCATTGTCATGTTTTATTGGGCAGCCTGCCTTGTTTGATTGTCTTTAAGACTTCTGCAACATGTCTTTTGAGACCTTCTCAGAAGCTTCTAATCCAATCACATATGTCACTTCACATATTTGTCCCCTGCACTGCTTGTGCTTAGTCTCTTGTAAGATCCTCTCAGTGGTTATGTTACACGTAATATGGTTTTGTTTATTTTTAGTGATGGCTGTTTAGATATTTTGTTCATTAGTAACTAATATGAATTAATTTCAATCATAGTGTGCTGAGTGGTCTTACGGGTCAAATAGTTATGGTGTCAGAAGTAAGGATTCCAAGTTCAGTTAAGAGCTTGTCACTGACTTCCATTGGTGGCTGCGCAAATGCAATGAAAAATCCCACTCATGGACTGATGATGTTTTCAATAGGGTAGGAGATGTATTAGCATTGATAACTGGGTAATATTATTGGTGATACCTTGATAGGATATTGAAGTTAGGTGGACTACTACATGTATTCGTTGCTGAGCTACTGAGATACTTTTTGGAAAACTATGCATAGAATGAGGGAAGCCAGCCACCAGGCAGTCCAAACCACATGAATTTAATTCTTGCAGGCTGTCATGGCTGTCTCATTATCGTCTATTACCTTTTGTTTTTTTTTTTTCTTGCAGGATATGAAGCCAAACAATTTGTTAATAAACTCCGATGGAGTTTTAAAAATAGGCGATTTTGGTCTTGCCAAGTTTTATGGATCCCCAAACCGCATTTACACGCATCAAGTGGTAACAAGGTGAGTGTCCGATGCATGCTCATCAGATGTTGTTAATAATTTTTATAGAAGTGAAGTCCAATGCTTGGATACATTATGCCATTATAAGAATAGCCAAATAACAATTGGGTAGAAATGAATCATGGCGTCAATGCAAATTATGTCAGTGTCTCAACAGCCATAATAGGAATGAATCATGTACCATCAAAATCATGAAAATTACATGCAATGATAGACATTTTAAAATGTTTTTAAAACATGGTTCTGTTTGAACAAGCAGCAAAGTTAGCTCAGTAATATGCTCCTGAGGTGGGTGTAACGAAACCAGACAAGATCAACACTCTGGCTACATATTCTTGTTTATGTTGTATCTCATCAAGAGTGTGGTGTTTTCCTATGTTTTATGCATAACATTATGTTGTTAATCATGCTCCTGACCTTTCTTTTCTCATTTTCCAGATGGTATAGGGCTCCAGAGTTGTTATTTGGTGCCAGAAAGTATGGCATAGGTGTTGACATTTGGGCCACAGGCTGCATCCTTGCCGAACTCCTCCTTAGAGTGCCAATCTTTCCCGGAGACTCAGATCTCGACCAACTTTGTAGAATATTCCAAGTCACAGGAACACCAACTGAAAAAGACTGGCCTGTAAGTAGATAATTTGAAAATCAAACATTCAGGTTTTCTGAAGCCTTCATCACTGTCCAACTGGTATGAGCTCAGTGCAGCTGCCATGTCACAAATCATGTTTCAGTTTCCAGAATTAGGTCTGAGGCGGAGACACACTTAGCACTGCTTGACTGCTGTTAACCAGTGCATAATCATGTTGATCATTGGCCTAATCAGGAAAGTTGTCTGCATGGTTAATCGTGAATGGCAATTTGTCACATAATAAACACAACCAGCTTAATGAAAAGTATTAAGTGACCACTTCCCTCCTTCAGACAATAATGTTTGAAGTTGCTAGTGTAACGTCTAATATCTGATGTTTTGC
Organism: Alitta virens; assembly: GCA_932294295.1. Lineage (NCBI taxonomy): Eukaryota > Metazoa > Annelida > Polychaeta > Phyllodocida > Nereididae > Alitta > Alitta virens. The sequence continues at coordinate 31,454,992 of OW028577.1, read as the reverse complement.
AGTTCAACCTATTTGCCAGTAAACCACCCAAGGATTAAGCTTGAAGAATTTTTTTGGTGAAATAATGGACACAGTCTGTTAATATATCGACCTTATGCACATATGTCAGAATAAACATGATCGTACACACAGCCTTCTGTGGATATGTTGGGGAAACCTCACTAGTCGGCAAGTGATTCCCCAAGAGTTAAGGAAATGTCTTAAGGAGTCTTCTGTAACGGAGTTAAAATCCCATGCACTACTGATATCAAAATTAAAACATAACTGTACATTCAAAAGAAATTATGAAGCTGATTCTTTTGTGTATAGAATTCATAATAGAAGAGAAAGATCTCTACTTTGTCAATTTCGCTTAGGCATACTTCCTTTAAAAATAGAGACTGGTTGCTACAGCCAAGTCCCATCAGAGTAGATCGATTATGTGTCTTTTGTGCAAGTGACAAAATAGAAAATGAGCAGCACTTTTTCTTTGAATTTTCTTTAAATGATGATTTTAGAGCTTTTTTGGACAAAATAATAGACCATTACCCAAACTTTCCTTTCCTAAATAATAAAGAAATATTAGAAATATGTTTAAACCGTGGTAATATTAAGCCAACAGCAAATTATATAAATGAATGTTTTACTAAGCGTCAGTCTTTCCTTTACAACTAGTTTAATTGCTTACTAATTTGTACAACTCTGTTGCTTTTTTCCACTGCATTTATATTGTATAAATTCTTATTCGTGACTCGTAAGCCTGCAGTAGGCTGGATGTATTAACATGTGTCACGGTAATGAAATTAAACTGAAACTGAACTAATGTTGATTGATCTGGTAATTACAGCCTTGATTGAAAGATTTGCAATGCAATATGTTCCAGTCTTGTGACTGGGGTCTGGTGCATCCTATTCATAATATTTTTCTGCACTGATCATCTTACTAAGATCAAAGAGATATACATGTATAACCGCAGGCTTTCAATGACTCCTATATTCCTATATTCTTTTGTTATCACCTTGGTTTCACAAGTGATGTCGCCTCCTGGGTGATGTCGCCTTTCCCGCCAAAATCTCTGATCGGTTTCCAGATGAAAACAGAAGTTAGCAACCGTATTTCGCAATGCCGCTTTGTTTGTACGAAGATTATGTTGAATTACAGCCTCTTATTGCTGGCTTCTGAAGACTCTTTTCAAAGAAGTTGATTTTTTCTCTTAAAATTGAAATTCCTTACCAAATATGGCTATGCGAGTTTCCAAAATTTTGATTTCTCTTCATATTCCATAGAAAGACCTTACTGAGGAAAACTGTACTAACTTTGGTGAAAATATGGCAAGAACCCACTGAATGATGGCAAAATATCAAGTTATTGGTTATGAATTTCTAATATGGACATTGTCACCTTTGACCTTATATGGTGATGTTAGGCGACTGATCTGAACATGACACCCCACAAAAATTAAAAGTTCATGTTCTAAGCTTTCAAATGAGCACACTATTGTTTATATAACAGCCGGGGGCACAAAAACTAATTTAGGGAGGTGGCTACTGGACTACCATTGGGGCAAGCCCACAGTCACATTATTGCTCTTCAGTACAATGATCCATTAACCCTGGCATGCTGCCTATCATTCTATGCCTTTTTTTCTCTACCCCCCAATTGTACATGTTGATCTTTGCTAAGGTGTGGTACCCGCGTAATTAAGGGGAATCCTTGCTATCATTGTATAAGCCGAGTGTGTAAGAGTGGAGTATGGTCGACCAACTCGTCCGCCAGCAAAACCAACTCATTCTGCTTCAGTAGCCTACCTGTCCGCCGGCTCGCCCCTGGCCGCTAACCATTTACCAACTCGTGTCCTTGCTGCAATGGGCAGAGCTCCGCACATCCCATGTGCATTCTAGTTTTGCATGTGTCTCTACCACTTGTCCGAAGCTTTTTTAGTTTGTATACAAAGGCCCCGACATTCCAGTTAAGAATTTGACCTCACAGTGAGCTCACAGAACCCTCATGGAGAGCTCACCTGGTGAGGTCACTGTCAGCTAAAAGTGCTTTCTCACAGTTTACTCAAAGTGAACTCATACTGTGAGGTCACAGTATGACCTCTCTGTGAGCTAACTGTGAGCTGATTATGTGTGATCCTATGTTTCTGCAACAATCCCGTCTCATGGTAGCTCTGAGCAATTAACCTGGGTAACTTTGTTACAACTAATAATGAACTAAAACAAGCAGCCAGTCACATCTGAACTAGGTGGCCTCGTCTCGTTATAATGAAACAAAAGTAATAAGTTGTTATAGTAAAGCCACTTTTATCAAATGTAATTCATGTATATTGGTGGATTTGTGCAGCGGAACACTCTGGATGTCTTGATGGGTGCTGCACCACCCTTGCGTCACCCAACTAGGAGAACAGGTTTTATTTTTGAAAAAATATTTTGCCTGACAGGTTGAGGAATCAGATTCTAAAATCTCATTAGTGAGAAAGTGCAACACAGCAATGGTTGTTTCAGTTTCACAAAACAGTACCTTTGTCTGCAATGTAAGGCTGAAGAAACTTTGTTAATGGGCGTTACCATTCACTTTAGGCAAGGATTGCGTGCTGTCTTTGGAAAACTACACTTTTGGCCTAAGCCAGAATTTGTGATGTGCATGACGAAATGTCATTTACATCAGTGATCACTGTTTCATTTCAGGGTATGACATCGTTACCTGATTATGTCCAGTTCAGACATTATGACCGCACTCCGATGAACCAGATATTCACCGCTGCGGGCAATGATCTCTTGGAAGTCCTAGAAGTGATGCTGTCCGTGGATCCCCAGAAAAGATGCAGTGCTTCCCAGGTTAGTTTTCATAGACATTTTGGTCATTTTATACCTCATTTCATATATTTATAGCATGGATTCCATCTAATATTATTTCGTTGACACACACTGAATTTGTTTGGGTGATGCAAGTGGTAATACAAGAGAGACAGAGTGAGCTGGAGAGAGAGACAGAGAGATTTACACGACCATTTACATATACACACATTCAACACTCGACTAACATTCATTCAACAAATTCATACAATTAACAGTATCATTAGGTATGTTCATCCAGTGGTGGTAAATATAAAGAAAATCTATTTTTGTCCGTTGGTATAAAAGAGAAAAATTGATACAATTAACACCATATATTTTAATTAAATTTATCGCAACACATAGTCCAACCATTTTTAGTGACATTTAGAGCTTACACATGTGTGACGAAAAAGAAGAGGTTTTCATAGATGAGGCTCATTCATGTAAAAAATAATTGCTAAGTGTTCCTGGTTGGTTGGTTGGTTGGTTGGTTGGGTTGGTTGGTTGGTTTGTTGGTTGGTTGGTGTGCTGGTTGGTGTGCTGGTTGGTGTGCTGGTTGGTTGGTTGGTTGGTTGGTTGGTTGGTTGGTTGGTTAAGTGACTCTGTTGTTGTTTGCGAAATTTATGGTTTGTATGTTTACATCAGATAAACAGATTGAGCATTGTGTCCTATGGTGATGTCACTGATGTGGAGGCTCGTTTACTCTTTTTATATCATTACTATCAATCATATCAGATGGTTTAAGGCATTCAGTCCGTGTCACAAAGACGGGAAGGAATTAGTTAATCATATCAGGTTCCGTGCATGCCCAATCTGGACAGAAGTGGCTCCTTGCTAACTAATAAATGAAGTGTCTGGGGAACCTCATTAATTGCGTTGTTGCGACTCTTTCCAACTATGACACATCGAAATGGGACAAAAAGTGGGACAGGAAAAGTATTAATTTTAATGTCTCAAATGTAGGTTTTACAAACTTGAGCAAGGGTGTTCCCCCAGAGTCCTTGTTATAGTAAGTTGTAAAAGCATTCTGGTGAACACATTGCGAAGATATGCCTCCCAACCGAATTGAATCGACGTTAAGCCCCTGTCACACTGGGCTGTTTTAGCCGTAGTGAACCCGTAGAGTGACGTAACAGTTATGTAACAGCTTTTTCCGCCGAGTTGGCGACGGATTCTGGCGGCAAAAAGGAGCGGGGCAGCACCCAGCGGGTTCGACGGGTTACCCGGCGGGTTCTACGGGTGACTCGGCGGGTTCTACGTGTGACTCGGCGGGTTCTACGGGTGACTCGGCGGGTTCTACGAGTGACTCGCCGAGTTGTAGGAGAAAGCCGGCGGGTAGTAGGAGTAACTCGACAGCTTCCAGGAGTATACTTTAAAAGGCTGCTGCTCCCCTAATATTTGTCCGATTTTCATCAAATAAAGACTGTATTTTAGTATAATTCATTCTGATTCCATACGGGTTTTTGGATCGAAAATATACCAAATATTAAGCGAGTTATTTGTCTGAGAAGGCAGCTAGGTTGGCGGAGGCAAACAGTGGTGCTCTCGCAGACATCCGCGCCCTGACTGTATCAATGCTGAGCGCTTCTTTAAAAGGCTGCTGCTGCTCCCCTAATATTATTCCGATTTTAGTCAAATAAAGACTGGATAAATAAAAAATAATAATTTATTTTTCAAAAAATATAAAAAATGCCAAGTAACATATACATCTATTTAAAAACATACATTCTCGATTGCACATTAACACAATGATGGCTAGTCATGGTCAAATAGGAAAAGAAAATTAAAAAAAATTTAGTGAGAAGAAAGAAAAAAAGAACAAAGAAAAAAAAGTGAACAATATATATATACAGTTTTAGAACACAAACATAGCTGCTTGATATTTTATTTGTCAATTTTGCAAACAATTCCTTTTTATTTTCATAAAGAAAAGGTAAATTCCCTTTTGGACCTATATGGTACGTGGTAGTTGTTATTATGATAACCAAAATTGTAACTTGTAACTTACTGGCAAAAGAATGAAATCAGTAGTGGATTCTAGGTGATATTTAGCATGCTTTGGTCTGTCATATTAAAGCTTATTTTATATGGTCACACGGTGTGTACTTTGTCATTTGTACCAGGAGCTCATGCTGCTCAAGCTTCAGTGGATAGACAACAGGAGTACACACTGTGAGCGGCGAGTCCTTGACATCTGGGTGGTCACTTGCCATCTCCTTGGAAGGTCACGGTTTCAATTCTGACCTGGGCTCCCTTCATGAGCTACTTCCCAGCTGGATGTAATTAACTTAAATTAGTGGTTCCTGGTACTCGGTGTCTATGCTGTGCTAAGTAAAAGACACCTCCTATTGTTAAACATTGTTTGTTAAATGATGTGTAACAGGGGCGTAGCCCGGCGCACTACTCGTCCTCTCAAGCCACCTTCGCAATGGCAAGAAAGAAAAAACATAATATATCTGCACTTTGTTTATCTACAAAATTGTATCTATCTATCTATCTGTCTGTCTGTCTGTCTGTCTATCTGTCTCAGTTGCAGTGCTCCGGAAAGACATTGGGCCGATGGTATGTCTATATGTCACCAGGCTAAGTCATTGCATTGTGGAGTTTCAGACTGTCTTTCACTTTTGCTACCTTTGGCCACAAAATACGACTTCTAAATCTACGAGAAACGGATATTCTTGACACGGATATTCTTGACACTGTCTTTGAGAACTCCGGTGGCTGATTATAACAGTTTATAATTGTCTTGAAGCACCGTGTCATTTGTGGCTTCCACTTGCAGTTTGTTGTAAGATAAAGTTCGAAAAATCCTTGATGTCGTGTTTTCATAAAAAATTGTGGTGGTATGGGGGTTTTAATTGAATTGTGTTTGTGACAACGCACATTAATTGGTCTGTTTCTTGGAAGTTCAAAAATAGCGTCTGTCAAAACAGTTTTCAAGTTGGATTTTTCATAAACCACAAAATGCGAGCTGGGATGTTGATTTGGAACTTCAATAAAGTATTAATTTCAAATAGTTGATGACAATTAGTAAATTATGGGCTGCTGCTCAGCTGTAGAATTCAGTTGGAGCAGATAGACATGGAAAGTGCAGCCCTCTAAGTTACGTTCTTGTTGCTCACAATGTTGATCGATGAGGCGAGAAAGAGGAGTAGTCCACCGATGTTTCACATTGACCCCATGGTTGTGGTCTTTTACTTGCCTCAGCATAGACGCTTAGTTCAAGCATGGATGTATATGACATGGATTGTAATACTTACATTATACTTGTACATCCATGGTAGGGACTGCTAATTTATCCAAGTGACATCCGAGCGACAGTCAGCTGGGATGTTGTTCATGAAGGGTGCCTATATAGGCCCGGGATTGAACCTGGGTTCTTTAGTGGAGAAGGCGAGCGTCTTACATTCGACCACCCAGCACGTGGAAGCCGCTACCCCTGGTTACTTGAAATAGTGAAGTCATTATAAAGCAATGTCTATTTCATTTACAACATGGAAAGTCCACTACTTACAAGCGTCAACATTGTTGTCGAAAACCTGGATTATATGTCATCTGCAGGCAAGAGAGGTCAAGCCCCAATTTTTCTGGTCATTATTATCCAGCGCCCTCTCTCGTGACCTGTCTTCTCTATTAAGTTCATCACAACTGATGCGTTGCCCTCGATTAACCCTAGTTGTTCATATGCATGCTATGAGACTTTCAGTTTCCTCTTTAATCCAGTATCCACTTTAACTAACCCAGAACCTTTCACTTATGCAATAATTGAGATGTCTGAGGATTTCAACCTTTCTTGTTCTTACGATAATGACTCATATCAAATTTCAGGCTTCCACAGTTAAGTGCGTGAAATGAGTCTGGCATGACTGCTTAATTCCCAGTATTCTTAAAATAAGCCTTTATCATAGGCATGACCAAATAGTTGTTTTGCCATGCATTGGATCCGCAAGTGTTATTTATGACCACCCATGCGCCATCCAACTAGGAGAACAGGTATTATTTTTAAAAATATTTTGCCTGACAGGTTGAGGAATCAGATTCTAAAATCTCATGCGACACCGGAGTGAAACAATTAAGTGCGAAATGATATTCACAGATTAAATGAGGACTTCCTGTACGAAATTGTGTCACCTGTCTCTGCAACCTATTCTCTAAAATCTGGCTGCATGGAAACCGTGACATCATCTCATGTGATACCTCTGTGACACAAATAAGCTCAAGAAATTCTGATCAAATTTCGTACAGGTAAGTCCTCATTTATTCTGTGAAGTATGTCATGTACCAATTGAAAGCTTATATTATCAGCTTCAATTTGGAATATTATAAGCCATCTTTTCCTTCATATGTGTCAGTTATTACACAAGAAACTGTAGATAAGTCAATTTTTTAATGGCGTTCGTCAGCATCAACAAAAGTGGTCGAATATATTCATTGACATCATGGGGAAGGCAAAGAGCGAGGCAATGCTACCATGCATTTTTTTTGACACCTGGGACATTGGTCTTTGAAAAAATCATACTGGGGTTTTGCCATTTACAATAAGACATTTGAATGTGCTGTTATTTAATGTTTCTTGAATGAACTGGTTCATCCCACTAAACCACGGAGATTGCTGTTTATGAACTGTGTGGAATGACCATATCGCTTTCTAGTATGCCTGTTTCTATAAAATACCAGACGGTATCGGTCAAAAAACATTTTTATATTATATAAAAAATGCAAATAAATAACAAAATAACAATGCACACCAAACAATACTGTTACATAAATTCTCAAAATTGCACTCAAAGGAAATATAACAAATATGCATTTCAGTGGATAAATTTCCTTGCTGATTCAATTAATATGGATTGCATGTCTGAGTAGAAAAGGTAGTGTATTTTTTTTAATTTATCAATACCTTTGAGCCAAATCTATAACTGAAATAATGATAAAGATGATGTTAATTTTCAAAAAGATTTATTGCACATTTGATCTTTTGCAAATTTTGTGGAAGCCTCTCCTCCTCAGCCTCCTCCTTAGTCATGGTATCGAGTCACTTCGTAGACACGCAAAATCGTTGACACGCAAAATCGTCGACACGCAAAATCGTCGACAACCAATTTGTTGACAACCCGTTGACAGGAGGTGGACAAACTCGTTGACAAATTATTTCCTCGGACGACCATCTCGTTGACAGAAAAACGTGGCTATACCAACTCGTTGACATGTTAACGAGTTGGTTGTGCCAACTCGATGACGTTTTTATTTAGTTATTTAGTTCACACAAATTCGCCAGATGTCGCAACAGTACAGGGCCTAAATGACAGAGGTCTAGACGCCTGCGGTTTCACTCTGCCAGGTGGAACCATCTCCCATGTCACGTCCCGTCTCCGACATGTGAGGTCCCCTACAGACTACCTCCTTCTCATGGCTGGGGATATTGAAGCTTCGGACGGCCTTTCCGCAGAATCAATCTGCGCTCGCTATGAGCATATGCTCAAGGAAGCTCGTCAACTCTTTCCTTGGACTCGAGTCATGCTCTCAGGCCTCCCACAGACTGGTAGCAACCACCGTCAAGACACCACACGGAAAGTGAACAGTTACCTTGAGGCAGTTATTCGTGACGAAAGGCTGGTAGAGTATGTCTCCAACGCTCGAGCAAAGCTACGGGATCACATCCACCTCAGTCGCACAGCCAGAGAGAGACTCTGCTTTAATGTGTCTTGTGCTGTCAAGAAGGTTTTTACGTAAATAGGTTCCAGCTGCAATTGCCTCCTGTAAATATGACTATTTCAAACTCAATGGCAATGTATGACTGTAATATTTTTATGCCATCTGATTTTAGTAATGTTGAACCTGTGATAGATCTTTTCGTTGATGACTGTGTGGATGTGGGGGATGGTTCTGACATTAATACTAAGATTGTTGTAGATACATTTACACACTCAGACATAAACTTAATTCATGATATGACTCAAATGTTCAATGAAAAATCTAGATTTTGGAACAATAACACAAGTAAAAACAAAGGCTCAAAAAAATTTCATGGAACATTCAGGGCATTGGTCAAAAATTAGAGTTAGAGGAGATTAGAAATATGTTTACCTGTTATGATGTCATCTTCCTGTATGAAACCATGAAATCAGATACCTTTGACCCACAAATGGAAGGGTACCACTACTTCCATTATGAAAGAAAGTACAGACACCCTAGAGCTAGGAGGCCATCTGGCGGCATAGCCGTATTGATTAAGTCAGATATTTTTGAGTCAAAAGCTGTAGCTATTGAAAAAGCAAGTGAACATGCTATATGGCTGAAAATTAGGGGATCAACTCATGAAATTATTATTGGTGGTGCCTATATTCCCCCTGAGGGTAGCATGATCTATTTGAATAGTAGATATGGAAAGGATGTGCTAAATGAATTGAGGGAGGATCTTGCATGTTTTCTAGATAGAACACCCTTTGTTTCTATTTGTGGTGATTTCAATAGCCGGACAGGTGATATGAATGATTTTGAAGAACCTGTAAATGGAAAAAATTCTTCTCTCATCTCTGACTTAGGCACTGTATCTCATGTTGCAACTACAATGCAACACAAATGGTCCCTTAAGCGAAGACTGTGTAGAGATAAGAAGGTAAACGCCTTTGGAAAGGATCTCATTAACTTATGTAGGGCAAGCAATATTAGAATAATGAATGGATTCTTTGATGAAAGTATAACCGATCGATTTACCTGTCATACTCCTATGGGACAAAGTGTTGTTGACTATTTGCTTTGTAGTGAACCAGCGTATAATTGCCTTCATGAGTTTGTTATAAATGATAAGCTTACTGAGTCTGACCATACTCCACTTAGCTTTTCTTTTAACTTTCCCAAAGTACCAAAAATAAATAAACAGACTAAAAATAGTCGGCAGACCAGAACATTCAAGTATGTATTTGACAAGAGTAAAACTGAAGAATACCTCTCTAATTTTGACAATGAAAATGCCAAGAACACACTGTATAAGCTATGCTGTGATATTGAGTCAGACTATGATACAGATGTGGTCATAGATACTGTATACCAATACTTAACTGATAGAATACGGCCAACATTTGAGAAAAAGAAATCTAAATCTGCAAAAAGCACTTTTCCTACTAATAAATGGTTTGATAGTGAGTGTAAAAATCTCAGAAAATCTTTGAATGACTTTGCTAAACAGAATGATTTAGCCCTGGATCAAAATAAAATGCAATATGGTATTATGCACAGATATTACAAACGAGTAACTCAAAAGAAAAAAAGAAAATTTCAAGGAAATAATAGAAAGGAAATGCAAACTCTCATGGGTAAAAATCAAGCAGATTGCTGGAAGTATTGGAATAAATTAAAATCTGTTGGAAAAATCCAAGTTAACTGCCCAGACTTAGATACCTTTCATAACTACTTTAAACAACAATCGCTTCCACCAGAGCGTGACTATTTTGACACTGAAAATATGGCACACATAGTTAATGCTGTGCAAAATTCCGGTTATAGCTGCAGAAGTGAACTATCTACTCATATTTGTGATAATGTAATAACTGAAGAAGAGGTCGCCCTGCATTTCAGGAGACTCAAAAATAATAAAGCGGCTGGCATTGATGGGATACCCGCAGAATTCTATAAATATGCTGGTGAAAATCTTATAACACCATTTTGTGCTGTATTCAACCACATTTTTGATAAAGGTGAATACCCATCTCAGTGGTCAGAAGGGCTTATTAATGCTTTACATAAAAAAGGTAACCGCACAGATCCTGATAACTATAGAAAAATAACTGTAAATGTAGTAATGGGTAAGATTTTTGACTCAATCTTAAATAGCAGATTATACTTTAAAAATGAGGCTCTAAATCTTGATGATCCTTGTCAGTTTGGGTTCACCCCTGGGTCAAGCACTACTGACTGTGTCTTTGTTCTTGACACAGTTATAAGTTACCAACAAGCAATGCGAAAACCTGTATACTTGTGCTTTGTTGATTTTACTAAAGCATTCGATTACATTAATAGAAATGCTTTGTACTACAAATTGATGCAGCAGAATATTGGTGACAAAATGCTCAAGGTTATCATTAGTATGTATGATAAGGCAAAAGCAAGAGTAAATCAAGGTGGTAATACCGGTGGTTCTATTGACAGCAAATGTGGGGTATTACAAGGTGGAATCCTCAGCCCAAAATTATTCAATGAATTTATGTCAGATCTACCCGATCATCTTGATAAATCAGATGGAATAACATTAGGTGATTTTACTCTTACACATATATTGTATGCCGATGACATCGCACTTGTAGCTGATTCTCCTAATTGCATGCAAAATAGTATAAATTCACTTCATAATTACTGTAAAAAATGGCACCTTATTGTAAATGTTAGTAAAACCAAAGTGATGCAGATTGGTAACAAAGCAATAAGCACCTTCTTCTGTAATGGGGAAAAACTAGTAAATGTTGACAGCTTCAAATATCTTGGCCATATGCTTACTAATAAGCGTAGAATACATAGCAAGATGACGGAATACCTCTCAACACAAGCTCATAAAGCGCTCTTTGCACTGCAAGGTGATTCAAAACAAGCATTAGGAAAAATCGATCCCATGCTATCTCTTCGAATGTTTGATACCTATATTTTACCTATCCTCGAGTACAATAGTGAAATATGGACAAGTGAAAAATCTATGCCTGAATTAGAAAATTTGCAACTTGCATATCTTAAAAACATATTAGGAGTTAGAAAACAAACACCATCTTTAGCAGTCTATGGTGAAACAGGTAGATTCCCATTGCATGTCAGACAGAAAATTAGAATGGTGAATTACTGGATAAGATTGGAAAGAGCACCTGATGACAGTTTACTTAAGAAATGTTTAAATTTTCAGAAGGAAATTTATGTGAATGCAGTAAATGGAAATAACTGGTTCAGTAAAGTGTGTCATGTATTAAATAACTGCAACATTGAATATGATATTAGTAACCTCAGAAACTTTGACATTGATAATATCTCTAACACAGTGAAACTAAGACTCTATGAAGCCGAACATGAGCGACTTATAAATGCAATAAATGACAGTTCACAACAACCAAAACTTAGGACATATAAACTATTTAAAACTGATTGTAGAATAGAACCTTATCTTGAATTGCAACAAATTCGCAAAGTGTTAACTAAAATAGCTAGATTTAGGACAAGTTCACATAGCCTGAAGATTGAAACAGGTCGACACCATAAACCAATAATTCCTGCTCCAAATAGAATATGTGAAAAGTGTACGTTAAACTTTGTAGAAGACGAAATTCACTGTTTGATTGTCTGTCCTGGTAATGAGCAACACCGTGTTAACCTTTTTTTGAATGCAACTAAATTTATTAACAACTTCTTGTCTCTAGATGATATAACTAAGTTTACAGCAATAATGACAAACAAGGAACCTGAGTTATTAAATAGTTTAGGAAAGTTTCTCCTTCAAGCCGATGTGTAGAGAAAACCATCTCCTGTATCCACACAGTTATTAATTTAGTTTATTAGTTTATTAGTTATGATGTGCTTGTCATGTTTTGGACTTTAAGAGTGAAATGTTTTTATTAGCGGCTTGTATTTTTTTTTTTCTATTGTGTATGTGGATTTTAAACACGTATTATAAGTTAACTTGATGGCTGGAACCTTGATTATTGAAATTTTATTGCTTTCTGTATTTACATTAATGTCTCTTTCATGTTATCTTTTAACTGAATGACATATGTATCACTTATGATATTTTACATGTCAATAAAATCTATATATATATAGTATACTCGTACCAGTGCTGCCACCTTACAACATTACCTTCATACTGCATGTTTAACTGTTTTATATTTTTGAAGTCAAAACAATATAAAAACCAGTCAGTTTATTTTTAAATATATATCAATTATTAAGGTGATCAGTTGCAAGTTTAAATAAAACCGTTACTTTCTTCCTGTCCATCGCTCTCCACAATCCCTGTTGTGCACTACCAGTCACGCCCGCTGGATTTTACCGACTTGTCGACAAAATGGTACATGGCCAAATTGGCTGTCAACGAATTTGTATTAAATTGTCAACGAATTGGTCATGACCTGTCAACGAGTTGGTTATGGTTTTTAAGCGTGTCAACGACTTTGTCACTCACAAATTTACATGAGTTGGTTTGTCAACGAATTTGTACCTGACCCTCAAACGTGTCATCGACTTGGCATGTCGACAATTTCGATTGTCTACGAAATGACCTGTATCCTTAGTCATTAGCCCTTGTGCTGGCAGACCTGGGATTTGCCAGAGAACACCCTCTTATAAGTCCTTACCGTCAGGCGGAAGTTGCAAACCAAGAAAGAAGGGCATACAACCCTGCATAGCGTCATGCAAGAGTGGTTGTAGAAAATGCAATAGGCTTTATGAAGACTAACAGGGCATGCTCCTATAAAGCAAGACACAGGAGGTACTTTGTGCCATATGTGATTGAAACTTGCACCTACTTATCAAACATCCTCAGCACATATGTTATTCACTCGCCTAGCGATGTCTGAATACTTGTGCTAATCCGTAGAATGCTCCTGTTAGCGCTAAAACATCCGTAACCGTCTGTGGAGAGGGCAAAATTTTTTAAATATGTTTAAAAATTTGGCAGACGTTTTACGAGTGAATTGTTTACATTATTTACGGGAATTGCTCAGGAGTTAGTCGTCAGTCAGCAAGCATTCTACTTATGTTCTATGGCCACTCGTGCTAACTCGCAGGGGAGGCTGTCTATCCATGTATAATCGCCATCCACTCGTGTCCACTTTTGTACAGCTCGTAGAACGCTTGTGAAACGCTTGGCAGACCTCGAGGGCCCACCCGTCATCTTAATGCCCATTTGTAGCCCATCTGTAGCCCTCTCCTCATTCACTCTTATAGCAATCGCACCAGCGGATGTTTGGCGAGCAGTCGACGGATGTTCTGCGGGCAGTCAACAGACGTTCGCCAAGTGGTCGATGGACATCCTTCAAACGCTCGTCGAGAATTTATACGTGATTAACAGAGCCATGAGTGAGCACGTATAGCCCATTTTTTATGTCCGTGGTCACTCGTAGGTCTTCTCTGTGATAGTCTTTAGGCTTAGCTTTGACAGAGCCTAATAATCAACCTCTAAACTAAGAAATATTTAGAAAGTACTCTGCTTTGTGAAAATGTGGCCAGTCCTTATTATCCCAGTAATAAATACGAATAATTCCCATTGAAATTTTGCACTGAGTCAGACATGTCATCACTTCAGGTCTTGTCTTCTAATCATATTTAATCCCTATTTTGCTGCTACAGTTTACACGTTTTATGGAAAACTTGGTAAACAATTCAAAGAGTACAAAAGAATTAAAACAAATCTCAAAGGAAAAGGAATAACTATGTACAATCGAACAGATAACAACTATATGCAATAAAACAACCTAAGAAAGCACATGATTTGGTCAAACTCTTGTTTTGTCATGTTCAGTTGAGTGTCCAATCACATGCTTTGAAATGCATTATGTCAACGGTCAACTGAGAGCAAAAAAAATACATCCATTCCACATAATTATTTCGGGAATGATAAGCTGGTGTAAGCAGTTACACATAATTAACCTAAGGTTTTTTCATTAACGACGGGTAGATGATATTAAGTTACTAATACAGACTAGGACTCACAAATAGATCATGATAATGTGTTGGGCTGGATAACATAATCCCAAAAGCGTAGGATTCGGTATGAGATTATTTTCTTCTGCGTGGTTAGAGGTTCACCGACACTTGTCTATCCAGGCCACTAATTAAATGTTCAGCTTCTCAGATACGCCAACATGATAAATGTGCTCACAAAAATATGAAATTACATATCCCATTTTTATAACTGTGATATAAACCGGTTGTGCCGTAGTGAACCCGTAGTATTACGTAATAGTTGCGAAAATCGCTACCCGGCTCCAAGCCGGCGGTCCCAATACGGCCACCCGTGGATACCCGGGGATACCCGGCAAGCACCCGTGGGACCCTTGGCCAAGCCGCGAAACCCGGCCCCGGTAGCCGGTTGTGCCACGCTTGCATGGCACAACCGTAGCAATCTCACGGGTGTAAAAAAAAAATAAAAATACCCGTGGAAGCCGGCGGGTGACCCGTGAAAGCCGGCGGGTGACCCGTGAAAGCCGGCGGGTGACCCGTGAAAGCCGGCGGGTGACCCGTGAAAGCCGGCGGGTGACCCGTGAAAGCCGGCGAATTATCCGGCCCTAATTTCACACTGGCGGCTTGTTGAGGGGTTCTACGGGTAACCCGGCGGCTTTCACGGGTAACCCGGCGGCTTTCACGGGTAACCCGCCGGCTTTCACGGGTAACCCGCCGGCTTTATGCTACCAGCGTCAGCGTAGGCAGGGAGGGGGGGGGGTTGTATATATTTTAAAATGTTGCTGCTCCTCTAATATTAGTCCGATTTTCCTCAAATAAAGACTGAATGGCAGTATAGCTCATACTGATTCCATATGTATTTTCGGATTAAAAAAAACCCGAATATTAAGCGAGATATTTGTCTGAGAAGGCAGTTGTCTTGCGGCGGCTGCTGCTCCATTTATATTAATCCGATTTTCGTCAAATCATGACTGAATTGTAGTATAAATCATACTGATTCCATACGTGTTTTCGGATTGAAAAAAGACCAAATATTAAGCGAGATATTCGTCTGAGAAGGTAGCTAAGTTGGCGGAGGCAAACAGTGGTGCTCTCGCAGACGTCCGCGCCCTGAGTGTATCAATGCAGGAAGGGCTGAGCGCTTCTTTAAAATGCTGCTGCTCCCCTAATATTAGTCCGATTTTCGTCAAATTAAAACTGTATTGTAGCATAGTTCATACTGATTCCATCATGTTTTCGGATTGAAAATAGACCAAATATTAAGCGAGATATTCATCTGAAATGCAGTTCTCTGGCGGCGGCCAGGTGCTCTGTGTATGGTCATGACTTGAATGGTGTGGTCAATATTTTTGACCATGATATATATACATTGTTTGGATGAGCTTTATTGCAATTCATTTCTACTCATTCTGCCAACTGCCATGACCGTTATGTCAATTGCTATTAGCATTTTGAATGATATAAAGAATGGGTGTAGAGAATACAGCAAATGCTCAATACATGTGTCAATTGCCTAATTGCCTAAATTGGGGTTCTTTGACCTGTCATTTCATAGTTTGTTCAAAGATGACACAGTAATATGACATTGTCTTGATTGTCATTCACAATTACAAAAAGATGTCATTGCTTTCATTAATCAAAAACAATGTATTGTATTGTAATTACCAGGCAATGATATTTTTTTTATACATGTGAACATTCTTATCTTTTTGTGTATATTTTTGTAAAATTTAAATCTAATATTGATATTGTAATTAGTATTTGTGATTTGATCTGTGATTTTATTTTCTATCTTTTATGGACCAAATATTAAGCTAGATATTCTATATTATTTAATAAGCATATAAATCTATCTGTCTCTCTAAACTATCTGTCTATCTATATATTCGATTTTCGTCTAATAAAGACTGAATTATTCAGGGAAATGTGTAGAATTTATATGATAGTTAAGGTGGGGAAAATTAATGGAGTATACTAGGCACAAACAAGAATATTCTTGTTAATAAAGTTAGTAATATCTCATAGAGTATAGATATGTAGTAGACAGATAGTTATAAGATCTTCACCTAAAAATATGTTATTTTGACATAACGGTCAAGGCAGATTGCTATTACATATATAGGTTAATTGACCTTACAAAACCAAAGGAAAAGTCCTTCCCATTGGCCAGTTGGCAGAATGAGTAGAAATTAATTGCAATAAAGCTCATCCAAACAATGTATATATAATGGTAAAAAATATTGACCACACCATGCAAGTCATGAACATACACAGAGCACCTTGCTGCCTTCTCTGACGAATATCACGCTTAATATTTGGTCTATGTTCAATCTGAAATTCTGTGTGAAATAAGTATGAACTCTTCTATAATTCAATATTTATTTGACGCAAATCAGATTAATATTAATGGAGCAGCAGCCGCCACCAGACAACCGCCTTCTCAGACGAATATCTCGCTTAATATTTGGTCTATTTTCAATCCGAAAACACCTATGGAGTCAGTATGAATTATACTACAATCCAGTCTTTATTTGACGAAAATCGGACTAATATTAGGGTAGCAGCCTTTTAAAGAAGCGCTCAGCATTGATACAGTTCCGGCGCGGACGTCTGCGAGAGTACCACTAATTGCCTCCGCCAACCTAGCTACCTTCTCAGACGAATAACTCGCTTAATATTTGGTATATTTTCGATCCGAAAACAGGTATGGAATCAGTATAAACTATACTACAATTTAGTTCTATTTAACGATAACCCGTAGAACCCGCCGAGTTACCCGTAGAACCCGCCGAGTCACCCGTAGAACCCGCCGAGTCACCCGTAGAACCCGCCGAGGTACCCGTAGAACCCGCCGAGGCACCCGTGAAAGCCGGCGGGTAACCCGTGGCAGTCGGCGGGTAACCCGGCGGGTAACCCGTAGCACCCGGCGGGTAACCCGGCGGGTGCTGCCCCGCCCCTTTTTGCCGACAGAACCTGTCGCCAAACCGGCGGAAAGAGCTGTTACATAACTATTACGTAATACTACGGGTTCACTACGGCAAAACCGGCCCGTGTGACAGGGGCTTTAATGTAACAAATACCTATAATATACAAGTCAAGAGTAAATAGCTTAATGCTCATATTACCGTGCTATTGTTCAGCAACTGGGACTATTGATGTGTAGATAATCTATTGATAATGTATACCTTTAACTTTTATAACATGTATACATGGCCAAATGTGCCATGTGCGTTTTCCATGCGTTTGGATAAACGCATGGAAAACGCATGGTTTTTGCCTGATTATAATAAGCTAAAAACCATGCGTTTTCCATGCGTTCATCTTTCTCATGGAATACGCACGTGGCACATTTGGCCATGTATATATATTGAATTTCGAAATAGAGAGTAGAAGCAGACTTAGTACATGTTTTTATCTGTTATTTTTGACAAATGTATCATGTTTGATATTACTGTGTCAATAAAAGCATATAAATTATAATAAAGCAGCCCGAGCACTCTTCGTGAGGGACATCCCAGGTCACATGGGATGTTAAATTGGAGGTGCTCTGGGGTAGGTGTATAACATAGTGAGGACTCCAAGTCTCATCATTGCATCATTATGTCTGTTCCTATCAGCTGGTCATATAAGCTGACTAAGCTTCAGATCCAGTGGCATTTAGACATAGGCAGTGATATATAATTTATCACACCAACCAACTTAATCACTTGGTATACTACTTTAACACTGCCAGTATACCAATAAAACAGCAGTAACACATAAGCAAAAAATTATCAACGAAAACAACAATAGGTTTAACAAAAACTAATAACCTCCAATAATGGTGAGCATAAATATGTGACAAGAATAATCAGAAGCTAATACGTACAATGTTTTACGTGCGGAATGACAGCATTACTGCTGCGTAACTGCTTTCTTGGCCTCCAAAATTATTTGAAGATTTTGATAACTCCAAACCTGGTATCAGAGAGCAGATAATTGGGTTGACCAAACACTTGAAATCCTTGAGAAATGTCTTATCCGCTAATGTGCGTGCAGATTGTTTCCAAACATGGAACTATCATTGATCATTGCAGATGTTCCAGTGTATTGGTCCTACTGACCAGTTGGTATAGGCAGATGTAATGATGCGATGAGGCTGGGAGTTTACACCATGTTGCACCTTTTGGGTGGGTTATTTTACCTGCTTCAGCGTAGTCACTGAGTACAAAGCACCTCCAATTTAGCATGTCATGTGATCGACATCCAGCTGGGATGTAACTCATGGAGAGTCCAAGGCATTTAAGTTAGTTTTTAATGTTACTGAGTCGCCTAAATGTTTTGTGTTCTCACATTGAGATGTTTGTGTAGGCGTTTCATTTTACTCAAAATTGACCAGTTTCCTTTCTTTACTTGACAACACTGCTCAAGGTCAAGCCTCTTTGACAACATGCCTAGGAATTTCCTGACAACGACCTGTAAACTTGGCTATTAATGGATGCAATTACATTTTGTTTTCCCTTTAACTTCCAAGTATTAGCCTTTGCTATATTTTTAGTGTCATTGGCTTTTATTTTGATTAAACCCTAGAGTGGGTCACGTGGCCAAACCAAGTTTCTGTGACCACTTTGCCACCAGAAAGCTACTTATTAGTCGTTACGTATTCCAGTAGCTTTGCCCGTGGCCCACCTGACAACTCTCATAGGGTTTGATGCTATATTTAGCTTGTTTTGGCTGATCTTGATTAAATTGGTTATTGTTAAAACACAACACATGTCCATAGTGTACCCAAAGGGTTTCAGCGTACCTGTACTGTTGGCCCCAGAGGTTTCTTGCACCAACACTTTACCATCTTCACTCCATCTTTACTCTCTGTCCAACATTCTGAACTTTTTGTAAGCGAGCCTCAGCCTATAAGAAATCTTCATCATAGGAGGGGCTTTCCTGCATTTTTGTTGCATCTACTTATTCATTAGTCAGTTCCAAAAATGGTCTAAGTGCACCCATTGAGGTCGTTGTCTGTTAGGGGTATTAGCTGTTACTATTTAAAATATAGTGAACATAGAAGAGGGAAGTCGTTTGGAACCTTTGTAGGGTTATTTTTTTCACAAATACCTGTTAGGAGTCCCATAATGTAAAACTGCCTAGCAACAGTTATAATTCTCAACAAAAGCTTGATATCTACCTACATTAATTCATTTCAATGAAAACTAATTTGATTTGAATTGGTAATTGTTTTGTTTGATTTTTTGCACAAATTCGATATGTTGCTCTTCAGTTATGTTTCTGTTGAAAGTTGCATTTAGAGCCATGCACACATTTAGAGCCATGCACACATTTAGAGCCATGCACACATTTAGAGCCATGCACACTGATAATTTTTGTATTGTTATAGTAAATTATTGTGGAAATGGAGTTTTTTTTTTTTTCTTTAAAGTTGTGATAATTGTGGCAATTCATTGTGTGCGCTCTTACCAACCTTTCCTTTAAAACCAGTTGTTGAAAGCTTTTGGGGTACTAACAATGTATGCATTACTCGTCTATACACTACAACAGTACAGATCACTGATCTTTTGGTTCGGAAGTTGGTATATATTAGACAAGACTTGAGATGATAGAAGTTTGGTGACTCAAAATAGCAGTTTATTCTTTCATTGACTATGCCTACCTGTTGTTTGGTCTGGTGTATTAAGGGTACCCAAACTTGCTGCTTTTAATGCTGAACTTTTTTTCTATAGACCCTGATGCAACTCGTGCCTTGACAGGGATGTAGTTGAATTATTCTGAAGTGAAAAAGAAAAGCATCCCATGTTATGCCTTTAGGGTAAATGCATTAATTACATTAAGTGCATGTTGCTAAAGACGGTTATAGTTCGTTAGGCCTGGTAGAAAGAGTTTTGTCATGTAACCAAAACCTCTCTACAATTAGGCTAGCAATTGTGTCACTGTCCTCTTTTTACAGCAGAACCTCGCCATTAAGACCTACAAATGTATGTTTATGGCTCAATGCTACCGGGTCTGAAGCTTAGTCAGCTTATATGACCAAATCCTAGAAGATGTAATAAGGCTTCGAGATCACATCATGTTATGCATCTTCCCTCTATGTGTAATAGTAGTCTTTTACTTTCCTCAGCATAGACACCGATTACAAGGCACTTCCATTTTAACGTATCATGCAATCGACATCCAGCTGGGATGTAGCTCATGAAAAGTGCCCGGACGTTGGATCGAACCTGGGAACTTCAGCAGAGCTGGCCAATATAGAATTGGCGGATGCCTTAACCATTATGCCACCCGGCTGCCACTCTAGGTGCACAATTTACTGGGCTTATGGTGAGGTGGTTTAAAGGGGTACTAACACCTTCTGCACTTTACCTCTCAGAAGTTAGCTTTAGTCCATTGAAACGCATTCACGCTATTCATAACTTGTATATATGCCCTGGTAAAGTAATATCCTGTATTTATTAGCTCCGTGTTGTGAACTACGGAGGCCGCCATTTTAGGCAACCGTGGTGTTTTGCACTGGCCGGAAATACGTCACTTGTGTCATAGGCTAGAGAACTGACCAGTTTCAGATACAATTTGTAATTGCACTTGAGCCTTTTTTTATAACAGCATGTCAATAGACATGGTTCTCACTAAGTGTCAAATTGCTATTGAACAATTTGATACAATGCAATTATCAGAGTAATAGTCACTTGGGGAGTCAATTAATAAACTGAGTATAATATAGATATATATATCTACATATATATTTTTTAGCATTTTATCAGTTACTCGATTTTATTAATATTAATTATTCTTTTTTATTTGAACTACAATTATTTTATAGATTTTTCTTATACTTTATTATATTTTATCTTGGAGAAATTAGGTTTAATTTCTCTGAGGTATTTTGTTGTCAATTCTATCAATCTATCTATCTATCTATCTATCTATTTATTTCTCTATCTATCTATCTATCTATCTATCTATCTATTTGTTCATGTAAACTTTAAAAAAAAAGTTGTTTGGGATCTACACATTTCCGAAATAAAAAAATATTTGTAATATATTTATTTATTTATTTAGCATAGACCTCCCTGCCCTTGTAGTTCATACAGTATAATTCTGATTTCCATATGCACAGACTAACTTAAATGTTGGGAACATTATGTATAAATTCCAAAACCAAGTGGAATGTATATATAATTTTGAATTGCAATTTTCTACAGTGCATGCAAATTTAATATAACCTGGTATTGATTTGTAATCCTGGCTTCTATTGGCATAATTGTTAGTTTGATCTCTTAGTTTACCTGGTGCAGGCATCACGTTTCAGAGGGTGGCGCAAAAGGCACAAAGTATTAGCTTAAAATTAGACAAGTAAAACATATGTTAACTAAAGTTATTGCAGGAAATTATAGTTTAAATTAATATGATAAAAAACATTATACCTACTAGATCGAAATTACAAGTATATTATTGTAAAGTGCCTGGGGACCTATGTTGAAAAGCAAGGATTTACAAAGTATAAGGTAACAACAAAATAAATCAATTAGGTTAATATATAATGTCAAAAGAAGGACCAGACTAGAACCATACTATAAAAAGGGTAAAATATTAAAATTTGATAATCTAGTTAAAAGCTCACTGTTGAATGTATTCTATAAGTATATAAGTGAAATAGTACCATTACGAATTACGAACATGTTTAGCCTAACAAACCATAACTACAACACAAGAAACAGAAACAATTTAAGGACACCACATCATACAACAAACATATACAATAAAAGTTATCTGGGACAAGCACCAAGTCTATGGTTACATGCGAATATAACATTAAAAAGCAAAACTAGTGTCAAAGCCTTTAATAAAGCATTACAAAAGCAACTTGTAATTAGTATTAGTGTGGAATTATGCAATATAAATTATGTCAATTCATTTTTTTTTTTTTTAATTATGTGTCACTATATGAATTTAATTTCAATTTAATTTAATTAGCGTCTTTTTCCTTTTATTTATAATGTAAGGGGTGTGCACAATTTTACAGCTTTTTAGTAAGCTAGTGCACATCACCCACATTATGCTAATGTCATTTATTGTTTATGTAATGTACTAACCATATTGAAATACTACATACAAAATAGGTCCAGACAATAGCAGACACGCACTAAGCAAAAACGAAATGCTTGGTTTCTTTTTTGGCGTCCATGGAGACGAGAGTACAAAGCTTGTAAATCCGAAACATTAGCAGATGCAAATAATCAGAACATCAGTCTACCTTTTATAAATGATCTAAAACGTGAAAGTGGTAACTGGCTAATCTATGATGTCATATTTTGAAATAGCTGTTCTATGATTGAAATAGGCTACTGTTTCGGGACAAACAAAAAAACACATACATTACTTGCAGCTTCTCATCGCCTCGTTAATCACGTTTTTTGGACATAGTTTACATTGTATTTGTGTCATGACAGTTAAATTGTTAATTGTTATGCATAAATTACTGAGCGATTCACCTTAATTCTGACCAACCATACTCTTTC
Source organism: Alitta virens (assembly GCA_932294295.1). Classification (NCBI taxonomy): domain Eukaryota; kingdom Metazoa; phylum Annelida; class Polychaeta; order Phyllodocida; family Nereididae; genus Alitta; species Alitta virens. Next base: position 31,432,008 of record OW028577.1, on the reverse strand, counting down.
AATGGCCCTTTGTCCAGCCTGGGTCTGGAATTGGTCATGCATTTCGTTCTCATCAAAGCTCAAGATTCAGGCCCTTGTCAGATGTGTGACAAAATGTGAAAAAGACAAGAAAAAGTTTTGGTTGTTGTTTACCACATGGTTGTATGTATGTCACTGGCTGATCCAGGCCATGCCCCCCCCCCCCCCCCACCCGTACCAGCCTAAATTCTATATGTGGCATATGAAAATCGGACAAATCTTGATGTAATTGTAGCCGGTTTTCGAAATATTTTATGACCGAAAGAGCTGCAGACATATTTTTTTATCTTTGTGTAAAATTATGTAGGCCATGGTTATTGCAGAAAAAATGTATGTAGGAGGGGACATATATATGTGCATGCACCAATTTTTATTGGATTAATAAAATCCGATGTATTTGTTATGCCCAAAGTTGCTCTGCATATTTAAATCTTCATTATACAAATGAATTTGGCAAATCTAATTTTTGTACAGATACTGAAACATTCATTGATCAAAAGAGCTGATCAACACAATTTAATTCTTCACAATTGTAAACAACAACATGGCTAATTTGAGCATAAAAATGCCATCCAAAAGTTTTGAAATGACCTCGGAAGCGCAACATTTTGGTTGAAACTATCATTTCCTTATCTGTACATATTCTTGGCATAAGGAAAGTTTCTAATCACAGATATTGTCAGTGTTCCAAATAAGGGCCGGTCCGTTGGTCCTGACTGGCAGCTTCAAGGCAGGACCCACAGGTTTGATGACTTCCTGGTCCTGGGGACTGGCAGGTCTGAATGAAAGGCTAATGTTATGGCCTGGTAGGGACTGGCAGGTTTTCTCAAGGACCGGCAGCTTTCCCACACGGCTGGTCCTTGGGACCGGCAGGTTTTTGGTGATTACCGTGAACACTAGATACTGTAACAGTTGATAGACCATTCTATGAGACTAATACCCAAAAAAGACATTGTAAATGTGATGTGTTGCTCATCTGAGAAAAATGACATTTTAGTTCAGTTTTGGATTCATACCAAAACAATTCTGATGTTCTTCATCTGTGGAGCGGACAGACGTGATGAGAATCAAAAGAACAATTAAATATCATCCAAAATGATGTGCCATTCTGCAGCTGGTGGCCTAGTTGGAAGATGCTCGTCTACTCCTCTGAGGGACCCAGGTTCAATCCCGGGCCTGGACACTCTTCATTAGCTACATCTCAGCCAGATGTCATTTGGATGAGATGTTAAATTGGCAGTCCCTTGTACTGGGTGCAACAAATTGCATGATTGTCATTGCACTGACAGGGTTCTTAGCATAATGTACTGTAATCTCACAACCGAAAACTGTCTTTGTGCCATATCCTATTGTGACGTCACGCTGCCTACCTAATAGCATACCAGGTTGCCCAACGGAAGTGCTGTGTGGTTTGACTGCGTCACTCATTACTGGATTGTATGGTCGCAGCGTGACATATCGAATGCCATATATTCATAAAAATCTGGTCTGTGTTGTTCAGAACACAAAACACAAGTCCAGCTGAAGGCGTTGAAAAAAGTCTTTGTTAGAACACAAAACACAAGTCTATAACAGTGCATAACTTTGGGGGTTCCGTTGGTAATAATACTGAAATATAGCAATTGATTATTTACGGTTGAAGCTTTTTATGTACCCATCGTTGCAAATAAGTGTTACCATGTCTGGTGGTGAATCTTGATAGCGGAGCAGTTTGCATGTTGAAGTGTGTGGTGTTGTGAGACCACGTTATCTGTTATTTAATTCGACTTAGTCATTCATTTGTAAAGATATTATCTAACACAAGTATGTGCCAGTGAATCATCTTCAGTTGATTAATGAGATATGAATGATGTCTCATATTGTACGTCAATTAACCGAACTAATAAAAGATTTGTTGGTATTTTCAGGGATTGCAGATGGCCTACTTCAGTAACAAACCACCACCTACTCCTGGCGAACAGCTTCCCATGCCTCACCACACCACTGCCGCAATCGTCAAGGAACCAGAACTTAAACCCAGCCTCAAACGAAAGAACATCGACAAATCTGAAGCCGGTTAGTCTACTTCTTTACGACATTCCTAGAAACTTTTCTCTTTTGTGTCTTGCTGAGTTGACTAATGTTGTTGTTTTTTGTCTGGCAGTCTCTTGCACTTCTTGTCTACTGTCTGACCTTATCCGATTCCACCATCTCGGGCACACCTGCCAGCCTCTTGCCACATATCTAAAAGGTCATTAAGGTTTCTTAGGCGTCCCTTGCAAAAGTATGCTTTTTTTGTTGTTGACATCCGGCAAAGGTAACCTACATGACCTGTATTGTGCTTTATTAAAAGAAAAATATATTAGTAAGCCGACGTAAACCATGTGCTGGCATAAACCGTTCTGCTTGTTTAAGGCCGGGGGTCGGGTATATAAGGCTACAACCGCAGTACCCCATCGTTCTGGGTTTGGCCTTCGAGCAATCAACATCTCCCTCCCCCATGCATAGAAACTTAAATATAGAAATAAACGCAGCTGGAATGTTCATACTTTTGCATAGTTCGTTTCGAGGGACCAATCTAAGTGAAAGTGAAAATTTGACAATCTCAGAAACGTGTGCTTTCGACAGTATTAGCAGAAATAGTGCTCTAAGTGGCCAAATAGATTAGATAGATAGATAGGTAGGTAGATAGATAGATCTATCTATCTATCTTTCTATCTATCTATCTACCTAATTAACTATCTATCGAAATACCTTTTTTTACTCAATTGTTTTATGCAGATTTAATATGATAAAGGGTTTTTATTGTTCTTTAAAAAAAAATCCGTGAATTGACAGGTGTGAGCATCTTAGTTTACATTGCAAAGCAACGGCCATCAAGGGTGCTCTACCCCCAGTCATTGGTCAGTCTGACACAATGACCACTGCTGATTACCCAATGACTACAAAGGTATTCAGCAGTTTCTAGAACCCCAATCACCTTATATATGGGATGTGGCGCTAATTGTCGACTCCGGGGTAATCGCTACCCCTAGACATCCGGCCTTTAAGAATTCTCAATTGATGAAGATTGTACGGCGATATCGAATTTAGTGATTGAACTCACGATGGAGGCTGTTGATCACAATATGTGAGACAATAAATTGCCTCACCTGATTGCCCTCATTGCTGGCTCCAGGGTTGCTCGTGATGTGGCATCAGTAATAGGGTATGGAAAGAGACTTTGTGAGTGATTGGTTGGCCTCAGGTAGTCGATTGTGTGGGTGCCATTAGCCACCAAGGCGACACATCGGAGTATCTGGGCTTTCCACTTAACACCCACTGAGGAATGAGGATGGATTCTAGTGGAATGTCACCTCCGCTCTCTTCTCCCTTTTCTCTGTGTCTTTAATGTAAAAAAAAAAAAAAGTCTTCAGATTAGCCAAATCTCAGCTCTGTAGCTGCAGGTCCTTCGAGCTGTTGAGTTGCAATTTAGAAAGTTTGCCCCAAGGAGATGTTGTCTGGCCTCACTTGCTTCAATTTGCCTCAGTTGGTGCTACATGGCTAAATGTGCCTCGTGCGTTTTCCATGAGAAGAATAAACGCATGGAAAATGCATGGTTTTTGCCTAATTAAAATGAGTTGAAAACCATGTGTTTATCCAAACGCATGGAAAACGCTCGTAGCACACTTGGCCATTTAGATGTCAAAGTCCTCATTGGGGCCTCTTTTGAGAAAGTTCATTGTGTCTTTTTATTTAGATTTTTTTTATTTGTACACAGTATGTAGTACTTCAATACATTTTGTACATTACATAAACAATAAAAGACATAAGCATGTGGGGGGATGTGCACTAGCTTACTAAAAAGCTGTAAAATTGTGCAAACCCCTTGATTTCCATATGAGAATACATCAGATAAACACGTACATAACCAATATGGGGATTCTTATGTAGGTTATGAAACCAAGTGACTCATTATGAAATAGTTTCATATGACAAGCTTAATATTATGGCATGAAATCATTAATGGGGGAACTACCTGGATGTCATAGAAGTGCAAGTTACACATTCCTAAATGCGTGGAATAGCGAGAATCGCGCTGTTCACAGCAGCTTTGGCATTAAGGGCCTAGCATAGTGAGAAATACACGCCAAAATAGAACAATCATGCCTAAGTATGCTTCAAGTGTTGTCAGAAAGAAATAAGCCATAATTTACTTCAAATCAAGGGAGAGTATGGGCGAGGTGAGAGACGCCATTTGTTTATATTTCTCCACTGGCCATTAACAAAAACAACATTAACAAAAAATCTAGCGAGTAATTTGGTCAATTTTTGGGAATAGTTTAGAATGTCCTTGTGCCGGGGCAGTTGAAATTATTGGTTTATATGCACTATTTAACAAGTAATCCACCCTTGTTCTGACCAACCTTGGACTAAACAGGACCAACCCTATTCTTTATTGTTGCGCTCTGCCCGGCTTTGGTGCCAGGCGTAGCCATTTTCTGCTCACCAAAGCTGAAGAGTCAACTTCCGCTTGCAGGCCCTATTGCAATGGTTAATTGGTTTTTAGTTAAGTCTTCTTTTTATTGAAAAACGCAAAGGTATATACTAAGGCAATCATTATGATGATATGATAAAGACAGACGTGAGTCTTTATACCTCTGATAAGAAACGAAATAAATTAATTTTGGGGCAAATGCAGTTATAATTAACCTGCAAACATGCACAACTTTGTTCACAAAATGTTAGACGGCCGGTTGACCAGTCAAAATTCTGTTTTCAATGGACTTTTTGGTGCCTTCAGCTAACATGATGATGTATGTACACAGGCGGTGATACAAGCGTCCTTGCAGTCACTGAGGTTTCCAGGTTTTATTTCTATATCCCTTTCCATACGGATCGATGCACACATTTCATGTTTCATATATCATACAATATATGTTGGAAAGTTCAAGAAAAACTTACGAATTGTCTGGCGTATTACATAGTAATGGGAAAGCAAAAGCTGAAATAAAAGTTGAATGTAGATATAGGCAAACCAAATATGATTACCAGAATCTAAACTGTTTCTTTGTATTCAAGTTATACATTGAAGAAACAGTTATAAAAATTCAAAAGGATGCAGAGTAATTTGTCTATGGGGTGAAGCACAATTAAACTTCCAGAAACCATGACCAAAAAGACGTCATTGAAATTTGCACCGAGGGTGTTAAATTTTTGCGGATAACAAAATCAGAGTATGACAACTCATATTTTTGGTTGTTGGAGAAAAAACATCTTTTAAAGTAAGTTTAAAGCTCGAAATGAGAACTTCAAGGTGCGTTACATAAACAATAAAAGACATAAGTGCACATGTTGTTTTGTGCAGTATTAACTTTTCACAAAACTTGGAGAAACAAAAATAAAGGAAATATATTTTAACAATCAATCAACCTTAATGATGCTCACTACGCTATGGGGCATTCCCTGGGCGTTTATGCAGATCTTTGCCATTGTATTGTATTCTCTGAAGCCATGAGTGAGTTTTAAATTGTTGACTAATTAAAGATTTCTTTTCTTTTTTCAGGTTTGGCCAAAAAGCTGCAATTTTAATGAGTGTTATTCCACAAAATAAAATACCATAAACCATGTAATTAGATGAGTGTTGACGGGCGCAAAGACCATGTGATTATTTTTTAAATCAATATTTGATATCTGTGATTATCACAATCAATCAGTTATGTCTTGATCTGAAGTTGTACAGTATTTATTATTCATGTATTGTATTGAGATATATGATGTGGATAATATAAAAAATAAAAAAATACATCATTTTTTTTTTTTCCTTAGTGTGTCATGTAGAGTCAAGTGAACTGTGTTAAGGCTAACAAGGTGGTCTAATGGTTAGGACCCTTTCCAGCTCCTGATGTTGTATTGGGTTCGATTCCTTACCCAGGGTACTCTTGCAGTTAAAAATATCGGGCTTATTTTGCAAGAAATGTCTCCAATGTCTATATCTCCAATGGTCTGAAACTTAGCCAGCTTGTATGACCAGCTAGCTACCAGAGGCAGAGTTAACAGTGAGATGATAAGGTTTGGAGTCCACATGTTACAATGATGCTAAGAAAGTTTCTAATACACTGCTAACCTCTGCTGAGATTTCCACATTGCATCAATATATCAGGACATATAGTGGAACCCTGCATTAGGACTACCACACCTTTAAGACCACCCATTTTTGTCACAATTGTATTCTCATTATTTTACCCAAATTAAAACCACTTCGCCTGTAGTGTGGGACCAGTCAATTTTGCAAGTACCATGAATATAATGGCGAGGTTCCGTAATCATAAGACTACTTAAAAGTGCACTTGCATTGATTAAGTAGACTTAATCAACTGCTCCTTGTGTGGCTTTTGTTGACGTTGGTGAAAAATCCCGTGGTAGTACTAGCAGAATCCGTTGTACAGTAATATGGATATAATGGAACCATTGGCATTTTTGGATTGGTTGACATGTGGCACAAATGTTGGATATAAATTCAGTGATATTCCGACCCAGAACTCAGCTCTGTCAGCTTCCTGCCTAATTTGTCTCCAGCCCTCCATGCTGTGACATTGGATCTTTTAATAGTGCATGTGAGGAGACACACGGTTGATGTTTACATTCAACTAATGGTGTCCGACTAACAAGAATCGAACTCAGACTGCAATGGTAAAAAGCGACTGCCTTCCCATTATGTCAACCAACTCGGCAGAATATGACCCAATTACAGCAGTGTTCTTTATCTTGAATACAAAACTCCGGATGACGTCATGTGAATTCAAGATTCCCATTGGCTGAGTAACTGCCTTAGCCTGGATTCACAAGACGTCATCTGAAGTAATTTTCCAAGTCTATAAAAATGTTGCAGATAGATAGATAGATAGATAGATAGATAGATATGGGAAAGTGCAACCCTCCACTCATGTTACACATAGTATGCAATGAGCAATGTACGTGGTGGCACCAAATATATCTCGAGGCATTCCAGTGAACTCAGATGCTCTAGATCCCAACCCATTACCCTAAGGGCACAATCCCCACCCCTCTATGCTGCCTTTGGGTTGCCCTGTCACAAATGAAGGGCCTGTTTAGGGTTCAATAATTCATAGTAGGGGAATACTCAAGAATGAACACGTAGTTGTGGCAATTTGCACACTCCACTCCGGGCACCAAGGAGCTGAATAATAAGCAAGCCATTTATCGGGGTTAGGTGACGGAAGGAATCAAGTGGTCAGCTCAATGCCAGGAGTCAGTTTTCCTTTTCCGCTTGACCCGTCCATTAAATGCTCCTATTGAGCTGGCCTGCCTATTTTCTCTTTCGCCGGATGTGAAATATTGTATTGTATTGTATTAAGAGGCCAAACATTTAGCACTTTTGCATCAGTTAAGCCAACAGAAATGATGGCTGCAGGAGATGAGTGTAAAAATCACAACAGAATTTCATGTAATGTTGCAGTTCAACCATGCTCAATCACCTTCTGATGTCATAATTTAAACACACAGAGCATCTCAAGAGAGTCTTATTAAATATTGCCAGATATGTTCCCAACTATTGAAGTTAGCTTTTTCCTCCATTGTAATTCAGTAAGGGAAGTGGAGGGGGGGGGGATACTTGGAGGGACTCTGCAAAGCCACAATGACCAAGCCTTTATAATATCTTTTACACTAAAATATTTAATTCTCAAAGATGGCCTTAGAAAAAAGTGGTGCCATTGTTCCTGAATCTAAGGTGTGCATAGATAGATAGATATTGACTATTTACACTGGATGCAGGCTACAACAGTTTGGCTATTGTCAAACCTTGGCTGATGGCACTGCAGACAAATAAGCCCTCTGGTGAAGGCCTGAAAGGGCCATCATTTGATGAAGGGAGCAGCCTCCCTCAACCTAACGCTTTCTTCTTGGGCCAATCTCTCTGGCAAAGTGGCCCATCTGCCTTACTAAGTTGGGGACCATCACTATGTTCACTTCAGTAACCTTATGTGTACCATATTTGGCAAAATCCTGGGGAAGCTGCCCCCCGCAGTTAAATTTACTAATGGAAAAGTTTGATTTTTTTTCTGAAATCCTTAGCTTCTAAGAGCTTAGCATGATATATAATTCATATTTCTCAGTTACTTATTGTTTTTTTTAATTTTTAACATTCTCATGAACATTCATTTTCCATAGCAGCTTTTCGTTCTATATTAAGATCGCTCGTAGGTTATGACATGAAACATATAGAAATATGTTAGCTATGTGCTGCATGATAAATAAAGGTTAATTTTATTTTTATGGGTGATTCATAGTTCCGCCAAATGACGCGAAACCATTATCACAGAACGGCCTGTATAGAAAAAATTTCCTTGGTGTAGAAGTGTTACCCAAACGTTTTTGGAGGCTCGAATGATATATATCGATCAAGAAAAAACAAGATTTGGCTGTAAAAGAGACATGTAGACAGACACCCCCCAGATACCATCTTGACAAATAAAGGTGGCTTTCTGGCATTTCTTCTCCAAATATAGCTTAATTAAGTACTCATTGTAAGCTTTAGGGTTAACATCTTCTGTGTTTTTTTGTTGTTCTTTTCTGTTTATGTTTTTTTTCTTCTTTTTTCTGAGAATTTTATTTTATTTTAATGGCCACGATGGAGAATTCAAAATCCGCCCTTCACTTTTTTGGGAAGGTCAAATATGTCCAGTGTAAAGGCTACTGTCTGTCACACAAAATGTCGTTCATCCTGTAATGCTGTGTCTACTTGTCAGCTGTTTGTCTTGCTCTCATGCTGTCTGTCTGGTTGGGAGTCTGTCAGTCTAACAATTCTCTTGTAAAATGCTGTGTCTTGAAGTCTGCCAATAGGTTTTTATCTGCCGCAGTGCTGCACTGTCTGTGAATTTAGCTGTGTGTCTGGGTTATGTCTGTTAATCTATCTCCATCCAATTACTAACAGTCATGTCCATGTATAATAAATAACCTGCGTCCATACTGACCCAGTAAAAAATAAGTGAGAGGCAGTCACGAGCTGTTTCAGGTTCAGTGCTTCCATCTAACGACCAGTCACTTCCGGTTTGTCTCAATGTCCATGTAATCATTGCGATGGCTGCGCCACCTGGCACCTGGGATGAGTAGAGCTCCTCTCTCACAACTGAGAGTTGTAACCATCACCCCATGCAGTTGATTACATGGGTATCACATTATTCTAAAGTCATGTTTTGCCTTTTCTATGTCGCCAGAAAGATGCTAATGTATACAATTTTGCATTGTCATTATCATAAAAATATGTGTCGTCAATAAAGATTTAACTAACTTAACTAATTATAACAATATAATTGTTCAAGAATGCATTTTGCATGCTTAGCCTATGTCAGACAGACAGCCAGACAGCACCACAGACAGCTAGACAGTTAGACAGCCAGACAACTAGCCAGACAACTAGATGACTGAAATAGGCACAACACTAGAGGTATGTGATATATGGCATTGTTATATTAATTTCAAATCTTTAAAAATGGGCTCAGTATGAGCATTGTAGTATAGTTGTAGTATAGTTGTTTGATACGTGTAGTAAAGTTGTTTATCATGCTTATATGCTATGAAATAACCAGTAACACATGTGATATGTTTAGTACAGTTTTGTTATATGTTTTAAATGAATCTGTAATATGCTAGAAATGTGTAGTATAGTACTGTATATATGTCTATGAATTGTAAAAATGACGAATAGGTCAATACTGACCATACTGTCAATAAAAGTTTATATATATATATATATATATATATATAATAAAGGAGATGTGATCGCCAGAAATTTTAGAGTTAAATTTCGTTTTTACATTAAGATGATTGCATGAGTATGCAGTTTCCGGAAATATATATGAAATCTTTGCATTTCTAGTGAGGAAAGCATGATTGTCTGAGTTCCTTCTAAAAATAGAATAAAAATAACTTGGCAACATTTGGTGTTAATACTTAAAGCAAAACTTTAAGTCATGCAGTGCACACAGGTCGGTAGCTTTTAGTAATTTCAAATCTTTAAAAATGGGCTCAGTATGAGCATTGTAATTAGCACTAACAATAATTCTGACAGCTTTCTTTTGAAGTTTGCTTAAGTTATTAATTTTACAGCCCCAGGATAACAAACCATGATGCAAATGAGGAAGTATCGGAGAATTATAAATAGTGCGAAGTATGTTACTAGGTAGGAAAGGTTTAAGCTTATTCATAACTGCTAATGTTTTAGCTATTTTTTCGGAGATTTTATTTGTATGAATATTCCAATTTAGATTTCAGTCTATCATAATGCCAAGGAAGTTGAATTCATTAACCCATTTTATCTCGGTATTGTCTATGAATATTTTTGGAATATCAACTTGATGTTGTGGGGTGTGAAAAGCCATAGCTTTTGTCTTGCGAACATTAAGGGAAAGTTCTTTTAGTTAAGGCCAAGTTGATATTCTATTCAATTCCATATTAATGTTATTTTCTATATTCACATTATTCCTATCTGTAAAAACGTTTAGTGTGGTACTTAGAATGGTGTCATCCGCATCGATTATGGGGTAAAAAATATTACTGAATCCAACCATATTGTTAATATAAATAATAAAAAGAAGGGGATCTAGAGAGCGACACTTTGACCCCTTCAGCTGGACTTGTGGAAATATCATTTACTTACGTAAATTTGGTTGATGACACGTCGCCATATTGGAATCTTTCTTCCTCCTCACCTAGTTCTATAGTTCCGCTTCCGCACTCTGGCACTCGCCCCATCTTGTCCTATCACATGTAGGCGTACCAAGCGGATTACATAGCGTATATAGTTCCGTTCGCAGGTCCTCTTCATCATTTGGTCTGACTGGTCTTCATTTCGTCATTAGCACTGCACAGAGAGGCCTTGCACCATAGTCTGCCTGTTGTCTGTTTCCTGTCGTCAACAGTTTTCTTAAGCACGTCCGAGCCGGACTCAGCTGATGTATCGAGCTTAAGCCCTTCACACTGTGAGCAAGCTGCTATCATATTGTCTGAGCCTTCCTGCAATACACAAGGTACAGCCAGCCATGTTCCTAGAGTTGCTTGTCAAAGTTGGGCCTCGAATTAGCAAGCAAGACACCTTCTGGAGGAAAGCTTTGGAGCCAGGACTCAGGATTGCCATCACCCTAAGGTATTTGGCAACTGGCAACAGCTACAAGTCATTGATGTATGGCTTCAGGGAGGCCCACAACACCATATGTGTGTGAAGCCATCATAGCCGAGTATGCAGAAGATGACATCTCCTGTCCAACAACACCAGAATAGTGGAGAGAAGTTGTACAGCTGTTTGAGACAAGATTGAACTTTCCCCATTGTATTGGCACCATAGATGGGAAGCATATGGCCATCAGGTGTCCTCCCAAAGGAGGTTCACTCTACTATAACTACAAGGGCTTCCATTCCATTGTACTCATGGCTCTTGTGGATGCAGACTACAAATTCATCTATGTGGATTGTGGAGCAAATGGTTCTGGATCTGACGGAAGGAGTTTTTGCTGCTGCAGCCCTGAGGGCAGCTCTAGAAGATGAGACCATTGGATTACCTCTACCTGAACCTATTGCTGGTGGTGACAGACCTGTACCATACTTCATTATTGGGGATGATGCTTACCCTTTGAGAATCTGGCTGATGAAACCACTGCCTCTGCGCAACATGACCAAACAGCAGAGGATCTACAATTACAGACTCTCCAGAGCCAGAAGAATTGTGGAAAATGCCTTTGGTATCCTGGCATCAAGGTTTAGGTGTCTGCTAACCACTATGCTCCAAAAAACCGAGACAGTGGAATCTTTAATCCTTGCATACTGCTGCCTCCACAACCTCATGAGAATCAGATATCCGTCAACCCAGAACAACATGCTTGACCACGAAGATCCAGTCACTCATGTGGTCAATCCTTGGGCTTGGTGGGAAACTGGAGAAATTCCTGAAATGCCACCACATAAGATCAGAGGGAGCTATACTACCCAGAGTGCCAAATTACAACGACTGTACTTGGTGGAATATGTCAACTCAGATAAAGGAAGTGTCCCATGATATGATTTGAGAAGCCTGGAGTTTTCTTGTTTTTTCTACTGGAACATATACTGGAAAAGGAAGAGGAACGGGATAAGGTGATTACCTCTTCGGAGACATCTAAGTCATATTAAGGAAGGTTGAGTTTATCAGGTGGCTTATGTTGAGAGGAGTAGAACTGGCAGGAACGTTGTCACTGGCAGACAGCAAGGATCCCACTGAAGGAGGGTTCAAGGAAGAAGAACCAGGCACCACTGGAGAAGGTACAGCAGAGAAGACACCCAATGAAGATAAAGGCCCAGGTCCAGAAGACTGGAAAGTACGTGCAGACTGGAACGTGGCAACTGAAGATATAAACCATACTACAATTTAGTTCTATCGGACTAATATTAGTTAGAAAATGTTTTATTGTTTAGTATTATTAGATTGTATTACTGAAGCGATGACGCTCCTGTGGTGTTGCCCATAGCAACACAGCCACACAATAGCTTGTATCTGTGGACTGAACAGACCATTGACTTTCTGTTACGTTTTTGGTCCTGGAATCATTAATTCTTGTCCGATTTCAAACATTCAAACTTTTTTAGGGAGCTGACAATTTTATCTTTTGAATGTTGGTAAACTTGTGACTCCGAATATTGTTTTAAAGCGGCGGCGCTAGTTTAAACGGCGAAGCGCTAAGCTGCAAAAAGTGATTTTTTGTCATTGGCCTGCCATACATAGAAGTATGTGGTATACATTTCCCATCCTTGTAAGGTAAGCCATGTAGTATACACATGTATACCACATAGGCTATACCACATGGCTTTTCTATGTGGTATACAACTGATTGTGGGGTATTATTATAATACTGCACTTTTTCCAATTTTAAATCCAATAAATATTAATGTAGGTCATGACGGATGAAAAAATATATTTAATTTTTGAAGTTTATGTATTATAGTGGGCTTTAGTACATATATAAAATTGTATTGACAATTATGATGTCAGACAAGACATATTTGTCATGAAATAATTGATAAATATGCCACAATTGGTATAGGTCCAGCAGATTTTGAAAAATAAACGAAATATAGGTGATAATTATAGAGTTATGATAATTGCATAAAAGGCCAAATAATAAATATCAAAATAGTTTTTAGATATAGGCCTACCTGGGTGGTCACTACATTAGACTTTGGCTACATAATTATATTATCAGATATAGAATGCCAGTGGTCTACAATAGTTGCTCTCATATAATAAAGGGGCGTTCACACTGTCACGAGTGGGGATGGCGAGTGAGCACGGATGACAATTTTTTTACGTTTCCTTATCCTTGATAATACGTAATTCACTCGCCGAGTATTTTATGGATAAATATCCGTGGAGAGGGCCAAAATGTTTAAACATGTTAAAAAATTTGGCGGATGTTCTACGAATCAAATTGAGAGATTTACGTACTAGGTAAATTTGGTTAATATCACTGGGCAGCCATATTGGTCCCTTCTAGCTAGCCACTTCCTGTATGGCCAGGAAGGTTTAGGTCACTTGACCATCATCTAGCCAATCAGGCAGCACTTCTGTGCCTCCCTAATCCTAAGAGCTTATCGTCTCAGCAGAGTGAGTTCTCCCACCCACCCGTCCCTAATTTTATAGGATTTTTTCCACTTTTTCATTTATAGAATATTTCCTTCATTATGACTGTACATTAATTATTTTGTGTGAATTCATTATACGTAAAACATGTCTGGTTTATGTACAAAACAATTTCAAAAACATTCCAAAATATATACTTATAATGTATGAATTTAAAAAAAGTAATAATTGCCACCCGCTGTTGGGGAGCCAGATATATGTTTTCTACAAAAGCAAGCTTGCATATATGAGTTTGATGTCTGTCATCTATCTGTGTGTCTGTTCTCTATCTGTGTGTCCATGCCTTTCTTGTTTTAGCCAATAAATGGCAATGTGTCCAAACTTATTCAAAGTTGACTTGTGTTTATTAATTTACCTTTTTACGGGAATCAATCAGGAATCCCTCGGGAGTCACTCGGTGAGTGATACCTGGTGTTGTGTGTAGAATGCCAGCAGCACTAGGCCTACAATGGCGTTCAAACATTTTTGACCAAATGGTCAAATGCAACTGTTACTCTGTGAGTTGTCACTTTTGTTGATACTTAATCAGCCACCGGAGCAATGTTTGGGTTTAATGAACAACAACTGATAAAGAGGATCCTAAAAAAAAAGTAGTCCCTCTTTTTGACAGTCTGACTTGCCATACAATGGAAACATCACATTTATTGGTTTATTGCATTGTTAAAGATAGCCTGACATTCCCCCCTTCCCCATTCCAGGAGGTCCCAGCTAAGCTACTGATAGAGAGACAGCCAGACACAGACATATAAGAGTAATATAGAGACAGAGATAGATTATTTTAGATATAATTCTTATATGATTTTTTGTTTTTTCTTAACCATTTTTTAACCATCTATGTACTCACCATTGCACTATATTTTTGTAATTTGTAATTTTATGTGTTTGCCCAAAAAAAGGAAAAAAAAGAAAGACATAGGGACAAGAGACATCTATCTATCTATCTATCTATCTATCTATCTGCCTGGGTGACTGTTTGTCTATACTTCTACTGTTCTACAGTTCTACAGTTCTACAGCGGATAGGATAGGATAGGATAGGATAGGATAGGATACCCCTCTTTAATCCACAGCTAAATAAATACCATGCCAAAGTCAAGTGCAGTGGTGATGGTCTGAGCCAAGCTCAGTTACTCCAATTTACAAATCTTAGCAAGCCAGCTGTCAATCAAAGTGACAACTGTGTGTGTTGCAACTTGCACTTGACCATTTGGTCAAAAATGTTTGAACGCCAATGTAAACACTTTACCACCGGGGCTGAGGCATCCCCCTCCCTGCCTACGCTGCTGCTGCGTTGACCTATATATTGTCAAATTCAGAGCGTTTGTTCGCTTAAATATACCTGGTCTGTCATAGAACATAGTATGATAGTTATATACTTGATAAAGGCCTAGGCCCACGCAAAAAACAGGTAGCCTACCAACGTCTAGAGCGTAGTACACAAGATACCGCTCACTATCGACGTTTTAAGGAAGTCTTACATCTACCGACCGTCTGTAGGTCTGGTCTTTATTGGCATGCTATCGACAATATTGCTTGAACATCGGTAAAGGACAAAACAGTCTTCTGACGTCTACAAAGTTGCAGACGTTTTTTTGCCAGGAAAACTGGATTTTTTCTTGTTTCGCGTCAGCTGTGGGGCAATTAAGGTTCTGTCCTGACGGCATTAAGTGATGCGCAGTTATAATGAACTTTATACTCACAACAGACTTTCTTTTGCCCTTTCGTTTAGCCAAACAAGCCTTAGGGCTGTCAACGGCTGACAATGCTGCAGCGTGTCTTTTTTCCTTTTTGATTTATCCTGTGCCTGAAAGCAAAATTACGATGTGTGTTTACACAAAACCAATTTTTCGAAATCATTCCCATATGACCAACTCCGATTTTCAGAAGATTGGCACTGATATTAAGAAGATCAAAAAAGTTTGGCTTTTTCAACAAGTTTAGAGCTGTTCAAGAATGTGTTATTATATACCGGTGGTTCTATTGACAGCAAATGTGGGGTATTACAAGGTGGAATCCTCAGCCCAAAATTATTCAATGAATTTATGTCAGATCTACCCGATCATCTTAAAAAATCAGATGGAATAACATTAGGTGATTTTACTCTTACACATATATTGTATGCCGATGACATCGCACTTGTAGCTGATTCTCCTAATTGCATGCAAAATAGTATAAATTCACTTCATAATTACTGTAAAAAATGGCACCTTATTGTAAATGTTAGTAAAACCAAAGTGATGCAGATTGGTAACAAAGCAATAAGCACCTTCTTCTGTAATGGGGAAAAACTAGTAAATGTTGACAGCTTCAAATATCTTGGCCATATGCTTACTAATAAGCGTAGAATACATAGCAAGATGACGGAATACCTCTCAACACAAGCTCATAAAGAGCTCTTTGCAATGCAAGGTGATTCAAAACAAGCATTAGGAAAAATCGATCCCATGCTATCTCTTCGAATGTTTGATACCTATATTTTACCTATCCTGGAGTACAATAGTGAAATATGGACAAATGAAAAATCTATGCCTGAATTAGAAAATTTGCAACTTGCATATCTTAAAAACATATTAGGAGTTAGAAAACAAACACCATCTTTAGCAGTCTATGGTGAAACAGGTAGATTCCCATTGCATGTCAGACAGAAAATTAGAATGGTGAATTACTGGATAAGATTGGAAAGAGCACCTGATGACAGTTTACTTAAGAAATGTTTAAATTTTCAGAAGGAAATTTATGTGAATGCAGTAAATGGAAATAACTGGTTCAGTAAAGTGTGTCATGTATTAAATAACTGCAACATTGAATATGATATTAGTAACCTCAGAAACTTTGACATTGATAATATCTCTAACACAGTGAAACTAAGACTCTATGAAGCCGAACATGAGCGACTTATAAATGCAATAAATGACAGTTCACAACAACCAAAACTTAGGACATATAAACTATTTTAAACTGATCGTAGAATAGAACCTTATCTTGAATTGCAACAAATTCGCAAAGTGTTAACTAAAATAGCTAGATTTAGGACAAGTTCACATAGCCTGAAGATTGAAACAGGTCGACACCATAAACCAATAATTCCTGCTCCAAATAGAATATGTGAAAAGTGTACGTTAAACTTTGTAGAAGACGAAATTCACTGTTTGATTGTCTGTCCTGGTAATGAGCAACACCGTGTTAACCTTTTTTTGAATGCAACTAAATTTATTAATAACTTCTTGTCTCTAGATGATATAACTAAGTTTACAGCAATAATGACAAACAAGGAACCTGAGTTATTAAATAGTTTAGGAAAGTTTCTCCTTCAAGCCGATGTGTAGAGAAAACCATCTCCTGTATCCACACAGTTATTAATTTAGTTTATTAGTTTATTAGTTATGATGTGCTTGTCATGTTTTGGACTTTAAGAGTGAAATGTTTTTATTAGCGGCTTGTATTTTTTTTTTCTATTGTGTATGTGGATTTTAAACACGTATTATAAGTTAACTTGGTGGCTGGAACCTTGATTATTGAAATTTTATTGCTTTCTGTATTTACATTAATGTCTCTTTCATGTTATCTTTTAACTGAATGACATATGTATCACTTATGATATTTTACATGTCAATAAAATCTATATATATATATCTTTATTTTTCAAAGTTAATAACATTAATTTAAATGAAATACATAAATATTTGTGAAAACACCTTAACTTTATCCTATGACTTGCTGCACTTCTTCGTTAATCTGGCTTTCTATCAATCTCATGTCCACCTCGAGCCGCCGCTGACTTCTCTGAAATAAAATGGCATTAGGTTTAATTTTTTTTTTTTTTCATGACACATGGTTCATACAATTTTACACTGATACATTCAATACCGTTATGCATATACATAATAATTTTAATATATTTAATGTCAAGAAGGGAAACAACAGAGTTTAAAAAAACTATATTAAGTTGCTCCCAAATACAAAATAAGTGAAGACTATTTAATATGTAATTCCATATATAGTTTTACTGACAGCATTAATATCACAAGTTGATACATGAGTCAACCCAGTTCTTACAATGAGATATACTGTCAGAGACCTGCTCTGTATGCAGATACATTATATATTAATAGATATATATAGAAGATGCTACTGGATACATAGTATATATACATTTTTAAAGCAGTATTTATGATCATCAATTTATTATAAAAGGTCATCATTACAGACTTAGAACAATGAAAAGCTATTAATATATCCTTGGCAGCCCACCAATTTCCATGACAGAATAAGACAAAGTGCGCACATCATTGTAATATGTCACCGTATTAGCAGTGCAGTTCTATGGCAAAAATAAACTATTTTAAAAACGACTTGTGGTCAGTGTGTGTTACCCAGGTCATGGTTATAACTGGCAAAATCCCTATACCTGATGAATAGGATTAAATATAAATGAAAACTTACATCGAATTTTTTATTGTCTCTGCCACAAGCTGAAACCTTTCTCATGGTAGGTGAGCTTGCTGCAGCAGCATCAGTTACCTGTACAAAAGAAAACAGGTCTTGCATATTTGCGTCGATTTTTTTCAAGTATCTTTTGACAGAACAATTGCAATACTGTAATGGCAACTATAATGTGACAGCGTTTAAGACAACATCCCTTTTGACAGGAAAAACACGTATGCATGCATTTGAGCACTTAAACTGTGCAAATTGAATACTAATGAAGTGGCTGCAATCATTACACAAAACTACAACAAAATCATTATTAGACTTGTGACAGAAAAGGCCACCGAACAGAGCTTTCAATGGCGAAATATTGATATAAAGAACTTACGTGGTCATTATGAAGACTTGTGTAATACGCCACCAGCCACTTTTTCTCCATCCTTCTTGTAAAAAATTCGTTTGGCTGCTTACCCCAGAATCACACACAACATGTAGTTTTAGTATGGTTAAAAAAAAGGAGCTACATATATTGCGAAAACGAGCATGCCCTTCACATGTATGTATATGCAACAACTAGCATATAATTAATAGATATCATGCAATTAATGGATTTGGAAAGGGGCGTTCACACTGTCACGTACAAAACCTATGAGTGACCATGACCATCAAAAATGGGCTATACGTGGTCACTCGTGGCTCTGTTAATCACGTATAAATTCTTTCCATGAGCGTACATGGGGCAGTCGTAGATCGCTCGGCGAACGTCCGTCAAACGGTCGCTGAACGTCCGTCACCAAGCATCCCTGAGGCATCCTTGAGGCATCCGTGAGGCATCCGTGTGGCATATCCGTGAGGCATCCGTCAAGCATCCGTGAGGCATCCGTGAGGCACTCGTAAATCGCTCGTAGATCACTCGTAGACGCCCATAGATCGCCCGTACACCAGATTTGGGGTCAGGTACATATTTTTTCATGCAAAGTTTGCAGAGCCAAACTAAGTCATTCCTAGCATCCATGACCTCGAAACATTTACATAGATCTATACCCTGACCCTAGTGTCATACTTTTCTTGGAAAATACCACATGAAACCCATGACTGTTTTTTGGCTTCATAAAACTTAACTTTACAACTTTAGTGGGCAGGGATCCAAAATTCTGCGTCGTCATGGACGCCATATTTGGATATCGTGTAACACAGCTGTCAAAAGCTTGACGAACTCCAATAAGTGCAATAAAAGTCAAAAATAGGTTAAAAATGACAGAGAAAGACATTTGTAACTCAATACTTTAGTGTAACCAGTAAAAAAAACACCAGTAAGATCGTAAAATTTGTCACCAAAGTTCAAATTTTCGGAGCTGTCAAATCGACGTGTTGTGCTACATGTAGAAACTGGGTGATGAGGGCAAACTCAGGTGAAGGGCCATCATTCGGTGGCACTGGCCATTCACCTGGAAGGCTAGCTGGCCCTTTTATGGACCAATTGGGCAAAAACTAGGAAGATTGGCCCAGGAAGATAGCCTCAAATTGAGGAAGGGTACCTGCACTATGAAAGGTTGGCCCTGGTCCATAGACAGACAGACAGACAGAAAGTATTTATTTGACCATAAACTTACAATTTACATAAACAAAAATAATCAAAGCAAACTGGGTCATAGGAGACATTCACTAAGGCCAAAAGCCGCTGATGTGCATGCAGCCATTTGGCGTATAACATATGAAAGGAACATCATGGTAAGGATTGCAAATGCTACAAGCAGGACAGTATCAAATTTTTACCTTTATTTACTATTAATTGTTTTAATCGCATGTTCACTGATGGGCTACCTTGTACTGCATACATAACAGTTTGGATTAGTGCAGTCTGTTTGATAGGCATTGATATATACCCTTTTTAAATAGAATGATAAACCATGAAGACTATGTATGCTCATTTTATCTATGATAATTTTTGGTGCTTGATTAATTAGTTGTGGTAATCTATTTTTGATTGAGCTTTTTGACAGTTGGTACCTGAGCCAGGGGATTACTAATATATGTCTGTCTCTTGTTGGATAGGGGTGAATATCTAACTGCCGGGGAAAATTAAACTGTTGAAAATAGTGTGGTAGATTTTGGTTAGTTAATCTGTGGTAAAATTTCCACTCCTGTAAATGCAAAATATCGTCTAATTTTAATAAATTAAATTGTTTGAAGAGCGGATTTGTATGGGAATTATACTTGCTTTTTGTGATTATTCTTATCGCTCTTTTTTGCAGTTTCATTAACCTATTTGATTTTAATCCCCAAAGTAAAACACTGTAAAGTAAAATGTGATAAGACAAGAGAATTGTATATTACAAGCAATGTTTCAGTTGGAAGAAACCGTTTTAACACGATTCATAACCCCAAGAATTTTTGATATTTTCTTTTGGATCTTACATATACGATCATTTCATGTTAGACTTTCATCTATTGTAATACCCAGGATATCAGAACTTCCCACTCTTTCTAGTCTTTCACCATCCAAATACAACTGTTTATCTGGAATGTATTTATTTTTGGTGTGAAAGATCATATATTTAGTTTTTGAGACATTCAGAGACAGCTTATTTACCTTTAACCAATTGCTGATATTCATGAGCTCATTATTCAAATGAATCGACCGGTTGTATTATATATCTTGGTTCAGTGTAGAGAGAGTTGCTAATAGTTGTGTGTCATCTGCGTACTGTTTAGTTGCATGTGCATTATTTTTTCAAATATTTTAGAAAGAGCTGGCAACGCAGATATAGGCCTATAATTATCTATAACTGAACTATCATCTTTTTTATGTACTGGAACAATCCTAGTTATTTTTAGTTTATTTGGGAACATACCTGTATTTAAACACTGATTACTTATGGTAGTTAATGGGCCTGCTATGATATCTTTGATTTCCTTAACAAAATGCATGGATAATCCATCTATTCCGCAACTTGTTTTGCTTATTTATAACAGTGAGAACAAACTCCTCAGATACTTCTTGAAAGCTAAGTCTTTGTGGTATTGCATTTGCTAGATAATTTCTGAAATCATTAGTTTGAGGTTGAATATCTCTTGCTAAGGTCGGGCCAATATTATTAAAGTATTGATTGAAGTCATTGGCTATTTGTTGGGGATCAGAAATAATATTACCATCTATCTTAAAATAATAAGGCAGATTTTTTTTTATCATCTGTTCGATTTATTAATTCTTTGATTGTGATCCAAGTGTTTTTTATATCTTTTTTGTATTTTTCAAAAGTTTGATTATAATATTGAAGTTTTGCCAATCGTATGTTTGTCTTTAGAATTTTATTATAGGTTGATAAGTTAATTCTGAGGGTTTCCTTAAGAGGGGAATGCAAAGGGGTTTTTTTTTAGTCTGGCATAGAGTTTATCACGAAATTTTATTGAGTTCAGTATGCCTCTTGTGATCCATTTATTCTTTTTGTGCCTCTGTATCTATTAAATTTGACAGTTTTGACTGGAAAGTGTTTATCTTTTAATTCTCTTTCTATTTTATCTAGGATATTATAGTTTTCATCAGGGTATACTGTCAGGGCCAACATTCAGTTTACTATTTAGATCAACTGAAATCAACTCCGCTTTAAAGCTCCTGAAGGTATTTTCATTGAACTTAGGCTTTTTAACAAATTTTGGGGTTATGTTAGTTTTTGCGAGGTAATCAAAACATATAAAAATATGCCTGATGGTCGGAAATATTATTTGTTAAAATGCCACTAGATGTTTTGGAGAGATTTTGTGAGATTTTACAGAAAACATTATCTATCAGAGTTATTTCTGGAGAACCTAGTGGGCAGTGTGATCTTTGGGATAAAACTGTGTGAAACCATGAGGTCAAAGAATTCATTAATTTTTGGTCTTTCTTTAATTCTTAAAAGATCAATGTTGAAGTCACCAAAGAGTGATATATTTGCTGTACTTAGATTTAATGCTGCAATATTGTCATGAGCTCTTACATGAATGTATCATAATCTAGATTAGTTTCCTTAGGCAGTCTGTATATGTTTCCAACTATAAGCTTTGTATTTGTTCGACTATCAGTCATGATTTCTAAAAATTGATGTTCCCAAGAGGTAAAATTTTCTACATTTGTTAGCAATTTTCTATATTGGTAGCCATGTTTTAAGAAAATGGCTCGACCACCATGGGCACTGCATGTTCTGGACTTACTTATCAATTCGTAACCCTCAATATTCAGAGTAGTAACTTCCAATAAATCATCTAACCATGTCTCCTGGAGACAGATCATATCAAAATTACAACCCTGTTCCCATAATAAACTGATATAAATACTAAGCTGATCAAACTTAGCTAATATGCTTTGACAATTTAAACTTAAAACTTTAATAACGTCATTTTTCTCTTAAAGGGTATGTATAATTGCCTCATTATCCATATAGTTTGAGTGTTCAAATATAGTAGGTTCTCCCTCATCGACATTTGCAGCATCAAGGATATTTAGCAATGAATTATTATTGAGCCCACCATGATCATTTAAGATATTACATTGATGGTTATCTGTCATGATGAATCATGACCCAGGCTAGGTAAATTAATAAGGCTCCTTCCTCCTTTCACCAAATAATGCTAGCCACTGTATCTACAGTGTCAATAGCCTACCTTTGAAAATCCAGCAAAATAAAAATTATATAGCAATGTCATTGGGGGAACTGTAGCATTGCAGAGCTCCCCCTGATTTTTGGTCAGGGGACTAAATTCCCCCCAAGCTCCCCCCCCCCCCACTTCCAATGGCCTCGTTTATAGTTTTTCAGTGGTAGTAGGTGTAAGCGGACTATTAGCTAGGAGTAGACAGAAGCTGGCTTTAGCCAGTTATAGCATATATATTTTATGTGAAACCATGGAGTCACTAGTGACTCAATGAAACTAACTGTAACATGCCACATTGGCCAGATCGGATCTGACAAGCTATCTTAGCTGTTGCTTGTGACATTTTGACCTCCTACTGACCTCCTATTGACCTCCTATTGACTTTTGACCCACATTTTGCTCGTGTATAGCATAAGCCTTCATTTTCCACCTGGACGTCCGCAGTCGCAATTATAATAGTAATATGGTGCACTGGCAATCTTTTTGAAATATAAACTAGCTCTTGGCTATCTGGCGTTATAAACTTGCCTCCAATAATAGCCTTTATAACGAGCCAGTCCCTGCTGGCCAGCCCTCGCCAATGTTATCTATGTACAGTGCTGTGGTTTGACCATGATCTTTGGAACTTTGATTCTACACCATGTTGCACCTCCAGTCTCCCATCGCATGCGATTGACAAAAGAGAGCCTGGACCAAAACTGAACTCGAGAACTTTCGCATGCGCAGAACTGGCTAATTTGGAATGGGCACAATGCCTTCATCATCAGGCCACCCAGTTGCTCATTGACTAAGACTTTCGCCAACGACATGAATAGGGCTCCCTAATTGCACGACAAAGTTGACCCCAGATATCATTTCAAATCGTTTCAACGTCGTTTCATCGTGGATTTACCATGATTTAGTGGGCTAAATATTAATGAAAACCTGCTGTAAGGACACTAGACAGTCACTGCAAACTATAATATATAATTGTACTTTCTGGGAGAAAAGAAATGGGTCAATTTTTAGATAGATTCAAGGAGTATCACGCAGTTAACATGTCAGATTGGCTCAACATTGGTCCAGCATGTTATCTGGGCCGTAATTCTAGACTGGGTCAAAATGTCTTGTCTCTGTAAAAGTTAACTCTCTTATAACACTCTTCATGAGCTACATCCCAAGTACCTGTCTTTGACCGGAACCCTCGAACCGCGAGGGGTCCCTGGAAACTAATTTAGAGCAACTCACCAAACTTCTCACAACTAACCCAACCACTATTGACCTATGGTCCTCGATTCAAAGTTGCTAAGACACAAAAGTTCTGTGCTTTGCACGTGTCTTTCCATGTCGAGGCAAATTTCGGTCAATGTTCTGATCAACTTGGCAGTTTCATGCTGAAATACAAAGCTCTCTCATGCAAACACGAATCCACAATGAAAGACATGCAGACGATTCTGCATGCTCCAAAATTTGACAGACAAACTTTAGGTTTTTTGGAAGAGCATGCATTAACAGGAAACAATACGGTTAAAAAGGCCGGGGGTCTAGGGGTAACGATTACCCCTGGCTCCACATAACATATAAGGTAATTGGGGTGCTAGAAACTGCTGAATACCCTTGTAGTCATTGGGTAATTAGCAATTGTCATTACGTCAGACTGTCCAATGCTGTCACACCTGTTAATTCACAGAGCTTAGCTGGTCATTTATTCTGACGTGGTTAATATGGTGATTACCAGTTCGTTGACACCCTTTTTTTTTTTTTTTTTAAACTAAGTATAATGCACACTTTCATGGAACACACCTTTGAATAATAAAAAAATATAAATAATAAAAAAAAGGAACTATAGAAAGCCTTTTGTCGATTGAATGTGCATGAACATCTATCTATCTATCTATCTATCTATCTATCTACTTATCTATCTATCTACTTATCTACTTATATATCTACTTATCTATCTAACTACCTATCTACCTATCTATCTACCTACCTACCTACCTACCTACCTATCTATCTATCTGCTTATCTATCTATATATCTATCTATCTATCTAGCTATCTATCTATCTACTTATCTATCTATCTAGCTATCTATCTATCTACTTATCTATCTATCTATCTATCTATCTATCTATCTATCTATCTATCTATCTAACTATCTATCCAGCTAACTATCTATCTATCTAACTGTCTATCCAGCTATCTATCTATCTAGTTATCTATCTTACTACCTATCTATCCATCTATCTATCTATATATATGTATTTACCTGTAGGTAAAGCAGGTTAGTTAGATTCCAAGATGGTCATGTGAATGACCATCAGTGTTCACAGATGCCCTCTATCTCGTAAAATATATTATTTCCAGTTGCTGTGAAGTATGGTAATTGGCCATTTACGGCTAATCATGTTACATGACTTAGTCATGTGACCATATGCCTATATATACTAACTATTCCTGCGTCATTTCGTATCCAAATGGGATTGGACATGCACCCCTTCACTGAGCAGCTAATAATGAGGTACATAGCCTATCTTCATAATCAAGGCCTTAAAGGGCACAGCATCAAGGTGTACCTGGCAGCCATTACCCTGCAAACACGACAACTTTTGAATAATATTAGCACTCACTCATTGGGACAATATTTGACAAAAAAATTTCCAAAACAGATTGTGTAGATGTTGAGACAACATTCTATAATATAGTTTACATGGTTAAACTATTTTGATATTGTTTCTTGATGATATGAATTATAATATTGCCGCAAGCATTTCTAGGGTCCACACTTCATATTGTTACATTATGCTCAAATAATATTGCCACAACATAATTTGAATGATAATGTGGATGTTGTAAAAATATCTGTGCCTTATTTTTTAAATATGTTATTAAACACATTGCAAGACGGATTTTATTCACCTTATGAAAATGTGTTCTGCCAACATTTCCATAGATATCCAGCAGTTGGGAAGATGGCATTCCTCTGCGATTAGAGCATATAAACGCCCCTCTCACGCTCAGTCAGCGCATGTGGCGGCTAGGCTAGCCTGTGATTCACGACCTCTCGCACTTACTGCACCAACCTCACTTCATGATTTCCTCTATTTGTATTGACTCCCATGCTTCAGGCATGTCAGTTCACTCGTCGTATAGTCTCCGGTCAGAATAGATCAATACATCCTTTATTCAACTTATAAGTTTTTTTAATTTAATATTTTGTTCCTTTTAAGGCTCTTGGATGGCTCTCGGTATGCAGGCGCTTTCCTCATGCTCTGGAGGTATCTACTAGAGCCTCTTGTTTTACTGTCTGTGTGTCCTCTTTTTTTGTATGTGCCAATAAAGGCGAATGATTCCAACCACATACTGGCTTTCGGAGTTGTTAAATATCATTTACTTACGTAAATTTGGTTAATGACAGTTGCCATATTGGAATTTCTCTCTCTCTCTCCTTAACACCTAGCTTCCGCTTCATCATCCTGGCACTGGCCCTCTTTTGTCCTATCAGAGGTGGGTAGGCCAAGCGGATAAGTATCCCTATATAGCTCTCTATGCAGGTCTCCGCTTCACTTGTCTTTTTTTTTCAGGCCCTGCCTATGGACATTGCTATTCAATTTACTTAAAAATCTCTTAAAACCAAAATTTTAGTTTTGTATATTCATTTTTCGATTGCTACCAGTTCTCTGGCGGTCTACGTACCGTTTTCTTGTATAAACGCATATCATTGATCATTGCCTTATTGATACTATTTATAGGAGCCCCATCATTTGTCTCATGGGTGCTTTAGTTTCTCATATCGCGGACAGAGCTGACACATGTAGTGCAGTATCTGCTCGTTTCATGTCATATATGTATCTTAAAACATCATTGCACTATGTGTATGGGGTATCTACTAGAGCCTCTTGTTTTACTGTCTGTGTGTCCTCTTTCTTTGTATGTGCCAATAATGGCGAATGATTCCAACCACATACTGGCTTTCCGAGTTGTTAAAGACCAGTTGCACTAGCCAACGACTCATGCAGGTATAGGTTTTTTAGTCTCAAGAATAAATTCCGTGTGACGTGTCACAACATCAGAATTATTGTCATTTTGATAATTAAGTAGAATAGTCTTAAAATTGTCTTCTTCATCCATGACATCATGAAGGTTTAATGGTCACTCGTGATTCGTCAATTCTGTAAACTATATGATGTTCAGCAGAAAGTGTGACACCATGCCTACACACAGGCGGGTTGGGTGGGCTAATTAGGACAGGCAGGGACCATGGCAATGAGATGATGGAAGAACAGCCATCAATAAGGTTGACCGGGAATCGAACCTGTGGGGTCCACAGTTTGAAGCCCAGTGCGCTACCACTGAGCTAGGCTCCCACCTTGCCATGTTCATTACACTAAAAGCCCAGAGCTTCTTCTTCCGCTCTTATTTGGGCCACCTGCAGCAATGTTGCTGATCAGAATAGCAAGTTTTTACTGATCAACAAACCATGTATTTACAACTAAATTGTTTTTGATAAATCTTAATTATGTCAGGTAGGCTTTTTGCTATCATTTTTGGCTTGAGCTTTGTTATGTTTTTTTTTTTTTTGGGGGGGGGGGGGGGGTATGATCCCCACAAATTGGAGAAATTAGTAACATTATTTTCTCAGAATAAAGTGGAAATAGAAGGGCGATTCTTAGTATTTACTGCCAGGATAACAGTATATTCAGTCATAAGCCTAAACTGTCAGACCCTATTTTCATACAGTTAATTTGCAACTATATCATATAGCCTTGCATTGTCAGAAAAGTGTATCTTTTTGACAGGTAAAAATGGTTGATTGTAAAACATTGTGAATAACAGAATATGCATACAATTATAGTTATCTGACACTCCTCATGTGGAAAGTATTCACGTTTTGTCTGTTTGTGGTTTTCCTGAGGAATACCATTTATTTACAGAACGCCACTCAAATGTATATTCAGATATGCTGCATTTATTTGTAAATCAGATCTCCATGTAATGGTTGTTTTGTGTGACAGAAATAAAAGGCACAAGATAAGGTATAAATGATAAATACTATGTTGCAGTTTATTGACTTTCTTGTTCATACAAATATAGAGGCACATTATTTTCAGCGTTTGACAATATCACCCTGCACAACAGTGTTACATTGCACAATATTCTGTGGAAAATATACAGATAAGTTCATCATACTTGTAATTTAGTAAACCATATCTTTGGCCAGCTTAATAATGCTACAGTCATTGTTACATGCACACTGTGCATGCATGTATATGGTTGAATTTTCCAAAACACGTGGATATCGAACAATCATAATTATAAACACTTCATATTAAAAGTTTGTGATGTTATGTTACAGTGCACAGTGTAGACATTCAGGTATCAAGGCAACCACTTTGGAATTCTAAAAATTCTCATTTTAATGTTTTCATGTCGTCAGTAAGTGATATGTCTCCTCATGTCGCATTAAAAAATTCATACAGTATGGATATAATAAAGTGTATTTGATAGATAATATACAATAATTTCATCAACCAATTCACACTAACATAAATCGCCATTTTAATAATCATAATATCATAATTCAATCTGTTTTGAGGGTCCATAAAAACAGCCAAGAGTGGTGCAAAGCTATCATATATATAGTCTTTGTACAATTTTAACAATGAAATAGTACACAATACTGTGTTAACAAATGCATTTGCTCATGCAATTTAGTGTTCTTTTTCTGTAGCCATCACTTATTATTTCTTAAGAAGAAATCTGGAATGACACTTGCACAAGATTGCCATTACAGCCAAATTCATAGAGTTGCAAACTAATCTCTTGGACTTGGAAGCTAAACTCCAGAGGATGTCATGTGAATCCAGGGCTCTCATTGGTTAAAGCAATCCCTCAGCTAATGAGAGTCCGACATTCACATGACATCATCTGGAGCTTAGCTTCCAAGTCTGTGAGACTTCCAACTTTTAATTTTGCTGTAATTGTTACGCTTTCATAGCTTTTCGAGATACAGTATAGCTTAAGAAAAATTACAACTCTTATTGCATGACAAGAATTTTGAATTACATTTTTTCCAACAAATTCTCAAGATCCTAGGCTAATCTAGGTGAGCTAGATTTATTGTTCTTACAGTACTCAGGTCCCAGTTTGGCTACATGATTGTCACGACAGCATTGCGCAAAAAGTGTTTGTTCACCAAGCAGAATACACAACAGGCTCGGTTTGTGAGTAATGCAAAATACATGAATCGTGTTACTTCCTATTTTGACGGCATAGTGTCACACAAGCGCTTGGTTGATGAGTCGTCTCCTTCACAAAGCGGTTGCTCTAGTGAGCTATGTTTCATCTGGCGCCTTGCAATGGTAGAAGCCCTCTCTTCAAGTGGTAATTGCGTGCGCAATGTTCGGATTGCTTGTCGCGACAGGAAAAGGTCTTCAAATGAATCGAAGCGCCAATTCACCAGGGATTTCATCCTACGCTTACACGATGCAGCGAGGCGCCTTAGCCCTTTGCGAAATGTCTTGCCAGATAAATTGTACAAGAAAAAGTTAATTGAAAAATTAATGTAATAGATAAGCTGGAACAGGATGTGCAAGGCCTCAGTGTCAGGTGAGGGATGGTAGTCGGGATCGACTAGCATCTGGACCATGATATAGACACGAACGGCATACGCGGGTAGGTTTAGTAAGAGAAACACTGTGGAAACGACAAGAAGCATCTTGGTGACCTTCATCTGACCTTCCATGGCAGCTAGACGCTGGTGGATGTTGTGAGACCACCGTCTCCTGTTTCGCGGCTGCAATCGGTGTGGGCCATAGCGATTCAGCTTGGGTGCCTGCGAAGCGGACAGTATTGAGATCCGCTTTCGGTAGAAAAGGACGATTGTGTAGAAAATGCGAATATTGCAGGTCACGATTATAATTACAGGCACAATGAAAGTGATAACAGTGTCAATGTAACTTATATTGGAAATTAGGTTCATATGATGTTCATTTGGCATACACCTGGCTTTGCCATTGTAGTCACCGGGAGAGAAGGTGAAAGGTGCGAAAAGGTAGAGAAAAAAGGAGAGTATTGCGCAGCCAATAACTACTATCTTGGCTCTACTTGTTGTGCACATTTGCTGCCGACGAAGTGGGTAACAAACTGCTATGTAACGTTCTATGCTGAAGGCCACAACATACCAAACAGACAAGAAACTTGTTATGTAGGTCAAATAGGCGAGGGCTTGACACCATCCTTCTCTATTGTAAAGGTTCACTCCGGTAAAAGAGAACCAAGAGAGCAGAAGGCAAAATAGGAAAACATTGTCAGACCAAGCCAAGGCTGCCAGGTAGACATTGGACGAGTAGCGTCTTAGGTAGCTGCCCATGAAGACAGCGAATGAGGTGAAGTTGCCGATTAGACCCACCGCTACAATCACTGGGATCATGTAAATGTTCAGCAGATGAATGATATATTGGAACATGGGGGTGACACCTGAGGTCATGTCCTTGACCTCTGCATTCTCCAGCCATGATGAGTAATTCAGCAACTCCTGATACGCCTCTTCCGTCAGTTCCAGGTCAATGTCGTGCTCTAGCTGGGACAAGAGCCAGGCGGTGTTGTTCAGGTCAACGTCAAACTGCATCGTGATCAACTTCACTGTGTCCTTTCCAAATGAGACTGAAACATAAAATTCAACTCAAATTAACATTTTATCACCTGTACATAATGTGTTCAATTCATAACCATATCCAGTTTAAAGTATTCCGTATTACCCCAGATAACATGCTATATCAGTTCTACCAGCGAGATGTCGGCCGTTTATGGCCAATATGAAACAATGTAGTTCCGATCTGGCAGGCTGTCTACATGTGGATACTAATTAACTTTCAATGCCTCTTATGGTAACTTATGCCATGGGATGAGCACAGTTACTGAATCATTATCTGCAAGAGCTATACCCCGATAACATGCCACGTCGGCCGAGTGTCGGCTCACTTTCAGCACCTGTAGCCAAATGATAGCTCAGTGTAAGTCCGACTTGGCATACTGATGCCAGATGGTTTGCAAAGTTGGCTCCATGTTGGCCCAATGTTAGTCCAATGTCAGTACAACCCAACAGCCCATGAACGTTTAGTAGGTGAATGAGTCAGAATGACGTATTCGAACATGGGGTTATCTTGTTTTGTATTTTTTTGTATAAACGAGGAATTATATGTAAATTTCAGGTATCTAGGGCTTTTTCAAAGTAGAAGTATATGCAACATTACACTCCAAAACCACAGGAATAATTCAGCTCAATGTGAGCTAGCTTTGTTTGTGGAATAAAACATTGCTGAATATTAAAATATTTAAGAGTATTTGTGATCGTTATGTAATGGATGGTATTCTGAAAGAAAATTTGCTGAAACTACAGACGTGCAGCCTTTAAATAATCATCAGGAGGAATTATTTGATTGATTTTCTCTAAAAGCTTAAAATGTGAGGCAAACAAGAGATCAAAGAACTCGCAGGAGACGATGCATTACATCAGAACTACTGGGGACATTTTTATGGAAGGAGAGAAGATAAATGAATATTCCCAAGTTTCAAAAAGCTTTGGAAAATAACCTTTTCCTGGGCTGTTGGCTACTAGGACATCTATGTGGTTGACCCGCACCTGTTCCTAGTGTGATGGTAGTGGTAGTATGCATATAACGTCACAATTGTTTGGAATTCCTGATCGCCATTGTATTTTCATTAAGGCCAATTATAGGCTTTTTGTTTAAATTGTGAAGTCGCCAGACAACGTTTGAACTGGATTTGGCAGCACTTTATTGCATTTGTCAGTCATGACGCAAAAGGCTTCGTTTTTCTTAAACTAATTCATCAACCAAAAAACATATTTTGCTCAAAATATGACACTGGAAACTTGTAAAAAATATTTGGATGAATAGATCTATTGCCTTTTTGTACATATTGTCCACATTTGGTAAATTGTTATTTTGTCGAATAAAGCTTTATTCTGATATCACCGAGACATCTCACTCATTTACGATCAAAAGAAAGAAATATTTACAGAAGCAAAAGAAAATGTCCAACATCGTGAATGTCCACAGACCTGTGTAGTTTCCAAAAATAAAGTGGAACCATTTTAATTCATGTGATTGTCTGAGCATATACTTTTATTTGTGAACATGTAGTTTCAGTTTCCTAAACCCAGTTACAAGGAAGTTCTCTGGGTGTGATAAACCAAGAAACGAAAATTAACAAGTGTAGCAAAATTTTCTCAACATATTTTTTTATTTTTTCCTTTAAAACGAATATTTGACTAGATACTAGCACAAGCTGCGTTGACAGAATTTGTATTCAATTTTTCTTTTAACCCTGAAGTTTATTCAGAAGCACCGTGTCCGCCATTGTGGATGTTAACTTACAAAAAATGCTGTGGATCTATTTGACTTTCACCTCACACTCAAATTTATCACCCATACTCAGATAACGAAGCTTACAAAAGAAAGGCCAAAGGAAGATTTGCTGCTTGAGATGTAGCTCAGCAATTTGGTGAACTTTGCTGCTGCCTCGAAAGAGGAATACGTTCAGGGAATTTTATCTGGGCTGCCTGGTGAAACCCCTGTATCCCCCTGGACCCTAGTGCCCCAACAAACTGTAGGCCTATGTCTAAATAGAAGGATAGCTCAGCCTGAAACCTTACGTCTTCTGCTCTTGAAACACATTCACTGCTTTGCTTCAATCTTACAAACGTATGGCGGTACTACCAAATACAAGGAATTGCAGCTAAATCCAGTTCAAACGTTGTAATCAATTAAAGGACAAGGAAGCAAAATATAGTCTTATAGGCATGCAAGTGGACTTCACTGCACTTCATTGCATTCGGCTATAAGTTTTACAGTCTTCTAAGCGTCTCAACATATGCTGTGATCAAAGTCCATTGAATACCATCGAATACATCCAACCAACCCTCAGTACAAAGTAATCAACTAGGTTAATCTATCTTTTTGGCCATAACACTTGACTGGTTGAGCAAATTCAAAGGCTTTTGAAAAGTTGTTTTTACTGTTTTGAATCTAAGTTATGTTGAGTGCACAACTACTAATACGCATTGTAATGCTCTAATGAATTTTCTAATTAATTTTACGTAAGATCGAATAATTATGCAGATATCTGAAGAACTTAAATATAGCTTAAGTACTTCATAGTACAGCAATGAACCTTTGTTTACTTCGAATTCTATTGCCGTAACAACGTGTCGTGATTAAATGCCATTGTCGTGCAGAATAAACTTCTTAAAGAATGTTCTGCTGATTATATTCACTGCACTTCAGCTGTGTGCTGGAACTGTTTTAAAATTGCTCATAAGTTGCAGTTGCTGTGTTTCCCAGAAACAAAGGGGAAACAATAAGTTTATCTCTACTTTTTACCAAGAATACAAGGCATGTTCTTATTATTATACGAGTGTGAAACCAACTGTACCTGGAGCTCCCTGGTGCTCCCTACACCACCTAGCTCCATATAGCTAGCTCTCCCTTCACCACATGCACTCTACCTAGCGTAAATGGAATCAAGATGGCCAGTTAATGCAATTAGATTTGCCCAAGAGCAATTTCATAATTGATCGATGGAGCATATGTGTCCATTGTTGAAAAAGAAATATTCCTAGATTAGGCAGTGGCTTGCACAATGGCTATAATTGAACAAAAGATGTGCCATGAAGGTGTCTATCATTATGACTTCACTAATTACTTCTTTTTTTATAGATCAAAAACAGGTGCATATGTTACTGCCTCATGGAGCATTGGTGGGTATGAGTGTACTAGGTACTTATTATGTTAAACATGAATCAGATTACAAGAAAATTATAAGAGTTCTTCGATAAGTTTGTTTCATAAAATATGGTCGAATCTAGAAAGCTGTAGCAACCTATTCCTGGCTGTAGTTATAACTAGCTAAAGCCAGCTGCTTCTGTGTACTCCTAGCTTATCGTCGGCTTACATCTACCACCACTGAAAAAATATAAACCTTGGTAAATGCAAGAAATTTAATATAACATAGTTCCGTTTAGTGGCAGGTAGCATCGTACAGCAGACGTTTTCTAGCGGTTCAATTTTACTGGCGGTTTTAAATTTAAAAAAAAACTAAACTGTAGGTCCAAGTTCCACTGTTGTGGTTTTGTGCATGGTGAACAATGACTAATTAACGGGCAGATCACAGTGGTCAGTTATCCTGAGCCCTCGCCTGGCTGCAATGACTTGGGGTCATCAGACACTGAGCAGCGGTCATGGATCAAAATATGTCTAATTAATTCATGAGGACCAACTAATGAGTCCAAAGCTCAAGTCCAGCTCTGTATATCTCAGTGCTCATTAACTAGCCTACAACTAAGTCGACAGCGCCACACATCGGCCTGGATAATCGAGGTTAGCCT
Organism: Alitta virens; assembly: GCA_932294295.1. NCBI lineage: Eukaryota > Metazoa > Annelida > Polychaeta > Phyllodocida > Nereididae > Alitta > Alitta virens. The sequence goes on along the minus strand of OW028577.1, from coordinate 31,397,895 downwards.
ACGACTTGAACCAAATATATCATTAGATAGATAGATAGGTAGATAGTAGATAGATAGATAGATAGATAGATATGGGAAAGTGCAACCTTTCACGTTACACATAGTATGCAATGAGCAGTGTACGTGGTGGCACCAAATATATCTCGAGTGCAGCCTTCTAAGGCAAATTCTTGCCGCTATTGAGGGTTGATTGAATAGGTGGGAGAGAGGAGTCCACCCTGTTACATATTTACCAAACCAAAAAAGTCTAATTTGAGGTTAGCCTTCGGTGTCCTTAATATTAAATGATTGCCAGGAAGGATCCTTTCATTAAAGACAAAGTCACAAGGTAAACACTGACAAAGCCGAAGAGCTTCACAAAGGGCTAGCTGTCACACAAGAACACAGGTGAGCTTGTATTATGAAGGGATAAAAGAGAAGTCATAAGATAATATTAGAGGAGCTAAGGTATATTTAGCGCATAAGAAGCCTATTTATAAGTAAGAAGTACATCAAACAGAAGGTGGGAAGATATGAAGGGCAAAGAAAGATGAGAACTTCGGTCAAGATTAAGTCGTCATCTAAGCTGAAATTCCACAAGAGAGCCAAGTAATGATAATTTAGGGAAGAAGTCTCCAGTCTAATGAAATAATTGTCGACCTTGGTGGTACAACATGGCCAGTGTTGTACCACTGCAATCATTATGGATGCCGCAAGCTTCGGTATTTGAGTTACATTTCACTCCAATTCCATATTGGCCAGCTCTGGTGAAGGTTCCGGGTTTTATCCAACGTCCGGGCACTCTTCATGAGCTGCATCCTAGCTGGATGTCGATCGTATGAGTCGTTAAATTGGAGCCTTGTACTCGGTGTCTGTGCAGGCATGTAAAAGACACCACCCATCGGGTAAATGTATAGCATGGTGTGTATCATCTCATCATTATGTCCAATCCTTGTCACATATAAGCTGGCTAAGCTTCAGACCAGCTGCCTTGAGACAAAGTATCACGTAAGGACATTTTTGTACAATCTGTTGTACACGTAATTTGGATCACTGAAGCTGCATGATTTAAAAAATAGTCAGCCCATATGTAGGCAACTAATTGAACACTTTATACAAGTATCAAACTTAGATCTTGCTCATATGCACGGGAAATGAAGCCTCGACAAAGGGTAAGGAAAAATATAGTTTATCTGAACCACTTGGCCAACTAAATATCTTCTTGACACATGAATATAAGGATAACAACAGGACTAGTAAAGCAGCAGTGGCAATTGCACGTCATGTTCATATAAACTGGGAGACATATTAGCGGCTCAGCCAGCAAGGTGTACTCCAGGGCGCCACAGCATCATAGATTCTCATCAAGCACGGCAGAGGTAATCAAGTTGTTGACCCGAACAAGGCACTAGCAGGGCCTGGCAAGAGAGACACCTAGTAAAAACACGGACATGCCCCCTCAAAGATTGAAGCTGCCTGCCGCCTGCTTTTTATGGATAGTGGCTTCTTGTTGAGAGGCGAGCAAGTCTGGAGCTGCAGACCAAATGCTATGCAGCACTTTTTTGTTTGTTTGTACATGTGTGCTATAAGTGTGATAGATCAAATTAACGTATGATGGTATACGTTTCAGACAGTTTAACTTCGATATACTTCAGATATCCAGAGCAACTTCAAATATTAAACGTCCATACAGAGTGATGCAGTACGATTCAATAATAGTCCGCTCGTTATTGCTTAGGGCCACAAGTGGGCTCAACAAAAATTTACTAGTACATCTGAGTACTAATATCATCTAAGTGAGTCCGATATTTGTGGGGAGGGGCGGGGGGCTTGTCCAAACACAAATGGACATTCTATAAAAACTTGCTAAGAATTCGTACGAAGTTCAACATCAGCTTTAATTCCAAATAATCTGTATGTTTCAAGTTTGGCATGACTGAGAACGATTTGGTCCCCGAAGTAAAAATAGGGGAAAACGTCATTGGATGGAAATCCAGAGTGATACACCTTGGTAATATTTTAAGTGGCAACATGAGTGAGGAGGCAAAAGTCAACTAGAAACGAATTGACCTGTTCTCCAGAGTTAACACTATATTGAGTAACCTTCAATAGACTATTGATTACAAATACCGAACAAGCTTAATATTTTAAGAAAAAATAGGGAAAACAAATTTTCCTTGGCAACCTGACAAAAAGCGAATGCATCTTTCAAAATGACCGTCATGGAAGTCTTTGTGATGTTATCAGTAAATTTGTGCCATTTAAACCTGGTTGCAGGGCTAAAAACTAAGGGAAGTAGCGATACCTCATTTTGCCCCTCGCCCCCGTTGTGTCCCGCCTTCCCTTACCATTTAATGTCCTTCAATGCTAAAATTATTGTATGCTCTAGTAAATTGACACTGTTACCATCATTATATAGAACCAGGCAACATAATTAGTCTCCCATGCCTGTAATATTACAACTGTCCTGATCCACCATGGGATATACAGTGTAATGAAGATGTCAGGTGCAGGGAGAAGTGTGTTAATTAGAACACCAGACTTTTATGAAATATTAACTGAGCCAGGAGCCATCGAATATAGAAAAAAAACATTTGCAATAGTAATAGTTATATCCTCATATTCGGGAGCTGACTTTTTAAATTTTTATTTTATTTAAGCAATAAATTGTTTGAGTTACCTCATACCTATAAGGGATAATATTATACTCCAATATATTAGGTATATATTTTCCAAACTTTCTTGATTTTTTTGCTGCTCTTATTATGCAAGAATAATACAGTTTGTAGGTACGAGGGAGATAACTAACATTTTATAAGTTATATATACATTGTATATGACTGGCAGCAGAGTCCCCCCTTGAGGGACCCTTAGTATATTCATGCTCATTCTCATTACTGAAGTTTTAAGAAGACCTTAATATGTTTCTATTTGATATTCAATTGATTAACATTGTGTAACTTACACAGCTGATAGATAGCACGGGCAGTGTTGCGAATCACCAAATTTAAAATTCAGCACATTTAACTATTTTTCAGTGAAACAGGCACAATGTTACATGCATGTGTTGGTTAAATGTACATGTTTGATTACGTGTCTGCATGCACAAAACGTGAGTTTTTTTTCTTATCTGGTAAATAACAATTTTTATTCGTTGTCTATTGTCATTGGCCAGTTTATTGAATAACCACACCCAAAATAGTCAAACGAATCTTCGATTACTGTGTAAGATATTAACACGCCTTTTTATATCACAGGCTCTTTCAAAGCATATCTTCTTTGATATTAATGCCTGGCTGGCGTCCTGCACACCAGGGAGTAGACATTTAGGGTCATTTGGTATGCAAGACAGGATGCTGCAGCGAATTTAGGACTGGCAGCAGAGTCCCCCCTTGAGGGACCCTTAGTATATTCATTATGCAGAACCACAATGTGGAAATTAAAAGGCCACTTGTAACCTATCAAATGTGCCCTCCCTCTTATCAAACAGTCCCATTTGGGGAATTTAATCATCTTTTTGGTTTTTACAGGCAATTACTACGGCATGGTTTCGCGTGATAAGTTTCATAAGACGGGAGCTAAGGGGCTGTTTGACATTTATGTTCTATGGGCTTTTCATGTAAGACCAAACTGCAGGCTTATATCACTGCTGTTAGTGACATTCATTGCTTGCTATATGATATTCTGATTGTATTCAGACTTTTGGATATGTATGTTATACAAATCCCAGGTAGCTTTGGCATCACAAAGAAAGAATACATTATTTATAACTTTCGGTATATAGTTACATGCAGAGATATAAGGTGTAATTTGATATATGTTTTTGTATGTTCATTTGTACGACGACATTTAATTTGAAACTCCTTGACTTTGAAGCTTCTTGGGATTATTTTTTTGCGCTGTTTTAAAGGTCACATACTTATGTGAGTGTAGATTATTGAGAAATTTGTGAGAATTTCCAGATTTCATGTCAGACGCTTTTTTGTGACAGGTTATGTGCAGAGCACAGGTGCACAAACTTCAATATTACGCACAATGGAGTCAAATACCAAAATGTCTTATAGTATCAGCAATGACGCATGTCACATTGACATTGAATACGCACATAGCTGTTGGAAAAACATTTAGGGTCTGTAAATCATAGGGTCACCCTGAGCTACCAAAGTGAATTAGGTCACTTAATTCAAGATCAGTCCTCACATGTCATTGGCGTTTGCCTATTACGCAATAGCAGCTTTTAAGTCACTCCAATTAACGGTGGTTACTTAAGACGTCTTACATCACTTTTACTGTAGGTATCAATTCCCCTCATTAACCTTGACCTTGGGCATGTGACCTTGCTCAAGGTTTGAAATGTTATATCGTGTTCTGAGGCTCCATTTTCTCACTGCAGCCAAAGCAAAGACTTCATTTCTGGGATTTTTTTAATTCAAAGCTTTAAGCTGAGTTAGTGATCAAGGCCCCTTTTTGTTGCTTCCCATATATTTTTGAATTTTAAAATTAAAACGGTGAACAACAATCGTGTACACTTAAAAAATCTTTGAGTGAAGGTTAAAGCCGCAAACTATTCAGGCATTATGACTAACTTACTGACATTATCGATGACTTCAGACATTAGGGGGTGTCTCGAGAATGACTGACAAATAGGAATAAGTTGGTAATCAGTCTCTTGATTGCAAGTCCATCATTGACTTGCATAAAACCTGATAATCTCAGGCACATTTTGTTAATTAAGGAAATTGACTGTATGGTAAGGGAGCTAAGTAGTTTTTAAGGCCGGCTCAACATAGCAATCAGTCGCTAAGTACTTTGTTTACATGACCTGGAGCAGTTTTAATTATCAGGGATCTTGCTAAAAAAAAAAACACAAGCAATGTTGCATCATTGATTGTGGTAAGGTGGATTAAGTTGTTGATGTGGTTCATTGTATATGAAGTGATTGAAAGAAAATCAATATATAACATAAATTAATTTTGTTGCGCTATATATTATTTCGTATCTAAGACCCTTTATTCAATGAACCAATACATGAACCTTAATTGAACTCTGTTAAGTTTCAAATGAACCCAAAACAGAACCATAGATACCCTTGTAAAAGTTATCTGTTGAACAATCCAATTACCGTGAGAACCATTTGATGGGTTTGTTCACGAATCATTGGGTTTCATAAAGAACTTTTGCTCAAGAACCATTGGGTTCCATCTATAACCTTAATATGGAACCTTCAGTGTTTTTTTTTAAGAACCTCCCAAATCGCATTTCAAATCAGGCCACATTACAACATCGTTTTTACGGTTCCAAATTTATACCAGGGCAAAGTACCTTTAAAGGTTCTATATGGCACTTCTGGTTTTTAGAGGCAGTTGTGGAGGCAGGAAATCTATTGAAAAGTAAGACACAAATATCGCTCTCTAACCACTCTCTAGTCACCGGTGCGCTGGTTGGCTGGTGTATGAGCACTTCTTGCAGTAAGATTCAAAATATATATTATGAGATATCTGGACAAGTTCGTATTATTTAAATGTGACATTAACATTCTGATCAAAATGGACAGAAATGTCAGCAAAAAGCAAATCACAACCATGTTACACAAAGGTAACTGTTTGTTTGCCAGACTTGATCATATTTTATTAAAATAACTATATCTAAGTCAATTTTATTCAGCTTTTGCTTTCCCAATCCTACATAATGCCCAGAGAATTACTTTTTTTCTAAAACTTGCGAAAATATATTGTATTTTAACTGAGTAAAGAAAAGTAAACTCAGTCGGTTTAATGAAGGTTTTACCCGGATTAATCTACAGTTAACCATTCACGAAAAGACCACGAAGAAGATATAGATTTCATGTAGGACCTAATCCTAGGCTTTCCTTTCTACAGCATTGGATTTAGCGAATCTTACAGGAAATCCAGTGCTGCACTGCACGGTGCCTCAGGGAATCCCATCAGCCAAACTTAAAAAAGCTTCTCTTTCTGTTATAACACAAGTTTGTTCCTAAAACATTGCAGTTCCTGTCAAATCCCCGTCTCTGGCAAATGCAGAGTTTTGAAGTCGCTATTATATGAGCAGGGCTTTTATTTCAAGTGAAGGTGCTTTTAAGAAGCAAACTGAAGTGATTGTTCGTGTGAAGAGTGGGGACTGCCTGCGCCTGCCTGGTTCTCATGCAGTTGGCTAGATGAAGTCATTGTGGAAAATCGATCGTTTTTAAGGGGAGTGTTGGCATTTTAATAATATAAAGGATTGTCGAAATGAACTTTACAAAAATGATATATGCCGCATGAAAGCACAATGCATTCGCCTTGTTGAAATGTAAAATGATATATTATGTACATGACTGAAGATATTGCACGGAAAATCCTATGAACTAGAAAGTTAGATATCTTAACTGGTGCCAGAATGACACCATATCTGTTGACACCAACTGAAGCTGCATTATTTCTGTCTGATGTCCTATTTTTGGTCAATTTCTTGTCAACATGATCTCAGCTCAGTATTACTCATCATTCTAGTCACGACATGTGAGTGTACAGCCAAAAAGAGTAATACGCAAGCAATGTAAGCAGACATTAGGCTTTCTTCCATAGGTTTACAAAATTCGTAACCAATAATGCGCACTGTGCAACATATGTTTAAGCTCTTTCCTAAGAAGCAGCCTAGGGCGGGGGCCTAGCTCAGAGATAGCGCTCTGGGCTTCCAACCAACCACTGGGTCCCGGGTTCAATTCCCGGTCGAGCCTATGTTGGATGGCTGTTTCATCCTTTGTCTCATTGTCATGGTCCCTGCCTGTCCCAATTAGCCCATCAGGTGCAGAAATACAGGACGTAAAGCCCTAATCCACCACCACCACCTAAGAAGCAGCCGAGGTCTTACCTTTCAGGCCATAGCTATAACAAAAACTTTACCTGTAATTTGGGAAGTAGACAAAATTTCAGATTGCTGGAGCACACACGACAGGCCTTTCAAATACATGAGTGATTATTTTAATGTTCCAGTCCATTATGTTTCTAGTTATGTTTTTAATCTGATTTGGATGTTTTTTTAACTGTTATTGATTTAAATTCATTGCTGCGATTTTTTATTGTCAGTGCATTTTTAAAAATAAATTTAATTTGTACATATGTAAAGGGCATTTTACATTTCTAAACTTGACTATGAGGTGAAGATGGTCAAAAGCCCTATTTACTAACTTTCTTGTCCACAGGATTTTCTGTATTCTCACTAGTCACACAATATTCCAAACTGCACGTATATAAGCTACAGCATGCAAATTATATAGAAGCAGTTATCACAGAAAGCTCGACCTTTCCAACTGGACATATCCAGAATCCAGGACTCATAACACTGGCTGTCAAGCTATAATGGACTGGAACATTGTACGTGTGCGTGATGTCATATTTCTCAAATGTTCCTTTTCTATAATGTATTGGTAATAATTTAGCTTGCTATCTTATTTCATGTGCAATGTTCATGGGGAGTCACCCCCCTTGTGGTAAAGTATGTATATACTCGGGTGTCTTCCCCCAACATACCCTGAGTATAAATCTATGTATATGTGTTCTATTATTGCAAAAATTTACTTTGTATGTTGGAAATAAAAAAAATCAATCAATCAATCAATCTCAAATACTGTTGTAACGTAACATAATATTGAGGAAAATGTCATAGATACCAATTCTGACTTCAATTTATTTGTAGCAAATACTGCATAAGCTCGCAAGCAGAAGGGACTCCTTATATAATCTGCCTTAAAAAATGGGTCTATCTCTGTCTATTACTTTGTCCACATACATAATCCAAACACAATGAAACCGAAGACCATTTGTAATTACCCCTGAGCTAACATAGTTACGTTGATGTCACTTTCAAAACACACCCGTTCGTTTAAATTAAATAACAAGTTGACAAACAGGATAAAATATAGGTCAATAATTTTTTTTGTCAGAGTCAGGACACTGTTACCTGTTTATCCCACCTAGTTTTTTACTCCTAAGTACTCCATTAATCCGAATAGTGCTTCTTTGACCTGTCTCTTTATGGTGGCCCATGTCCGCGCCTCTTCTGTCCACAGGCCAAGTTACTGACATCGATGCAATTAATCTATCGTCGGAAGGCGCCCATGGAATTAGAGTTGACTTCCAAAAAAGTCGCCACAAACTCGTCGCCACAAAGACGGCCACAAACGTCAAAGTCATTCAACCAGTCGGGCAAGATTTATAGCTTGTCTGCTCTTCAGCACACGAATCTTGTATCAACTAGCTGCTTGGTCTAGTGGTAAGACACTGGCCAGCTTCTGAAGGTCCTGGGTTTGGAACTAGGCACTTTTAACGAACTAAAACATACACTGATGGAGATGCTTTTAGAAAGGTCCTAACTATAAGATAAATGCACAACATGGTGTGAACGCACCCCCAACCCTCCGCCTTCGAGCCTTGTCATCTCATCATTATTTTCTATGGAAGATTGCCATCAAGCTAAGGATCTGACACACAGCCCTGTGTGTCAGAGGTCTGGTATTATAAAGTCACTTTTCAGGTTTACACATTTACAATGTATTTAGTTTCCAATTACATGCAATACCTGTGTGCAAGGCATATTGTGCGGATGCCATTCAACATGACAGCCAGTTTATTTGATTAGAGAGAGAGAGCAATTGAAATACGTAATGGCTCTATAAACCACGCGAAATTACACAATAAATTATGGAAAATACCCAAACCAGATGGAGGGATTCAAAATTGCAGTCAAATTTCATAATCTAAAGTAATTTGGTCAAGTCAGCTGCAGTGAATGGTTCGTTGTCTGCATTTAATGTTATTTTTTTATATTTTTGAAACTCCCATAAAATTGAGAGAAATTTTACAACAGTTGTGAGGGGTAAAATAAGACAAACAGTATAAATAAACTCGATATGGAGTCAAAACACTTTTTAGCAGCTACGCATTTAGCATCGTATTTACGCTAAAGTCGATGGGATTTAATTTACATGGCTGTGCTGAGACGAGTGAAACCGTTTCAACGTCGACCGATGCGATGTCGGCGATGTTATAACGACAGTGGCGATGTTATAACGACAGTGGCCTATAGGGAAACGATGCTGGGCCGATTTGGAATGATATATCTGGGATATATTGTGGATTTACACTGAAAACCCTACTAAAAGTTAGTAAAAACGGCTACTTTCTTTGACATTTTTACTGGTCCCAGAATGGTAATCTCCCAATAACCAAAAAAGGCTACCTTATTAGCACAAATGACTGAGGACTTAGGGGTCATTTATTTTAAAAAATGACATTGTATTGCGGCCTAAATCGTTAGTCATGAGCACGCATGTCTAACTTGGTAGACCATTTTGTTGTTATTGTGAGGGTTGTCATTCTAGAACCAGTCAAAATGTCCAAGAAAGTAAATGTAGTCGTTTTTACTAGCTTTCTAGTCTGCAGGATTTTCAGTGGCATTCTTGTCTTTATCATCTTATTGTTACGTCTGCTCTTTGCTGCAGAACATAGACAGTATTCTTCTTATTTATTCATGATATTTCACCTTTCTGGATAATATTCAGGAAATTCACCTGAAAAGTGACCAGACCTCTGATACACATGTGTACCAGGCATGTAAGGTAATATATAAATAAATATTCTTTATTAGATTGTAACTATACAGTTAAATTGGTACAAAGTACAAAAATTGATGATTAAATAAATATAAAATACATGTCATACACCTCATACATTTAAAAGATAAAAGCCTAGACATAAAGTTAAAAGTAAAATTAAATTAGCTATAAAATTAAATTACATTACTGTAAATAAAACCAATGAGTTGTATGCTGGTTATTGGTGTTTTAAAAGTTCATTAATACAAAAAGAGATAAAACTGTCTTTAAATCTATTGGTGCGACACAAGGGTAATTTAAAATCTTTTGACACTCTAGTCATCCTGCATGTCATTGTTCATATATGGCACCAATAATGGGAAAAGTTTATGATTTTCATCCTGCATCTGAGCAGGTAGCTTCGGTCCCAGTTGTCTTCTGAATCTGCATGCATATGTCAGACATGCACCTGACTTCATCTCATTCCAAGTATTCTTGTCATGAAATTACAGATATGAAGCGTGCGCAAACATGCAGCTGCAGCAATTGGATCAAACTAATCTAATTTCAGTGAAAATTTAATTGTTTGACTCACTTCATTCATAAATGTCCAACATTTTGACTGAGAATAAATAAAAATGGGAAAACATTAACTGACAGTTAGTGTGATACAATGATAATTGGAGCTTGGTGAAGCTGTCACCAAATGTTGTATTTTAGTGTATCACTCAATATCACTCAATGTTTCACCAGTCAGTGACATAATTATGTCTTATGTTATGTAACGTTATTTTATGTTAACTTGTCTTATCTTATTTACTCAAAACCCATGGCTCAACACTGTTTTTTTGTTGTTGTTTTTTTTGTATGATCGTCTTGGTGGCGAGGTTTCATTGTATTCCGACAGGTGGGGACGAAATGACTCTCAATTATTGCTGTCGATATGGTTCATGTCAACGAGTTGGTACACCAATCCCTGATACTTCCATCTCAGTGACATTGTTAGTTTCTTTAGTTAAGAAGAGATAGCCTACTGTTGTGTTAAAAACATAAATAGTCAACGAAATTAGAGATCGTTTGTACGTTTTCAGTTACTCGTAAAAAAACGTCGTATAATGATTTCACCATGGAGCCACCATGGCTCCATGATTTCACGAAGCACAGAAACAGAAACTTTTTTTTTTTTTTTATCTATGCACTTGTTCCCTAAAGAAATCAAGACACACAAGAAGGAGTTCCCTAGAGGGCAGGTTCATTAAGAAGTGTATTGTTGTTCCATGAGTTACTCCTATCTCCCAAAACAACTTCTTGCGTCAGGATAAATGCCCACTGGTATAATGGAATGTCAGTTAATGAAGCTCTATGGATTTTTAGACAATTTGAATATGAGAGAATAACTGTCAAGGGGTTCAACACTTCTGTGTTTCTTGGACTGTATCAGGTTGGGTGGGTGGATTTGGGCTTTACGCCTTGTATTTCTGCACCTATAGGGCTAATTAATACAACAGAGGGGGTATACCATGGCAATGAGATGATGGATGAAACAGCCAACCAACTTAGGCTCAACCAGGAATTGAACCGGAGACCCAGCGGTTGGAGCCCATTACGGTCCCCCTGAGCTAGGTCCCCACCACTTGGACTATATCAGAGTTCTTATCTTGAATGCCTTGTCATTAGCTAAATGATGAGAGCTATCTGATTTAGGGCTAACCCAACCCCTAATTACCTATTAGCTATGTACCAGCTATGGTAGGGTCCAAAATAAATAAAATAGTTTGGTCATATTTTGTAAGAAATATTATGGAGAAGGAAAATGGGCAGAAATGTTACAAATTAGGCAAACCTCAACTTTCAAACTGATAAAAGTAGTCAAACCAAAAATTATTCAAACACTCTTGACTTTTCGAAAGTAAATCTTTCAATAAATTGGAAACTACCAATATATTGAAATCATAACCATAGAAAACCATTGACACATAGATTTGAATGTTGCCACAGAATCACTTGCCATTTCACCCCGAATCACTTCTATTACACTGTACTGTTAGAATTGGCATCAGATTCTGGAACAAATCATTTAAATCATCCGATCTTTCCAGTGATAATTTTGCCATTAGGACCATTTGTGATAACAAATGAAATTGTATGGAATTGTATAGTAAGTGTAAATGCCAGTTTGAAAGTTGGGGTTTGACTTATAGCTACATGCATTGTATGAAAAAAAAAGTGTACATTTTGAATCTATATTCATTGTGAATCCAGTCATCGAATGTCATGCTTACAACACTGTTTGAAGAATTTTATTTATGTTGTGCACATTGCATGGCCATGGTCGGCTGTATGATTTTCTTCAACTGGAGCAATTGACTGCCTTCCAAATGAGCATCTGTCAATATGATTCCAAATGATTTCCACACGATTACTCGCCTGGTTTCCTTCTGCACCCAGATTATAGTTTTTATTTTACGAAACCCATTCTGCTTTCAGCACCTGCATGATGCGCATTTGCTTTCCATAATCTGGTAAATGATTGACTTTAAAAACAGAACTGCTTTCAATTAACAAGCGGTATGAGATGATGAGGCGCATGTCCTGCGTTCCTATTAATAAAGATTTAGCCGTCATAATGATGCTTCGGGTAATGTGATTTTAAAATTATGAACTGCATGTGGAAATCTTGTAATTATCAAGACTCTAGAACATGCATTTTACCACAGGATGTCATTTTGAAATGATAGGCTTGGTCTCCATGTTTCCCATGAATAAGGATATTAATATTACAAGTGTATACAGTCCAGTTCACTTTTTACAGCTTCGTGACAGTTAGATCTCAACTCCATGAGACTGGTTTCCAAGTCTAATCTTTCTTGAATTTGGTTGTAAGCCTGCTAGCTACGTCACAATTGTTTTGAATTCCTGGTCATCTAAATGCAGATATATGGTCTTTTGTTTGGAGTCAAATATGATTCATATAATTATAATTATTTGCCCGATAAGACGGAGTGCAAATAGTGTAGTTTGCTAATCACTGATTGACTCCTGTCGTTTATTTCATTGATTTATTACTTAAACCCCTTCACCACCTTGCCGACCTTCATGCCCAACTCCTACAAATTACTAGTTCGTCAGAAAGTTCGTCAGAGATCGTAAAAGGTCGTAGGTAATCGCCGGAGTTCGTCACAGTCGGTCACAGTTCGTCATATTTTTGGACATGTAAAATAAATGCCCCCCGTTCCCACCTACAAGAATTGCTACGAAGTTTGCAACGAACTTTGACAAATTCTGCGTGGTCAAAGTTCCTGGCAGTTCGCCAATGTCATCTTAAAACAGGTCGAATTATATATTAGCATAATTTTCGCAATTCTACGACATTTTTGAGGTCTGACGAACAGTTAGGAACATCTACGACCTCAAGACGAACTCCTACGACGTACCTACGAACTTCTACGAATTTCTACGAACTCTTACAAAGTTCCGACGAATTCCTAAGATCGTATATGCACTGCTATATATATACGACGTACCTACAACGTCCGACGAATTCGTAGAAGGCTACGATGATTTTGAACAGAACTCTGACGAACTATGGCGATTAGCTACGCACTTTTATGAAATCTGTTTGGACGAACTAGTAGTATGGAGGAGTTCGGAGGAGTTCGGAGGAGTTCGGAGGAGTTCGGAGGAGTTCGGAGGAGTTCGGCATATAGTTCGGCAAGGTGGGAACGGTGTTTAACGAGATAATAATTAGAACGTGAACAACATCACTTTTTGGGAACATTTCACTGTTCATTGCCGTAACAATCAACCAGACTAGAGCAGGACGGCGTCGCAAAACAGCAAAGAATTGCCTTAAAACTCATTAGACAGCACAGTGTACCCAAGAGCCGGAAGTAAACTGCAATTTTCTTGAATCAACATCAACCGCAGAATAAATCTGATCAAGACTTTCACAATTGCCAGTCCTTTTTAACCATCACACAAACGTCATCTTGACAATTGATTACGGCGCTCAACAGGCTGAGAGTGGATGAAACTTGGTTGTAGTTATTCATTCTGAAATGTCAGCTATTCTCACAAGCCATTCGAAAACAATGGATCAGTCGTATATCATTCAAAAACTTCTGAAGTGCTTGCCAAACTAACTCCATTATGATACTGACACTGTCGCAAAAATAAAGCTGAGGCAATCTTGAATATGATATATTATGGATGGATCTATAAAAGATGAATATACCTGCATGATTATAGCTTTGGTCTTATTTGCCTTTGGTATTATAATGGCCTCATCCGAGATCAAATTGATGGTAATTTCATACGACCCGCTAGACAGCCTATTCAGTCTTTCGTAAAGCTGCGATAATGAAAGGATGAAAGATGCATAATGAGCGGTTGTTGTGCAGAAATTGATCTGAATATTATTTGCAATAGTCTCTTAAATGGAACTGGAGGGAACAAGATGATTGAATAGTAACTTAAAAACATATTATGCATTGAAGTAGTGAATATGAAGAGAAATTATCTTGACCTATTCAAACAAAAAAAGTTGAACCACTGAAAACTGCGTTTTAGAATATATTCCACACCAGATTATTCGATTAAAATCTCAACTATTTCAGTGCATTCAGTGTGATGGTTTTAGGCTAAAGATTTGGTTAGATCGATAAACAATACAGTCAAATTTGACATGTTTCAATTAAGAAGCTAGACTGACTATTTTGTCAGCAACACGAAGACTGTTCATATAGTAATTTGAAATTTCGTCATCAAAACTGGATTCAAAAGTGCACTGGACCGGGGGCACATTTCTATTTGCTCATTATGTTAGTGACAGTTGCGGTACTGTTACTACGCTATAGATATGGTTTTGCAGACCTGTATGCAACATGAGCAGCTACCGCGGAATAAAAACTAACCTGGGTTATCAAAATCAGGGTATATAGAATAACATTTGATACAATTGTGATCTTACTACTGCCAGTTCACTAATCACCTACGCAGAGCTGTGTTTGCTCATGATAGGCTGATCAACTTTAAAAGCAGCCTACTTAAGTGGAACCAGACACCTGTAAGAGCATGATGATTTATCTACTGATAGCCAATAGAATTAAGTGAAAATATGAGTACCAAGTACATTAGACTGAAATTAAATTAACCTGTGAGTATACGTACTTAGTGTTTGAAGAAAATTGTTGAACAGGGGCCATACATAGGTAGTCTGGCAGCAGTCTTGTAATTTTCAGTGGTATTTTGCAACAGGCAGATACATATTCAGTTTGGACAATAGATATCTAGCCTTGTTTATACCTATACACGCATCAGTGCCTACTATCACCATTTCACATCAGTAGTAAACATTAAAAATGTTTAAGAAGCAGAAGTTGAAATTGCCGATTCACTGCATGAAAGTGATGATTGTGGAAAAATATAACACCATGTTTTTGTTTAAGTCATAGCGTGTGCACAAATTATTTTTTTTAGCATAAAACTGATGCCGATAGGTTCAAATAACAGCTGCTGCTTGGCCATCGTATAGACAGACCTACAAAACGGCGGAGGCACGTGCCACGGAAAATCCAACCAATTCTAGCAAATACATTCCGAAAATAATGAATAATCCTATAACTTTAATTTGTCAGCCATGCAAAACTGGTAGGAGGCTATGTAGGCAAGACGATTGCCCTATCCCAGTATATATGGCCACACCACTGTCAGGGGAACGTAGCAAATTGAAATCAATCATTAACAAAAAAGACGATTTTTTTTGTCACCATATATAAGAAAAATGTCACAATATTATAGAACACAATGATCTTTCATATCATTTGCCATATCATGTTGCTGGTTAACTATTGCACTAATATGAACACGTTTTTGTAATTAAAACCAGTTCATGATCACTCACCTGCATTCAAGATGTCCTGAGCTTAGGCCTAATCCCTTCTTGAGCTATGAGTTATGAGCAAGCAAGCGTCCTCTCTGAGACAAAGCAGCCAAGCAACTCGCTACGTTCAGCGCAACCGGCAACGTCAATGACGCCACGACGCAGCGTCACCCACGGCGTCCTCGAAAGCAGGCTACAGGCCAAGAACCTTCTACAATCCCAGCAGGATAATTAGATAGATAGATAGGTAGATAGGTAGATGGGTGGATAGATAGATAGATAGATAGATAGATAGATAGATAGATAGATAGATAGATAGATGGATGGATAGATAGATAGATAGATAGATAGATAGATAGATGGATAGATTGATTGATTGATTGATTGATTGAAAGATGGTTTGATTGATTGATTGATTTGCCAACTTGAATGATGGGTGGATTGAACTTGTTTCATTTTCAGTCGATTGATTGATTGATTTTTATCTTGTGTTACCTTCAGTTGTAAAAGATATTTAGAACACTGACTGCTTTTAAATAAATCTGCAGGTGCCTACAAGGTAAATTTGCTCTAAGTGATGAGTTAATGCATAAAACGATTGGCTGACAAGCATGGTTAGAAGTGATGTGACAATGCATGTAGCTGAACAACATAGACATCGGCTAGGCTCTGGTTGCTTGCTATGAGGACTGCATCTTCTGCTAAGTACACCTTTGAGCATTGTGTTACAGTTGCCTAAAGTGGTTTTTCCAGTCCATGAAGGGGGGCCAGCTGCTTGCTAATATATTATTTTTCGATGTAAGTTTAAAAAATACACCAGTTCTCTCAAGGATTTGGATATTTGTCAGTCGGGATTAGGTGCAAGCCACTATAGGACTATATACCAAAAACTGATTGTGCCTGTGGGAAGGGCCAAAGTCAGGTAAATAGATAGATAAATAGATAGATAGGTAGACAGACAGATAGACAGATAAATAGATAGACAGACAGACAGACAGATAAATAGATAGATAGATAGATAGACAAATAGATAGACAGATATATAGATAGTTCTTGCCGCTATCAAGGGTTGATTGATGAGGTGAGAGGAAGGAGGAGTCCACCCATGTTACACAAGTACGCCATGGGTGGGAACTTTACTTGCCTCAGCACAGACACAGACGTCACGTACAAGGGACCGCCCACTCTACAATGATCAGTTATTGATGTAATCACGTGAGCGCTGTGACATAGCCATCTGTCTTTTAACCAGGCCGTAGTAACGGTCAGTATCAGACCCATGCAGTTGACAACCTTCCGTGCACATGTAGTTCTAAGAAGAGTCTTCAATACTCTGAAGCACATGTGTTATTCAGGGACATCCGGAGCACATTTGAGTGCCCTTGCTCTCTCTAAAAAAGGATGTAAAAAGGTTCATTGAACGAGGAAGGAACGCATTACGCCCGCTATCTTAAACACTAATCCTTTCCCGAATGTCATGTCTCAATGTCTCACTGTCTCACTGTCTCAATCTCACTGTCTCACTGTCTCAATGTATCAATGTCGCAATGTCTCAACGCTACTGGGTCTGAAGCTCAGTCATATTGTATGGCCAGAGCTCTACTAGAGGCAGACGTAATAACGAGATAAAATAATAAGGCTTGGAGTAACACATTTACCCCATGAGTGGGGGTCTGTTCCTTGTCTCAGCATAGACACTGAGTACAAGACTCCAATTTAACGTCTCGTGCGATCGACATCCATGCAGATGGGATACATCTACAATTAGTTCATTAAAAACGGTAGGTCTAAACCTAGACAAAGCCAGACAACTTCTGTTATACGATGCTACCTTAAATTATATGTAAAAAAGAAGAAAGTTGAGGTTTATATTGAGGAATGCTATATATACTAAATTGTTACTCGTGCAAATTTAATAGGCTTACAAATCTAAATTACTTGTCAGAATCTTCTAAATTTACACCAATTTCCTTTGATTACATTTTCTTCCACATTACAATTGATACATTTTTAACTGTACTCTTCCCTAAAGCGGCATGTCATTAAGCCTTTGGAAAGAGTGGCTTTATTCAATAAATAGTAATAAACAATCTAAAAGTACATGCAGCATCATATCAGAGAAATTTCATACATTTAACAAGGTTTATACTTTTTGGTGTAAGCCGACTATAAGCTAGGAGTAGACAGAAGCAGTTGGCTTAAGCCGGTTATAGCTACAGCTAGGAATAGGTAGCTACAGCTGTCTTGAGTCGACCATATTTATGAAACTAACTTTAGCTCATGAAGAGTACACGGACCGGGGATCAAATCCGAGAGCTTCAGCAGAGCTAGCCAATGTGGAATTGGCAGATGCCTTAGCTACCCAGCTGCACATATATTGTGTATATAACCATTTTTGGCCTATATTGAAACCACACTCATACGATTGACCTGAGTTTCGTGGCAAACAGCATGCCTGCCCATCCACTCCACGAGGTTAAACAAGTATTTGTCAATGTATCCTATTCACTTTTGTGGCATGTTGCGGCGCCACACATGAGTGACAAGGGTGTATTGTATCTACCGTTCGTTTGCAAGTCACACCTAGCAAAGATGTAGCGCAGTGAATGTCATATCAACCTGCCACCCACCTGTCATCAACCTGTCAACAGCCTATATTTCTCCAAATTCCCTCAAAAGTTATGTCACAAGTGTAAAAAGTTGATAAGAAATACTGAATGAAAGAGTTCCGATTCTTTAAGTGCTCACTATCCTGTTTCTGTTCTCATAGTTTTACAGTTACCTACTCAACTTGCGCTAAGATATAACAGTTTATTAGCTGTGGGCAGTGCACAACTTGCCCATACATATGAGATAATGTAACAACTTTCCAATTTGAAAAAGCTGTAGAAGTTGCACCCACCTGTCATCAACCTGTCAACAGCCTATATTTCTCCAAATTCCCTCAAAAGTTATGTCACAAGTGTAAAAAGTTGATAAGAAATACTGAATGAAAGAGTTCCGATTCTTTAAGTGCTCACTATCCTGTTTCTGTTCTCATAGTTTTACAGTTACCTACTCAACTTGCGCTAAGATATAACAGTTTATTAGCTGTGGGCAGTGCACAACTTGCCCATACATATGAGATAATGTAACAACTTTCCAATTTGAAAAAGCTGTAGAAGTTGCAATAATAAGTTGCATTTATTCTTAGAAATGTTTGCATTTATTAAATTCCTAAAAATTTAGAACAAAATAGAGACAATTTTCTTCACTTTCTGCCAGAGAGATTTCTTGCCAGACTTTCTTGGAAGGGACTTATTCTGGGAAGATTTTGCTTCTTGCCACTTGGATCCCAAGGATCCAAACTGGCCTCTTCCTTGGCTGCAATCACAGAAAGTTTGACTGGAATTGATTGGAGTGCTTACTGCCGCTATTAGGTAACCACAAGGACAGCCATATTCGCCTTATCACTATGTGCTGTCACCTTAAAGCCAAACGACCTAGTTACGGACATTCGTTGCTAGTTTACCTAGTTAAACAAATAATGGCGTTCTGTCCTGTCGAGAGATGGAGCTACGACCACACAGGTCTCGCAATTGTTCAATGACGTCATCAACAAAAGGTCAATCAGTGCATTTGATGACGTTACAATTGGATGACGTCATTAAACAATAGCAAGACCGGTGTGGTCGTAGCTCCATCTCTCGACAGGACAGAACGCCATTGGTTAACTGTGTATACTCGATAGGCTGTGTTTTGATTTGAAGAAACCTTACAAAAGAAATAGATTCATATTTTTTTTAGTTCAGACAATTTTTCTGAATTACCTGCTTGTCAGAACAAGAATTGCATAAACTCAACACATGAACATCTAATTATTCTGTAATTTCATTGTTAGACCTTTGATACCATAAGCTAGTCTATAGACTATAAGAGAAGTTGATTAATTTAGTTTAGATGAGTACACAAGCAAAACATGTGCGTAACCAGATCGCAGGGCTTTGAGGTGACACCACACATACGTAGTGTTATATTCACTAATCAAGTTAAAAATGCACTGAAAATCCTGCCGATCAGAAAGTAAGTAAAAACGGTAAGCTGGTTTCCCTCTCCGCTATGGCAACATATTTCAAGCTTGGTTGATATGGAAAAAATGGCATCCCCCATAGCTTGATAGAGCTACTTCTAAGCCAAAGAATAAGTACTTATTCTTTGTCTAAGCACAGGCATCACAATCGCCCTCTGGTGTGTCCTTAAAGGCAGTTGGGCAGGGGGAGTAAAAGCTGTTCTTGACAAAGTCAGTAGCCTTGGTCTTAGCAGCTTAGAGTATACTAACTTGCCAAGTGCTGTGATGATGGCAAACGCCTGTACTACAATGAATAGTACGATGAATAAGAGGACGCCACAGCTAGTAACTGGGAATTTACCTGACTCCAGATATTCCAGCCAGTTAATATATTCCTCCTCAGGTCCTAGATCCTAAAAAGAGAACACCAAAACACTTTTCTCAGGTAATATGTCACATCGCCTCAATTACAATGTCAGCCAAGCGTTGCAAACGTCACATCGATGTTTGTAAACGTCATTGATAGATTTATTGATTGCAATTGACTGATCGATTAAACACCACATGGTTGCTTGATTGATTGATGGATAGCTAACAAATTGCTTGATTAGTTTATTATCAATTATCAATTGACTGATTGACTGACAGTCACTGACTGACTGACTGACTCATTCATTTATTCATTCTTTGAATGATTGATAATTGATATTGATTGATTGATTGTTTCAAGATGCTTGATTGACTGATAGATTAATTCATTTTTCGAACGCTAGATTGATTGATTGATACACACCACATGTTCCAGCGAGGCACAAGCCATGCCTCTGATGAAGCAGTTCTCCACCTCTGTATCTTGAAGTGCACTTAATTCTTTTGAAGCAGTCCAGGTTTCTTTTGATGTCATTGGTCCCCACATCATTCGATACTCTCTGATGCGCCCTGAATACACACGTAAACACATCAACCCTTTGCTTTAATTCTTTGTTTTTGATAGTTTTACGTTTATAGCTTCGTTTGTCAAATGTTTAACACCAGCTTCATTCTTTTCATTCTTTTATTACTATGGCACCGACACCATGAGAAGTAAAATACTAGAAGCCCACCTAAAATTAATAAAGGCCCTGCTAAGATGGCCTCTAAAATACAGAATCTTCAAATGAACTTACCTTGCAATATGGCGTTTCTTCTTTTGATTGCATTAACCTCAGTCCACCACAAGTCAAGTTTTTCTCTGGCTTCATTTGCTTCGGCCAAATATTTTCTTTCCCAGGATTCGCGGAGTTCAGCCGCTGACCCGGTGGGCTGGTGGAAAATAATCAAATAAAAAAAATATATATATTATAGGCCTATAGAGAATAAAAAATGATAGATATAAGCTTACAGCATAAGATCGCAGAATTGATTTTTATTAAATAAGTAAATAATCAATGTGTTTTACCACCTAGTGTAAGCACATAGACCATATCTAACTGTATGAGCCTTTTTGTTTTGCTGGTGACTAGTAGATATAAGTATACTTTTTTTTTAAAGTAGATGAAAGCCCTATATTAGACAATGTATGTAATGTAAATGTATATGTAATTTAATAAGTGTTACCTTTTCCCCACTCCACATAGTTGGGAAAAAAGGAAAAAAAGAAGTGATTTAACTCAGGGATCTCCCTTGCGTGGTTGGCCTAGTTATAATTTATTACTCATATTTCAGTGGCAGACATGTGTCCTTCAAGCGAATCCATCATTATATCTTGGATGAAAAAGAGTTAGTTTATCCAAGATTATGTCTTGGAGTTTTTTCTAATTTCTCCAAGATATATATGAAGGGATTGGCCCCTGATTTGGGACTGGCACCTGATCTGAGTCCTACAAGTTACATATAGACAGTAATGAGACTTATTATTACGCATCACAGCAATTAGCAATGTAAAACCAGGCAACCTAATTAAGACCTTAGGTTCGTCAAAATTGATGAGTCTTCTTATCCAAATTAAATTATGTCAATTGCCACTTACATTTTGCAGGCTTCTTTTCTTCATAGTAACTATTTGTGGCTGTTTAAATGTAGCAGTAGCCGTGTCTGTCTATTGTCCTCAAACCGAGGCAGGTCGTCATGACGTCACATCTCGCCTGATCTGCGCTTGATCTCGTTGCGTCACAACACAAGTTCACAACGTCATCAAAGTAATTTACGCCCTTCCTGAGCTAGAGGCTTTTAGAAGTTTGCTCCACCCCCCCCCCCCCTCCCCCTACTCCAAGGCCCTACAAATCGTTATTTTGTAAGAGAAATTTGTGAAAAGATAGGCCAAATCCACCTCCATTGGGCCAAAAGCCCTGCCACAACCAAAAATTATAGTATTAACATTGTAGTATTCATATATATATTTGATATTTATTTTTTATTTGATATTTATTGGTAAAAGTACATAAAATCAATAACATAAAAAGATAGGGGTGTATCTGAAGGTCAGGTGACATACACAACAAAACCAACAAAGCTTTCACTATTAATTTCACCTTTACATTTTTTTTAAACTGATATTGATAATATCAGGGTCAAGACTGTTCCATGCATTGACCATTCTATTAGCAAAGAAATATTTTCTTACATTAGTCTGGCTATAAAAGTGAAAGAAATGTTTACCATGACCTCTGTGGTTAGGCCACGGTTTTTTGATCTTTTGTTTCTCGGAACTTTCTCGGACCGTTTTTTCATAAGACGGTCGGTCGGAAAATAAAAAAAAATCCCCAGAAAGTGGTTTTTTTTTTCATAAATGTTTTTAATTAATAAATGGATATACCATATCCATTGATTTATTAATTGAGCGGCACTGCAAAAGTTTGGCCGGCGGTGTCAAGAAACGAAAGATAAAAAAAACCGTCGCCTTACTACTATATCTAAATATTCATATCAGTGAGATGAGTAATTTTTATGGCATAGAATCAGGTCAGCTTGGATTCTTCGACATTCATGTGTGTTTAAATTTAGGAGAAACAATCTTTCCATGTAGGGAATGTCCCTTAAACCAGAAAGCCTTCTTGTGAAGTCCCGCTGAACTGATTCTATGTTATTAATGTTGCATTTCAAGTATGGTGACCATGCATACAGGGCTTGCATTTTCTTTATAAAGGCTGTTGGATCCATTGTTATATTAATATCATGTGTTGGATCCATTGTTATATGAATATCATTCCTCAATTGCGTTTTTTGTGGTTTTCCTAAAAATAACACTGTAACAAACACAATCTCACTTATGGATGCAATGTTTACCACTGTTTATAGTGTTAGTATTCTCCAAGTGTGAAAAGGAAGTGGCCTCACTATTCAGAGAGCTATGAGACACTGAAGAGTCATGTTATGATAAAATGAACACCTAATTTTTATGTCAACTGGAAACTTGTGGCCCTAGGTTCTTCAAGTTGTTGTAAGTACACTATGTTATTCTTATTTTACCCTTCATTATATTAGTAATTTTGTTTGTATGATATGTGCTTGCTTAATATTGCTCTAATCAATGTATAGATAAATTCAAAAGAGTGTTATATTGTACCAAATATGGAATGGTGAATGTAATGATGTAATAGCCTGATATACACTATAATTGTACGACATAACCGATATACATTTCATGTGTACATGTTAGTTGAATCTTATCTATTTATATGAATTGTTTTATTTAAATTTGTAGATTTACCGGTCGTCAGAGGCAGTGTCAAATAAAGTGAAGAAAACCAATACAGAATCCTTATCATTGGGCCTGAGTTCTCTACAAAGGCCGAACATAAGTTTTAGATAATGACACATAAAATTCGTTGCTGTGCCCTTTGAAAGTATTAAACAGTTAAATATATTCTTTATAGTAAAGTTAGCCCCATGGGACTGGCTGCGTTGCGAGGCAGTCTGTTCGGGCTAAGTAAAGTGAGCCTTCTTAATATGTACATGTAAAGTTACATATAGTTTTTTCTTTTCTTTTTATTTCCAAAAATTCTCACTGTCTTATGCAATAAATATTATCAATTTAAATGGATCGACATATGGAGCAAAATGAGCAGTTAGTTTTTAAAATTATTGTGTTGAACCATAAAGGCATTTGACAAAATATATTCAAGCAGAGAACAATAACAATTATGAGTTTTTACTTTTTCACATTTAAAAAGATAAAATGGAAACTTTACCATGCTGGCTATTTTGTGACATGCTGCATGCACTATTAAAAAATAAGAACCTAATTTCTTGGGTAGTCACTACCCCTAGATCTGCAACTGAATTAACCGATCCGACACAATAGGCCTACATGCTGACCCTATAAATTAAACTTAGCGCAGGTATTGCTGATGCACTCCATTGAGTCCATTCCACGTGGTTAGGCTATTTTTTAGACGCCACCACATTCAGGAAAGCTACTAATAAATGTAACCATATTAAAATAAAAAATAAAATAAAACGCAACAACAATCAACAGAGATGGCAGCACAGTCGGATGTCAACAAAAACAACATGGCGTTGAGAAGTGCCAAACAGATTTTGCGGAAAGAAATCAAACGGCGTGTGGCTGCTCTGAGCGATTCGGAGAAACACAGACAGTCACAAATTGTTACAAATAAGGTGCAGTACATCATGCATACTACGTTATCAATGCCAGAACACTGTCAAGTCCGTATGCGGGATTTTACATGGGGGTGGCCATGGGCGATAATATGGATTCTGGGTAACCTTTGCCCTGAATGTTTCTACGAGAGGTAACTGTCGATATGGTAGCATTGAAAGTATTAGGTTAACTCACTGCAGTGGCTGAGCTGCAAGTATGCACCATGAAACCTTGGAGAAATTAGAAATAGTTATAATTTCTCCAAGGTAATACAATGAAAGTATACCGAAACTATGTTTAGCAATTACATTTCACTAACATTAAATTTGACCAGTGTTTGTAGAACACACAAAAGCACAATGTAAAGCACAATACTCAAAAGTGAGAGTTAACTAAACTAGTCCAAAATAGTACACTTAAACTACATATTACACTAATTATATAATTATCAATTTTTATTATATCTGGCGTCTAGACCTATATAGATCCACAGACTACATATGTTGTCTGTGATAGATCACACAATATAACTGTGACTAATATTAGCTTTGTCAATGCCAAATATATATTACGATCAGATTCTCAGATCTCTGACAGAGATTAGGTCAAGTGTGAGACGGATAGGAGATTGGGATTTGTAACATACATAAATGTTTTAACAGTTTGCTTTGGTGAAAATAAAATAAAAATTAAAAAAATAATCTCATTAAAAGATATATTATGTAATTATTGTAAATAATTTCAGATGAAGAAAAGATATTTTATACAAATTTATACTATCCTGACAATTACAAAATCATGATAATTCTCACAAATGAGCTCTACAGTGATCATAGCTTTAGCCAATTTTGGATAAAGTCCTTAGTACCACACTGAAAATGTATCAATGATATTTTTAGACATAATTCAATCAGTAACTATGGAATTCTACTGCAGTAGAACAAACAAAACAACATGCTTTTTTTAGTTCACCACATGGTCTATAAAATAGAACTTACCGGCATGATGCCCCAAAAAGGTTTTGGCATTTCAAGGCGGCAGGAGTGGCTGAATGCACTAAGGTGTTGGTCTGTTTGAAATGGGTTGGGAAAGCAGCAGTTCAAGTCCAGGCCACTAGTCTGGTACATCTTTATATTGAAGCATTTTTATAAATTATGTTATTGTATTAATGTATTTGCATTCATTCCATTTCACACTGGAAAAATTAACACTCCTGTACGTTGCTAACTTTGTTCACACATTGACATTGCCAGATATCTTTTCTTTTTTTTAAAGAATTTTCTTGTCAACACTATTTTTTTATAGAAAAAACATCTGCATATATTGTATATGGGTAAGATTCTTACATCAGCTGATTATAGATCATATTGCAGCAGATGATGAATTCAACATAATTTGAAAGTGTAACTGCCTGGAGCTTATAAACCAAAAAAAATTTGTGTGGTATTTGTTTTCAAATTTGCATGTCCACACAAAGTTATCTTCTTCTGTGCTGATGCAATGTGAAACTGTTGCAGTTACTTCAACGCAGGGAGTTCCAGGAAAGCCGAAGGGTGTCTGTGTTCTTGAGCATGTCTGACGAGGTTCAGACTCACAACATTTTGAAGTTGATGCTGGAGAAGGGCTATGAGTGCTTTATTCCGCGTTATGTAGGACCGAAAATGGACATGGTCAAGTTGTACTCCATGCAAGATTACGATGCTCTCCCAGAGACAAGTTGGAAGATTAAGCAACCGGGAGATGATGAAGAGAGGCCTGAAGCACTCTCAACAGGTATGGTGCAAAAACAGAATTTTTTCTAATTCCGCTTTTGTTTCATCACTCCATAGAACATTGTTCAAATAGTCTAGCAGGGATCTCTCCCAATTTGAAAATGATTAGCCACGGTTGGATAGATTTTACAGTAAATGGTCGTCTGAAAATTAGCCACAAATGATAAAGTACAAAATTAGATAAGCCACATGGCTATTGGATTAGCATAATGCTACGTGGCTACTGCTAGAGAGAACCCTGGTCTAGGAAATTTCCAAGGTTAGCTCAATCAGAACATCAGAAATATTTTATAGATGGAAAAATATTGTCGCCATAGGGCAATTCATAAATGTATTGAACATTAGTTTTAATACCTGAAATAAAGGTCCTGGGTTTGAATTCTGGTCAGGTCATGTCATTCTTGGCTGTTAAGTTAAATATTTCCAGCTAATTTGTATGAGGCCCACGTGGTCAGAGCTGTCAAACTATCAGCAGCAACTAGATTAAGTTGGTCCCCTCCTTCGCACGAGTGCATAGGAGTCGGTCTTGGCCGCCATTACAATGTGACTTTGTGTCAGGATCCTGACTGTTTTCTGATTGGCTGATGCTGTTCCCGTTTCTGATTGGCTGATACCAGAGGGGGTCGTTCAAATCAACCATTCAGAAACCACGATGCAATGACCAATCATAGCCCTGCTTATCCTCTGCCAATCTCAAACCTTGAAAGAAATGCTAGCGACCAGTCTCACTACAGTGTAGGAGACTGCGGTTCCAGTGCTACAACTAGATGGACTTGTTCCGCATGTACAGTGTATGATATTCACTTATATTGAATGTGAAAACACTGGTCATGGATCAGAATAACTTTAATAGCTGTGTAAACAAAACCTTAGTGGTTGTGACCATTGCCACAACATTTTTACCCTTTTTCAGTTGAAGCACTGACCTCATTGGCCAGGCGAAGGAATTTGAAAAGAGATTTCACTATAAAGATTCATCCAGTCACTCATGTATCCATGCTTTCAGCAGTCTCACAGCATTTTAATACTTCCAAGTCACAATAGTTCATCTTCATCCATGTTATTTCACCTATTTATTACAATGTCGGTCTTGGACTGCAGTTTGGGGAGCTGTTTTCTATCAGAATGACCCAGGAACTATATGTGGTAAATTCGCTCATGGCCGATCGGGTGACGGCAAGGGTGAAAGTGCACACCGCCTTGCACTCCCCCTTGTGAGCTAGCTGCCGGGACCCAGTGGTTGGAAAGGTAGCATGCTACCACTGAGCTACGCTCCCACTTCAAGTGTTGTACGATGTACATTTGCATGTGTAAAGCAATATAATTCACAAGTCATGCACTAATTGAGGTTGGTCAATCTATTTCAGATTTTGTAGCATCATCAGTAATTATAATAACAGTGTCTTGCCCTAGCTGATATAGTATGCTCTTCATCTCCGGGGTTGTGAAGCTGTGCTTACTATTACTTTTCCTAAAATTGCTTTCATCTCAGTTCGAAAGTGTTTAGTTGGTAATCCTAACAGATTGGATTGCAAAATGTCGAACTTCAATGAGTGTTGCGTGTTTGTTTTGGTTGCTACTGGCATCTTGCCTTACTGTTTCATCCATCTTTGTAACTTAACTATCAGAAGAATTATTGAAAATTGCAATGAGATTATCAATGTAATTGCCTTTTCCATTGTGCTTAATTGTACAAGAACAAAAGAATCAAGTTCATGTTTCAAAATAAATGTTGTTATGATACTTGCAATTGCCCCAATTTATTAAGCGCATTCTTCAGTGTCATGAAAATTTCAAGAAAATATAGCAACCCACTGAAGGGATAGAATAGGTTGCTGAGGTACATCGATATACTAAAGAATCTGTGACATGGCCATGAAATTGTACTATATTTGATTTTACATTTGCCTCATTGCGCATGTTGAATATTATAATTATTGCGAAATAACAAGTTCCCAACAAACATAACATATAGAGCATTTTGGCCTTTTGACTTTTTAATTTAGCTCCAAAAAAAATCACATTTGTGAAGTTTATGGCAAATGCTCCTCCGCATACTACCATTCACCAACTGAGTGTTCAGGATATCTTCTCGGCATGATTTCACATTTGGTCTTTTATGGTTATCCCTACATATCAATTGGTATGATGTTTGTGTTATCCAAACAAAAGTAAGCATCCCCAGTAATGAATTTCTTTAATGGAGTAACTTTGAGAAAATCTTTTGATGTACATTTTAGGGAAAGATGGGTAAATCCTAAAATTTCCAATGAATTTAAATTTACCAGATTAGCTGATGAAAATTGATCTATTTTTGTGTACGATAAATCCAGCACTTTAAGGTAATGTAATCCACAAAAGGAACAGGCTACAATCCTATATATATTTGAATAAGAGAAAAATCAATAAAAGTAGGTTATGGTGATCATTAAATGTAGTGTTATGGCATTGCGCAATAATATATATATATATATAATTTTTATTGACAGCATTATGTCATATATATATATATATATATATATGACATTTGTCGCAAACATCAATACATAAAAATTCAACAGAAAATTTCGCAAAACATGAGAACACTGTACATTAAAAAATTATAATTCAATAAATAAAAATTCAATAAAAGAAGAGAAAGAATAAAAATAATTTAGCAATAGTTCCAGCCACCAAGTGAAAGTTATTTACATAGATGATTATAGTTAACATCATACCAGCTATTCTATGTTTTACAAACACATTTATACATGTAAGTAGATATATCACAAGCTGATCAACAAGCATCACATCACATACAGTAGTAACCTAGATATATACATTATACAATACAGGATTATGTCCTAACAAATTATGTCTACAGTTTAAAACAGTTTATATACAGTTGTTCTGGAAGATTTGTTCTGAAGTATTATTAAGGTCACTTTCAGGATTCAGGATTTGACTGTGCAACCCTAGGAGAAGGATGATTGCAAAATTAAGGGGAGTTCACACTATCACGTACAAGACCTACGTATGACGACGGATGGAATTTATTTTTTACTCTTGCTCATCATTGTCAAAACGTGATTCACCCACCGAGCGTTTTACGTATACTCGCGCTAATCCGTAGGACACTCGTGGTCGTGCTTGACTCACAAGCATACCTGAAGAGGGGAATTTTTTTAAACATGTTTAAAACTTTGGCGTACATTCTACGAGTGATAGTTTATATTAGTTACGTAACTTGCTCGGGGGTCCTTCGCTGTCCATCCATATATACTCGCCATCCAATCGCGTTCACTCATAGAACGCTGATAAAACGATCGACGGACGTCCGTCTTCCGTCGAGCAATCTACGAGTGCCTGACGGATGTCTGATGATGGATGTCCAGCGAGCGTCTTATGGATGTCCGGCGAGCGATCTATGATTGCTACACATACACTCCTAGAAAGAAGTTATTTGGATTAACAGAGCCACGAGTGAGCACGTATAGCCAATTTTTTTACTTACGTGGTCATACATAAGTCTTATACATGATAGTGTGAACGGCCCTTTAGACATCAGCATATGAAAGAAATCTACCTAGGACTTTCAGCTCAGGCTCCTTAGAAGTCATTATCTCTGTAAACTTTCTGTTATGTAATGTGTCAAAGTTATCAATATATTTCCTGGCTGTTTCATTTAAGTTCCGTCTAAAAAATATATTGCTGGAACACATTAAAAGAAGGTGTATTTCGTCTTCTACTTAATTTACGTTACATTTTATGCAGAGTCTGTCCTCTGCAGGAACTTTGGGTTGCATGTCTTCCGGTTTCGATACGAAGACTGTGTGAGCTGGTTCTGAATCTAGCAATCTTATTATATGCCTTCCTATTTAGGTTTATAAGTAGATAGGATTCTAACCTAGTCATTTTTAAAAAGTTTATAGGTCCTAAGCTTTGGTTGCTGTGGTGTTATTAATTTCTGCAATGATGCCTTCTTGTTTTGTTTGGTGTATCGATTGACTTTTGCCATTTTGCAGATAATTTCAACATTTTCAAGACAAATTTGATCTAGGGTTATACCACAAATATTCAACATATCACTCACTTTGCCAAACCAACTATACTGGCCTTGTACGAGAAAATCCTTTTGAATTTTAAGACATCTCTTTAATAATTCACCATCAGGCAACTTCTCCAATGGTTTTCCACATGACCATATTTCACTATTGTATTCTATTATCGGCAAAAAAACTGCCCTGCAGTTGTCCTGACACAATGCACAAGCATGTAGTTAGGCACGTGCATCCTGTTGTTTGTGACAATGGTGTCATCCCTCCACTGCCAGGTCTATTAAAGAAAAAAAGACAATACACAGAACAGCATTTTCTTCTAACATGTCCCCTGTATAATAATGAAAGATATCTATTAATGCAGTCTGTATCTCCACACATTATAGAACTAGATAACCTGAACCATGAGGATAAATTTATAAAAATCATGTCTAGTAGAGAAAAATGTGTTACTGATTCACTAGGCAAATTTATTTCACTGTGTTTTAACAAGAGAAGTCTGATCAAACTGTAAAGTAATCAAAAATTAGAGTTATAAATAATTATGAAAGTAACGCATGACCAGACTCATACACAAGCTAAACCTAAAATTATTGTCACACTATATGACAAAACACAACTCAATAATTTGAATCAACCACAAAACATTCAAGTTAGTACATTAAACAAAATTTGGGCATTGTGTCAGAGTATTATGTGTTATGGTAAACTCACAGGGTCAACTCAAACCTACCTGTTGCATACCTGGACAATTAAAGGCAGGGCCAGCACAATGCTGCCTGACAATTGACTATTGTTATTATTAGAAAACATCAATGTAAATGTTTTTGCAACTGTCACTATTCTTTTGTTTATTATATGTTTTATGTTCTTTTGTTTATTCTATGTACTATGTGCTAGACATTTTATCTTAAGTTACCTATTATATGGAAACTACGTCAATGCGGTCATTTATCATTCGGTGCTAACCAATGTGATTTGACAAACTGACATTTTGAAATCTTGGACAATGAGGCCTATAACCCTCATGTAATTTAGCAAAATGTTAAAAATTTTGGATAGTGCAGTGAACCTGGTGCTAGGCAATATAACAGCTACTATGAGATTGTGATTTATTTCATATATTTTTATTTTATTTTAATTTTTCAGTATTATGATATTCAGTATTATGAAATGTGTTCACTGTGATGCTATAGTATAGTATAGAGAATGAGATATATAATATATAATATTTGGATCAGTAGTTCTTGAAGTCGCATTTAGTTAGTATATTCAATATATGTAATTTTTATGTCTGTATTTACAATGTATTGTGCATTCTATGTGTGTACCTTGTTCATGACGAATGGGTCAAAACTGACTCTGTATGGTCAAATAAAATTTATCTATCTATCTATCACAGTGAAATAATTAAGATAATTCTGCAATGAGGACATCTAGACAACCCATATTTAAATGTTATGAACTGTGTAGGCCTATAGTCCAACCTGTCCTTACTGTTAATATTTTCAGCATATTTAACCTGCTAGGGAGTTTTGAATACTTGTGTGGTGGTTCAAGGTTTTCAGATGTTAGATTTTCCAAATTTATCATGTACATGATTATTTTCAAAATTTCGCACTGTCCATTGTAGATTCCAAGTATTGGTTTTGACAAAATACATTTCGTATCCATCCCTTGTTCTTTGGAATAAGGATAGGAAAGTAATTTCACAAATCTTAAGAATATCTTGGGGAAATATCCATCATTTATTTCTCAGGAGCATGTATAAACAATCAATTTATGCACAACAAACAACTCTTTAGTTTTAGAAGTTTAATGAGCCAAACAAACATATGACAAGTAGAATTTGGCAACAATGGGGCTGCTCGATCTAACCTAGTCTAAACCTAAATGTTAGAAGACTGCGTTGCATGGGCAAGGCAGGGCTAGACCAAGGTCAGAGAGGTTAGCGACTATCTGGTCCAATTTGATGTTGGCACAGGCGAAGCAGGTGCAAAGACCAAGAGTCCCTAGAGCAGAGGTATATGCACGTGGCTAAGAGGCAGGTGCATAGACCGAAAACTACAAACAATAAAATACACTACAAAAGACTTAAGTAAATACATAACAAGAACATTAAACATATGAGTTGGGGGAAAAATCCCCAGGATAATACCCAAGTAAAAACATACACCAGGCGAGCAGCCAAAGCTAGCAATGTTGTGCTGCGAGCGGGCCACCCAACCCTTACCCTTGGCTCGTAGGTCAGGGAGGTGCGTTTCCCCGTAAGGCTCAGACCAACGTGGCCGGTGTTGTCTCACCAATGGCCCTAACTGACAGTTGTGACGAAAACATGTATACAGCAATGACTAAAAGTGACAATTGTAGGTACAAGAATATAGGGTGACAATAAAGAGATTAAAAGGAGGAGCCAGGAGATGGCGGTGGGCAATTCGAATTGAGAGCAAGCACAGCATGGAGTTTCAAAGAATCGCAAAAGCTCTGATGACCGGAAGTGACCAGTCACGTGATGGTGGTAATTAAATGGTTAGGTAGTTGCCAAAAATAGTTGTGCATAAACTACACTTTTTAAACCGAATGCACAGATCATACAAAATACTGTGGGTAATAGGAAGCCTTAGGAAAGTCATTACGATCATTAACGAGTAATAATCACATCATTAACGAGTTAAAGGAAATACTTATAATCATTAACGAGTTGCGTAACTTTTCGCACCTTCCTTAACGAGTTACGTTATTTTCCGCACCTTCCTTAATGAGTTACGTAACTCCTCCCCTGAGGGCATGAAGTGGGGCCCTATACCTGCCTATATAGTAGTGTAATGTCTGTTAAATGATACAGTGCTGTGGTTAATGAATATTTACTCTCCGCAGTCAATGTGAAAGAAATCCACTCATTGAAGTAAGTCTTCCATATTAGTCCTCCATCAGAATTAACAAAGGGATTTCGGTTACGAGCTAATGTGTTAGGTTCGCAAGACAAGAAACATCAAGACAAATGAAATATTTGCCTTGAGACGCATAATGAGAGGTGATCATCACAATCATACTGTGGAATGAACCCTTTGAAATGTGATTTGCAAGTCCCTCAGTGTTATTCGAGTTGTTGCCTGTTGAACCAAACAACAAGTGCAATACCCAGGATTGCAGTCTTTTCTTGTCGGCTTCATATGGGCCATCTTCAAAATAATTTAATGAGGATTGGCCTACATGGCAGAACCTCCTCCCAAGGCCGCCATGTGGATAAGGTTAAATCTCCATCGCCAAAATTTAATCTCATTATTGTATTTGTTGTGATGAATAACCTCATTAGTAAGACCGACTCTTGGATGAGGCCCCTTAGGACTGGAACTTTGCTTGAATGGAGTAAATGAAGGGATCAAAGTGTACCCCTGAGAGTATTTAGTCAACGATTACTGCAACATTAAGCCAATATTATAAATTGATGAATAAATTGATACTAATTGCTTTCCCATCCATCCAATTTACTGGTTAGAATTCCAGAACTTGATATTCCAATTATAGTGATTAGATGAGACTAGAAGTACCCTATGTTTGCAAAGATGCCTTATTTGTAACGCTTACCATAAATCAGAACAGTTAACGAAATTGGTTGCATCTGGTTTGACAACTAGGT
The DNA here is from genome assembly GCA_932294295.1 of Alitta virens. Classification (NCBI taxonomy): domain Eukaryota; kingdom Metazoa; phylum Annelida; class Polychaeta; order Phyllodocida; family Nereididae; genus Alitta; species Alitta virens. The sequence continues at coordinate 31,364,364 of OW028577.1, read as the reverse complement.
CCGCACAAAATTTGAAACCCCATGTTTCCGGGGCGTTCATTCAGAGTTGTCATAGAGCAACTTGGTGTTGCGATCAGTTTCTATTGTCTTTGACAAAAATCGTCCAGCTTATCATCATGCTCGGATGCTCAAAGTACAAACGGTCATGCTTAATGGGTTTTGCTTGCTGGGATGGTGCTTTCACAGTTTGGCATAGAAAGCAAACCAAAAGAAACAAAGAATGCAGTGAGAGAGGGAAACTACACTTAAAATTCAGTTAAATTACTGGGTCAACCTGATAATGGGAAACAGTGGGCTAAGATTGATTGTGCCAACCTAACCAGACAGTGGGCTGATCTAACACTAGGTCCACAGTGGGCTAACCAGACACTGGGCAGATGGCCAACCTTGGATATTTATCCAAGGGCCAACTAAGGGCCGAGTTATCAGGCAGACAACATAGTGGGCTGGCACAACATTGGGCCAAAAGTGGGCTGATCTGGCACTGAGGAGACAGTGGCCATCATTGAACTGACTTACTAGATAATGCAGGGTATCTATCCCCTGGACAGGGAAAACAGGGAAAATTGTAAAACAGAATTCCCTGCAGGGAAAATTCAGGGAATTCGATCTTAGGTTATGAATTCAGGAAAAACACAGGGAATTTTGTCATTATATGTATAATAAGATGTATAATGCTAATAGAATTTTGATCGGAAATGAATAACGCTGGATGGCAGTGTGGCTTATTGCAGATATTAAGTTTCATTTAATGGAGCCAAAAGCCAGTTTCTTATATTTCATGCTAGAAAGAGGGATCCTTCCTATACTGAAATCAAATTTTGTGGCACGAAAATTAAAAGCCAGGAAAAAGTAACTCATCTGGGTCACACTTTATATGCTAATCTGAAGCAAGATGATCTGGATGGAGTAGTGGCCAAATTCTACAGACGGTTAATGTCTTCTACAGTAAATTTTGAGATGTGCCATCAGTGATACCCAATTTGTTGGCTGCAGATTTCTTCCTGACATCAATGGATGGGGGGAGGCCACAGGCCTAGAGCTGTAGGCGGCTGGTCATCAACACAGGACTGCCCCTGCCCCACTAAAAGCCTAGCTCATGTTGCTCCTGTCTTTAGTCTTTGTCCTACGAAAGTACATTTGTCCAATTAAATGACTGGGCAAAGACAGCCACTTGGATCAAATAGTTCACATAATCCATTGAATGCTCCAGATTGCTGCCATTCTGGGTGATACTGTCTGAGCTTTTTAAGCAGTATTGCTCATCATTATACGGCCTTTGTCTTGTAAAGGCTAGGAACTATGACAGACTTCATGTGGCATGGAGAAAGACCCTACGGAAGGTGTGGAAACTTCCTGCTAGAACCCACTGTGAACTTTTACATTGCTTAGACAGTGGGAAGTGTGAGAAGCATATGCTCTGTGGACGGTTTATGAAATTTGTTATGTTGGCAATACATCACGAGCAAGATTTTATCAAGTACATTTTTCAGAACTCTATGCAATATGACATTTCACTTTTCCATAGTAATGTGAAATATTTTTTTAATGATTTGAATGTGCTCGAACTTGGCACATATGCTGAGCATTGCTGAGTCACTTATACAACATATTGATGTAATCTGTGACTACAAAATGTTATGGACTTGCTATAAAAGAGTTATGTGCCACCAGAGATGGTCTTATGACAACTTTTTAAAATGTAAATGAACTATATGATAATTGAATTCATCTGTATTTCTTAATTAAAATGTAACCGATCAATTTTTCACATGTACGCTTTGTTAATAATAATAGGTTGAAATGGACTCCATTGATTTAATAATTACACTAAACTTAGTGGTATTTTGGTGGTGAAGCTACAGGTATTGGGTACCAGGAGGCCGTATAATCACCTGGAAAAATATCTAGTGAAACAGGGAAAAATCAGGGAACATACAGGGAATTTTGTTTTCAAAATTGAGTGGATACCCTGTAATGGGTTTACAAGAGAATAGGTTGACACAACATTGAATTGATTAGACAATGGGCAACACACACTGGACAGACAGTCAACCATAGTAGGGTGCATACTTGACAGTTGACTGATGTTCCAAATAGCCATGCAATGTCGGCCCAATGTCAGGCCAATTTTGGCATTAAACAGAATTTACATGGAGACACTGCATCAAGCTGGCGTTATTTTACTTATCTGCACAAGGTCGGCGCCACTCTGATGGAGTGTTGAAACAACGTACTGCAAATTTTAATCATTGTTGTGTCTACAAAATTGCATAGCACATTTATTCCCAGATAACATGCCACATCAGCATCACATTTATTCCCAGATAACATGCCACATCAGCATCACATTGGCCGATGATTGCCAATGTTTGAATGATGTCATTCCCTGTGTGATATGCTATCTTTAATGGGATACAATGCTCCATAGTGGACTTTCCATAAAGCCTACTTGATATGTCTGCATATCAAGTCTGCTAGGTGGCTACTGACCGAATGCTGCAATCATTTTAGTTGCACAGCTACCTGCCCTAGATTCTGATTGGTTGAAGCAAGGGACCCCAAAGAGCAGTATTTCTGGTGCATTTTTAATGTTCCTTAATCATGTTAACATGAATTTAGCTTCTTTTAACGCATGCGCAACGTCGTCACTACGTCAACAAGCATGGCTGCAGCAGACGAGCAACAGGGTAGGAAGTCGATCATTTCTGAGGGCTGCCCTCCCGATTTCTGAAGCAATCAGAGCGCTGGTCTACAAGCCATAAAATCGTTAATGTTTGGTCTGAGTGAGCTCTGCGTACATCACTGCAGAAATGAATTCCACCTACAATTAGACGTCTATATATTTTTGCAAAATCGGGGCCACTTTCGTAGGCGCGAATAGGCCTACATAGATTTATTCTAGGCCTATATAGTACAGGGATAATATGACAACTAGACCTCGAACAGTGAAGACACAGAAGTGACCATAAAAATCGTTCATATTTGGTCTTTTTTCGAAAAAAAAAAAAAAACAAGATGGGCCATATTTTTTAAAACTAACTGTAGATATATATCTATACTGATTCTGTAGCACTCCGGGTATTTATTTTTGCAAAATCGGAGCCGTTTTCGTAGGCGTGAGTTCATATGGTAAAGGGATAATTATCCTGATAGTGATAGATCTACATATTGTATGGTAACAACACCATTCTTTATCATGATGCTAGATTATTCTCATTTAATTTGAAGTATTAAGTATAGGCCTACATATTGCCATAAATCATTTAGATCTAGAGTCTATACCTGGGCAAGACTACTACAATTACAATAATTACATTTTACTTAACTTAAGTAAATGACATTGCAAGTCAATTACTATCATATATTCTATCCAAGCTTGGAGAAATTAGACCTAATTTCTCCAAGATCCAAGATACTACAGAGTATGAGTATTAAATCTTACTATGTAATGGGTGTGTAGTCAATTTAGCAACTCGTCACCTTCAAGAAAATGTGTCTTAACACGGTATAAATCTAAAATCTGTGGATATTAGAACATTGTTAAAAATGTTAACTAGGGCTGTTTATCGAGGGTTATGCCTAAAATCGATACTCAAGGCCTCCAAATCGATCAATACTCGAGTATTTTCGAGTTTTCTATGTTGTTAGTACAGATGCCAATTTCGTGAAACAAGTCATACATCAACATGTCATGAACGTCGTCATACTATACACTGAGCGTTGGAAAAAGAGTTCACATCTGTTTAAAACATGTTTACAACAGTGGGAAACCTCATACTTTGCAAATAAAAAGTAGATAAAGTGTTAGGCTCATCAAAGTTGTTACTTTAAAAAAACTCGATATTTATGGGAGCTGGTCGATAATTTTGGAGCAGCATTGCTGCCGAGCGATAAGATAATCGAGTATTAGTAGTTACCGGTACAGTATAAACCCCCTTCGCCGCGAATTATCACCAGGTTATCGTAAACCTCCGGAATATCGCCAGGCGGCGCTGTAAGTATTAAGATTTGGCACCAGGTGGCGTTGAGGATCATTAAGATTTGACACCAGGTGGCGCTGCGGGTAGAATATTTGGACACTAGGTGGAGCTGTAGACTTTTAAGATTGACCGCTTGGTGGCGCTGTGTTTGTAATATTTTTGGGGCACAAGGTAAATGTTATAATGGCTTGGGAAGAGTCCTATACACGTAAAAGCGTGATGAATTACTAATTATTTAACGATACAGGCATGACAATACTATAACCTCAGGGGGGTTTGGAAGTTGCTTGATAGTTAAACTTTGTAGGTAGCCCTATGTGATAATGGCATGAGCTATACACTGTTGTTGTAAAAGCTGTATATATAGGGGTAAACGTCATTAACTGTACAAACATTTTGATATATATTATATAGAGAGAGATGTTTGTTAAGCAAGGTTAATAATGGATGATATATTGACCAAAAGGAGTAGAACAGAGGGCGCTAATGCTGATACAAAGCCTTACATTATTAGACCTGTGAGTCAAAAAATATCTAGAAAGTTTGGAATAGAAGAAGTAACATACAAAACCAAATTTAATAATAACTTGCAAGGCGTACAACTACTTAACGCTCAGAATGAATTACATAACATGTTCACGGATGTTATAGAGTTGGTTAATGAGAAACATCCTAATGGTGATGATAAAGCAAGGATCACTATTAATCACTCAGGATTGGAGAGGGAAGTGTTTATACATTGTCAACCAAAACACAACATTACAGCAGATGTTATAATGGAAAGGTAAGAATGAGACGACATAATAATTATAATCTTTTTACAACATTAATAATTTAACATATTATAGTGTTACAGTTTTTATTTTATTTATAGGATAAACTCCGTTCTCCAATCGAACAAATCACTAGATATTGATGATACTTTTGAAATTAACGTGGGCATCATGAGCGCTGACAGCCAAGGAGGCGGTGGTAGCAGAGCAATTGTAGATACTGATCCCTTATCAGCTAGTTGTACAATCAAAAAAAAACATTCAATGGTGTTTATTCCTGTGATAAGAAATGAATATTTGTGTGCAGGTAGGGCTATTATAACATGCAAAGCTAAACTAGATAATATGAGCAAAGCAAAATTTGCAAAACTTATAAGAAAAGATAGGTCTATGAGTAAAGCGCACGATTCGCAACGTAGCTGTGCCATCAGACTTCACAGAAAGGCGGGTGTATCAACAACTTCGCCTGTTAAAGTTAAGGACCTACATAAGTTTGAGTCAGAATTAGACATCCAGATTGTTGTTATATCGGGGGATACAGGCAACGATGTCATATACAAAGGTATATTAACTAGACCGAGAAAGATTTTTTTATATCTGAAGGATAATCACTATCATAGTATCACAGGTATCAATGGTTTTTTTGTCAACAGTAAGATATGCAATCATTGTTTTGAAGTATATAACAAAAATAGAAAGCACGGTTGTGATACAGTATGTAGAACATGCTGTTCTGAAAATTGCATGTTTGACAATACATCTATAGAATGCATAGACTGTAATATGATGTGTCGTAATACACTGTGTTATGAGAGACATAAAAAACGCAGACGGTATGACAGAGGTGTTCTGAAGGATGAAGATCAGCCCTCTCTCTGCGAACAATACTACATGTGTAAGACATGTTTCGTAATACTAAATACATCAAAAAGAGCCAAACATTTACATATGTGTGGCGAATGGTTATGTACATGCTGTCATGAGCATGTTTTAGGCGAACATTTATGTTTCTATAGGATAAAGAAAGCTAAGATGTCATCAGGAAAATTTTTATATTATGATTTTGAAACGTGTCAAAACAATATCATCACATGCGAAAAAGGTTACAAGAATAAACCACGTGATGACTGCGATAAGTGTATACCTCTAGAACTATGCACTCCATGTCGTAAATGTGTAAACTGTAAGAGACCATATTGCGGTTTACAGAAACATATACCTAACTTTTTAGTATGTCAAACAGTATGTGATAATTGTGAGGATAATGCGTTCACACCTTACTCTAAATGTGAGAACTGCGGCGATAGATGCAATACCTGCTCTGTTAAAGACAATTCCCTTAAACATTTTATAAGGGATTTATGTAACAATGATACATGCGGTAAGAGGGAAAAAATATTTAAGGGGCCAGATACAACAGAGGAATTCTGTAAGTGGTTATTAACGCCTCAACATAAAGATGTTACGGCAATTGCACACAACGCTAAAGCATTTGATGCCCATTTTGTTCTCGGTTATTGCGTAGATAATGGTGTTTTCCCAGAAGTTATATTTACTGGCACAAAGATTATGTTGATGAATATTAAACAGGGGGTGAGCATTAGATTCATAGATAGTTTGAATTTTCTACCCATGCGTTTGAAGGCACTACCCAAAGCTCTAGGCCTACAAGGGGAATTGAAGAAAGGTGATTTTCCACACTTAGCAAATACACTAGAGAACCAAGAATACATTGGACCAATGTTTGCGCCATATTATTATGGTGTTGATTTTATGTCTACAGCTGACAGAACAGAGTTCTTCATTTGGTACAATGAGCAACAGGGTAAAACATTTGATTTTCAGAAAGAATTGCTAGAGTACACACGGGCTGATGTAACCATTCTGAGGGAAGCATGCACTAGTTTTAGAAAACTTATAATGGCAGTTACAACAATACAGGATTCAAACATCGCAGGTATAGATCCTTTCGCTCATGCTACCCTAGCATCTTGTGCAATGCAGGTAATTAGACAACTTATGCTCTATGAAGTACATAATGTGACTTTAACAGATGGTAGATCAGGTGAGGCTGTTCTCAGAAGAGATGAATGGTATTTTAATAACGAAATTATTAATAATGACATGATATCCGAGTCGTCATTCGTCAGCTCTCCTATACCGCAAATACCCGCACAGGGGTATGGTAAACATCATAATGATAGTCAGAAGTCAGCTTTATGGTTAGAATGGATAAGTCACTCAGAGGACAAATTTATACAGCATGCTAGGAATGGTGGTGAATTTCGTATACCAGGAACAAGGTATACAGTCGATGGTATACATATAAACAGTAATACCGTTTACGAATACCTAGGATGTCGTTTTCATGGTCATACATGTCAGAAAGACAGACAGGCCAAGGATCCACGTACACACCTATCTTTGAAAGCTCTTTACAACAGAACTATAGAACGTCTTCATGAAATAGGAACACTAGGGTACAATGTTATTTCGATATGGGAGTGTCACTATGATAAATTACTACAAACCAACACAATTATGAGTGAATTTGTGAAGCAGTGCGACACGGTCAAGCCTTTGAAAATACGTGATAGTTTTTTTGGCGGACGAGTCGAGCCAACAAAACTCTATTATGATGTTAAACATGGAGAGAAGATACGTTTCTATGATGTAACTTCGTTATATCCCCATATCACGATGTCTGGAGTTTATCCTACGTCCCACGCTACAATAATTAAGGACCCTGATATCTTTGATTATACTCTAGAATCATATTATGGTCTAGCGCAGGTACGAATTGTGCCGCCACGAGGTCTATACATACCTGTTCTACCGGTGAGGTGTAGAGGTAAACTCAAGTTCCCATTATGCGGTACATGTTCATCAAAGGAAACCCAGACGCAATGTAAATGCAGTGATGTTAAAAGAGCGCTCTTTGGTACATGGACAACACCAGAGTTGAAAGAAGCCATTAAACAAGGTTACGTATTGATTAAGATATATGAAGTGTATCACTTTCCTAGCACTACAAATGATGATGTTTTTGGTAGTATATTCACTGAATATGTTAAAATGTTCCTTAAACAGAAACAACAGGCATCAGGATATCCTCAGTGGGTAACAACTAATGCCGATAAAGATAGCTATATATCTTACTATAACAGAGAGCAGGGGATCATGCTTGATAAAGATGCAATTGCGCACAATCCACCACTTAGAACAATTTGTAAATTGTTCCTCAACAGTGTGTGGGGGAAGTTTGTGCAGAGACAAAATCTACCCAGGTCATTCTATATGAAAACCCTAAATGAATATACTCAGATGAAGAATGATCCCACAAAAAATATAATGAATTTTCATCTAATCTCAAATGATTATATTGTAGTGGATGTTATGAATGCCGAAACTTTTGAAGAGGAATCAACTTTCACTAATGAGATTATAGGTATTTTTACAACATCCTTAGCACGGCTACATTTGCTACAAGTGCTAAACAAAATAGGGCGTAATACGCTATATTACGACACCGATTCAGTTATTTTCGTTGAGCAAAATGGTGAACAGGTTGTTGAAACAGGTGATCTGTTAGGTCAATTAACTGATGAGCTCAAACAGGATACATATATTAAGACTTTCTTGTCTACAGGTCCTAAGAGCTACTCATACAAATTAAACACTGATACCGTTGTACGTAAAATCAAAGGTATTTCATTAAACCACACAAATTCTGCAATCGTTGATTTTGACTGTATGAGACAGATAGTGTTTGGTCAAAAACAATTAGTCAAACTCCCAACTAGTAATCAGATTTCGCGAGTTAAACATAGAGGTATAGTTTATAATAGACGTACAAGCAAAATATATAGAAAAGTGTTTGATAAAAGAGTAATAATTAAAAATACATACAACACATTACCTTACGGTTACTGATATGTGCATACATAATGCCTACTGTATGGTCATAGAAATGCTTTACAGCACACCAGAAAGTTTCATGCTTAAATATATGACAAGAACTTACAAATTACGTTTTACTGTTATATCTGTATCATAACCAGTCTAGTAGTACTGTTATAATATATTTACATGATTCTCTACTGTACGATTTGTAATACGAGTGTGTTGTTTTGCAAAATAGCTTTAGAATGTTCTATATTATAACCTTTAGTCAGTGACCTGTACACAAATATTCTATATTATGAACTACTTAATCGTAATATATACATCCAGTGTAGATCGCCATAACAGCTCGATAATGCTTCTTCTTTTTACCTTTGTTCTGTGCATAAACGCAGTTACCAATACTGCTATATTATGTGGATCTTATAAGAGCTTACAACGCTTTAACGTATGTGATTGTATTACGCTTTACGACGGGGGCATCCAAGCGGATTGCACCAAATCATCATGGCTACAACAAGTACCATCATTCTCGTCGTACATTGTACAACATATTACGCTAGTTAATATGTCAGGAACTGCATTCTGTCATAATGCAATACAGAAGGTTACCGGTGTACACAAGGCTTCAATTGTATGTCTAGCCACTGATAAAGGTGAGTCTTATATTAGGCTAAAAAATGTATTTCAATCGCAACGATATCACAACAGTATACATATAATGCGCTTTATATTACAGATATGTCTAAAACTGTGCAGTGTACTACGTATTCACACACGGGATTCCTATCAACACAGGATACTTCGAGCGCATCACCTATATCTAATATAGTAAATGTCAACACCCTCGCTGTTATAACGAGACATAATGATAATGGTTTGTCAGACGTTAGCAAGCACGCGACTACTATTAGCACCTTCCAATTTAATGTGTCGTGTATAGCTCTGACATACATTACGTTCAAGGTATGTTTGTATAATTTATAGTTACTATATATATATATATATATAGATAAAATGTATGAACACATGAATAACACTTGTCTTTACACTGTAGATCATAACAACTATATTAAAGATGGTACGCTACTGCAGAAAACAGAGGTCGCAACTTTCGCAAGGCCGACTAAGCACAAGTTCAGCCATGACAGAATCCAGAGAGGGCCTTGTTTAATTTAATATTTGCGTGACTTACTGTTCCGTATATTTATATATACCCCAATGTGTAATAATATGTCTCAGTAACCTATAAAAACTATATATTGTAGCATTGTTGATATGTATCTATATACCATAGTATATATCATGAAATACTATAATAGTACTATTTGCTTGATTAAAACATATTTGGAGTTACACCTAAATTGTTGTTGTACTTTTTTACAGCTATATATATATATAGCATCTGCATGATAGTCTTCAATAGTTATAACTATAAATGTATTTACAGCGATAGGTGTGTATATATGTATATTATGATTGTACTAGCACGTACATATGTATAGATATTACAGAGTACAATAATTTCGGCCATCCTTGCACATATTAGTAAGTAGTTAAAAAAACCGGTCGACAGTTTAAACATTGTTATATCATTAAAGTAACATATGTTTACTATAACAGTCATGAGCCGATGTTTTCATTGCTGTCGTATAGACATTGCAACCCTGCTAATTACCCCCCTAAAACAGTTCACACTGTACTGTTAGCTAACCATAGACGTTACAAGAAGGGGTTTAATTGCATAATAGAGTCAGGGGGGTGGTTAATTACATAACGAATTGCCACTGGTTAGAACTTCTATTCAGTTGCTTAGAAACATTTACAGAGTTAACATGGAGATAGTACAGCGTCTTAACATTCTGATTGCGCTTATTAGTTTAGTAGCACTGACACACGGATATCGCTACATTTGCGCCAATCGTTTATGCCTATGCAAGGTTACTAACAAGGGGAAAGACATCCGCGCAGATTGTACGAAGTCGCAGGCGTTAGAGCGAGTACCCATAGAGGAGTTCTCAAACATGGAATACGGTATGCTTTCTTTCGTGGACATGACGGGTACCAGGTACTGTCATTCAAGCATACCCCTCCCTGCATATGACATATCGGCAAAAATTGTATGTCAAAGGAGGAGAAACAAGATTCCTGAACCCGTCATTAGTCGCAGTAATGATCAGATCGAACACCAATACGGCTACGTCGTTATAGAACAATCAAACAGCGCTACAGTGATCATTTCATCCATCTCTGGAGTTTTGCTAATAGCTGTATCGACGGGCATTGGCATATGGCTTCATAAGGTAAGGTTATTTAATGACTTAATTATTTGTTGTCAAAGACTCTGCTATTTTTTATAGCTGTTATTCAGAACTAATGTTATATAATTTTGAACAGTATATCTATTTTAAACAGAATATTACAATGTTGTGCTATACATGGTAAAATTTGACACTTGGTGGCGCTGTATGTATCGTTGAACAGCATGTCTATTTTAAGCAGAATAATATTGCCAGGTGGCGCTATATATATGTTCAGGATCGACACTTGGTGGCGCTGCATATTGATTTATTTTGGACGCCAGATGGCGCTACAATGTTTAAGATTGGCTACTTGGGGGGCGTTGCGAACCTCGCAATTAGCTGATGTGTTCAATTAAACTATATGCGATCATATATACATATTGTTCACGCCTGATGTTAATATTACTCATTCATTAACTGTTTTATTTTATATATAGAGAAATCCTACAGCTGGCACGGCAATTCTGACGGGTGTCACTAGCATGGCCAGGCATACGCTAACGGGGGCACTGAGTAGGCTGCGCCAGGGAGGGGGTCAATCTACTAATAGCAGGTAACAAAACAGAAGAAACACTATATATATATATATATATATATATATATATATATATAACATATTACTCCAGTATATAGATATAATACATATATACTTTTTAATACTTTTTAGCACAAGCGACGATTCCTCGGATACCACCGACCATGATATAAATGAATCGACTCCCTGCTCATCAGCACAGCCATATACGTCACAAGGAACACCGACAACTGATTTGGATTCTACAATTAAGGTTACGGATACTACAGTTAAAGTTACACTTTCTTATACTGACACTTCTGATGATGATGATGAAACTACTGATGCTTATAGAAAGAAACTACGTAGTTATATTGGCAAAAGTACACCTGTATAGAGATATTCTCACAACATGATCTAATTGATGCTAATTGTACTTATATTATATGTCTGTTAATGCACTTTATTACCCAAGGTATTATATAGGTACTATTCTATGATATGTATACCTATCGTATTGTAATGTCATACTTGTATATATTTGTATTGTTCATGTATAGAGATGTTCTTATACAGTGAACTAATTGATGCTAACTGTCCTTTAATATTATACTCAAAGTATATACTCTACTACTTCTATGATATTGTATATGTAGGTAATGATTATGAAAATTACTCGTATATAGAGATGGCATTATATATAATGTCCTAACGGATGTTAATCACTCTTATAATATATATGAAGTAGATCTGCTGTTTTTTACATTTTCCATGATCTGTGTGACTAGCATATTGCAATGCTACACCTGTATATATCTCTATAATATTTGTGAATACTGCTAGTATTATTATATATTGCTGATTAGTACTGTGTATACAAAGTCGCTTGAAGACTTACTTTTGATATGTTATTATTATATATATTGCTGATTAGTACTGTGTATACAAAGTCGCTTGAAGACTTACTTTTGATACTAAATAAAATCATACAACAGTATATACTATATGTACAGAGTTATACATTAATATTAAGTTCGTCTGGTTAGCATATATTAGTAGACTATATGACATAGACAATGTATTTGAGTAATACATATATATGTAACCCGGAAATCATCTTTGATGTTCAATACATTTTTAATAATAAAAATAGTACAATACCAATAACAAATAGTACAATAACATCATATAAAACAAAAATAAGGGGTCAAAAGAGTCATCTCGGGTGCAGCATGTTCCACATGATGTAGGGCGGTGTCGATACTTTGTAGATCATCAATAGTTAATGATACTCCTTCGCTCTTTTGATCATAACTGATGGTCTCGCACAATGTTGTTACACATCCCTCCTTGATTAGGTAGAAAAAGCCCCCCAGATGCACAGTAGCGTTGACTTCACCGCATGATAAAGGCGGTATGTAGTGTACCAGGTTAATAAACATCTGTAGAGGTAGCGATATTGTCAGTTCCTCTTTAAGAACAGTACCCTGTAATTAAAAAGATATTATCCATAATTAATATATACATATGCGTATGTTTTAAATATATGTTAAGGATATATTGTATACCTTACCTGTGTATCTGTTAGATCGATGCTGACGTCGCCATCTATACACATAACATTGAGAGTTATTGAAGTACTAATAATAATACTTGTGCGTTTACCTCCTATTAATCCTGGAATTGTACTAAACACATCCTCGTACTCTCTTTGCAAAAATCTGAAGAACAATGCTGTAGCTTTGTAACACTTTTCTATGTATAATGTTTTCAGTAGCATTTTAGTCTTATCCAGGAGTGATGTTTGTGACCTAATAACAATTAAATCAGAATCCTTCAGCAATCCCTCACAGCGTAGCATTATAGCTATCTCATTGGTATTAACATGGTAAATAAATGCATCAGCATAGTCTCGTAGTATTTCCATGGCGAGTTGTAAGAGTGGGACAGGTCCTACCTTTTATACATGTAGTCAACAGCTATCATGTAATTAACAATACGGTTAGGAAGCGGTAAATGAGAAGTACGAAATTGCGTGCGACTATCAGTATCTGCATGTGTAGAGCATTCTCTCATAAACGACTCATCATGCCGCACCTAAACTTGTTGTACTAACGTATGTAGTTGAGACTTCTCAAATAGATCATCTTATTTGTTTAAAATACGGTTGAAACATATGCTTTGGCTGACATTATAAAAAACACAACAATTTAATATACGTGTATATATTTATTAATGTGGTGATATATATTGGTGCATTACTGACAAAAATGCAGCACACGCGTAAACATAGTGTCTGTATATTATAACAAAGTACTTACATATATATATATATATATAAAGAGATTATATATAATAATACAAAAAATATACTTATATAATATTATGGATATATAATTATAGTATAACGAACTATGTTCTACCACCTTTTATAACAATAGTATATAACCTATAAAGCATATTCGAGTTATTAAGTTAATTAGGAGAATTTGTGACTGTAGAACTGGATGAAGCAGTAGGCTGTCTGAGTGAGATATTGTAAGGACGATGCGCATGTCTTGGTATAGATGGCTTAGGTGTGCAATGGTCACATGCATGCACATCATCCTGAGTATCATGAGTGTTGTAACATGCTGTCAGTTCAGCCAAACCGCTCCATCTGTCTTCAAGTTGAGGCAGGAGGTCTAGCAGTTTCGCAAACTCATACTTCGTGAGCTTTACACCTCTTTGTGTTGGGTGTTCAGATGTAAGCGACATGTTTCTAAAGAAACTGTGGCGCAGGTCAACTGTACAGGAGGCCTTTTTTGCCCTACAGTGCACATTTTTACCAATGTGTATCTTTAAAATATTCTGAGAATATTCATCAACCTCAGCCGTATCATCGAACATCTCATTATCCTCAGTAATATACTCTATATCATCAATCATGTCCGTTCTAGCCGAATCACTCGTAATTGCCTCAGTTCCATCGTCTGTTTGATGCGTGTTACTATCCTATAACAAATAGTAAATGGGGAGATTATTACAATGTTACATATATGAATATATATATATATATATATATATATATATATATATATATACTAACAGTATTATACCAAGATACTTACAATACCTATAAAAGCAGCCATGTTACGCATGTTCTCAAGCAAATCTCGCGTTTGCTGCTTGTCCAGCGTAACCCCTTTCTTTGTAGGGATCAGACAGTAATTTTGGTCGTCTAAAGTGTATACTCTTAGATGCATTGATACCTTGCCTCTGTACCGCTGGAGCGTGAGAAATTTCCTTGAGCTAATTTCTCGATGCCACAAAAACTGGCCTTTTATCTGCGTTCCTCCCTGATTGTAGTGTTTCCTTGTCACCGCATTGTTTGCCATTTTGTGTGTTGCGATATATCAGTTGCGATATGAGAGAGTTCAGCAAGTCTTCGTAGAAACGATATAATGCATAGATCCAGTATCAGGCCTTTTATAGTATTCAGCATTTTTAATTATTAACCGGCTGTATGTTTGTTTGTTTGTTTGACATATCATCGTGTACCATCATGTCATTAAATAACCATTTACTTGTTATAGTGTCATTGTGTGTCCCGTGTACTTAAAACAACAGTGCGTGATGCTAGTTTTTAATAGCTATGACGCCAGAACGTCTGTTGTATGAATATTCATTACAGTTGTTATTACTTAATAACGTATTTTATAAAACAGTTGTACTATATATATCTTTAATACCTCAATTATAACTTTTAGTTCTAATACCAATTCACTTGAAAACTCTAATCCAATTTGCTTTAAGTTTAGATTTTCGATCGTGTTGTTTAGATGTCTTGTTGTTACGTTTGTCAGCTGTCTTGTTGTTACATTTATCACGAGTAATTGTGTGATTATGTTTTCTTTTTTTCTTTGTTAACTTCTTTATAAAAGTATTTATATCATCATGTTTAAGACCTGGGGGGTAATCAGTCTCTTTATGAGTTATATCACCTCTTGCTCTCTGTGCAGTATTTATCTTATCGTAGTGTGATATTAAGGATTCGTCACCCTCTTTATTATCTGTAGACTGTATTAGTTTGTTATCCTTAACACTTTTAAGTTGTTCTAGCATTCTATTATATTTATCTCTAGGTATAACAATATTTTCCTCAGCCATGGCCTACAACTGCAACAAGCTTAGGCAGAACACTTTTTATTAGTAACGTTATAACATCTGCTTTACTGGTGATTAAATGACGTCGAGTGTTAAGTGTTGCATGTTTGTCAGCCAAATCTCTAATGACGCGTTTGTACAATTTAAGAGACTTCTTATAGCCTCGTTTTAATGTCACAATGCCTGTGAGAATATTTCTAGCTATTTCAACCACTGCCAGAATCTGACTCTTACTGATATGTGATAAGATAGCTTTAACTTGATCCTTGCTAAGTAAAGCCACGGCTTTTAAAAAAGTAATGTTCTCTTAGATCTGTTTCATGATTGACGGAGAAACACAATCGTTTCCTCACCTGGAAATATATTAGAACGTAATTTATATCGTTTGTCAACATTGGGTGATAAATCAATTATTAAATAACCATAACTCCTTTTAGTAGCACGTTCATAACTGTCCATGAAATACTTCGTTTCACCAGGTAGAACCTGGCTTGCTAAAGATGATACCTGGCGGCCATTTCTATGATTACGAAAAAGGCATATACAGTGAGAATTTCTACTAATTAATCTAGCAGCTTTACTTTCATAAAACATGTCCTGTAAAGTTATAATACATGAAACATGACAATGGTGGCTAAGAACGCATACTATTTCAGCAACATGTGAACCCTGAAGGTTATCATTTAAATTACTCATTTGGTCATCAAGAACAAGTAAACTGTGAGCTCTGTATGTTTCCCAGAGCTCTGTCAAATATTTTTTTGATGGAATGTCTTTCCTAAATTCTATAATATCGCCTAAGATATTTTCTAGGTCACCGAAATTATCCTGCCATACAGAGTATACGTATATTATCTTTTCAACTTGAGGTGTAAACATTGCCTTATAATTTATTAACAAACGTTTAACAAACTCCGTTTTTCCAGCCTGTGTAGCGCCCTGTACTGATATATTCTTCGGTAGTTGAAAAGGTATCAAACATGCTTGCTCTGTCATGATGTAACAGTTATGACTGATGTTTGTGTACTAACTATACATCCGTCACACCGCGGTATTTATCAATAGTAACTGTGGCTGGAAACTTTGCAAAAACAATAAGTGTTGTGGGTTCTGGTAAAGCCGCAGCAAATCTTAGACTGATGCGTAAATTACCTGTGCGCTTTAATGGCAGGATATCGTCATTGCTAGAAATATATTGAGAATCAGCAACAAATCTATAGAATGTATAACCTTGCATATATTCTTCGCGTGAAAGAGGATTAAAATGGTCACCATACTCAATTCCACAAAGTGTTTTGTATGCATCTATGTATGAGCTTGTTTCGGGTGTTTTGTTATATGAAGGTATGATGGGGCCTTGACCTAGGTCATGACCATCTACAGTTACTTGGATGAAATTGAGAGAAGTGTGTTCAAACATAAACGGATTTGTAAACAGAGTGCCATGATTACTAACATCTGTAACTAAACTGCAAACCATCTCGCATGGTACTCGTCCTGCAAAAGGATCATTAACAGTACATGAAAACTGTCCTTTACCCAGTGTGAATTTTTTAACCTCTGTTTTAATATATGGGAAAATAGCTTGTTTGTTATGCATTATTTCAGCATGAGATACCAATATTTCGGGTATTACTTCGACCATTGAAACACTTAAGGAAGCTCTAGTAATCTGTACTTTATAACCACCAGCTGTCAACTCAGGAGCCATTAAGCAGAACTCAGGTGTGCTAGGATATAATGTGATACCTAGATTAACACCATTTGGTATGAACTTGTATATCTCTAAAATATCACAGTACAAGTTACCTGACATATCTACCTCATTGGAGTTAGCAAAGAAACTAGATCTTTTTGTTAACCCTTTGTTATCTCCTAATTGCCAATTAGGATCTCCTAACTCTCCAGGTGTATCCTTGTAAAACATCCCCATTTGGAGAGTAGTATTTTTCATCTCTGTGTTGGTATGTAGTAAAGCTTTGAAATAAGCTAGATATGGGTACGATTCATCAGAATGTGTCAGCACTTTATTCTGTAGTGCTACATCAACACGGCTAAACATTGAATGCATAAAATTGTTAACTACGCCAACAGTAGCCTGTTTAGTAGACGTGTCAGCAGAGGTTGAGGTACTAGCTGCAGCATCTGTGCTTTCTTCATCTTTTGCTCTCTTCTCTCTACTATTGCTATCTTTTGCTACTGTAACAGGCTCTATACTAACTCCATTTTGTCTTACAATTTTGCACGTAATATTAAGCCGTGTTCTGCGAAGATCTAAATAATTACTACTATTATTATTAATTTGAAACTGTATAACGCCTTGAGTTGAAAAATCATTTACAGGATAAAAAGTTGTTATATGATTATTCTTAATGCCTACATTTTGTATAGGTTTCTGGAATATTGCTAATTCTTCCGAATAACCTATATATGCATCATCTAACACTTCTTGGGTCATCCTGTAATTACTCAAACATCAAAAACGTCCTTAGTTCTCTGTATAACCTTGTCTACAGTTTTCTTCAGCTTCTTTCTTTTTTCTATGATGCTCTTTTGCGAGAATTGCCTTTTACCTGAGGTCTTACTGCTAGCGCCGCTCAGTATTGAGTGAGCAGGTTGTATTTTACGTTCTACATTTATATCTGCAACTTCGACCTCTATGTCATTTAATGCTCTAAGACGTTGTACCTCTGTAGGATCAATAACTTCTACTTTATCCAACGTTTTGTCATGTACAGTTTTAGTGCCTTTTTTTTGGTTTATTGACCATTATTATACGTCCCATGCGTACTTTAGTACAACTATTGTTGTTACCCTGACGCGATGTAATAATATGCTGGGTCATAACACCATCCGCCTGGTTCTTGAAGTGTTTTAGTAAAATATCGTAATCTACACCTCTACTAAGAGAGTAATATTGCGACTTATCGGCCATACTTGTTATGCTATATATAATTATCCTTTAACTAATCTATTCTACTAATCTGAAATGGAGTGTTCCGTTAACTTTACCTTGTTTGAATGACGGACAAACTCCAGAACTATCTGTTAAATATATATCTATAATGTCTAAACTATCCACACCTAGTTGTATATAGCGAGGGTTATCAAAGTATACTGGTGCCCCCTTACTAATCTGGTTAAAATATACTCTGTTTAATATAGGCGAAAGACTGGAATTAAAGGGACTAGGTTTACATATGGATGAGTTGATAGAAATATATATAGAATGATATTTATCAAGAGGTCTAGGTAGATCAATATCAAGTAGAGCTACCTCCCATTTACCTTGAGGTAAGAAAGTTATCCTACCGGGTAATTTAACTCTAAATGATGTTGGGGAGTTACCATGAAAATAATTACCGCTGTCAACATCTGATGAAATATACACAAACATTATTTTTTACCTATATACTTCCTTACTGATGTAGAAGGTATATACGTATTAAACTTGTTAGAGTAACCATACCATTTAACCAAACTGAGTTTCCTTCCTTTAACTTTTTTGGTACTTATAACTCTATCGATCTTATACGTTATATCTTCGAGTTGCTGTACAGGTGTTACCATTAGTTCTTCAGTATAAAATGATCCTTTGATTTTATCACCGTTGAGATCTTGTACTTTATACCTAGGCGGGTGTGATGGTATCCTATTGTAAACTGTAAATAGTTCTTCTGTCCATTTCTCGTGATACCCTCGTGAAAAAGGTCTAACAGCTAAACTCAGTCTCACAATATTGCCTATATTTAGAGTGAACCTTACTGGTGTTTTAGCCCATCTGTTGAGAATAGGTATATATACTCGTTCATATACATCGTGCGAATTTTCTGTATTGACATCAGCAGGCGCCATATTGATAGAACTGTGAACAGTATTATTATAACTTCTCATAACATCGTCTAAAACGTCTATGTACATTACTGTTTGTTGTTCGTAGAAATACTTGAAAAGTTTATTTTCTAATGTACGATTGAATCGTTCGCTATATGCTGCCTTGTGACGTCCATAAGCAATTATATGATTAATACCTTTATCTTTTAGCATTTTTTGAAATGGTGCTCCTGTATATTCACCACCTTGGTCCGTGCGTAACGATTTGCATAGTCTATTGGAAGTATTAACAATATCTGTAAAAACTGTAGCGACATCTGCAGACCTCTTTGATTTAAGAGCTCTTGCCCATGTATAGCGCGAAAAAATATCTATACATATTAAGATATATTTGTAACCCTTATTATATCTTGCTAAATCGTCTAACTGAATAATATCGCTATCCCATTGCTCATCTATATGTTCTACTATTATATGCTCAGTTTTGAATAAACGTTGAGGTGTACTGTGAATAAGATGTGTCGTCTGCTCTTTCAACCATTTACTTACTAAGTTTAATGTTATACCTGGTGGTTTGAGCTGTATCTTTTTTATCTCGCTCCATAACTTACGCAAACCCGAGTAGCTGCTAGGTTGTCCTAATGTGTAGTAAACACCTCTTAAAAACAAATCGATTTCCTTCGACTTAGCCATGTTTCTAAAAAAAAAATAGTGTACTGATATATTATGTGTAATATATATCCTAACACATGTATTAAGTAGTATTAACCACACGTCATATGATTTTTCTCAAATGACTGTTTATTGTTCAAAACAAAATATATACATACAAAACAAAGTAACATCTGACGTCATGTGTTAAACACTAACACAAAGTAACATCTGACGTCATGTGTTAAATACTAGTTTTATTAACATGTAATTTAATACAATATATAATACATTTTCCCCATATATCATCTTATATACACGTTAGCATCCTCTCTGAAACAAAAATATATGTCAATTGTTACCTTGGTATATATACATGTGTCTACAATTATATATACATGTGTCTACAAATTAATTGTTGTATTGATGTATATACTAACCTTTAAAGCATCGTTTTGAGTGAGCTACAGTTGGCTGGGGGTTTCATAGTAAGGATCGCTTCTACAAACTTCAACATTAACTATGGTTCTATAAGCAGTATTATACTTATCAATATCTATGTTATCATTATAGTTCTTTAAACAAGTGATAAGGTCTGTGTAAGACTCATCGCTCCTCGTTATCTCTATATAATGTTCTTCAGCACACATTAAACACTGTACAATATTATACGCAACCCATGTGAGATTATATGTATCTTTTTGCGAAGTTTTGCAGTCACCTAAAGCATAAAATTTAACAACCCAGTCAGAACAACGTTTCATACACAGTGCTGGTGTACCAGAGCGATAATAATCGCTTATACATTCATTTAATGTATCAAAGACATTCTCCGATCTGTATAACAATGTTAAACATTTAGAATCCTCACAATCAGGATATGAATACGCGCACCATGTTATTGTATAAGACATGTCAATCACTGTTATAGAGTTATATCAAGAGCTACCCTTTCACCTCGCAATCAAATACTACTCAGATTACCTAGTCCCCAAATATTTACTACACAGCTCCACCACGTGACCAATCTTAAACTTCTATAGCTCCACCTGGTGTCTCAATACTCAAAACTTCGATAGCTCCGCCTGGTGTCCAGATAATCAATCCTCAGCGCCACCTGGTGCCAAATCTTAATACTTACAGCTCCACCTGGTGCCAAATCTTAATACTTACAGCGCCGCCTGGCGATATTCCGGAGGTTTACGATAACCTGGTGATAATTCGCGGCGAAGGGGGTTTATACTGTACCGGTAACTACTAGTATTTGCCCCGCTCGACACAGGCCTAATGTTAACAGTTACTAACGACAGCCAGGGGGAGGGAGATCCAAAAAATTCTGACACAGAAAACTTGTTAATTTGAGGCATATCTACGATAGATTATTTATCGTTCGGTCTGTTCAGATTTTTTGGATATCCGCCCCTAGCTATCGGCCACAACTTTGGTGTCGTTTACTCTATATAATTGCATAATTTCGGGAGTTTCAAGGGTGGCGAATTTCGCTGATTGGGCAAATTTTGCTGATTCCGTGTTTAACAGCTTTGATATAAATTAATTTATAAAAACGTTGATTTACCCGGCTACACTACGGCTACTAGGTTAACCCTAATTTGCAAAATTTGGGGTCATTTCCGTCAGCGTCATCAACAGCGCACCTACTTGAGAGATCTTTAGCTTAGGTCCCAGGAGATGTTAAATTGGTTGTGCCTTGCACTCGGTGACTATGCTGGGGCAAGTAAAATACTCTACACATGGCATAGATGAATAACATGGTGTGGACTCTATAACTTGTATAAGCCCTATCATATCAACATTACATTTGCCTCAGAACCTCTGGCAGCTAGCTCGGACAACTTTTTAAAGGTCATTGGCAATCAAATCAAACTTTTTAGTACTTGGTAAAGAATATTAGAAATCTAATTATGTAATGCTGATTATTGCGTAAAAATATATTAGCAATTATTGACTTCAATTCACTCAACGGCGTTTTGAGTGCGATCGCTGAAGCGTGGATGGGCCCGTTTTCTTCCGTAAGGCGGTGCTACGATCTGGTGCGAAGCACCGGCCTTTCTCATAACCGATTTGCCGCTCCTCCAGAATCGGGGAGGGAAATGCTTCCGCGCGTCGTCTGCATACAAAGTAGTGCGATTACTACGCCTTATTTCTTTCTTCCAAGAAGCCACTCACTGTGAAATTAGTTCAGACGATTTCTTTTGACTTAAACTCTACTAACGTCATGAAATTGAACAACTTTACCGTGGAATTCCATCCCCTGCAGAAGGTACTATTTTCGTAAAAAGCACTGAACAAGCATTGTAACGGCAGAAATGGCACTGAACAAGCGTTGTAACGACGTTGCGACGCTTATTCAACGATCAAATTTTTACGTTATCCCTTGACGCTTTGCGTCAGTTATCAGAAAGACCGGTGCTACTCACCGGACAAGCGCTGTCTTTCGGCAGAAATTGTGGATGGGCCAATACAGGCAGTGACGTCAGAGTTGCTGATGCAGGCTCCAGTCACGATGTAAATACATGCAAACACCCTCAAGGAACTGCTTTTGATGAGGGACAGAGAGATGCATTGCATGTTGACAATTGAAAGAACTCATATAATCAAATATCTGCAAATTTGTCTTCTTCTTTTTTTTTTATCAAGTGTATATTTAACACATTCCAACCAATTTCAAGGCTACATATCTTTATTTTATGAAATAAATCATATGTACATGGACTGTTTTCCATAATAAATATGAAATTTTTATTTATTTTTTTACATGCTTTTTTATATTCATAGGCCTAGCTTTACTGACCCTTTATGATAAAAAAAAAACATAGGCTTTGCTGCGGTAATACCCTCTGCGTATGGCCATTGGCCACATAGCACACAAACATCATTAGAGTTGTTCATTTTAATTTAGTACTTAATTATTTGTCCGCCCAAGGGAATTAGAATGTTCATCATTCTGAAAGAATAACAAATTAACAGGTTTCTCAGAAGTCATTATCAGATGGTGTTTTTGACAGCTGTTATTGTCACTATTCAGTACATAATGTCCCTGTTGTCAGACAGGCTAGATAATTTGGGGGGGGGGGAATATGATTTTGTCACCACTAATTATATGTATCTCATATTTGCCAAGCACTCTACAAAATAATAGTGTCACTCATTAGTTCGTTTATTATCAGCCAACATATTGTGTGTCTTAAAAGCACTGTACACAAACCATGTGTAAGAATTTAGCCTCTAGGTCCTATATAGTTAAGAAAATTATAATGGTATAAATCAAACAAATATTTTGGTTGGCCTAGACAATCATTATTTAAAAACAAACAATGTAATGGCTGATTTAAAAAAAAACTGTTGATTGAACTCCAGCGACAAAATAGTTTTTCTGGAAACAATAATTTTTTAGTGCAGTGGCAGGCAGCCCATGTTTTCTTATGCAAATACCCGAAAGGCATATATTTACTCTTACTTGAATGTGAAAATACATTTCATTAGAGTGATTTGCATATTAGTGGTTATTATACCAGTCTAGGTCCATACACTCAGGCCGTGTCGTAGACGAGGGTCTAGTGGATATGTAAGCATGGCGAGATAGGCAGTGGAATTAGGTCAATCACTACGCCCGTTAATTTTACTAGGTGGCGAACAAAATAGTTCTTTAAAATTTGTCTGGTACGATGTTGTATGGTCTTATTTAGTATAGGGAATTGGCCTATTGTTTTTTTTATGATTAATGCTTTCCTACTGGGATCCTTGCTCCCCTGAATGCCACAAGACCCTCTCCTAAGTACAGGCGTGACCGAGAGTCTTGCGTCAAGACAGTGGTTACACAGTGAGTTGGGGATGCACAAAATATCTTTGACAAAGTCCTCAAGTGATGTAATTGATGCTTTGTTTTGTTGTGAAAACAACCATTCCAAAACCGTTGAATTTGCTCTGACCAACCGAGAGATTATCCTAAAACGTTGATTGCTGTGTTTTGCAAACACGTAGGGTATTCCATGGAAATTAACAGTTGAAATCTACAAACAATATTAACTAATATGACGTGGCAGAGGCACTTTGAAAGACTAAAAAATGTTAGCATTGTTGGCTAATGCAACCACTTTTCTGCAGGGCACTATAATGTCAGTGTCTAAATGCTCAGCCAGCTTTTATTTGACCAGCTGCCTGAGGTACATGTAATGATGAAATGATAAGGTTCGGAGTCCAAACCATGTTACACATTATATATTTTCAAGTGTTCTAATCAGGCTTATCTGGTGTACCCAGATTATGATTGCTTATTGCCTCATTATAGCACTACAGTATCTAAGTGAAACCATTTCATCTACTGTTTCCACCTCACGAGTCTTCCAACCCGTGGGTTCTAGTGTTAACAATAGCCTGGGCTGACAGGAGAGGCACGTACAGGCTATCTACTGAGATCACATGGACTTTATCTTTTCAGCCAAAATAATTTTTCTTACACAGTGGTGGGGTTCTTGCCAATGACACCAACACCATGTCATGACCCAAAACCATTCTTCGTACCAGCTCTTGTTCATCATTCTGGTAATGACTCCGAGGACGACTTAATGTGTTTATTGGTAATTCTACCTGCTGGCCATGGGTGGGGGGGGGGGGATATTCTCCAGATAACAGGTTATTTGTGAAGTTAATAGGAGATACTCTGGTGTCTGCCCGACTATCACTTAATAGATTATGAGGTTTATTAGAATTTAAATTGTGGATATTGGCCTATTTTATTCGGACTGTCTTTGAAAATTATTGTCACAAATCTGTGAGTGAAGTTTGATCCTGACCACCAAAGGAAGAAGATTTAAACTTTGTCTTTACAAAGAGAAGCAATTTGTTCAACTTCTGGCTTGTGATTATCCGTGCAATAATCATATTTGGTCAAAAGACGAAGGCACTCCATTTCAGCATGTGTCTCTGCTATGCATTGAAATCATTTGATTGACCTCAAACTGGAATATGAATTCCATGAAATAAAATTGAGCTCATTATGGCATAAGCATTTAAGTATTAATCATACAGAAACTTAAAGTATATTATGGTTTGCTTTCTTGAAGCATATATAACATCAGATCTGCAAAGTGATAGTGGACATACAACATTTTAGGTTCATAAATTTTTTCTATTATTATAATATTTTTTATGAACTTACATTTAAAATTTCTATAAATGTAGGTTTAAATATGAATTAATAATAAAAGTGGCCTTGGTTGTGTTTATATATATGGAGTGTGTCTTTGTCCAACTTATCCAAAAAATTGTTTTAATACTGCGTGCGGACTTGTCATCCTAATGTACTATGTGTTACACGTGGGCATGATGTGGCACAATTATCATGTATACTTGGGATTACAATCAGTTATCTGGTCATCAGAGCTATTCATGCCAGACCTAATTTATCCTGTAGGCCTTATTACATAACTTTTTGTTGCATTCTATAAGATACAGTGTATTTTACAACATTTATCTTTGGTGCTGACAGCTGGATTGGTATAACTGCTCAGACGCATTAAAAATGTCTGTTTTGGCAGCATGTGAATTTCATCCAATTATCATTAATGTTCCCACTTTTTAGTTTGCCTATGTTGCAAATCAAATTGTATTCAAATGCAAATTCGGTTGTGATGTTTGTCTCTTAGTACACTTGTCTGCTCCTCTGAGAATCGGTGCGTTCTATGAACTGGTGGCTGTATTTGTGAGGATTCTCTATTTGACCAAATGACCCATAAGTCCAGAGTGATATTGTCAATGAAATGCCTTTGATGTCAGATTCATGGCATTAGAGAATACAATAGTGAGGTGGTGATTTCAAGGTAGTGGGTTGTAGGAGTGTTTTAACTGTAGTCAATGCTTGGTCAGGTTCATGGCATTAGTAAATACTATATTGATGTAGTAACTTGGTGGTGTGATTTCAAGGTAGTGGGTTGGGTTGTAGGAGTGTTTCCAGATAAATATTTCACTTGGGTGTGGCAATTAAGGCTCTGGTTGCAGGATAATGTGTCGTATATATATATGTGTGTGTGTGTGTGTGTGTGTGTGTGTGTGTGTGTGTGTGTGTGTGTGTGTGTGTGTGTGTGTGTGTGTGTGTGTGTGTGTGTGTGTGTGTGTGTGTGTGTGAATTGTGTAAATACTAAATTTTCATTTTGAATTCACATATATTTATTATCAATGAATTATTATCTTGCAAATATTTGTTTTGGATAGATAAACTTAATCCCCTAATTTTCAGCATGTGTCTTCATATTAAATATAATTAAATATAAGTGTATTTCATGTGCCTTGTGAGATTTATTTGTCTGAAATCCCTTTGTAAGGCATGGCTGTTTCAAAAGGGCCCTCCTGATCTTCTATATTTTTATATAGTTTGTCAAATAAAGTTGTTCTGCGTTTTAAAGAGCAATCCAAATTGTCAAATGGAGTTCTAGGGGGCCTAGTTCAGTGGTAGCGCACTGGGCTTCCAATCACAGCATAGAGTCCTGGGTTCAATTCCCAGTCGAGCCATCTCATTTCCGTGGCCCTTGCCTGTCGCCCTAATCCGCCTATCACTAAATTCACAGGCACCCGTCTTCACCATTAGTAGTGTTTCAAAGCAGTGTGTTGATTAAATGCTTGTTTGCTGTAGTTCCAAATTACAGGATGGAACAAAGTTGTGATTGGAGCCCTCTTCGTGTGGGCTTTTGAGCAGTTTTTCTTGCTTTGTTTTAACCATGGATGCAATTGTTCTCTGGCTGCCTCAATTAATGACGGTTTTGTGTCTGCCCTTTGTTTTGCAGGAGGCTTGGACCTGATTCTCATGCCAGGCTTGGGCTTCACCAGGGAAGGGGCTCGCCTGGGCAGGGGCAAGGGTTATTACGACACGTACCTGGAAAGATGTGAGCAAGAATTGGGAAAGGTGCCCTGCACGATCGCCCTGGCCTATTATGAGCAGCTCTGTGAGACCATTCCGATGTCAGAACACGATAGAAATGTTGACGTTGTTCTGTTCGAGGATAAAAACAGCTAAAACAATTTGCTGAAGGTCGACGATTCTTGCTTAATTATCAGTTATTATTGTGTCAATGAAAGGATGGCATTGTTTATCATACCGCTAAAATGATATTGCTGATTACAGATAATTACTATCAGTAATTACTATCGGTACATCGAATTAATATAAGATAATTAATATAAGATAATTACTATCGTTACATCCTTATAAATGCAATACAAGACAGATTTGAATGTATATCATTTATTTGGCATTATTATAATTTTTTTTTTAACCATGGATGCAATTGTTCTCTGGCTGCCTCAATTAATGACGGTTTTGTGTCTTTCGAAATTATGTTTACTTGCTTAATTTTTTTTTTCACCGATTTGTGATGGTATACTGGACCTGTAAAACAATTATCATTGCATTTAACCCTCTGGTGACCAGACTGCCAAACTTTTATCAGTATTATGAATGTGAAGTACATTAATTATCACTTTATTCCAATTAATGAAATAAAGTAAAAAATCCGTCTTTCATTTTAAATCCTTCTGGAAGCTGAAAACACTATGTCAAGCTTATGGGGAACCGTCATAATCGTTCCTTAATTAACCTTGTAGTACCAAGGTATTGGTGGTCAGCAAGTTTTTGGGCACCAAAGCTGGTGGCATAAAAAAGGGAAAAGAAAGTGTCATTCACAGAAACGTTAGATTATAAACTGTCTTTACAATAAACCAATTTATACTACAGCATGTAACCATTTATATTGTTCTTTTGCGGGATATAAATGAAAATGTTAGTTAACTCCCTCCTGAGTGCAAACTGAACTGTTATGCAATCAAACAAATTTGTATTTATGCCTAATGGAGTATAAGTTAGTTAAATCCCTCATAGGCGGAAGTTAACTAACTTTTTTGTTGCTTATAACCAACAAAAATGTTAGTTAACTCCCTCCTATCCGATATAACTGATACATATAACGCATAACCATGAAAATTGTTGATCTGCTATTTATCTATAAATTATGATACAGTTCTTCATAACCTAGCTATAGTGCTCAATGCTGTTACTGTGGTAACTTATACTAGCCAATATTACAACGTACCAGGATTATAAATGATAAATAAATGTCCAATAATCCCAGCAAAAGATTCAATATAGCCTACAATGTCATGTAAAATGAAGTCTTTTGATCATCTGGACAGATGCATTATCACAAAAACGAGGGCAACAATAACTGCTGCTAGGAATATGAGCAAAACGACGAGGTTGCAGATTCTCTTTCTCCTGTGAGCAATCAACACGCCAACAATAGTTCCTTCATATTTCTCGTCTTTTACAATCTGAGCTGTGGAACCTGTGGACCCACTGCCAGTAGTCACTGAAGTGTTTTCACTGGAGTCACTTTTGGCTACACCAGGGTTTGGAAGTTGCATGAAGATGGAGCTGTATTTGCTGGCCCCCTGGTGGTGATCTAGGCCCCCTGGTGTCATGATCAATTTTCTGCCTCTGGCTATGCTTTCAGATAGCTGCTGGGAGTCATTCTCCTGGAACCAAGACAGGATACAAAAGCAATTAAAGAGGACTTTAAATTTAAAGACAGTGGTCTGATTGGGTCCATTAGTTCTTAAGGAGAGCGCTTTTTAGATCTACTACCTCCTTAATTTGTTGGGCTATTTTAAGTAATATGCTTTAACAAAATGTTTAAGGGATTTTTATGGCTGACCTGTCTGGGCTTGACAGAATTTAGCCGTTAGGCATGTCTTGTGTAATTGTTAACTTAATAATTATGAATATTATGATGTGTAGGCCAGGCCTACTTATCAAAACATATATATTACCTGCAATGTCTTTTGTTCAAAGTAATTACTGGTATAGTAATGTTATTCAAACATTTAAACCTTTCGAATTTTTACCTCAACAACAGTTAATTGTTACCTAATAACAATAGCAAATTGAAACGTAAAATGCTATTAAAATAAAATAAATTAACTCGTACCTCGCGATCTGTTTGAACTCCTTTGTTTTCTGTTGGAACAACTTGTGTTTCTATAGAAGTCTTGGAAGACACTGCACTGGATATGCTGTAAACTGGAATAACCACTCCGTATCTGGAAACATCTGCCTCTTCTGTTTTTGGTAAATCCATGGTTTTGCAATAGTTTGATGTATAAATAATATTCAATTAATTAAGTGTGATCATTTCATTGAATGACAAGTAGTTTGTCATCTGTAGTTGCTTTGGCAACAAATTCCATGATGCCATGATTTGGACATCTTCATTTCTCCTAAGCACATGCAGACCCTCACAGTGACCATGTTAATAAGATGGCGCCACAGTCTCCAGCCTTAAGGACAACCAAAACCCTGTGGACACAAAATGCGTAATTGTTAAGGTTGACCACTGACTTTTATTGCGTGTTTGAGGAAATGGACAGTCAATGCAAGGTTACCAAGGTTACCGTGAATACATAAAACATTAACCGAAAAAAATTATTATTATTTTTTTTTTTTTTTACTAGGCTGACTACAAGATACATGAGATGAGAGATGATCATATTTGAGTTAGCTGACAGTGAACCTGGCTACTAACAGTAATTTCTTGGATTTGATAATTGCAACAAAGTATTAAATGATTCTGCATGAGTATTTTGTCATAATTTCAATTTATCATCTGCTATACAATCATACACTGTATACATGTGAGACAGGAAGATACGTAGATTCTACACCCGAAAATGTCAACGTACATGTCTCTCAATTAATGTAACCGTTGTGTAATTGTTTTGTACTGAACCCCAGGTCAATCGAAAATTAGCACTCCGTCTGCAATTTGTCTAATAAAATCGTAGCTTTCAGAAAAGATTTGAGATTAATGAAAAGTAAATTTTAAGTCAGAGTGCTGTATTGCCTGCACAATGCACTCGCTGAATTCATGATTTCTGGCATGACGCTGGTGACGCTGCTTCAGGCCACGCCCATTTTCTGGTTGCCTACCAATCCCAACGCAGCATGGCTCATGTGCAACAGCTGACCGTTGTACATGGGGATTTGTACCACGGCGTAAATAATGCTAAATTGCACTGGTGAGTGGTACACAAACATATTACACAGTAATAATACATATTTGTGCATGTTATCTTTTCTGATCTTTATTTTTGGTACTAAATTTGTGTATAAATGATACGGCAGCAACATCACAACTAAGACAAGTGATCTTATCTTATCTGTCCAATGCACTTCAACATTTGATTTTGCAAATCATGGCTGCGTTTGGGGAACAAGAAATGCGAAGTTCCGAGTAAATATTTACTTAAGTTCTTTACTGAGTAATAAGACTTCTAGGCTCTTGTCAGTCAAGAAAAGTATCAAATTTCTCTCATCACGTGCAAGTTCACAAATGTACTTCAATTTCGCTATATTTATGGAGCGAAATAGGCCTACGTGTACTATATGAGCTACTCTGAACCCAACTTCAAACTTGTATCAAAGTAAGGCAAAATAATTTACTGAAATAAAACTAATACCATGGAGTCACCAGAGTCTCTGGTGACTCCATGCTAATACAATTAACCTCTATATAGATAGCTGCATAATTAATTGAAAACAGTCTATATGGAAATTTGACCAACAAAATGATCGTTTGCTACTGGGTAAGACGTAATGATAAGATAACTTGACATCCACACCACTACAAACATTTAGCCTACTCCATTTAATGGGTGAAGGTGTTTACTTGCCTCAGCATCGGCGTTGGCATCTAGACCATGTCTCTAAAATTGAAAAATGATAAGCTTAATGATGGAATAAAATAAATCGAAATTTTGCATCATGGTACACCGGAAATATTTAAAATCAACTTCAGGAGTAGTACAAAAAGCAATCTATAGGACCTATAATATTTATATAGCCGCTATATCTACGTAAATCATACTTCCAAATAATAATTATTTAATTACGATTGTCGATCGTGTATTTCTGTACAAAAATAAATAAAGTAGATAAATAAATACAAATGTATTATACAGTAATGTCCTAATCTTAATTCAGGTAAACTGTTAACAAGTAGAATCATTAAAAAAAAACATTGATTGACTATATCTTTAAGAGTGCACTAGTTCCACTGTACATACCTGTTGCCCTGTTGTTTGTCAGGACAGAATCCCCTAAAAGAACTTTCCAGAGTAACCAATGCATCTAGACTACCCTGCTGGGGGTTTATTCGTGCCCCCTCCCCCTTGGCCATTGTCAAACAGGGTTGACAAACAAGACCAATCAGTGACCATGTTTGACCATCACACTCGTCACTCAATGGTCAAATGGTCAGTTAGTCATCTTCTCTATCTGCCCCATGACAGACCATAAAGGGCTAGATATCTAATCTAACCCCTGTGTTCTGTAGAAAAAAGATTGTCTGTTCCAGACATATGTTTGTTTCAGTGGTGTCCATCCACAAGTTTTGTTTAAAATCAGCCAAGACATTGTTCGGCTCCAGACACTGAACGTGTAAGCTAACCAACATAGCAAACATTTGTCTGTTTAAGACAATCTTTTCTAAGAGTGTGGGAAGTTCTTTGGAAACCTTCAGCTGCCTCAGTGTCGTTTTTTGGCACACATTGTTTTATCCTCTTAATTTGAATTTACTTACATGACAAAGAATTATAATAATTTTGCTGAGACTATCAAGAGCAAGAAAACATGTCCTACAGGCTACAAAACATATATTACAGCATTGGTCAAGTTGAGTTTCAGCTGCAGCTAGGACTCTTCAAGATATAGACAGCGCCTAGCCAGAACCGACCTACATTGCAATGTTTTAGGTCGGAACTTGCATAGGAATTCTTGGAAGTTGACACTTACGACACATTTTTCTCAATAACGTTAGCATACCGTATATTTCATCAATATGTACACGTGTACTGCTCTGTTTACCATCGGCTTGCACTCAACGTTATTAAGAAAAATGTGTCGTAAATGTCAACTTCCAAGAACTGAAAAAGCCAGTGGAAACATTGTTTTCAAGAGCATTTTCAAATTCACATTTGCTTCATTTATGCTTTCACCATTACCACAGCCACGTGACGGTGGCACCACTGGCAAAGAAAATACTAAGAGACGCCACTCCCATTGTCAACACCTCTAGTAGACCATAAAACTAATTTGAAAATAGCTCTGTCAAGTCCTAGTTTTCTCAATTTCACAATTAAAATAAGTTAATGTACCATATCCACACGATTCCAGTGTTCTACGGGTCTAATGAAGCTAAAGTATTAGATAGTCTGTGTTAGTGCAGTGATGTTGCGGGAGCACTCTAGTGAGTTTTGGTGGAACTAGGCGGCCATGACTATGATGGATTATCAATGAAACGTGAATTCGAAAATAACACAGAAATTGATTAAAATTGGAAGAAATCAACCATATCTGAGTGCGAGACAATAGAAAAAAAGGTATTCTAAACCTAGAGCAGGTGTATTTCGTGTGGCAAACGTTTATTAAAAGGCTAGTTCCCATGACGTTGTAGGCCTAACCCTGTTCTGTGGACAGGGGACTTGTAGCTAGACAGCGCCCTGATATTGATGTATGTCATTTGTATAAGAGGACTCTTGGCTTAATGGTCAGACACTTGGGATTTTCCAATAAGAATAGGAGATCCTGTGCTCTCTATTTTCTCCCATCTTATAGATATATTTCCTTTTGTTATTATGTTCCCATTGGGAGTAATTTTTTCTCTTCTTTAATATTCAGTCCCTTCGTATCGGTTCCCTAAAGGGATTGTTCTTGTTTTTCTGTTGCCTTCTTTTTCTGGCGAGTTATGTAGCTCTATACTTAAAAATCCCATAATTTTAAATAAGTTATTCAAAATGGCAAATATAATACCATGGTCACTGTTGACACACAATATGATGGCCATGCGTGGCTCCACAATACCTGTCTTCAGTGTCTTGTCATGAAAATACTTCAATCCCATAGTATGTGAATTTCATTCAAATAAGTGGACTGTCAAGAAAATACTAGCTCATAGAGTATGGGAATTTCATCCAAATAATTTGGACTGTCAAGAAAATACTAGCCCATTGAATAATAACTATGTGAACTTGGACTGTCAAGAAAATACTAGCCGATAGACTTTTGCATCAAACTATGATTGGTTTTGATTAAACAATGACGCGAAGGAAAGTGCCAGTTATAGGGCATGTGATTTGCATCTATAAGAAGTAAAGAATAGTTTAGATATTGAATCCTTTATAAGGATTTATATATATATTATTTATTGATTTATGTATCTATACTGAAAACAACCAGCTGAGGTACTTATTATCATGATGAAAATTATCAGAACTTAATATTAGTTAACTATGGATTATAAGCCACCACTAACGAAAATATTAATTAGCTCTCTCCTAAGTATAAACTCAAATCATCTGCATATACCAATACACCTTGCTGGCAAGTCCCATTGAACTAAACCTGCATTATTCTGAGATGTCTATATAAATTAATACAATTCAGCCAGCCTCTATCTGGTCTAATTTCATTGTTTGCTGAGGACTTTTAGTCTTGCTGACCCCTTGTCATTGTAAACTAAACAATCGAAGAAGGTATATCAACGGGGGTGTGATGCTAAGACCCCAAATCATTTGCATACCCGTTAGTGTATGCAGGTTAAATATGTGCATGGCCTTGTAATTCAAGTTCAACTGGTCAGCTCTGGTACTTCAAATAGACAGAGTTAATCATTTAATACACTTACCTTTATGGATGAAGTTAAAACTCAGTGTTCTTTAGTAAACGTTATGTCCATTGTTGTGCAAAAACTAAATACCATCCAGTATCAGCAAGTATTGTATGTGTTTGTGTGTTACACAAGAATACTCGAAATTTCCAGCACAATGTTGGAGTGTTCATTGATCTTGATTTTACAAAGTAGCTAGCAATGTCAGGCAGTTAATTAAATGTCTTATATTTATTAAACATTTCTGATGTAGGCTAGCTTTGCTGATATGGCTACTTTATGTTTTGTTTTCTTAATTATTGACAATGGTTCCATGAAAAGTAGATGCTAAATGAAATCCATTGTACATATGCATACTGCCCAAATTGGCCCAAAATTTGATATACCCTTAACTGCTAAAGTGAACAGAAAACATATTGCCGTCCTTAGCACAATGTACGTTATGAAACTGATGATAAATATTGACATTTATCTACTTTCTTTTATTAGTCATCCAATAAGTTTAAATAATGTATTTTTTTTTGCAATATGTTATGACACATACTCGTGTTGTACTGTTGTTGTTGTTTTTTCTCTATTTTTGTTACTTTATTAATAATATTTAATATAATAGGGGATACATCCACCCTTGGATAATGGTTTTTTGTAAATACTCGGATGTATCCCCTTCCAACACATTATATGTTATTTTTATACACGCTTTTTGTCACATATACTTGTAAATTAATGTACTTGAGTGTTGGTGAATAATAAAATGTCTAATGTCTAAAGTATGCATGCATGGGCTTTGAAGAATTTTCGTCCAAAATACCACCTCAACAATTGGTCCTATTTTGTCACTCCAGATCCAAGACAATATTTTAAAAAGAATTGTTTTTTATACTCGATCATAAATGCTGATTTTGCAAATATACTGTCTTCTTCCTCAAGCATTTAATCTTTCTTCTTCCTTTTTTTTTAAAGCGGAAAACACACGTCCAAAATATAAACGCCACATTTGAGCAAGATATTTATTGAACTTTTCATTCATTGTGATATAAAGAAAGGTGTTCTATCATTGCATAAGATCTCTTAAGTTCCAATATATTAATACCGGCCATGTTCCAATATATTGACCGCAATTTGTGAGTTTGCCATACAGCATGCGTGAGTTTTAAATATATATATATATTGCATTTTGTAGCACATTTCGTTATGTTGATAAGGAAGCACTAATTTTGCATAATTACATAAATTACATTTATGCATGAAAACGACTCGGACGTTATTCTTCATTTTGTAAATTCATTATTAGATCTTTCTACGGACATGACATTATATCCTAATTCAGCAGATTTTTTCTTTTTTTTTTTTCCATGCAGTTTCAGTATTGAAGGTTAACATTGCCTATGGTGTAATTTTTAAATAAGTATATAGCAAATACAGGATGATAATATTCTTCTTCGTCTACTGAAAGTGTCCGTTTTAACCTGCTTTTTTTTCCCCCAGTGAATTTAAGCATTATTGTCACCGAGTCCAGATTGACTAAGATCCACAAATTGGTATTCCCCAAAGAGGTCATTTTCTTTTCGCAACTTCCCAAGACTGGCTCTCTCCACAGAGTTGACGTCATTCTCATTTTGCCCTATTGAGTTCGAATTCGAGTCCGCTAGTTGTTGGCTGGAGTTATGTAAGCACAATTGGGTCAGGCCTCTTTGGCCTTTCACAGAAACCAGCAGAAAATCAGCCTTCCTTGAGAACAACAAGGAACTTATTTCCTCATCCGCATAATGAGAGAACGATCTGAAATGTAAACAAGAATTATTTACGCAAATATTCTCCCCATAATACGACAGAATTGAAATGCTCTTAAATATACATAGCAGAAAGAACCTGCATGAGGTCAATTACTATGTATATTGTCATATGGTGATTGTATTTTTGTACCATTGTAGCATGGTCTATGTCTATGTCTCAATGCTACTGGGTCTGAACCTTAGTCATTTTATATGATCAGCTGCCAGAGGCAGACATAGTGATGAGATGATAAGACTTGGAGTTCACACCATGTTACACATTCGCCCTATGACTGGAATCTTTTACTTGCCTCAGCATAGGCACTTAGTACAAGGCTTCCAATTTAGGCCTAACATCTCATGCGATCAACATCCAGCTGGGATGAAGCTCATGAAGAGTGCCCGGGCTGGGGGTCTAACCGGCACTTTCAGCAGAGCTGGCCAATCTAGCTGGTCATCTTCAAGACATACTACATTCTCTGCTTTCTTACAGTCATTTCACAATTACAAGTTCAGCCTGGCTGAGAGTGAAAAGGGTGTTTAGTGAGAATAACACAGAAGGTATTACAGCAAATTTCATAGACTGTGACTTGGAAACCAATCTTAGAGACTTGGAAGCTATACTCCAGAGGACGTCTTGTGAACCCAGGACTCCCATTGAGTCCTAGATGTTTCCAATTCTTTGACATTGTTTTCCAAGGTAATAAAATTGACTGTAACATATATATGTGCAATTATATTAAAGCTTAATATGTTAATTGTATCAACAATACTGTGGTCCAGTATATTATATTTATCATCTTAATTCACATTCAATTGTAGTTATAATAGCAAACTCAAGTTTTCTTTGTGTGTTCTCAATCCCGCCATGGTGCTATAATTGTTTTTTTATAAGGTCCAATTTCATGTGTAAAACAAAAAAAAAAGCAAATAAATGTAGCACCAATGATATAATAAATACCTTGCATAGTTTTTCATGTTATGCACAATCACAATATTCTTCCTGGCCTCTGCCACGTAGGCCAGCCAGGCACCATCGTTTGACACGCTCATGTTAATGGCCACATGGTCCAATTCAATTCTGTTGAGTTCAGAAGCACTCTTAAGACTCCAGGCTGTGATGAATCCTATGTTATTATATTCAGAAAAAAATTATTTCAACTTTGTGCATTGAGATATATTCATTGTAATTTATATGGTTGGTTTTTGCAACAAGGTAATATGGGATTACAGAAGAAATTACGCAGTACCTTTGGTCCCAGATGTTGGTGCGTGAGATAGCAGGAGACATTCCTTGACCTTGGAGTACACCATGCTCCTAGGCTCCCCCAATTCTTCACCTGTATTTATCCATCGTCTTTTGCCTGAATAGAAATATACATCTTAGGCTTACATTGTATTCTCCTTTACGTAATTTGAAAGGTATCTTCGTCTATGTCAACTTAGTTGTTGCGAGAGGACCCCTCTCTCTTTTATATGGTCATGTCACATTGTCCAAGTCATGTGATGGAGATACACAGTTAGTTTTAAATGTAAAAAAATGGTTGACTCTAGACAGCTGTAGGGACTGATACCTGACTGCATGTCATCTAAACATGCTAAAGTCAGCTGCTTCTGTCCACTTCCATAGCTAATAGTCGGCTTACATTTATCACCAGAAAAGTGTAAACATTGGCAAATGTAAGTGTAATGTATTATAAATATGTACTTTTAGATCCGGTTTTGAGTAGCCAGCAATGACAGCTTTGGCTACGCTCAATTTGACGGGCCGTTTTTAATGAAACTTCCTGTAGCATTATGTGAGCATTTCCCAGCCATCATATCGGCCCATAACTATTGTTAAACACCTTCTCTCAGCAGCCACAGCATTCCTTTTCATTTTTTTTTTTTCTAAAGTGGCTGAAATCTATCACCATGTATCGATGAGTCATTGACTTAAAGAACCAACCGCTAGTGCCTAATTGTGCATTATGACGGCAAGAGTGCATTGTAATCTGACACCACAATGTATGTGACATTCATTGAAGATTTGAACCATTTGGAATTCACGCCAAAGGCATGTTATATTCACAGCTATTCACCTTTCTTTACTCAATTGAACTTTTCTGCTACACATTCACCAGTGTTGTCAGGTCTAGTATTCAGTTACATCAATTATTTGCCAGGTTCTCAAGCAGTCAGTTTCCATTAGCACACTATAGGCGAGGTTTTTCACAAAATATTCGTACCATTGGTGGTGTCCCACACAGCCACTCTGACGCCATCTTCAGTGTCCACAATTGATGCATAGTGTTTTCCGTCAGGTGTCAGTACTGCCTGTTGGGTCTCTGTCAAGCTAGTGCTCATTGCGCCCCTAGCAGCTACTTTCAAATCCGGCAGTCTTCTTCGTTGCTATATCAAACAGGTCAGTGAAATATGTTCAATCAATATTTAACTGACAGAAAATGTCCACAATAACCATTTATCGAAGTTACCTGAACATCGAAGCAGTACAAACGAGTTTCCCTCTCTTGTGGATTTTCTCTGTCTTCTTTCAGCTGTTCCAGAGTTTGTGGCACTTCAGCTAGAAGCAGGCCTTTGTTGGCACTGACCAGCAGTCCTGCTATTTCTTCTGTATCTTTCACTTCCATAGACCACAGGGTTTTCCCTTCCCAAACAAAAGATTGATCAGTAAATATAAAATACCCAAAAAGCTCCACTTCACTACCGTGACACCGTTATGATATATTTTTTTTGTTTCCAAGTATTGTTATGAATTGAATTTGATGATGAAATCGAGATTTTCCAAAAAATCATTGGTTTCGGGCAATTTATTATTTTTTCAGTCAATGTACATGATGCTTTGTTCATTATTTGCTTTGAGATATAATTGACATGATATTCATCTAACCTGTCTGGACTTTCATGGCTGTAACTTGATGAGGTTTTGGCCCTGGGAAAATTGCAGTGTCATTACCAATGTTGATCACCCTGTTAAATTGTTAAATTAGACCAAATATATATGTATATATATATATATATATATATATATATAATCGTGAATAGATCAGTCATTCATAGCAAAGCAAAGTCACTGGCTATAGCTGAAGTCTGTTAGTTGATTTCATGGAATTGGAAACTGAACTCCAGTGGACGTCACATGAATCCAGCATTCTCATCGGCTGAAGGACTGCCTTAACCAATGGGAGTCCTGGCTCCTCATGGCATCTTCTGGAGTTCAGTTTCCAATTCTATGAAATTTGCTGCAATATGATAATTTCATGAAAGAAATGCTGCAAACCTAAAGTTGAAGTTGGGTACATTCCAAGATGATGCGAGGCTGGAGTGGATGACCTTGCCCTCCAGAAGGTCGGCCAGGATGACCTGAGGGGGATTGTCGTTGCCTGACACCCCCTCTTGGTTGGCTGAGATGGCTGCCACCTTTGTTCCTGACAAAAACGTTCCATATGGAAGGTAGAAGGCTGCAATTGTTTAGGGAAATTTGCAAACCAAATACTCTGTCACAGGGTTATGGAAATTCATTGTTAGACTGAAAGTTATTTATTTGCCTGACTAAACACATAGATCTGACAAAAAAACCTTTTTTTTGTAAAACTATATGTAAGAAACTGATAACTACATGAATTTTGTTATGAATAAAATATTAATCAGGGTGACTACACTGACAAACACCACCAGCGTAATGCACAAACAGTACAACACTCGATCACTTCTCCATATCGGACAACAACAGCCTTTAACAGCTAAGGTCGTTCACCTCTGTGCAATAGGTATATAGACAAGCATAAATAATTGGGTGAGCCACTCTAGCACACCTTCAAGCTAGCAAAATTAGTTAGTCAGAAAAGCTTCGGTGTTACTTCTAATAGCCATTGAAAACCTCCAAACTCAGTAATCCAATTTCCAAAAACTAAGAAATTAGCATCCTGTTTTTGCCAAGCTGGTGAGTATTTATACCAGTTTAAACTTTAAGGTAAACATGTTTGTGCAGACAATGTTATTTTTAGGAGGCATCTTACGTGCAGCCAGAAGTCGGACAGTGTGTCTCTCAGCCAGATCCCACACTCCTATTTTGTCGTCGGTTGTCAGGTAGTACAGGAAGCGCTGGTCACATGACATAGTGTCCCCTAAGAGACCAGCTTCCGGTTCCTGGTCATTATCCATTCGTGTTTTTACATCCGAGGCAAATTCCAAGTCATTCAACTCTATTTCATCTGCTTTCTTGGCATATGCTGCTAAAACCTTTCCTGTCGTGGCACCACGCTGAAATGAAAGTACAGTATGGTTGACTCTAGATAGCTATAGTGACCTATTCCTGGCAGTAGCTATAACTTGCTAAAGCCAGCCGCTTCACTGCTAGCTTAATTATAATCAATGAAAAAAATGTAATCCTTCGTAAATGTAAGAAGTTTACTGATAAACCATAAATATGTATATGCAATAGACCTGCATCTTTTAAAGAAATTATAAATATTCGTAACTATCAACTTCTGCACCAGATGGTGCTGCATGTACTGTTAAGATCCAGCTTTGCATAGCCAGCTACAGCCTGATATCAGCCACAGCCCAAACTTGTCACGCTCTGTTGATTACAGTTGGCTTATTTCATGGAAAATGACCTTAGACACTGACAAACACCACCAGCGTAATGCACAAACAGTACAACACTCGATCACTTCTCCATATCGGACAACAACAGCCTTTAACAGCTAAGGTCGTTCACCTCTGTGCAATAGGTATATAGACAAGCATAAATAATTGTGGACTTCTGGACCAGATTACATTTCGGTCCAATTTCTTATATGATGTATATTTAATTTAAGGAAATTTGTTTGATATCTTTTACCACACAAATGATGCTGTCATGCTTGGTAGTAAGAAGCTTTACTGCAGAAGCTTTCTCGTTCTTAGCTTTCTCTTCAGTCTTGCTCCACACACGAATATTGGTGCTTGATTCATCGGTCATTGTGGAAAACAGAAACCCGTTCTCGCCATTTGAAAAAATGTAAGCCGTTCGTGAACCTGCAAGGAAGGTGATAATGAATTAAACTATGAAGTGTATCATCAGGATATTGCTGTGACAATAAATTATTAATTTTATACAGGCATTGTCAGCATTTTTATAAGCTTAATTTTTTACAGAGAACTCACCATTTGCTTTCTGTGTCATTATCTATAGGCACTTTTAAAAGAGAGAGAGGGTGAGTCTTCTAGACAGTTTTGATGTGGTTGCATTTCAGGAACTGTTCAGCGAGCAAGTAGGGAGGCTCCAGAATGATCAAGAACTGTGGAAATTACAGCCCTTGGTTTAGAACTAGCAAAAATTAGGCTATATTCAGATTTTTAAAAATGGTGCAGTTCTTGATCCTGAACACAAATGGCGGGAAATGCCGCAAATTGGATCCCAATTTGATCTGTGTTCTTAAACTGGCCTTTTCTCTGTCATGAGAGCCGTCAGGTCTACTTAACTCAAGAACTATAATCAGATAATAATAAAACTGTTGTGTTCTTACCAAGCTGGTGTCCAATGTCAATGTTGTTTGACTCGAATACTTGGCTGATGTTCTTGATGTCGGTCAAGTCTAAGATGCCTAGAGAAACCGGCTGGGCATCCATTTGCTTCGACAAAGGATAAAACAAATACGCCATGAGACCAGTAGAAGAACATGTCATGGCAACTCTGTGAGTCTGTTCAATCTTCTTGCCCAAAATGTTCATCTTCTTGTAATTCCTTTTGGATTCAAGGAACTCTACAATCTGGATTCCCCTTGTTGCCTTACGGTAAAACACCACAGTGTTGTCAAAGCCTGTTTAATGGGAAACGTTGATGATTATAACATGTCACATCAGTTCAACCCTGGAATTAAGCTGGCACCATCCGCCCAAATGATGGCGCAAATCTGCCCACGCATCACCTTATTAAGCCTTTGGGAAGAGTTACTTTTTATTAAATTAACAAAACCTGATTTTGTGGAATATTTAGAAAAATTTAGAAAAAAGTTTCAAACCTGTCAACTGGTCATCCAACTGGTCCAGTTGCAAATATTTGGCTGGTTTTCCTGGCTTGTCTAGTTTAAGTTCACAGAGCTGATTAAAAATAGCAGACGTTAAACGAGATTATACCATATTATAGAATAGGGCTGTATCAGTAGGGTTGCAAGCCAACTTACATTTTCACCAGTTTGGACATCCCATGCCCCGAGGTTCGCTGTGACAGTGATTAGTGTAGTGGAGCATTTCAGCATGTAGCCAGAAACTACAAAGAATTATTGGAAAATAATTTTGCAATACTTTATGATAGTGTGTATCTTAACGGATGACATTCTTTATATGAATAAATACTGATCAATCTGGCAGCCTGATGCCAACAGGCATATATGGCTTTCATCAATACAAAGTTAACTATTTTACAATAATCATAACTAATAAATTACAATATAGCGTTTAATTCTCACATATTAAAAAAATCACAGTACAATTCTCATTAATTGCCATTAATTAACATTCAGTCAAATATAAGTTGTACAAAAGGTCAATTTTTTTTAAATATATAATGTTTAAACAGTGCAGTTTTGTAACAATCAGTATAATGAAATAACAGGGAAAAATAAAAAATAAAAAAAATATTAAAAAATAATAATAATAATAAAGATGGCTGGTTTCATATATAAGAGTTGACTATGGTTATTAAGTAAGAGCACAGCTATTTTAATATGTGTGTAAAATGGCAAAGGTACACACATACTTTGATAGTTGTCAGCTGCAGGAACATCAAATCTCCTCAAAAGAGCCCCATTCTCTAAATCCCAGATTTGAATATCTTGACCAATGACCACAGCCCATTTGTCTTTGTTACAAAAAAAGCACTTGTGATTTGGCATTCTCTCCTCTCCATGCGATCCGTTCTCCTTCATGTCGACCTGCTGGATGAGCCGGCAGTTGTTGATTTGCCAGACGTTCAGGAGGTCATCAGCGCCACCTGAGAGATGATAGAGAAACGAGTCATGTCAAAGAACATGTTAAAGAACACCTGTCATGGAACGGCAGGGTGTTGTGTAAAGATAATAAGAAAGGCATATCAAAGGGGGCTATGGAAATCTGCACTCACAAGAAAGAACTTTTGATAGATCCTTGGAGACATCAAAATCTTCAATGTCTGCTTCATGACCTTTGAATCTTGAGATTACTTCTCCCCCAGCCTGATCTTGCACTTGGATTTCTTATAAAGATATGCATAATTAAACCAAATCATAATTAACGTATGAAATATATAGTTTGTATTGTAGATAGGTCAAACAATTACCTTGTGAGGTTAACAGACAATCAAAAGATGGCGTGCAAGCATCATTGTAAAGTTTTGTCATGTTAGTAGAATTCCTGGCCCCCATGGCGGGTAGACGCCTGGCAAGTTGATTGGCTACTTGCTCAGGTTCATGTCTCAGGGCGGGTTCTGCTTGGTCAAGGAACTCCATCATCTTGGAAATGTCTGAGTGCACGATGCCATTCTCATAGGCAAAGACATAGTCCTGAAGCAGCCTGGCAAAGAAAAGCTGTGTACCTGTCATTTCTGCAGACTAAATAAGGTACAGCTGTAATATATTTTTATGCAAGTTAGAAGCATTACAAGTTAATGTAAAAAGATTGTACAGGTTAGTTTCACAATGAAGCCTCAAGAAGCCAGGCTATGCATAAGCTGCATAATGTAATGGCCTGATGTAACAAAAAACAAGATGAACAAAATGCCCAGCTTCAATAACATACCGGTCATAGGATGTGTCCTTGAGCTTCCAGAAGATGAAAGAGAAATTAGTCAAGCATCTGCTGAGGAGGTCATCCTCTCGGTCACTCAAGGTCAAGTGATGAGGAAGTTCATCGAGGGCCCTTCCATTGGGGGTAGCCTCACCAGCCTGCCAATGAATGCAAATATTTTATTGTTTCAATATGGGTTTATACTCAGTCTTCTATGCTGCATTAGTTTTTCTGTCCTCCCAACATACTTTATAAAAAAAAAGTTTAAGTTTTAAAAAATTGAAGTTATCACACCAAACTGCATACCGCCAAGATTTAGAAAACTCTCATTATGAAATGTTCTTGCAGGTATAAAGGGCTTGAGCCCAGTGGTCTTTTGCACACCTCCAGTTAAAAATGCAAAAAGTAAATTCCTCTGTCAGTACTTCAGAAACAATTATTGGCAAAATGCAGAACTTCACTCTGAAGTTTTTGTTTTTAGTGGAAATCTTTCATTTCATTCAGTGTACATGCACCGATTTCTAAAATAGAAATAAAAGCAAAATAGTGTGAAAGCCTTGATTTCTTCAGTATTATAACATGAGAAGGAGAGGTCACTGACCTTGACCTGGAAGAATAATGGTTGGTCCGCAATGTAGCGTTTGGCTTCCTTTTCTTTGCCGTTCTGATCTTTAAATGGTTTTGATATTTCTCCAGACCACTTGTCCATGAAGTAATCAGCCAATAAACAGTGAAGATCTTTCCTGTGTCAAAACAACAATATCAAAAAAATATAAAAAACCTGCACAATTTACGACAATTACATCAATAGCCTAGCCATAATAAACATTTACTAGCTCACATGCTGGTTTATGTTACAGACTTAAACTAAACTCCAGAAGACATCATGTGAATCCAGGACTCCCATTGGCTAAGGCAGTCTCTTAACCAATAGGAGTCATGGATTCAAATGACGTCCTCTGAAGTGTAGTTTCCAAGTCTGTGAAATCTGCTGTAATGGACAGCATATGTATGATTTCTAATACCTGGTATTTTCATCAGCTAGGTATCTCTTGGTCGAAGTTTCTTTCAGAAGGTCATGTGACCATTTGACAACTGTAACATCATTAATTGGAAGCTCTGTTATGTAACTCTTAAGGTCTTCTTGAATTCTAACCAACAGTGACATCGGAAAACGCCGCAATGAAGTCTGATTGTGACGGAAGACCTGGTTTAAGATGACGTCATCAAGTGACAGGATGTCTT
Source organism: Alitta virens (assembly GCA_932294295.1). Taxonomy (NCBI): domain Eukaryota; kingdom Metazoa; phylum Annelida; class Polychaeta; order Phyllodocida; family Nereididae; genus Alitta; species Alitta virens. The sequence continues at coordinate 31,319,758 of OW028577.1, read as the reverse complement.
CTATCTCGATCCAGCTACAACGATAACATTATTCACTGACACAACTGAATCACCATTACTACTGCATTATGTTACAGCATATTACGCAGACTTAGAAACTAAACTTTTGAAGACGTCATGTGAATCCAGGACTCCCATTGGCTAAGGCAGTCTTACAGCCAATGGGAGTCCTGGATTCTCATGTCATTGTCTGAAGTTTAGTTTCCATGACATCCTCTGAAGTTCAGTTTCCAAGTCTATGATATCTGCTGTAATAGTTGTGTCAAAATCTTCATGAAATAAATTGCATGGAATTCCTGCCTTAATTTTGGAAGGCTGTTCATGTGGACTGCTAATATTTGATGTGCAATAATTAATATGTATACTTCATGTTGCCACGAGTATTTATTGCTGAGTGGGGACATTTGTAAATAAATATTTCAAAATTATTAAACACTTCCAAATTATTAAACAAAGTGACAAAAAAATGATTGAGAATATATTAAAGACAAAAAAAAATCAGTTTTGGTTGCTGCATGGCATTGTTAATGTACAGTTGAATACAATACAGTTATATGCAATAAGCAGTCTTTTGACTTTACAAATAAAGTATATTGACCTCAGACCAGTCTTGGCACAAGTCAGATATCCAATCAGCCGTGACATGAGGGTGTGTCCATAATTCTGCTCTAGTCGACTGAACACAAGATCCATGGCCCCTTCCACACTTGGAGGAATATCTTCACATGGGGTGAATGAATTCCACCTGTTGATTATTTTTAGAAAAATTTATATATGTGCTTCTTAACACAAGAATAGATTGTGTAAATATGGTGTAAATATTGTGTAAATTTTGTTTCGTTGACGCCCCCCCCCCCCCCCCCCAAGGGAATCTACCAAGTTAGGCATGCTCATACCCCTGACTAACAGTTTAGTATTGAAATGAGTCCTTATTCATGTTTCCTATAGATGGGTGGGCCGCTTTGTATAATTAGACATATGAAAGTCATCTAAGATTTATAAGTAGCCCGCATGTGACCAACTTCGACCTCAGAGATTTGAAATGGAATCATTCTCACTTCAGAGCCTCTTCCAAGACTATATTTGTGTGCAGTGGCATCTTGCCCCCATTACATGCTCTGGAAACCAATATCCTCTGTTCCTCTGTCAAAGCCCTCTTGGCTCTCATCAGTCCTTGTGATATCAAGGCATCCGCATCTTCATTGTCAAGTGGAGGGATGCTGATAAAGCTTTGGGAGGGAAGTAGTTTCTGTAAAAAGTAACTGAATCATTAGATGAGGGAGTAAACTAAATAATGCTCATGTGCATGACTAAATGTAGGCCTCTGCATGAATGATCTATGTTAAATCCAAACCATATAAAGTTTAACCTAATATATTGAATTTTCTACTTTAACCTAATATATTGAATTTGTGAAGTTATACAATCTTGCCAGCACTCTGACTGGCAAATATAGTAATTTGTTTGTATCAATGTAATAGAGAAGCTAAACTCTAGAGGACGTCATGTGAATCTAGGACTCCCATTGGTTGGGGGACTGCTTGAGCATTTTTTGTTGAGTCGAAGGAGAGTCCTGGATTCACATGACGTTTTTTAGAGTTTTAGCTTCTAATTCTATGAAATCAGCTGTAAAGGTAAATGGAACCTTTATTAAGGGGGTTTCACACTGTCACGGATACGACCTACGTATGACCACGTATGAAAATACTTTTTTACTCTTGCTCATCCTTGTTCATGTGATTCATTTGCCTAGCATTTCAAGGATACTCTTGATAATCCGTGGAACGCTCTTATTATTAGTAGCACTAAATCATCCGTGACTATACCTGGAGAGGGCAACAATTTTTAACATGTTTAAAACTTTGGCGGACGTTCTACGAGTAAATTGTGTATATTAGTTACGTAACTTGCTCGGGATTCACTCGGCAAGTATTCTACGTACGTTCTACGTACATGGCCATATGCCATACGTAGCCACTGTCCATCCATATATACTCGCCATTCACTTATAAAACGCTCGGCGGACGTCCGTCGCCTGCCTGTCGTCTTCCGTGCCCATCCTTGCCCATCCTTGCCCGACCCTGTACCACTCGCACGGGCGATCTACGAGCGATCTACGAGCGATCTATGACGATCTACGAGCGTTTGACGGACGTCCACCGAGCGATCTACGACTGCCCCACTTACGCTCATGAAAATAATTTGTACGTGATTAACAGAGCCATGAGTGAGCAGGTATATTTTTTATGTACGTGGTCACCCGTAGGTCTTATACGTGACAATGTGAACGCCTTTTACTCACCTTTAATCCTGACACAATTTCACACTGACCCACAGGGATGCAGGTCATGATGAATGTGACATTAAGAGGCAATTTGGCTGGGACCCATTCTCTCAGTTCTGCCCCATCATCTGACAGTTCGTGCACATTATCCAAAAGCAAGACCACTGGAACTCTGGCTTCCCTCAGCATCTGCATAAACTGCCTCCTTAGCTCCACTGGATCCTGTTTATTCATGACATTTGTATCTCATTATAAGCTCCGGAAATATACTGTTCTACAACATATCATATCATTGAAAACTCATCCATAAGGCCCATGTGCATTTTGACCATCTTAGCTGGCCAGAATGACATGTATCCATTCTTTAACAAGTAAGTCAGCATGTTTTAGATAAGATGGTAGCCATACATGATATCAAGTTAGGTTGACTAACATGTTCAATACAACTGCTCAATCTATTAGTCAAACATATATGGGGGTCATTCCCTTTATACACAATTGATTTAATGGTTAAATTTAGTCAAATTTTTTTTTTAGATAAGTTTGCCCAGTCTTCTAAGAAAACTTTAGCATTTTCAAAAAGTTTATTCAACATGTCTAAAAAGGGAATTAACCTTCTATTCGAAGTAAGTGTATGACAACACCATTGGCGTTGCAATGTCAATTGACACCATAGAAAATTAACAAGACAACTTACTTTCGAAGGGACAAAATCACTTCCCTCGTTATTCAAAATTTCATTGAGTTGCAGACACAATGACGTCATCAGTTGGTGTGTGGTTTTCTTAGGTTGTGCCAAACCAATGAAACGAATGACGACAATAGTGTTTGGGTTGGAAGTCCATTGTGGAACAAGCTCCATCAGTTTGGCAAGAGTAGAGGACTTTCCCATACCCTGAGGGCTGCACAAGATGATGGGGTGCCTAAGAAAAAAAGATCACATGTAGATGAATGTATTGTTCATCTATGCACCTGTCATCGGTCTATTGTTGATATTCCTGAACATATGAAACTATACATATACATGGAGAACATAATTTTGTGACAGCAGATTTCTTATATAGACATAGACTTGGAAACTAAACCCCAAAGGAGCCAGTGGGAGTCCAATTTGATTCACATGACGTCCTCTTGAGTTTCCAAGTCTGTGTACAGTAATATGCAGTGTAAAGCTCATTTGTAAGCTAAGGAAAGAAAATAATGACAGCCTTTTTTTTTAAAGAAATATTTAAGACCTTTAAGTTGTATCTTGTAACGACATGGATTTTAGATTAACATATTATACCTCTTGCCAGTCTCATTTTGGTGCACCAACTTTTGCCCAATACTGTCAAGGAAGCGCCCTCTATCAGCGAAGGATGAAAGCAGTTTCTTGGCATGGCATATATTGTGATAGCATTCCTCTAGCAGGCTATCTTTCAGTTCCCTCTCTTCTGATTTCTCCAAAGACTTCACGATCATTTGTTTCCATTTGTTTTCCAGGTCTGAGCAGAGTCTGTCTATGTATTTTTTATGCTCTGAAATGTGCATGATAAATCTTTGTTCAGAACACACCTCAACTGAGTCAAAGAAAACGTGTCTATTATATAAAGACAAGCATTTATTTATATGCAACAACATAAATTATAATAGATCTGCTGGCCTCTTTTAGCAGATTTCATAGACTTGTAAAGCCGTAGCTAATGGGAATCCTGTATTTTATATGATGTTCTCTGAGTATTTTTTCCAAGTCTACGAAATCTGCTGGGAGAAGCTATATAATTTATCCAATAAATAATAAAGCAGCCCATACGGGGCTAACTTCATTTCAGGGGAGAGTTGTCTGTTTATTTATTGGTATATTTGTCATAAACACATACATGAATATCTATGATTAGCACTATGTAGTACAGTGTGTCCTATATGACTAATTTTAGTCATTCTTGCAATCCTCAGTTTCAGAGTGGAGTCTACACACCTCAATCATTATTCATAAAATGATATACAATACATGACATCTTATATTTGCTTAATCCAATTGAGACAGACCTTTATTGGACTTAGTATTGATCCCTTGGGCATCCCACTTGACTGAGTAGTGCAGAATGTTCTCCTTGGGCAGGCTGACAGGAAGTTTATTGTTTCTGGTGGAAAATGAAAGGCAGAGAAAATCAATACATATCTCATGAGGCTAGTGGCTTGGGGGCCAGGTGTTGTGGCAAATGTTAGTAAACAAAAGGGTTGCCTTCATCTTGGCAACCTTCAGCAACTACCAAAACAGTCTGGTATCATGTCAAATTTAAAGCCATGGCATCCTTATGAAGTCACACAGTATCAATAGAATGCAGATAGCATTCAAAATCGGGCCAACGTTGTTTCAATACAGGCTGCCATCATTACAACATCGTTTCAACATTGCTGACATTGCGCTGGGTGATGCGTTTTAATGCAAACCTCTCATAAGCTAATGGTAAAAATTGATCCACTAGGTTTTGTTCGTGATAATATAGTTAGGAAATTTAGGTTTTAGAATTTTTTTTTTCTACCTTTAGTCTTTTATGTGGCTTTCCATATTGTGAAAGATATCTTACGAGTTAGCTATGATTTATAAAACTGACAAGATAACTGAACTGCCTTAGTTTGAAACAATCTAATAGACTCAAATTACTTCAAAGTTTCCAAGAATTCCTTTGCCTGTTCGTTGAGCCTTCCATCCATAAAGTCAGTGTAAGATGAAACAGGTCTATCCTTGAATTTTTCAACATCACTAATTGACCGATGGACCCAGATACTGGAATTCGCTTGGGACTTGCTTCTCAAAACTCCGTGCTGAATATCATTTTCCAGATCTGAAATAAACATGTAGAGCAAACTTTTTTTGTTAAGTCATACAGGCTGATAGTTCATGCTGTTACCCGGATAACATGCTAGATCGACTAACATTGGCGCAACATCTGCAAAGTTGAAGTGATGTTGTCCCAACAGCGTCCGATATTTAAACGATGTTTTCCCAATTTGGAATGCCATCTAGGTAATTTTTTTGATAGGTTTCTGCATGTTGTTCTTACTTACCAGACCAGAAGTATTTCTGTAAGATTTTTTCATTCGATTCAGAGAATGCCTTCACAGCCCCATCCAGAAGAATCGTCTTCAGTCTCTCCGATATCACAGCCCATTCATTCTGGGCCTACGTAGAAAGGAACAGACAATAGAAACGAGTCAAGTGGATGTAACTCTGACAGCATGTTAAGCATGTTAAGCCGACTCTTGGTCAACATTTATCCAATGTGGAGCTATCTGGGAAGAACATGTTGATTCATTGTGTGACAAATTAGAGTTGTCCAATTGCGGAATGAACTGAAACTATGATATACTCCTTGCATTTAATTTTGATTAGGCAATTTGATGATGTGCTATCAGCTTCTGGAAATTAACCAAACACACTATTGACCGAATTTGGCGGTCATTGTGATATTTTTGATCTTATAATGTTCAACAATATCAGTATCTGAATTATTGAGAGGGTGCGTGCCACAGGGTGACACATCACAGAAGTCAGATTTCTGTCTGCTTGCGTGGCGTACGTCTCTAGTTGCAGAAACATTTACAAATAAGAGACTGAAGTCACAGAAAATATAACATTTTCAAAGAATCCTCCTTCAGTGTTTTCTATACATGCATATATATATTATGGTATTAGATGATAAGAAAGTTGGTTCCAGTTTTTATCCAGCGAGGTCATAAAATTTAAACAGAGAAATTTAATGGCATTCCAGAGGGACTATTTGAATCTCCACCTTATCTAGAAAATTGACCTGAATCCAAAATGGCACTCTCCGCCTCAAAGGTGTCAGTGCTTTCCCTCCTCATTGGGGCCAAAGGTCAAGACAGGTCTGTAACACATCTATATGATCAGTGACATTATCTAATGCTTGTATTGCAAAGGCCAAGGTGAAAATTACCGGAAGGTGTGATAAATGTGCATGTGCTATTTTTAGACCCATTTTATCTGCTCATAATTCAACTTGCTGTGCTTTGTTGGAGTATCCAACCTCAGATTTAATTAGCTTGAGCGCAAGAGACGAGAACATTATCAAGCTGTGCTGGGCCATGAGGATTCGACTGCTTGCAGCCATAATGAACCATATTCCTGGTAAGCACTTTATGTGAACCTAATTATAATTTAGGCAGTGTGGAATCCATGCTGTTCCATTAGACATAAATAATGATAAAAGAGAATGATGCTTCAAAACCTGTAGGTACTAACATCTTTCCTATTTCCTCTGTCATCGTCCACAAAGAAAGGAATATTCTCTGTGATTGGCTGAAGAACATAAACAGGAGGCACGTGATTGTTGTCAAGGAGATACCATGACGTCACTAGGGCCTTTTGGTCTCTGTTCAAAGTAGACAAGATGGCTTCGAATTCTTCAGCATCAACTTCTTTTGGGATAATCCTCTCTCCGTATTTGTCCCCAAGAAAGACCTGAAGCAAACAATGTCAGCCATCTATGGTGATTAGAAGACAGAATCTCTGAATCAAATTGTCCTTGGGAAGATCTTTGTCAAAAATATTTTCAGTGACACTATATTCTCACCACAAAGAAAACGCCTAGTGGCGCATTCTGACACTGTTCTATCTGCTGAAGACGCAGTTCTGCATTTCTGTGGTCTGTGTCATCCTGGGACCGTGTGTTCATCTTGAGGTCAATGACCTGCACCTGAAGGCCCCTCTCCCTGCCAAAAGTCCTCAGAGAGGGAGCCACCCGAGTGATAAGGGCATCTCTCTCAACCGAGGAGTCTGTGAAAAGAAATTATATGATAACACTCATGAAGGCATACTGATAACTTTGCTTTGTTGTTCGCTTTGTCAAAATTGAGGTTATTTCTTTCACGTTATCATTCCATGCAATATTAATTTCCTCTCTGTTTTTTTCTGCAGTGGCTGTTTTTAATTTACATTATCTATCTATCTATCTATCTATCTATCGCTGTCTAGCTGTCTGCCTTGTATGTCTGTCTGTCTGTCTGTCTGGCTATCTGTCTGTCTAGCTATCTGTCTGTCTAGCCATCCGTCAAACTGTCAAACTGTCAAGCTGTCTAGCTGTCTAGCTATCTAGCTGTGTAGCTATCTATCTATCTATCTATCTATCTATCTATCTCACCTGAGCCGGCTGAACTGATGTATATCCTGATGACCTTTTGCGTAATTGGGGAACCCGGGAGGTCTATTTGTCCTTTCAAAATGGCGCTTCTGAGGGCCTTAGCATCTACTTCCGGGTCAGTAGGGGGTTCAGGCGGGGGTGGGGGTCTTCTGCCCTTCCTTTTCCCACCATGCTCCACTGCCACTCCTTCCTTGCCTGGTTTCCTTCTGGACATTGTGCTTCCTGTGAGGACCAGCAAAAAAAAGTATCCTCATATTTGCTGGCTAATAACATATGAATAATATCGTCTGTGCATATTTTATTGCGTCCATATGCTATCCTGAAACAAAACCCTAAAATGTCATGCTGTGCAAGCCTCATAAGAAGTAGTGTAATCATCTAGCTTTTGAACCTCAGGTTAAGCAGTGGGCTGACCGTAAAAGCTGTCAGCACTTGGTTTACAATCAATTTCAAAGACTTGGAAACCAATCTCACACAGTTAGTTTTATTAAAAACGGCCTGTCAAATTGAACCTAGACAAAGGTACACAACTTCTGCCATACGATGCTACCTGCCACTAAACAGAACTGTCTGGCTATAGCTCCATTTACCAAGGTTTATATTTTTCCCGGTGGCGGTAGGTGTAAGCCGACTTTAAGCTAGGAGTAGACAGAAGTGACTGGCAAGCTTTTAGCCAATTATAGCTACAGCCAGGAATAGGTTGCTATAGCTGTCTATAGTCTACCATATTTTAAGAAATTAACTGTATTATTGGAAACTAAACGCTGGAGGACGTCATTTGGGTCCAGGACTCTTATTGGTTGAGGGACTGCTTTTGTCAATGGGAGTCCAGGGTTCACATGATGTCCTCTGGAGTTTGGCGTCAAAGTCTCTGAGATTAGTTTCCAAGTCTATGAATTGACTGTAACAACCTAGCTATTGTAAAATATACAGTATAAATTCAAGATTAATAACAAAAATAAAATATTTAACAATGATTTGCAAAAAGCCCAGATAATCAATTTGTGGCTAAATATTCTATAATATCACAGATATCTTTTTTACTCAGACTAAAGTCTACACACAACTCATCCCTGATATGAATTAGTTCCATAATTTGAACACCAATTATTTGGTCACTCTCTAAAACAGTTTTGTAGTACTTTTCTTTTACAAGTTTACTAATATAGCTTTGACTACAATTAATCGCATCATGTGGTTTTACAGACAAATTTGAAATTTCTAGCCATTACAAAACTGCTGCACATACTAAATAGAAAATTGACTGTATTATTTTTATGTCTACACCCAGATGACATGTGCCTGAAGAATCTAATATCTACTATAACATTGAGTGGTAATATACTGGTGATACAGGGTAAAAGATTACAATGTGTTCTGTTCGGTAATTTAAAAAGCCTCCTCAAAGCTTTACGGTGTACAAACTTTGTTTGGAAAATGTATAGGCCTACAAGGAACATTACACCATCTGACTAACTTCAATAGGGTATACAATGTACATGCTTACATGAATGAGATACGATTGATTGCTAATATTTGCTATATATATATATCATGTACGTTTTGTCAAGAGTATAGTAATTCGCACGGATCACATACAATAAATTGGTTTGCACAAATTTGCATATCTAAGTCATTTATTTCCTGGAACCAAGGCATTGCAAACTGTGAACTTCAATTGGCCAACGCCCTATTTCCAACAATCACAGACTGAATAATAAAATATTTTGTTATAGTATCTTTCTGATTTATTTTTCTCTTTAAGAAGCAGCAACTATTTTATTGTGACAACAATTCTGTGGTAAACTTCCAATCAACAATGGTTTTAATATGGATGATAAAATTTGAATTATCTAAATAAAATGCAAATTTGATGCATAGATATCTAACTGCTTTCACAAGGCAGTATGTAACATTTTCTTTTATGAAGTCTAAAACTGGAGGGTCATAAAAGTACATACCCTAACAGGTCATCGAAATTCGCCACCCTCGACAACTACAATTACACACATTGCAATTTCATAAATAGTCTCAAAACTGACTTTAAGCATTATTTACAATGTTCTGAAATCTTAAAAGTGGTGATGATTTATTTGGAGTGGCGAATGTGGATGATCCTGGCCAATTTCGATGACCCCGGATGTATAATACGCTGCTGTATGTAAACATATGAACCCAATACAAACATTGACTGTAGAGGTTGACCCTCCCTTAGGAGCCTCCCTACATAATTAACAGAATACATCAATTCATCCATGGTCAGGCCTTTGAGAAATGCCATTACCAATTCAGCGATTAATGTTTGTGCGTGTCAATTGCTTTGATTCCTGAAAAACATTTGCCACCATCTAACATAAAATAATTGCATGAAAGCTAATGGAAATTGATACAATAACCAATGTATTGGCAAATAATACGTCAAGTTAAAAGCGAAAAATAAAATCTACAAGCTTAACAGGAATATTTGCTATCAGCGACATGTAATTAATCACAAAGGTGATAAGATATTAAAATTAAGACCTGTCTATTTTTGTTGTTGTTGTAGATAACGAGTGTTTCCTGTCAGTTTAATTAAGATTTGGCTTACGTATTATAATTAATTGCATAAGGTTATAACATACCTGAATTTATCACGTAACAACAATGGACCTACCTTGATCAGTTGAGTGCCAGTCTGCTGCAGTAAGTCACTCAATGATGAAGGATTAACCAATCATGGTCAATGGATTCATTATTGGAGCCTGCCCAAGAAGAGCCATTTAAGAAAGCCAAGAAAAACACCGCCCTGCCCTGGAAACAGCCATAACATTGCAAAATACTGCATGGCCAGAACAGGTTGAAGTGCCAATGGAAGTCAGATCATATATTGTTTATAGTATTGACTCTTGTAAAATTGCTAACTGCTCTTCTTCTTCTTCTGTTTTCTTTTCTTTTTCTTCTTCTTTTTCTGCTTCTTCTTCTTCTTCCACTACTTCTTCTTCTCATCTCACTTCTACTTCTCCATCTATATCCTCTTATATTGCTTCTTCTTCTTCTTCCTTCTTCTTCCTTCTTCTCCTTCTTCTTCCTTCTTCCTTCTTCTTTCTTCGTCATTGAAACAATTCAGTACATAATTCTTTTTTTTTACCCTCATGAAAAGTACGGACTGGCCATACATGAACAATTAAATTCACATGTGCCACGCCCAAAAAAAAAAAGAAGCCTACATTTAAGCCCATTTGGGGCATCATAGACTGACTATAAAATCTTTGAAGCAATGTTTGCAAGATTATCTCACTAGATGGATCCAAGTTATAGTAGAATATTGAGCTAGCTGAGTTTTAGCGACATCTCCTGGAAAATGGAACTATCCAGGTTTCCTTATGCATTCTTCAATCACATATTCATCAAATCTTTGACCAAACGGTGTTGGGTGAATATTGTCTCTTCATGCATGCATGGTGATATTATCAAAGTTTAAACTTACACATTTATTCTGGTGATATGTATGGTTCCTTATCTAGATCTTAATGCACCGTGTTGAGAGTTTTCAATTTTTTGAGATTTTTTTTGTTCTTTGCCAAGTTCTTCGGATCCATTGTAATTACAGCTTAGATGCATCATCGAATGCTTCTCTCAGTTGGCTTTTGTATTGGTCACTGTTGAGCAATCATGTTAGTATTTTCTTCTAAATTCGTTTTCTAAGGTTTGGTGTCTTTAGCACTCTAAACAGTCTCATCGTAAAATGTCATACATAAGTTGACGATCATCGGTCCGACGAACGATCCTTGTGGTACACCCTTGCTTCGGAGTAGTCACTGCACAGCCTTAATTGCAGCCATTGTTTCGGATTTTAGAAATGCTATCTGGACTATAAGCTCATTTTGGAATAGGATTTAACCATAAGAGTTGCACGTCACGCTGTAGTTATCCACACCATTTTGACCCCTCAGCTTTGATGTACAATGGACCACAGGAACACTGCATGATTGCTCAAACCAATTAACGCATATATGATAGCAATGGCCACCTGCTACCCATATATCAGTTATTTTTTTAGCGAAAGTTAAAACAAAACTTTCACTGCACAGTGCATAAATAGCACACTAGCTCCATATATAAGGCACTAGCCCAGACTCTATAGAAAACAATAATCATAAGTACCGGTAATTTATCAATAGGCCTAACTGTAGCCTTTCTGAGAATATGAAGTACTGAGTATCACGTTGAAAAATTACCAAATTCTCAGAATCCACTTATGATAGAGGAATAGTAGTGAAATGGTTTCACAAATTCCTACACATGGTATCATTATGATATATGCTTTTTCCAAAGTCCAAACTTTTATATTGTGATAAAATGTTTTATGTTGGTTGAAATGATATTCTGAATGATTTGTAGATATTTGGTGATATATTCTATGGAAATCTTCGCTCTAATATAGCTGCAATGGTTTGGGAGTCCATATGCTATCACTTTGTGACGTGTCCCACAATATTTGAATGTTCTCAAAGTTTTTATTTTGGTAATCATCTATATAACGACCGATTTTAGTCAACTTTGAGCTACTTTGGTATTTTGCTCAATATTAGAGCAATTTATATGCTGTAGCATAACTGTCCAATCTGTTTGTGTTGGCTTGCAGGGATGCCACTTATCATATACTTTTAAGAACAGACAACAAATGAAATGGAAATTCGGTGTTAGCTTTAGTTAACTTTATTACTACAAACCTACTATATGCCCTTTTCTCACTTGTAATGCATTTGACAGTGGCAAAAGCCCCAAGTAATATACAGCTAAAATTATCATTCGATTATGCAGTGTACACAGGGGCGTCGATACAGGGGGTGGGAGGAATATATACCCCCAGCCCCCCCCCCCCCCCCCCCCCACGTTTTGGGAAGGGGGAAATGAACAATGCAGTCATCCCCCTGAAATTCACAAATGAAAATGACCTTTTTTCTACACACTTTTGTTGGAAAATTTGCGCTTTCTTAATCATATCATATATCAGTCTGTAAAAATGGTTTGGCATCAATGATCCACCTTTACATTACCTTTTGACAAGTGAAATCGACGCCCCTGCGTGTACATATGGAAAATTTGATTCACAGCCTTTGATTATAGGTCAGTTTTAAAGGGTAATCAATGAAAGGCATCTGTATGGAGTGTTAATTATCCATGCAAATTAGACATACCTGTATGCATACACTGATGCAAACTATGTTGTAATGGAAATAATAACATGTAAAAGTTAACCAAAAATAAATAAAAAAAATCTATACTCATGCATATATAGGCTATTACACAGAAAAGTCAGATCTCCATAATGATAATGTACCATTTATATCAACAATTCTGCATCTATCAACATACAGAGGTCAAACAAATAACCCATATTTTCAATGATAAAAATATAGCATCAATTGAATCTAACTACAAACTGTTTGACCTTGTGTCAGCACCATTGGCTCAATGTTGGCCCAATGCATGCTAAATATAGTATATACGGAAGTAATTTTGAAACCTTTCCATGTAATTCCATATTCGATTGTTTCAAACAACTTCTATGAGAATGACAGCAAGATGTCATCTTATTCATCGGGCTGGCAATACTGTTTTGATAATACCAAACTGAAGCGATATGATATAACTGTGTTTCTTTAGGGTCTTAATCTAGTCTGAAGAATATTCCCCTCGGTAGACCATGATGTTCTTGTCTGTTTCGTAAACCTTGACTTCCTTCAGTGTCCCTGGTGGAAGGTCTTTGACTATGGAGTTCCAGATGAACACTGTTAGGTTTTCTGTTGTACTGGAAAGGAAATTTCGAAGTAAGATAAAAAATATGTCTGAATATGGTGGGAAAATTGTTATAAGATGGCCTCTACTTGCCAATCAGAATCAGCAATTTTACAGAACTTTATAGATTTGGGAAGGGAACTTTCCGGAAATGTACAACTATATCAGAAACATGCATGCTTTACCTGACAACATCTTTAAAATAGGGTACATCTTTGTCAATATTTTTGTGGTCCAGCACATCCATGACGTTTTTCTGCAAAAAATATGTGATACAAATGTTATATTTAAGATGACACAAAGTCATAGTTACTCAATTAACTTCCAGAAACTATTGTCTAAATGTCTTTCGTGCAACCGCAGATCTCACCTTTAGAGCCTCCTTTAAATCGACTAGGTTTATAACCATACCAGTCACTGGGTCAATCTGAAATGCATTCAATATACAACAAATCAAATAAGGAAAATAAGTCTGCTAATCAAGGCATATATATGTAACTAAATCACCAGATACACTCAACAGCAAGAGAAATGCAACAGGTAAGGCTAAGGTGTGTATTTCCTGAATGAGATCTCTCAAGATACAGTAATGCCTTACGCACAGAAAATATTGATGGGTCCAGAAGCTCAGGTTCACTCTTCAGTTTTTGTGTATCATGCACAGTATGTTCAACAGACCATGTTCAACAGACATTACCTACAACTTACACCAGAAGTCAAGCAGTCATCTGTGTGTTAGAACCCAACATTGTGTTGCTCCAAAGAGGCACATCTGTTGGATGCTTTCTGTGTTGGTTTTTTCTCACTAAACCGAACTGAGAAATATCATTTTTTTCATCCTCTCTTTGTTGATACCATACACAGGCTTGCCATGGCCTAACTGAGAAACTGAAAGGTTTACTCAATCATCTGTCTTCTAATGAGCTTTGACTTTATTGTTGTAATGTGTGACAAACCCAGCATGGAGTGGACCGTCAATTAAAGAAAGCTGTGTTGTCCTTTTTGCGTGTCAAGCTCTGGTCTCCATTCTTTGGTTTTTTATCATATAATTTTGTACAAGCTTTTTTCAAGATACCTTCATTATTCAAGATGTAGGATATGGTATGATCTGTTAAACATGATCGAATGTGATAAACAAGAGGTTAAGTCTGTAAGTTAAGACCTTACAGACACAGGAAGTTAGGCAAATATATATTTCTGAGTCCTCTGTCATTTCAGAATCAATTTTTTGTGATGCAAAAGCCTAGATATATTTTAGGTGTTAAGTTTCTTTTGCTGTTGAGTGTATTAATATAGTAATAAAAGTGAAAATAGAGACTGACAGGGCCCTGGGCAGTGATCTCCACCTTGTAGTTGTGGCCATGGCCGTTGGGGTTGTTGCACTTGCCGAATATCCTCTGGTTTTCTTCTTCACTCAGGTTCTCACTTATGAAAGAAGAATCGAAATGTGTAAAAAATATGCAGAAAAAAATAGCAGTGGGGACATATTAAAGGTACATGGCAATTTGGCAATATTTTCCATCCAAGAGTTTGTTGATGTAAGGCATGGAACTTCTAATGTATACTATAACTGACCTTGATGTGGATAAAGTCAATGATCTTTTGACCATCCTGTGTGGAACTTAGTCCTGTGTTTTTAATTTTCATTTTTTTCAAATGTTTTTATTTTATTTTTTTATGGGTTGTACTGTTTTGAACGTGTTAATAAAGAGGTATATATGGATACCCTGATCAAGAAAATATACGACTACGTACAAGGAGCTCGTTGCATGCCCTACAATGTAGCAACATTTCAAGGTCAGTCATGACTCTCAGGAGTGTTCAAAAACAAACATACAAAAAACCAAATTCTCAGAACTTGAGATCATTGGGCTTCTTTGCAGATATCTTCATCATATGTTTCTATCTAAATAAAACAATGTAAATTTAATCACAAGCGCAACTACTTAAATTTGGTGACATGAGACCATGTGTTACTATTGTGATTGTAATTTGTTCTTTCTTTCTGTCTTTTGTTTGTTTATGACATACCACTTTAAGCCTCTGTCTGACATCATCATTTATGTGGTCATATAATTTTTCTTTTAATGGAGCCTTAAAGGTGTTGGTGACAAGCAAAGGGAAATTCACAAGCCCAGGTATAACCGATAATTTTCTCTGTCAATGTAATGCAACCTTTATTAGTTAAACAATGTATATACTTCATGGACCACCATTTGACAATTTAGAAGAGGCCCTGACTGACCTAGTTGCTATCACATGCCCATCACCCACACCAAGCAGTTGTCAGTAGGGTTGCAGGTGCCCCTCAAATCTTGTGACATGTCACTCTGTGAGAAAGTCAATCATGTGACTCTGCCCCCTGACATATGTCACATGACAAATGCAATTCTGTCATGCCATTCTTCTAACTGATCTGAATATAGCAAGAACTATTTACATGGCATATATTTCATGTGATACATTTTTGGGAGGGGGTTTCTAGGGTCTGTGAGGCCTTTGCTATTGTTCAAGCGACTGTATCACAGAATATGATTTATTTTTATTGTTTGCTTTCTCTGATTAGATAGAAAAATTTAATTGAATGTTTGGAAATTTTAGCTTTGACCCTTTTTAGAATAATATGTAATTTTGATGTATTTTCACCAAATGATATTGCACTACTAAAGTCCCTCAAATATTTCACCAGCCAGCTGCTATTACACGGTTTCTAGATAAAATATTTGCCAGGATGAATTTCAGAAAATTTTGAGAAAATCTGCCGAAAATCTTGTTAAATGAATAAAATATTAACTATCTCAGAACCCTACCCTAAAATGTGAATGTATAAGACTTTATATGTGCATCATTGGTCATGTTGTATTTCATAACAGCTAAAAAAAAAAAAAAGAGAAAAATCTTCAAATTTGCTAAATATAGTGAATTATCACATCCTCAAAAATGGTGATGATGGCATTTGTCATTTATGACTTGTGTAGAACTACAGTTGACATATTTTCACGCAAACACAAGTATATGCTGAAAATAATTTCTGTGTAATGACCGGTTTAAATAACTTACTGTAAGGAATAATTCTTTGTTTTTGTATTTTTTTTCCATTGTTGGAAAAAAAATGTAAAATAATTAAAATAACCGTCTCAAACGTGTCAATTTCTGTGTCCACGAACAATGTTGTTTACCCTTCTGGGGTTTTTGTTTTAATCCAACTTTTAAACCTCATTGTATTTTACCAATATTAATGTAACCAAGGACCTTCTCAACGTCCTTGATTTGACATAACAGCACAGACGTTCCTTGCCTAGTGCAATGCAAATATAATATACCAGCTGGAAAGTGTACATGGATAACACTTTCAGACAATTATGGTCCCCTTTAAGAATGCTGCAGTTCAACTGAAAAAGGGTGTAAGTTACAGCCAAGGAATACCTACAGTTCTTGTATGAAATATATACATTGCATAAAAGTCATGGGGAATGAAACAAAAAAAATCTAACACTCTGAAAAACAGGATTTTTCAGTTCATGAATAAAATTGCAAACATTTACTTTCAGTGGGTTTGGTTGCACGTCTCAATGCTATACTTGTATATACTGCATTAGTAATGATACATGTGATCAGTGTTGTAGTGCATGTCGATTGCACAGACATATTTATGATATATGAGATGAATTTCGTAATGATTATGTCTAATTCCTCCATGCCGTAACTTATACAAAGGGTGTAATAAGAGTCCAAATTTCAAAAAGGGATTCTAATTGGCTGTCTTTATCATTGAGAAGACTATCCAGAGGGAAGTAAAATACATATCTTACCCCAAAGCTTTTGGAAAAATTTCTAACATCAGCACCATGTTTTAAATTGTAGGCCTACTTGAAAAAGTGCTGAAACATGTCTCCCATTGGGTTAGCAGGTTAGACCAAAATATTGCTGTCATTTGCAAGCGCAATTTGTCGGACTACTATTGGTTGTCGGACTACTATTGGTTGTCGGACTACTATTGGGTTACATGTTTGTATTTTTTAAGCACATATAGGCCTATAAAATATATATTGAAAATTTGACCTTGCATTTCTAAAATATAGCCCATGAATTCCCAAAATCATTCATAATTGCTGTGCAACACTTCCAGTCAGAAATGGAGGCATATATAGTGATTTGTACACCTTCCGTGCTAGCTAGCAATTCAGGTATTCTTCATAGGAACATTTATAGCTAGCAAGGATAATATAACATATTATCCTTGATAGCTAGTGAGCTCATATATTGCCAAGACCTCGACTGATCAATCTACATTGGATAAATTACATATTTGCCATATTGGTTATAATCACATGCAGCAGAAAATCTGTGACAGCTGATGAACATAGACACTTTCCATAGTGTCTATGTGATGACAAGATGCATGCGCCCCGCCCCTTTAAATTAAGCGGGTTATCATATGTATGTGTATAGGTGTACGCTTGTTTAAAATGCCAAT
This sequence comes from Alitta virens, assembly GCA_932294295.1. Lineage (NCBI taxonomy): Eukaryota > Metazoa > Annelida > Polychaeta > Phyllodocida > Nereididae > Alitta > Alitta virens. The sequence continues at coordinate 31,302,072 of OW028577.1, read as the reverse complement.
TATTGAATTAAATCATTATACACCTACTTGTGCAATCTGTGACAGGCACTGAATGTTTCTGATCTTGTGATGTAAGCAAAAGGCCGTTTGGTTCCTGGTGCCTGTGCAGTACTCATGATTGCAAGTTGACGTCTGAATAAGGAGATCCAGTGTTTTGATCCATTCCTGGATTCTCAATGAAACGCGCCAGCCAATCAGCGCGCAGGTCAGGGGTCAAGTTCAAGGCCGCATCGCATGTAAATAATGGCCGATAACTAGAAGAGCGACCACGATATATCGTAAATATGGCCAGCACGACCAGAGAAGTCATCACCATTCAGTTAGGGCATTATGCCAATTTCGTCGGAACACACCTGTGGAATATTCAGGTACTGTTAATGTGAAAATTGACTGAGTAAAGGCGTATGCAGCAAAGAAAAATATAGCTGAGCCGTAAGCGATAATATGGCTTTTAGGAGGCCAACCACATGATTCAGCATCGCATACAGTACTGTGGGTGCAGACACTGCAACCTAGCTGATCCAGTGTATACGATGTAGTGTTATAATAAAAACGGAAGGGGGGGGGGGTTCTGGTGATTTCAAGGAAATTGCGTTGCACAAGTGCTGCCTATAGTTAAATTGGTTGTGCAACTTGTAGCTAAAAACTGGCAAAGTTTACCAAAGCATCCCACACTAAGTTTGTTAAATCAGTAGAACAAACGGTTATGTACAACAGCTGTTGTACATGAAGGTTTGTACCACGGTGTACATAATGTTTAATTGCACTGGTAAGTGGTACAAATTATAAATGTATTGTCTGACAATTAATGTTTATAGCCTTTAGTGTCTGCATGTGCATAAATACAGGTAAAGTCTTTAAGCTTCTTTAAGAAATTAAATGGCACGGGTTTAGTGCAGTATAGCGGACCCAAATTTAAGTCTATATTTGGCGGCCATAAAAAATTAAATTTTATCAAATATTTCACAAGTTTAAAGTTAGCACAATTACAATAACATTTGGTTTAGATAAGCAGGGTTTTGGGGGTGGTAGCCCCCATGAAAAAGCGAAAATAAACCTTGTCTTTACCGTGAAGATGAAACCGCCGTCATAACTACATTAGTTTGTGACGTCATACTTACATTTCAAGCATTTTTACATCATAGGCCTGGCAATGAGGCTTGTTAAATATGGTCATAAATCTGGGTCCGCTATACTGCACTTTTTCCAATGGCACATATTTATTGGTATAAAGGCTTAGATAATTAACTTCAGGATGATATCTATGTAAATTCATCGTCATGCTGGTTTCCTTTGTTTGCAGGACTCATCTTTCATATATGATCACCAAAGGGTCAAAGATGCTCCAGTTGTGAAAGAGCTCAACAATGATGTCATGTTCAGGGAAGGACAGACTCTGACTGTACGTGCCTCTGCCACACTCTAGTATCAAGTTGCAGTTCGTGAAATGTGTTGAATTATTTTATTTTTTTTACTTTGATGACTTTAGATGTGCATTTTTATTTCAGGGTGAGGTCACATACACACCAAGACTGATTGCTCTTGATCTAAAAGGTATATATAAGCTTATAAAACGTGTTTTAGTAAATGACACCTCAAGTGTGCTTTTACAATACTATCAGTGTTGTAATTTATTGACATGGAACCCTCCAGATGAGTTTTTTTTATGGTTAATTGCAGGCAGTCTTTCTCATTTGAAAGAACTTGGTGACTTGTATGGTGCATCAGAACTAGACCCTTCTGTTATTTGGTAGGTGCCTCTTTATTACAATGTACACTGAATAAACATGCTTTTAATACCTAATTTAAATTGTACATTTCTCTATTTCACTTTATTTTTGTACACTGGGCGACATTGAAATTCGCCACGACATCGAGATTCGCCACTCCCTAAAACATAATAACATACCTTGCAAGTTCATGATTTGTTAGAAAACTAATTGTTGGTGTATCATTGACAGTATTCTATCACTCAGACAGCCATCTAATAAGTGTTTATTGCACTTTATTCCAAGTGGCGAATTTTGATGTCATGGCAAGAATTAATGTCGCCGAGTGTACTTCACTCAATTGATTTAATTATTTTATCAGTTTTGTACAGCACACAGCAATGCTCTATAGTAATATGTAGCGCTTATATATATGCATAATGATTGAGTTAGAATGTTTATTTAATTTATGAATACATGTATTGCTTTATGTTGATTTATATTTTTGCTTTAAAGGTTATTGTTAAACTTTAAATTTGTGTTTATCATTCATTCCTGCTGAGTCATAGCCGAGTCCATAAATGGCATAATTTGCTTTCCAAAAAAAACTTTCCACCATTTCTCATGGTCTTCCTCAGTGAATCAGTGAACTGAAACAGCCCAGGTGTTTGATGTTGTTGACACTTTTCTGTTGTCACCCAACTGTGGTGTTAGTTGGGTGACTGACAGGATGTGATAGTAGATGGAGAGGAGGTCAGCTCACTGAGGAAGACCGTGAGAAATGGTTGAAAGCTTCGGTAAGCAAATTATGGACTCTTGAGAAAAAGTATAAATTCTTTAAATGGATTACCCAGAGTAAGGATCCAATCTAGATTGGTTTTATTAAACATTCATATTTGTCCTACACTCTCCAGGAATAGTGGAGTTACATTGTATGAAGAAGAGCCCATTGAAAAGAACGAATTCCTAAAGGATTTAGAAGAAGATGTGAGTGTTTTTTGATTTCGAGGATTTTGCAGATATTACTGTTCAATGTCACACAAACTTGGCATTTATGTAAGTAATATTCGGATTGCTGTGGTGTTCACATTTGTCTTAACTCTTTCAGGTGACTGAAGATGACACTGGCCAAAGTTCCTGGATGAGTGGAAATTCCCCGCTGCCAGGTAGATTTATCAGATGCAATTTTTGTACCTTGTTTTAAATTGAATATCACGCAAAATCACGTTGTTGGTTATTGATATAAAAGAAATAGTGTTCTGCCCTAGTGGTTAATGTGCTCGTCTTTAAAACAGAAAGGTTGCAGGATCGAGGCCCCATCATGGTGTGGAAGATTGAACTGAGTAGATCCTCTGTAACTCTTTGCTGCTTGTGAATGTGATTGATTGTAGAGTGCTTAGCCTCTGCAGGTAATTCTATGTAATGGGCAGGGGCGTCGATTTCTCTTGAAGGGTGGGGGGTATTCAGGCCTACTTTGCCGAACCATGATTTTACCTCGCTAGTACAAGTAGCAGCAGTTAATGCATAGAGCCGTGGACGCTTGTCAAAAGGTAAAGTAATGGTGGATCATTGATGCCAAACTATTTTCATAGATAAACATGTACTGATATGTGATATGAAGTGTAAAACTGTTTAACAAAGCACATATGTTCTAAAACAAAAGTGTGTAGAAAAAAGGTTATTTTCATTTGTGAATTTCAGGGGGGATGATTTCATTGATCATCCCCACCTTTCCAAAAAGTGGGGGGATATATCCCATCCCCCCTGAATCGACGCTCCTGGTAATGGGATCTGTACTCCCTAGGGAGTTGAGAAAGGCTCATGCTTGAACAGGCCTGCCAAAGGTGTAATTGTACAGTTGACAGAGTATGTGTGTCACATAATTGAAGACTCTAAACCTGCATACGCATACATCTTACTAAGTTTGGCTTATCTTTTCTTTTCTTTCAGAAACTGCTAAATTATATGACCTGGACAACGCTGTAAAATCTTGGTCTGACTACCTTCGCATTCATCTGCATCCAAAATCGTTACATGTGATCAATCAGTATCAGCACAGCAAGTGAGTCAAGGCGATCTAGAAGTGAGAATTTGTGAAACGCCTTGATTCTTCATCAGTTCTTTTATCAAGTTCATGCAAATGAATATTTTTGTTTGTTCCAGTGAACTTGACAAGTTTGACATATTCGGTGCTGGTTGGAATCTCTTTTCACAGCCTCATGGTTATTCTGACCTGGAGGACAAATTCCATTTCTTTTTGGAGGATTGTGATCATTTGCAGGTATTGCTCGATTTGTAAATAATTTGTTAATCTGGATGCTTTATTTGATGTGTGGTGAATGGTGAGATATATGGTTAATGGAGAGTGTTGTCTGATTCTAGGGATTTCATATTTTGGTCGACATGTATAATGGCTTTGGCGGGGTGTGTTCATCGGTCCTTGAACACATTGAGGAAGACTGTCCCAATCGGGCGTTTGCTACATTCCCTGTGTATCCTGCACATTTTGAAAACTTGGTATGCTAGTCTGGATAAGGGACTTATATAATACTTTTTCTATGAAATTTTATTAGTGTATATATATGCACGGTCTACCCCAGTGCTGCTATAAAAGTTGTTCATAATAGCCACCTACCATACATATGTGATACAGCATTTATTTATAAACTCTCCATACTTTTCATCCAGTCCTCACCAGATGATATCTACAAGATCGTGAATAGTGCATTGACCCTGGACAAACTGGCCGCCCTGGGTTCCTTTGTGGCTCCCATGTCTCTCAGTTCTTCCTTGTGGAGACGACCTGGTGCTCCCCGTGTCTTCCCCCATTTGGATTACCAGGTTGGTCTTTTGACTTAGTCTTTTAAAAGTCTTTTTTGTTATTGGTCCAAAAGTGCATACCCAAGCCTAATGCTTATTGCATTTGTAGTAGAATTGATTCCAGGTCTTCATGTACCCTAAAATTAGTCTAATTATTGCTTAAAAACACTGCACTGAGTGACTTCTTACATGTTGGCAGAATGGATTCTAACTGTCCAGGGCAATCAAATGTTAAACAGTTACTTTCTATTTCACTTTTTTTCATGAAAATTTGAAGTGTTTAGCCCCATTTGCTATTCATTTAAATGTGATTATCCATCCCTTGATTACAGCCAGAGTCCAGCTACCACAGTAGTGCAGTGCTGGCTGGAGCACTGGAGACCCTGACCTGTCCATATCGATTGCTGAACTCTCCGTGTGACATGATGCAGATGGCATCTTGCTTGACACCTCTGGGCCGCAAGGTAATAACATCATGGATAAGTGTTGAGACTGTGGTGAAATGGACAATATGTAGTATTTTAAAGTCTCCTCTATATGCTTATTGAAACATCAAAGAAACATTCAATTGAAGATACATACAGCCTGTTCTGGATGTAACTTTGGAGACATCACATCACTATACTAAAATTATGAATAATAATAGTATGTCTATCTGCAGATGCTGTCCGTGAATTCATCGATGCCTTTGCAAATTGCTGAAAACAAAATCCTGATGGATTTGTTTATCGAGTCAGCAGATGAAGTGCCCTGGCTTCCTATAAGTCCGTATTGTCAGCGAGAAAACCCAGTCGCCCAAAGTGTAGTTATAAGAGGAGTCTCAAAGTCTAAAGCCTTAAGGTAAGACCAACTGTGATGTAATATCGAGAATGATCTCTTAATTGCCAGTAACCGTAAGCTTGTTATTACGGAAGGCACCAGTTTGTTAGAAATGTTCAGTATTTATATGTGGTTGATTATCAGGGTGTAATTTTCAAGTTTTAATTGTAACATTCAATAAATTTTTAGGCCACCTGATGAGCATATGCCGCCTCGGTTGTGGCAATGTCAGTCTGCAGAACAGCTGCTTGAACTATACCTATCAGACGTATGTCCATCTTCTTTGAGGTAAAGTTCTGACATTTTATTGAATTAATAATATTTGAAACCAGGAACAATTTTATATAGTTTCATATATTGATGCAGCGGTTTGACATGAAAAAACTTGACAAAGTGTATTTTTGCAGTGCTGGACTGGTCATCAACAGCAAGGTGAAAACTGTAGCACCTTTTCCGCACATTTTTAAAACGGACATTAATCCTTTTGGCAATGTGTCTTCTCGAACCAGACCCAGGAGTCAAGGTATGTACATACTAAATGAAAATTTGTAACATCTAAAACTGCTAGGGCAAGTGGCACTGTCTAACATAGTTCAGTTTGATATTTAGCAATTGCTAGTAAACATTTAAAGTATTATCTTGCACTTTAAACAGTTAAGGTTTGTATGAAAAGCCCATTATTTGTATTTCCAGGTGTTCAAGAAATTCCACTTGCTACCTCGTTACAATGCTCAGCTGGAAGTTGCAGTATTATCACTCAGCTGCTTCAAGTCTGCACCAAAATAGACATCAGGAAATATCACAGATTTAGTGATCACGGATTAGAACAAGAGGAATTCAAAGAAGTACTGAACAATTTACAGACTCTTGCTCAGTGTTATGACGACTGAACTGAAGGATTATTTCCTGAGTTGACACTGAGGCAACATTTGTAAGTAGAGCTACACAATGTATCCATGTCCTTAGATTTTGGAATGGCTGGGCCATGCATACATTTCATTGTGCTTGAATATTCATACTATTCATTTTTCATTTCATTGTACATAACAAATTTGTATATACTGATCATTACATCTTACAATAAATGCTTTTGTTGGCTGAAATTATATGATTCTGTTGTTTTAAAGATGCTACTTTCACATCATGCAGGGCCTAGCTCAGTGGTATCACGCTGGTCTTCCAACCACTGGATCCCGGGTCAATTCGCGGTCGGGCCTAAATTGAAAGACTGTTTCATCCATCATCTCATTGCCATGGTCCTTGCCTGTCCTAATTAGCCCAACAGGTGCAGAAATACAGGACATGAAGCCCTAATCCACCCACCACCACTGTACCTCCTGCATTTTATTGAATCAGAAAAGTCGATGCTTAGATAAGCCTGTGCCAAAAAAATATTATTTTACAGACAAACTGTCCAATACTTTTAGTAGAAGAGTGAACATTAAGTTCCAAGTGGATAATATCACTTGGGATTTGTCTGCTGGTTTTTCTGAGTTAATCCATTCATGTACATAACACATGCTTTTCATTGAGGTCCAATGAGATAGGCTTCAGGTAAATTTGAAAAAAAGCATGAAAGAATCACCATTCTGGCCCAAAGTTAACGAGGTCTGGTCCTCAATGACCTCACATAAAGTGAGTAAGTTCTATGGTACTGCAAAGCAGAGTGTGAACTATCATCCCACCTCATCCCACCACGGCAATGTTATGTAAGTTTTAATGTTGTATTTAGTCTTTTATTTACAACTGGAGATTGTTTCTGTCAGTGGAGTTTGAGAGGTACCGTCACTGACCTCCCTTCCATCCCAAACAGGGATAACATGGGGTTATAAATAAGTAGCAACATAATGCAGGCTAAATATTTGTGAATTGCAATTACTTTTATTCACCAATTATAACAAGGGCAAAAGTGCACCACTATGGACGGAATGTTAGAACATGACATTCATTGAAAGAAATTGAATCACAAGGTAGCTGATACATGTATACCAGTTATATAGTTGATCTTAAATAGTTTAAACATTACTGGAAAGAATAGCTTGGGTTGGGAGTCGCTCCACACCACTGACTGATGAACTTCAATGTGTCCTGACATTCTTCACTGTGTGAAACCTGAGAGGATAAATTGGATTTGTCATTTTAAAATTTAAAATTCATTTGCTAAGCCCTTCGTTTTATGAGATTTTGCAATTATTGGTCCATTTAAACCCACCTTGGTGGCCATGAGGAATTTGTTCCAGTCATCCTTGTTGGCAGCTTTACCAGGAGTTTTGAATTCCATCTTATTTCGCAGCACTGGGTAACCTGTAGTAAACAAACAAGGAAGCAAAGGTCAGACTGACTTGTAAGACTTAAACAATGATAGCACTTGGAAGTCAAACTGTACTTTGAACAAGTTGAAGTATTTCACTAAGACAATTAGTTAATATATATACAGCCATGGCAAATGAACTTGGCTGTGATGTTATTGTAGCAGAAATTAAAATCTTTGCAGGAAAGTGTTATAATTGAATATAGTTATCAACCTCTGATTTTCAATGCAGTTTGTGCATAATGTGTGACATAATTATCTCGGTTTAGTTTGTCAAGTTAAGGTCGGTGGCCATGAACATAAAAATCTATTTGAATATTGCTCAAATCAAAAGTCGGCCAAGCTCATTGGCCACATCTGTAAGATATACAAGAGTGGTTAGTTGACCTGTAATCACACAAGGCAGTGAACGAATGCCTGTGCTGGCGGCCACCAGAGATGCTTCATAAGTGTCCCTCTCATCCATGGGCAGTTCTTGGGCCACCCGCTGGTCCATGGACACGGCTAAGACCCACTCCTTCACCTCCTCATGTTGAGAGTCCTGAAATGATTCATTCAGACATTAATGTAGATTGTTGGTGTTCAAGTGTTTGGAGCAAAAGCATAGTACTGCAGATGGTTAACAACATACCGTAAGGTGTGGTTTCTCTGGCAGTGGTATCTCAAATGGAATATCAGTGTCTTGGAAGTCACTGTGGTCCAACATGTCTAGAGACCCTTCTTCAATCGCCTGAAATTAAATTTTGAAACATTAAAGAAACATTCAGACATAATTTTTTTCACTCAATGTTTTCCCAGGATGATTGACAAATATGTCAGTTAAACATGCTATAGTTTATTCAGTTTTATCCTCTCGAATTGTAATGCAAAGGAAGAATACCTCAACAAGATCTAAGTATCGATTGAGGAACACAAAGGCCATGTTTTCCCATCCCACGTTCTGAAAAATATTGAAGTATCACATGAATATGCTGAAAATACAAAAACAAGATGACAGAAATACTCGTACATGAACACATAGACTTACCCTGCACATCATGCCAGCCTCAAAGAAGGCCTTGTCTGCTGGGACTATGTCCGTGTGCCGCAAGAGAGAGACGGCCAGTTTGCAGGCAACACTCTCCAGGGACTTGTGTGCTAATGAAGCTGATCGAGTTGCGTAATAATGGGCAATTAGTAGCATGTTCTCAAACTCTTCATGTTGAGAACTGTTTGCGTCTGATGATTTGCCCATATTTTCACACTGCAACAAGATTTATTTTTTATTATTTAAAAAATATTTAGGCTGGGTAACAAGATGCCATTTGCAAGTTTAATGAATTATCAGTGAAAGATTTTGACATCTGTATGTTGAAAAGACAAAAGTTTCAGCAGATTTACCCACCAGGTCGAACAACATGTCTCTCATATCGGCCCAAATCTTGTACGCTTCTTGCTTGTCGAGATTAGGCTGGGCTAAGACATCTGACACAATCCTCTTGTAAATGTTGAAGTTCTACAAACATGAGTCAACATGCAAAATGTTTTGAATTAGACATAAGCTAAACTATATATGAACATAACATAAAGACATCTATTTAAATAAGCTTCACGCCAAACTTATTTGCACTTAACTTATCGGATCTTTCTCGATGCAATTTTTTAGGGAAGGTCAGTTAAAAATTCAAGAATAAAATCAAATTTCCTATTAAATATCAACAGGACCTGTGATTTTATTTTTCTGATGGCACATTCATCATCATATCGGTGGGTGAGAGAGGCTTATAATTAAATAAGTGTTATAGTATGTAAACCTCCCACACCTGCTGCATTGCCGGGGCACCGTACTTGACGTACAGATCCAGGGCATCCATGATTTTGTTCTCCTGGATGAGCTGCGCAGCATAGAGAGCCACGTATTTGTGCAGGACTTTCGGACTCTGTTGCTCAGCAGTCTCAATACACTTCTGCCACTCCCCTCTGTCGACATACATGTCCAAGGCTGCCATAACATCCACCCCGGCCATCTGCAAGTTGGTAATGACCAGGAGTTAATAGTTACATCCCGAATAGGAGGCATTTTGTTGGTTATATCTCATGCCAAAGCAAATTATACTTCATTGATTTGTTGTACGCTTTTTTTACGCAAGAAACTAGTTTGCACAGGGAGATAACTAACATTTTCATTGGTTATATTCCTCTAAGAACAGTAGAAAAAGTATTATAGAGTATAAAAACTAAACGTTTCGTCAATCACACAAGAATCTCAATGCAGCACTTACAGCTTCAGCCTTTCCTTGGTTCCGTAGATATTCCTTGTATTTTTCATCAACGTACGTTTCATACCTCGGCTCAAGTTCTCGAGCTACTTTCTTGGCCTTGTTCCATTCTTCTCCAACAATGAAGGCATCGATCGCTTCTTTGATCATATCTACCTTTAAGTACATCTCCGCTGCCTGGAAATAAAGGACACATATTGCAGAGGAATATCATGAGTAATCAATGACTTGATAGACCTAATTAAGATTGACTACTCCTCTACAATCTCAGACAGAATAATGAGCCTTACAGGGTTATGTTTGTTGAGATTCAGCAAACGAGGGGCCACCACTTCAACAACCTGAATGGCTTTTTCTTGAGACAAAAACTTCAGGGCCAATTCAGCTGCCTGCACCCACGCCTTCTCGAGTACATTCTTATCCGTCGTAACTTTGTCTGTAATTTTGACGTAACAGTCGATGGCTCTGCTGTGTTCACCTGACTGTTCCCATTCTTTGGCTTGTTGGATGAGTGTGTCTGCTCCTCTGTGGATTACAAAGTCACAACAACATTTAATTTGCAACAACACAGGCAGTCTACAGGCATTGAGCTTAATATTTGCAATTAGGGTAACAAAAACTAACCTAGTTGACCTGGACATCATCTCTTTGTCATATTCATCCTGTAGAGCACTCAGTTTGTGGGGGATATATTCTTTACAGACTCTCAAGGCATCCTGCCACATTCCTGCGTCCTGCAACCAAAACACGTTTTTATCGGCTGCTTCTCAAGTCTGTGAAAGAGTAAGCGTGAGCAAAGTCTCCATATTACTGAAAGAATACCTTATAAGACTTGACAGCCATCTCAGGTCTCTGTGCACGCAATAGAAATGACTCTGCCTTCTGGTACTCCTTCTCTTCGAAGGCAAACCTGGCCTGGCCCACCAGAACATCACTGACCGAGTCGGGGTCGTGCTCCTCTGCCACTCGCTGAGCCGAGTCCCAGTCCTGGTTGTGAACATACCTGAAATAAAAAAGGAATATTCACTCTCATGGGATTACTGTGGAACATACAATGATGACTGTACATAACAGCACAATTTTTGCTTGTCCTATGAGGCTTAGCCTTACCCCACTAAACCACAAGTTTGTTTAAAGGCAGTTCACTTTTTACATAGTGATGTTATGCACTTACATAAGCACTGCTTCTTTAGGTTTTGAAGCTTTGATGAACTGAGCCTCCGCATCCTTGAATTTGCCTTCATCCTCCAGATACATGGCGTGCTTCAGGTGGATCTCCGGCATCTTGTTTTTCATTGCTGTTCTTGAAAGGTCATATGCGAAGTCAAATGCACTGCAAATAAACAACCTCATGACAGTAACTCTCATATCATCATGATCACTCTACATTTTGTACGTCACTAACAACAAACATTTGTTACAATAAACAAATGAGAATGAGAAACACAAGAAACTTTTAAATAATCATACCAGTTTTCTGAAGCATAATCAATGGCTGACTCCAGCAAACCAAATTTGGTGAGCAGTTTGACGGCAGAGTCACCGCCGAGGCTCTTTGCCCACAAGTATGCCACCTGTTTGCTCGCGGTGGGACCACCATGCGATTTAGCAACCTGGATGTGAAGAAAAGGGACTAAGTTTACACCTGAAATTGTTGCTAAATGGATATTCCACATATTATGAAGATAAATTACAGTGACCTCAGCAACAGTACTATGTAAAATGATTACCCGATACGAGTCCTCCCACATCGCTTGTCCCCGGTACATGTTGACGGCTGCCTTCCAGTCCTTTGCTTCCAAGTAGTGGTATTCTGCTTGGCTATAGTTGCCTTCTGCATCCAGTTCCTTACAAAATATGGGAGTCACATCAGTTTAATTGGGACATTCACACACAAGCCTGTATGACTAGACGATGGCACTGATACGCAGTGTATACAGACAAGAAGAATGACTGATAAGTTACCTTTGCAAGGTGAATGTGAGTGTCCCCAAGCAAGTCCTTATGAAACTGCTTGACAAGGCGAATCATGTCGTTGTACATCTTCAGTTTCTTGTACATGGTGATTGCAAGGTCAGGCTCATCCACCGCAACATATAACTTCTCCGCTTCACGGTACTTTCCTTGAGACTCCAGAGTTTGTGCCTGGGTAATGTACAGAACGGCCACATCCTCTGGCTTCATGCATGATGCTGCAAGCTGGAGACAACAGAAAAGAAAGCATTTGATCATCATTTATGATTACTCCTACATGCTGGTCACAGCAAACTGTTAACACCACTTGTACGCACCCTGTGAGCCTGCTCCCACTTATCAGCATTGTTGTACATGTCAATGGCCTCCTTAGTTGCATCAGCTTCTAGGAAGAATCTCTCTGCTGTCTCGTACTCTCCAATAGATGCATAGTGCCGAGCAATCTTGACGTAATATTTTGAAGTGAGCTGTCTGTTATCGATCACACTCAGGATCTGGATGGCTTTGTTCCATTGCCGAGACTGGATGGCAGCATCGCAGGCTTTTACTGTTGCACTGCATGAGAAAGGGTCAGTCTTATCATATGACAGTTGGACATGAAATATGCCACCATTTTAATGCATATGAATACAGTCACTATTTTGTACTTAACATAAAAGCATACCCAGCTTCGATGAAGTGGTTGATTGCAGCATCCAGTTGCTTTTGTTGAACCAGATACTCTCCCCACTCTTCTTCATACTTCACAACATCTTGTGGGAAAGCATAACGAGCCAATTCCACAGCTGAAATACAAAGACGCTACATCATACAAGTCCCTGAGCCACGGGTGACGACAGTAGAGATATGAAAAGGATGAAACTTCTGACTTACCTCTTCGGTACGCATAGCCCTTTCTGTAGCACTGCAAAGCATCATTCACTTTGCCAATCTTCTCGTAAAGGTCTCCAGCCTAGAAGACAATAAATCGATGAATTAACCATTTTGGATCCAACATTTAATTATGTCGTTGTAGCATGATGCCTGCTAATGAAAAACTACTAAGGATACACATACCCTTTCATACAGATCTCCTTTAATCAAAGCATTCGCAATCCTGGCAATGAGCTCAGAATTCTTCATCAACTCCTGCAATTGAAGACGTAATGGAAAATGTTTGAAATGAACAAATATGCTTACTTTATAACTCCAGGACCGCACTGGAACAAGTCATGCATCTCTGAATAATCATCATCTAATCATCATTTGTTACATCTGCATCTTTTCATATGTATTTGCAACTATTGTTGATTATTGAAAATAAATCAATAAAAAAATCCCCTGACACCCTTCTACTCTTCATAACTCTTTGCTCACCCACCCCATCCAACATTTCAAATGAAACAACCCTCTACAACTAGCATTCTTGTGCAACTCACATCCCGACTTGTAGCCAATCGAGCGGCTCGAGCAGGCATTCCAGCCTTCATGTAGAGGTTGATGGCTGCCATGTAGTCGCCCTGTTGCTCCTTCACCTCTCCCGCTCGGCCTTCTTGGTTGGTGTCCGTCAGCCACTGGTAGTAACTCTTCTGCAGGTTTTCCAGCTCTGGGTGACTCTGCAGGACAGACAAATTATAACTTAAGAGATGACCCTAATTTATTGGCAAGTCTAATATCCCAGAGGCCAAGCGCAGATGTCAGCTGGTAAAATTAATCATTGAAATACACAATGTGTACAAATAATAAGGTTGTGTACTCCACAAGACTAGGGAACACTCTGCTGCCCAGGAAAAGGCCTCGGATTGGCTAGAAATGGTAGCGGACGTAAAAGGTAACAAGCGTGGGCTTTAGAAGAGACACTTAATTGCCTTGTCATACAATCACAAATTGAAGTCAGGTCACTGTAATGATCACATGGGACGTGCTGTGCAGACATTTTGTTTATTCATCATGACGTCATCACTTTTCGTGTTCATGGGACAGACTAAAGCACCTTACCAAAAGCATACTCGTTACATATCAACACAGTCACCCTGCGGCTGAACATTTGCTGGATCTCTGTGGAGTGCGCTACCTTCCTATTATTGTATTCTGTGTAGTTCAATGATTAAATTCACTGGCTGACACCTGTGGGCCTAGTCAACAACAACCTTTCTGTGTGCATCATTACGAAAGTTAGAGCATGTTATTGAAATTAATGAGTGGAAGCCTCCATACCTTTGCTTCAGCCACTTCAATTGCTTCATCCCATTTGTGAAGATCTTGATACATTTTAATTGCTTCATCAACAAGGTTCTGAAATACATATTTAAAAAAAAACCGGAGCATAAGTACAAACTGGCTTATTGTTACCAAATATTTTGACAATTATCAAAAATTATCAAAAATAAATGATAGAAAATTAAATATGTAACCTGCTCTAAGTAAATTCCTTCTGCTAGCTTGAAGTTTTTCTCCAGGATTGCCATTCTCGCACGCACCCTGTAATCATCAAATCCATCTCCACCCTGTGTGAAAAAGGCGCACATCAATTTTGTTACTTATATCTTGAATATATATGTTACAATAACACACACTGTATGCTAGATAAAGATACAATGAGCAATTGGGCATACGTACCATATTTTGAGCAGCTTCTTCTGCGTACTTGTTGGTTTCGTGCAAATATCTTGCTTTGGATACGTCTCCAAGAGCAGCAAAACATCTGGAAATCAATTAATGTTGAAATGTTAACATCAGAAAGAGGAATATTATGAGGTTAGCATAAGAATAAAGTTGTACATGGTATGCACCTCTCAGCAATCAGAAGCTGGTGTTCCTCCAAGGACAGTCGACTCAAGGTCTTCCACATCGCCTCAGTTTCCGGGGACATTTCAAGCGTTTCCAAAAATGCAACAGCTCTGGAATCATGATGCCAAATGGCTGACTTTAAATTGAGCAATCCTTTGGGGATAAATGTAAGCCCGCAAAGAAGTGACCACAACCCTACCTCGCATAATCCCCGTCATCAACAGCCGTGCCAAACTCAATAAGACCTTCATCCAAAGTGTACGACACAGTTGTCACTCCTTCATTCACTAACACCTCCGTCTTGCCATCCTGCCGTTCGAGATCCACGATGTCACCCTGCAAACCAAGATTTGTTTGTTAGATTTATTATGATTCATTTATCAGCTTTTTATTGATGTAGGCCAATATAAATTCAGATATGATATAGCATATAAACGTGCAGGACATGGCAGGGATTTCATGGATTTTAAGCCTTAATTGTCCTTAGCAGATAAAGATGGAGTATTTTGTAATGTGTATTCAAGTAACGTTGCATTATAATGAGTTGTTTCCATATATGCATACATGCATACATAATGCATGGTCATAATTTATGAGGCATCTTAGGAGTGATTTCATAAATGTAGCATGTATTAAATACATAAATACATCACATGAAAATGCCATAATGCATATGAGGTGAAAAAATACAACCACATTACCTTTATGGGGAACATAGTCACTCTCTCAGGTGCATCTATGTTGTACCAGACACACAGGTTGCCTCTATTCTGAGCCACAACTACATCACTGAGGGGCACCCACTGCACATATGTACAATAGTTGAGGACGGTTGTTTTTTGCCCGTTGTCCAAATCGTACAAGTGAAGTTTCAATTTCTTATCACGGAACATCAGTTTGTGGCCTGTTTCATTGAGCTGCAATGTTATTCAACACCAGGCTTTAGCAAGTGTTTGGGCAAAATATGTCTATTAAAGAAATAAATCATAAAGAAACAATTGTACTAAAAGACAGGCACTTACTTCGAGCCAGTCTATCCTGTTATCATGACTGACTTGAGCAAGATTTCCGCCTGACACCAGATCAGCTGCAAATAAATATATTCATGGCATTGAAGTGTAATGCATGAAAAATAGCAATATGATTAATTAGAAATGATGAACGAAACACTCGTTTGTTCTTCAACTAAAGGAATAATGCATTACTTATTGCGATTGTGTTCATGTCAATAAGGTAAGCCATTTTTTTGTTGTCCTCCACATTTCTCTGTTTCCGTTCATTAATCCTCACACTGAAATCATTCAACGTCAACAAATTAAAAATTGAGTCAACTGCAAAAGTCTGAAATTCTCATTGAAATCACTGAAAATTCAAATCTGAAGCATCACTTGCCTGAGTAGATGTGGGTTCATAAACTCAGTGCGCACTGAACCGAGAATCTCATTCTGGCCGTACTCCAATATTGACAACTCTCCAGCATTGAAGATCAGGCATGCCTGTTCAGAGCAAAAACCATCGTACAGCATACAAGACCCATGAACTATATATATACTAATCATAATTGAAGAATAGGATACTCACATTTTCATTTTCAAAATAGAACTTCTCATTTCCACTTGCATTGTGCCAAGGGACCTATGTGTAGAAATTGTAAGCTTCAAAATCATGCACCAAAGTTTATGTGATATAGCTTGACAGCTGATCAAATTAGTCTTATTTAACTTACCTCCGAGAGACGTGTGCTCTGCAGGTCACCTAACATCAAAGTGTCCGAGGTGTGGGCCACCAGATAGCGGTCATTGCCCATGATCTTGACCTCATCTATCTCATAGCCGTAAAATGACTTAAGAATGACCCTGGTTCCTGTCGATAAATTCTTCACAATCACCTAGAAAAGAACCACAGCTATGATAATTTCTATTTATAATATGAGGATTCCATGCACCTTGTATCACCTTTTGCAAGGTTGAAAATTACCTGGCTCAATCCCACATAGGTCATTTCAAACTTGTTCTTGTACAGTGATCTTCTCAAGCAGCAGTCGAAGAGCTCTACTCCTCCACACAAGGTACCCTGCAATGTCAGAAATGGAGTAAATTTCATATATTCAAATTAAACAATACAAGAATGAATATTACGAGAAAATTTTGAAAACTTACGGCAGTTAGTCTGGATCCATCCCGTTTCCAGGCCATGCTTGTAATCGTATACAAGTTTGAGATCTCTTTCGCCTTTCCTTCGTCAAATATTGCTTTCCTAGGACTCCAGTTCAGCACTCTTAGTCTAGAGCAAACAATAAATTGACAATCAGATAGGTTGCTAAAGTTTAGCACCACACTTAATATACATTTGTACTTGGTGCGCTGATCTAAAATGACATAAGCTTTGTGATCATAATTTGACAATTCATAATCTGCCAATAACTCGCCTATCAAAGCTGCCGACGACAACAGACTGGCCGCTTGGACTGCAACAAGCAACAGTAAACTCATGCTCATCGTCATCTCGACTGAAATCAAACTGCTGCAATACTCGTCCCTCCTTGGTGTAAGCCACAATTCGCTTGTCACATCCGGCTGCAACAACTGAGTTGCTTGACCATGCCAGAGCATAGGGTGGACAGGCGTGGGTGACTACTTTGCCCTGGCAAAAGAATCATGCATGTTTGATATTACGTGCACTAAATTCAATGTTAAAGTACAATTTATCAAATATAAAACCATGCATAAACTTGAAGAGTAATATAGAAAGTCACTGCACAAAATTATTGCAATTTACATGAATCACATGATTCATAACACCATACCTGAGAGTCACCTGTTCCCTCGTCATCAAAGAAGAAACGTACAATTGAACCATCAGCATGTCCCGACAAAATTCCTTTTCCAGAAGGGCTGCAGAGACAGGCAATTGAGAGTAAATGTACAGGATTATATAGACACAAGGCCGGGGAAAAAAAGCAATTACTATTGGCCTGTAATGCTTGGCCTGTATAATGCTTGGCAGAAGATACATAATGCAATTATACAATGGTTACATGTGAGACCCGAAGATATAATTGCTAGCAAGATGCTGGCAATCCCAGTGCGGCGTGAATCATGTACAATGCCTAATTGTTGCATGGCTTACATGATGATTTTTTACTACGGTGTACATAAGGCTAAATAGCACTGGTGAATGTACATTGGACAACAGACTGGCCGCTTGGACTGCAACAAGCAACAGTAAACTCATGCTTATACTTACTTCATCGTCAGAGACACCACATAGGAATCTGTATTGTAAATTGTGGCCGATTTGTTGGTTTTGACGTTAGCCATTCTAACCTGTAACAAAATAAATGCACATACATGTATGTTTTATTCAAACAACACAAATACTCCATGTGAACAGCATAATACATTTGTATAATATATATTATATACTTGTTATATGATTGTCTCTTACGTACATACCTTGCCATCAGCTGTTCCAAAAATAATCTGTTGTTCAGGAGGCCAAATGAGGCAAGTTACAGCGCTTTGTTGGACAAATTTATTGCAAATGCTTTTCTTGTCACCCCTGCAAAAAGTAATCAAAATATCATCATGCACCAATAAAATAAATAGAGTTGCTGCAAAAAAAGATTATTTCATTATGAAAGGAGTAAAAATTTATGGAGTTTACCAATCTTCGCCAATCTTGTACACAAATATAATATTGTCTGTTTGTCCAACAGCAATTTTTGTGGAATCCGGTGAAAATGCCAGTCCTTTCACCATGTAGCTCTTCTTTCCATACTGAAAGCGAAAAACTAAATTAACATAAAAATATAAAATGTATACCTATCTTTCTTAATTGTCCAATTTTTGTAAGATAATTTATGCTATAGTCTCTTCCAATATATAGTCTTTGCCATTAGTTGTTATTACTTGAATAAAATTATTTTTTTAAACAATAAATAACAATTTGCAGAGGTATATATAGTTCACCAGTTAGTACACAAGGGGGGTGTATTATTCTTACAATGTGTTTCATATATTTCTTAAAGATTAGTCAGTCACCAAAAAAATATATGTTGTATATATATGGATTTTTTGAAACTTATATTACTTTAGGGTCTGCTGGCTTGGTTGCGAACTTGTCTCTCCTCTCTCCTTGTTCATCAAAGACCAACACAACTCTGTCATATGTGCAAACGGCTAGTTTCATATTGTTTGGTGACCAGGCCATGGCTGTGATTTTTGCAGCCCCATCCTGAGAAAAATTGAACATTATTACATGTATTGATTTTGGCCTACAATTTTTTTCAATTTGTAACCGCATTTATATTTAATTTTGTCTAAATTTTATTAAAACAATAACAAATTATTAAATTAATGACGATTTTTTTAGATTAGATATGTTCATTTCATACTTGATATGATTTTATTTTGTCAAGTTATTTATCATGCTATTTTATCAATGACAATAAACTCACATGCAATGAATGAATGATGCATCATTGCTGTGCAGTGTACATCATACTACATGCACTGAATCGTGATCAATATACATTTTATTAATGAATTGCTCCTTATTTTTTTAGAAAATATGTTAATGTCGCCCTTTTTATGGCTTTTAACTTTCCACACTTACCTGGGGTGCTGTCAACGTTTTCATATGTTTTAAATTCATTTTGTGAAATTTCTGATCTCAGCTTGTTCACTGGAGATCCACCGGCGCTGGAATGTTGTTGTTGACAACCTCGCTTTGAGGTCGCCGGGCACTTGTTTCCGAAAGATGGCGCAGTTGCATGAAAACGCCACACTGTGGAAATTCAGAAAAGAAACATTTAATTCTGAATTAACACACCAGATGACGACACTAATCATAATTGGCACGTGTCACCATAGAAATACACCATCACCAATGATGCTGGTGAGCCTCAGAGACGATTAGTTCCAATGGCTCTGACTTTCTGTACGTCCATGCTACATATGAAATCGTCTAGTGAGACCAGCCTGCAGTGTGAACTAGACTAGAATTCACTGAGTGGAGACCTCTAGTGTTCACTGATCTGGCACAGGTGACATGTGCCACTCCTACTTTCGGTACCCCATTCTACAAGTGTTGATGAGAGCTTGTGGTAGAATTGATGGACTACACAATGAATAACAATGATATAATGGAAACAAGACGGAGGAAGGCGGCCACGAACATGGCCATGGGTGCTGACAACAGAACAGATTCGTTGTCGAAGGGAGACTTCGATAAGGTTAAGAAGTTCCCCTGTGCATGGACCTTCGGTGTAATGTCATCTTGTTTATTTTTCACGGTCATCCTTATGCCCTTCCTAGCACTCAACCTACCCACGGCTCCTAGGGATGATCTTCCCTGGTGGCAAAAAGCCTCCATTTATCAAATAAAAACGAGAGAATTCCAGGATTCAAGTGGAGACGGAGTGAGCGATATTAGAGGTAACTAGCGTGCATTCTTACAATATTTACATATATATACGTTTGGCTGTAATGTGTGTTCATATTATGATATTCAATTAAGTGTGTAGTTAAACAGTTATTTGATCTTATTCCAACCATTAGCGGGCTGATAATTGAAATACTCAGCTAGATACTATAATGATAATTTGGCACTCCACACTGCACCACAAGAGCTCACAAGGCTTTGGAATGCAGCTGCCCCAGAGAAGGGGTCTCACTGGCAGGAACAATCGCAGACTTTAGAAGAGACACTAAGGTTGTGCGAGGAGACACTTATGCTTTTTAAACTCATGCAAGCTTATATTGTGCAGCATTCGATTATTAACATCCCTGGATAAGGCGTGCCTGTGGCCCAGCGTATGTGTTATAATGCAAAATAAAATATAGAGTGACCTGAGTTTGTTGAATTTAAAAGTCCTGTCCCATTTGGCTGTAGCACTGTACAAATCTGATGCAGATTTATCTGATGTTTGCTTTAAATATGATCTTTGTGATCTAGAGAGTTTTGACATTGCTGATCAACTTCAAATTTCAGGTATCACCAAGAGTGCGGAGCATCTGCAATGGCTTGGAGTGGCTGGAGTCCTACTAGATTCACTTTTTCCCAAAACAGAGGATGACATCACTGGGGTCACTAATTACTATCAAGTTGATCCGAAGCTTGGCACCATTGCTGATGTGGAGGAAATGATCGATATATTGCACAAAAGGGGTAAGTTTATTTTAAAGAAGAACATTTTAATTTTAATTAAAAAGGGCATCTCCTGATTTTGGCTAAAACTTGGTCTTAATTTGTAGGAGTACGAGTTATGCTTGATTTGGAAATTAATCACAGTCATCGCAGTCACCCATGGTTTGGAAGCAGCCAAAGAAAAGATCCGAAGTATAGAGACTATTATGTTTGGAGTGATGGGACAACGGACAGTGATGGCCAACGTCAACCTCCTAATAACTGGGTAAATGAGTGTGACTGAATATTTTTGTGAAAAGGATGTTTCTTTAACTATATTTTTTAATCTCATGCACATAAGATTTACTCAATGAAACTTTTAAAATATATTTTTACAGCTTAGCATCTCAGGGGGATCAGCCTGGTCGTTCGATAACACAAGACAACAATATTATCTGCATCAGTTTCATCATTCCTTGCCCGACCTGAACTTCCACAACTCTGACGTTGTGACGGAGATTGAGGTCAGTAGTTTGGTTCATTGAACATTATGTTAAACACAAACTTGTTGCATTGTTGATACACAGGAACTGCAGTTCAAGATTGTCATTTTAATTCATCTCGATTTTCGGTTTCTTGCAGAAAATAATGCAATTCTGGTTAGGAAAAGGAGTGGATGGATTTTCCATTAGTCACGCAGATTACCTTGTTGAAACTACCGAAGTGTCCGTAAATGAGCCTCGGTCTTGTGATCATGATGCATTGCCGGTAAGAGATTACAGCTACTGTAGTGTCTCATAGTGCATTCTTAATTAACTAGCTAATTGGCTCTTTTTATTATAAACACCATGCTGTTCCACTAATTATGACTGGAAGTTAATACTTCAATATAGTACTTTGTAATGGATTTGTGTAAGTAAAAGAATAACGGTGAATACGAGCACTTGCATTTTAATGATTGTAATTTGATGAATTTTCCTACATTCCAGAATGAGTACCGTTATTTGCTTCATCCCTACACCCGCCAAGTGCCCTTCGTTCACAACTTGACCATGCAATGGAGAGGAGTCCTGGATAAGCACCAAACTCCGAACAGACATTTGTAAGCACTAGTCCTACCTTACAGATTTTAATGTGTAATCACAGGCGTTAACTGGTGATTTAAATTGAATGGCTATAATCATGATAATACAATGATAAATGAGAATGTAGTGTACTCTAGCGAAAACTGGCAAACACTTCGCTGCCAGAATAAACTTACCCCATTACATGTCTTCTCTAACGTCCACAGGTGTTAATACTTCAATATAATACTTTGTAATGGATTTGTGTAAGTAAAATAATAACGGTGAATACTGACTGTCTCTGGCCAATCAGAGGTCTTCTTGGCAGCAATTTGAGCATTCCAGTCTAGTGGAGTGTTCGACCTTCTTATTATAAGTATACCGCATTTTCACAATGATTAAATTCACCAGCTAGTGCCTGTGGTATAATTTGTGTGTGTATCACATTGGCATGTCCCATATTCCTATGTAATGCGGAAACTGAATGTCCACATTTGTAAAATTCAGTTGCAGACCTATTATGTTAGTTCCTGCTTCACTTTCAGATTGCTTCTCCTGGATGCATGGCCGTTTGTAGAGGGAGAAGACTTAGAAACCTGGAATGAACACAACCAGGGCAAAACGCAACTTGCACTGAATTATGCGCTCAGCCAAACGCTCACCAACCAAGTGCCTTGTGGCGGAACCTGCCTAAGTCGTCACGTGGCTGAAGTTCGTGATCTGGGAGCCGAGGATACTTTATTTGCCTGGACTGTATGTGTAGCTTGTTTGGTCAATGCCATCCTCTTGATCCACAAATTGTACATTAGCAGATCACTTTGA
The DNA here is from genome assembly GCA_932294295.1 of Alitta virens. Classification (NCBI taxonomy): domain Eukaryota; kingdom Metazoa; phylum Annelida; class Polychaeta; order Phyllodocida; family Nereididae; genus Alitta; species Alitta virens. The sequence continues at coordinate 31,279,397 of OW028577.1, read as the reverse complement.
AGGTCAGTTGAGTTGTTCATATATGAAATTTCCATTGCAGGCACTGAAGAACGGAGATACTTTGCAAGAGACAGGAAGCTATGCCAGTGTTTATGACATTTTGGTTTTGCTGTTACCTGGCACACCAGTGACGCAGGCTAGTCAAGGAACAATGGAATGTCATCAACAAGACTCTAACTCTTTGAAGGTAATAAATGATAAATTCATCATCACTACTGATTCATCAGTAAAATAATGAGAAGTGGATGGCAATGTAAATGTTGTGCTTTCTTGACAAATGCATTAATAATAATAATAATATGTTTATTTGTATAGCGCTAAAATCTAAAAATAAAAATAGCTCTAAGCACTTTACATTTGATAAAATATAATAAATAAAGATGTAGTTAAAATATAAATATAAATTGAGTGTACAGGTATTTAAAATACTTAAACGAAATGTAATTTAAAATAAAAAGTCTTTAATGCTGCCGTAAAAGCACAGATAGAGTCATATGATCTTAGTTCGATTGGTAGGGCGTTAACCATTTAATTACCCATATTACATAGTAGGTATCTGTTTCTCCTCATAATGGCATACCATGACCTATGGCAGCAAAATCTTGTATTTTTGTAATTTTATGAATATTTTATTAAGTGTCTTCCTTGAATTTACAATCAGGGTGTTATTTATGTACACTTTATTATCCAGTTAACCCCATGTGGAGGATAGAACATTTTAAAGAAACCCCTCGATCCTAATGTTTCAAATTTAGCAGAAGAATGTATGAAAACTAATTCTGTCTTAATCTCCTTTGATTCATGTGCCTTTTTCAACCCTGGCTTCTTATTGGCGACCTTTTCATAGCATTGGGCTTCATATGTAATGGCTTTGAGGGGTGCAAAGCATTGCTTCTGATTGGTTAAGTAGTTTCAAGTCATAGATCACTTGTCATACAAGTAAATCCTGCTCCATAGGATAGCTAGTGTCTCCCTGATTGTGAGGATGTTTTTCCGTATTACACACTTGTATTTTTACTTTCAGGTGGTGCCATCCTGCCAGCAATCTGTCCTTCTGAAAAGGCTCCATGAGGTGCGACAAGAACCAGCATTTCTCTGGGGGAGACTAGAGTACGCTGTGCAGAATGAGAACATATTCTCATTTTTCAGGCACGCAAAGGGATGGTCCTACACTAAGTTTCTTGTCACTGTCAATGTTGGTGACCGAGTCAGCAATGATAGTTATATCAATTCAAGTCCACATGTCAAGTGCCCAGTACAAGGAACCGTTGTTGCCGTGACAAAGTCTCACTCCGACAGAACAGACAGTGTCAGCCTCGGAGACAGAGTCTTTTTGAACAATTTGCGGCTTTATCCAGGAGAAGGATTCGTGGTTGCCTTGAAATGAAAGGATTGTTTTGGTTTCACTGACACTTAGTGCGTAACAGTTTATGCATTTTGCCTCTTCTCAATCAGGGTTATGATTTAATGATCCAGTCAGTAAAACAGAACACAATTTTTATGAATATTGTACTTTATTTGCTTTGATACGTGTGTTTTTAGCAAGCAGTATATTGTTTATGAGTTAAGAACACGTAACTGAACAGGTTACATTTTATTACGGAATGATTTGTTTTGGACATAGTGCTAATTGACGTTAGTGTTGCAGTGTAAAAATAGCCTTTCAAAATTTACATTCGAAGCACAAGCAGATAACGGGGTTGCGCAGAAGAGTTTGTGTGGTGGAGCTGTTCACAGAATTTGTAATGAGCTTGATTTCCACATATGTTGCTAGGATAATCTGCCTTTTACCCGTTCATAACATACAGAAGGGGGGTACTTCTCAAACAATACAGAAGATCGTTCATTCCTTGTCATGATTGTTTTAGGTAGTGTTCATAATATTATTTTTGTACATGTAGAGACTTTTTGCTGTGTTAATATTGCACAATTTTTGAAATTTGTGTGTTTCCGACATATGTTGACTATTAAACTGTGATCGCCAATATCTGCGATTGCCTGTATCTATCGCTAACCGGTGGTGTAGGGGACAGGGAGGGCATGGGGGCTTGGAGCTTGTCAGTTACAGCTCCTCCAAATGACTCAAACCTCTCCTGGCCCTCCAATACTGCTACGCCACTGTTAAAAGCACACTGCTGATTATGCCTTCTGGTCCAAGTGGTCAAGCAAGTGGTCAAAGAATGACCGATCGAGGAACAAAAGATACTATTTACACCTGTGCTTGAAGATAGTGATATATTTACAGAGCATTTTCAAAATAAAATATATCAGACTGGTAAAACGATGTAGCAGATTTATTGAATCCAAGGCTTTTGTTTATTTTTTTAAGTGACATTTGTCAATTAAAGATGTACATATATTTCCTTCACATTAATCATATGTCTTATGAATTATTGTGTACATAATGCATACATTGATTTAGTCATTATAACAATTCATTACAAAGCTTTCCAGGTTAATTAATCATTTGTAGGAAACCGTGTACAGTGAATTCTCATAGACTTAATATTGATATAGGCATACATTGCCTGAACACGATTGTAGGTTTTTGTGATTAAATGCAATTAAGAATGGTTGTGTCGTTCTAATTATTGCAGTGGAGTATGATGGCTGCAGTGAAGTAATATTCGTGTTTGTCAGAAGCCAGTTGTGGATGACCAAGGCTGTTCTCATAAATCGGACATATTCATTGAATATTATATATTATTAAAATATGGGTGAACTACTCATTTAAGAAGAATTATATGAGTAATAAATTGAGTATTATTTTTGTCAGAAGTTTACAATTATATTGTACTTTTGAAAAAATATTAAGGTAAACAGTTTATTTCGATTTGAGGTTGTGGTCTAATGTTCAGCACTGAACGATTACACAATTAAATTAAACTAGTAGCCGAGGACATATCAGTTTAACAGAAATTTTATGAAGTAAATGCTTAAAAAATTGTCACGGCGGTTAAGTGTATTAAATAATAAAATTTTCGAGAAACACTCATGATAGATTATGGCAGGTCTAGCCATGTACAATAGTCGGTCAAAAGTTAATTGTTAACAAAGATGCTGCATTTATATAAAACATTTCTACAGATTTATCTTTGTAAATTGTTATGTGTTGATTGATATATATTGATTAATATATTTATATTGGTGTTGCCTGTTATGGAGGCCTTACCCTTAATGATTGTTGTTCATGTATTGTGGGTGAATGGTAACGTGTGACTTTATTGTTTATGAGTCACAGATTTCTCATGGACGCTTGATACATACATCTGAGCTACATCTGTCGTTATATTTGGATGTAGATTTGTTGCACATCTTTTAACTTTTTGATTCGCACTCCAGAGATATTAAAGTAAAAGGTATGGCAGTTCTGCACAATATTAATTGAGTGGGATATGTGTATGAGAATGAGAATAACCTAGCCTGAATGTATGACAATAGTTACTCATTCAAATTCTGTAATCAGCATAATTTTATTGATTTGAATTATGAGCATTCCTTTGTGCATCATTGATGCCTATTCGTTGACAATAGTAATTTTTTTGTGTCTGGATGGAGTTGTTTATCTGTGGATGTATGTATAAATGATTTAAGATTATTATTGTTTTATTGTAAAGTCTTGTTATAACTTCAGTGCTACTTTGGATATTTTAACATATTTTGTCAATGTATGAGTTGGAAAATATACAAATCCAGTTATTTGATACTTTTTTTTAACATAAAGTTGATATGTGAGTGACATTTGAATGAAACTTTCATTAAAATTGCCTTAATTATTAAATTCATATGAAATTAACACTCTTTAGTATCTTGTTCTTTTACTTGATCATTCTCAGTCCATAAGTTGTGTGAAGTATACACTAGATGGCACTCTCAGCATGATCTAGCTAGTCACAAGAAGTATCGCCTCGATCCATCACTCGACGATTCACTCGTCATTGTAAATGTTCTGGATTTTCTTGAGGCCGGGTTTTTATATATGTTAAAAAATCGTTATTAAATAACGTGTGGTCATTCAGTTGTGTAAAAGTGTCATATCGGCTGAGACAATGTTGCAGTGGAAATTAGGATTTGTATCCTCACAGTGAGCCATACAATCTGATTTCTCAGCATTTGGTTTTGTAATAATATATTAAAAACATAGAATTCAATGATCAAATAGTGATGTATCAATGTCTCGATGCTACTGGGTCTAGACTGTCTCCTACGCAGACCCTCTGCTATTATTGCAACATTTTACCGCTAGGGGGTGCTTAGTGAAGGGCGATAGCCCTGAGGGTCTGCCAGATTTCAGACGGAGCAACAATCCATGCTTATCAACTCAAAATAATGCCAGATCTGGCAATATTTTTTAATCAACGGGCGCATTAATTGACCTACACAGTCTGGGATCTGGAGTTTATATGACACCTTCTAGCGACAGATGTAATAATGAAATGATGAGGTTTGGAGTCCACACTATCTGACACATTTACCCCATGGTTGGGGTATACTTGTGTCAGCATAGACACCGGGTACAAGGCACCTCCAAGTTAAAATGGCATGCGATAGACATCCAGCTGGGATGTAGCTCACGAAGAGTGCCCAGGCCGGTGATCGCACCCGGAACCTTCAGCAGAGCTGGCCAATGTGGAATTTTTGAGAACCCAACTGATTTAAAGCGCCACAAAACCTCTTTAAAAACCTCTAATCTGAATATCTTCATATTCCAGTTTCTGCTTCTTATCTTCTTTTTTTTTGTGGTTTTATCGGACAATGCGTTTGTGACAACAATCGCCCAGGAATTTTCAAACTCTTACAGAAATGATAAGAAGTGATTGATACACATTGTCAGTGCACATGTACTTAAATTTTTTTAAAACACCATTTTAATTCTTGATTTGATGTCTGTATATATAGATATCTCTCAAAGATGAAAGCTATAATTTCCTGCGCAGTAACTCTTATAGTAAATTCTGCACAGCTTCACCAAAATTTTGCTGCAAGCTGCACAGATATAATCTTGCAGCAAAATCTGCACAGCAGGAATAACTGCAGCTGCAAGGCTAACTGACCCCAGGGACTGACCTTATGCAGGGACTTTTTGGCTCATTAATATTGATCATAGGCTTTACAACTCATACAAATAGAGAGCATACATCTTGTTTGTCTAAAAAAAACCTAAAATGAGCCATACACCTGTCGCTATTTGTTGTACAGCATCGGCAGCTAGGCAACACGGTATATCATGCTTAAGACTAAAATTGGCTGCAAAAATATTGCAGACTTCTTGCAGCATTTCCTGCGAATTGAGACTTTTTGCAGCATTTGCTGCGAATGCAGACTCCTGGTGGCATTTGCAGCAAATGCACACTTCTTACAGCATCTCCATGATTCAGACTTTTTGCAGCATGAGTTGTGAATGCACACTTCTTGGGGCATTTGTTGCAAATGCACACATCTCGAAGTATTTGTTCAAATACACACTTCTCGTTGCATTTGCTGCAAACGCACACTTCTTACAGAATCTCCATGATTCAGATCTTTTGCAGCATGAGTTGTGAATGCACACTTCTCGGGGCATTTGTTGCGAATGCACACATCTCGAATTATTTGTTCAAATGCACACTTCTCGTGGCATTTGCTGCAAATGCACACTTCTTACAGCATCTCCATGATTCAGACTTTTTGCAGCATGAGTTGTGAATGCACACTTCTTGGGGCATTTGTTGCAAATGCAGACATCTCGAAGTATTTGTTCAAATGCACTTGCGAATACGCACTTCTCGCAGCTGCTCAGCATAGAAGTTCAGAAATTAAACCCTACTGGATGAAAAGCATTTATAAATCAGCTGCCTGTCTTTGAGCTACTTCTTGGTATTTTAAGTTCATTTTTCTTGAGGTTATCTGTATGTGGTTATGGTTGGCAGCTGATGCCTCAGTGGCGTAGCCATGGGGGGACCTGGGGGGCATTCCCCCCAGCCAAGACCTTCCCCCCCCCCAGTGCCCCCCCCCCCCCCTATTCCAGATTTCCCATTTTGGACATTGTAGTAGCTGAAAAAAATATCCAAGTCAGACAAGCCAAACAAATTGGTAATTATTGCAATCTTGAAATTAAGCATCTGCAAATATAGGCTACAATAGCAGGTGTCTGAAAGACTGCAACATCAGTTAATTTAATTTTGCTTATAAACTTACCAGAAACCACCTCCCTATTTCTTCTGAAAGTCTGATTTGTGACAATATTTTGCTGAATTTTCTAGTTGTAGAGTACATTTGTGGTGACATGTCCCAAACATTAGATTTGAGGTTTTTGTAAGTTTCTTCTTCATAGAAACTCACGAACTTCTTAATAACTGCAATTTTCGTATTAATACTATTGTAAGTTTCATTTTTTCATCATTTCTTTTAGTCTGATATACGGTTATGCTCATGAATCTGTTTTATATAAAAGTTAATGCAATTGAACAATAATTTATTATTCCACTTCTAGAAGCCGCAAATTAATGATATTCTTGTTCTAATTGGCCTATTGCACAAGTACAACGGTGGCTCAGTCCTTTAATTTGATTATTTTGTGAAAGAATTGTATAACGCTTGGGACATCCATGTTCTACTTTAGTTGGGCTCTAACTATCCTGTAAACATAAGTAAATTGTCTAGAATGATATGAAGAAAATTTAACATCATGATTTAAGCTGTACACTGATTGGTGATTACCAGTGATACAGAGAAAAAGCTAAATTAAAATTTGAGCTACAGATATTTTCACAACTATTATTGCTAACTTTCAGTGTACAGGCAGAGCAATGAATCAATGCAATTTTTGTTTTGTTTAGAATACTAGACTTAATATGCTTTAGAAAATGTTAGTTTGAAATATTTAATTATTAGCATGAATTATTGAAATAAATCAATGATATTCAACCAACTTCAAAATGTCCCACTAAAACTTTAAAATGCAATTTTTCTGTTGTTCATTTTGTTATTAAATCAAAACGGCTCAAGTGATTTGCCTCAAATTTTCAGAGAATGCTCACAACATCTACCAAATATAATGTAAATATGAATAACAACTGTAGTATAGCTGTATTTTATGTGAGACTAAATATGATATCAAAGGCTTCATAATTTTTGCACTACTGAGCAGAGGCCTTATACAGAATTCAATCTGAGAATTCAAAATGTTATCGCTTGGTGCCACATGTCTGAAGTAAAACATTTCCACAATACTGTTTGCACAATGACAGTAGTTCAAACCATGTATCTATCTGAGATGCTTAGGACAAATTCTTACTTGTATGACATTTAGGCATGTATTCAGTTCCCATAGACAATAGTACATAAACTAGAATTTTAAATAATAATGATATAGTCTCTTTTTGTACGTTAATTGACACCACTAGGGAAAATAACATTTTCAGCAGTATTACTGAACACTTCACTGAATTTAATGTGGAACAAGGTAATCAGGGAGGTACCTACATTCACATACTGTATTAGCAAATGCCCTTACATTTACAATTAACTATACAGACATTTAGATTACATGCTGAATCGTGCGTAGAATGGTGCTAGGATGTATTTAACAAAGTTAGTTAATCTTTTACTGCAGAATTGACTTTTGCCTTGATAATAGTCTTTAAAGTTCTTCCACTGTTTGGGTACACTGGATAATTATTTCATTTTAACTTCGATAACGGCTAAGTGTTAATATATATGTGCTATATATATATCGAATAAACATTTTCCAGTCGGCCCCCCTGATTTGGACCCTGCCCCCCCCCCCCATGGGCCCCCTCATTCCAGAAGGTCTAGCTACGCCCCTGTGATGCCTAGGCCCAGGACAATATATGTATATATATATATATATATTTTTTTTTTTTGCATGATTGGGTTGCAGCGACAGATGTTTCTTGTTTGATTGATCTATTTTGAAATCATATCTTCTTGCCTTATGTAATATTTTTCTTTCTGAGGCGAGCAATGTCAATATGGACACTATATATAGTTATATTCTATTTAGATCTACCGGTATAGGCCCATATGTACATTATTGTTCTGTTGTGAACTTTCATTTATGGATAAAATTTTAAAATATCGAATTGTAACTGAGGAGACAATCCTACACTCTCTGGCACTAATTGTTCTTTTATTGCATCGATGCTTAAATTAAGTCTTTTTGAACTTTTAATTGCACTTCCTGAGTTTCGAGGATATCTATGTATTCTTGATTTTCCCAGAAAGAGATTGCTCTGACCTTGCATGTTATATTTGAAAGAAATCTAAATGGGGTCAAAGTCATTTCAAGTAATTATGTCAGTGCCATCAATGGTATCTGGTGATGTATATATACGAGGGGCGGGTTTCTTTAGATGTTGCAGGGAAAATAGGGTTGGGTTGCCCCCTCCCTCTATATGGAGGTATATGTAGTATTATGTATCCCTGGGGGGTGAGTTGATGATGTGACCAAATCCTGGAATTTATGAAGTTCAGTTTCCTGGCATGTCATAGGGCAGAGAGTTCCCACGGCTCCTGGGGCTGCTCTCCTGGGGGGTGGTTGTTGCAACAAGTGAGAGGGGTACACGTATGGGTGAGGGGGGGGAGGGGTGATTGGCGCGTCCCCATAAAGCCCCATATTCCCCGGAATGGGGTCAGTGGAACCACTGCCTCATGTAGCCTGCCTGCGACACCCACTTTCACAGAACTCCAGGAACGTGAATGTTGTCTCAACTACTGCATTGGGTGAGTCTCGCTCTGATAACATTCGCTTTTAAATTCTTTCAAATTGCTTTAAAAGTATGCAGACTTCTATTATCACTGCTATTTTTGCACCATACCTAAACTGTTCATATATAAATTTAATTTCACTTACTTTAGACTTTATGGAAGGCAGTCAAGAAACAACCTGATGAAATAATCTGGAATTACAGATGATTCAGAAGTCAGACTAAAAAAAAGTAAGTTTTATTTCTTATACTTGTTACAATATAAGCTGACATTAATATAACATTTAAAGGTCATATATAGCCTATAGTTATAAAAACTGATTTATTGAGGTAATGGTTGGCCATGTATATATTTGTATGTACCATGTGCTGTTCTTATACTTTATGATCAATATTACATATATAATTTTATGGACAACTAAATATCAGGATACATGTGTCATTACACTATAATACACTAAAGAAAATCTTTATGCGCAGGCTGAACGTTTGCAAGGTGTCTACTATAAAATATGGCTGACAGTGATCAATTAAAGATGGTTAAATCAATAAAGGAGAAAGGCACATGTTGTAAAAAAATATTTATAAAAAGAATGCAATCTTCTGTTTTTTGTGAATGGGTTTATGAAATAATAACCAGGCTGTAATGCATGTATATTTAGAGAGCTAATGAAAAGCTAATGGAGGTATAAATCTGGAATTTATATTAAAAAAATTAATTAACAAAACATAAAAACAGGTGGTTTCTATGGTGACAGCCCACAATTGCTACATGCAAAGTGCAGTGAGGACATTAGTCACTTGCACATTTGCAAGGAGCTAGAGAAGTGGTACTGGGCAGGGGGGGGGGGAGGTCTTTAGGGGTGGGGGTGGAAGGGAGGGGTGCTGCAGGATCGAAGGTCTTGGGGGCGTCTGGTCCCCCCACATTCCAGGAACACCCGGTCAGGTCAGGTTTCGCTCAACTGGGTCAGCTGCAGTTGTCACTAAATGGGGCCCATATCCAGTGTGGGACTGGTATGGGACTTTGGAGACACTATTTGATATGACCTGTTGTTGCAGGCTGAACTGGGTTGTTGAGGCTGCAGAAGTTCCAGGCATGCGGGTCATGGGGCCCAGGGACACATGAGAATATCTCTAAACACTAAACTCCCCATGTTGCATTGCAGGGACGTGCACATAGGGGTGGGGCCACATGAGAGTGAGTCCCTGCCCTTCGCCCTCTGTGATTACAAAGTGCCCTCCCATGCATTTAAAGGAAAAAGAAAGCCCTAAATGTCTTTAATTTGAGCCATGTCTATCTTGTGACATCTGCACAGGTCTGTTGCAGGGTGGTTCACTTTGCCACAGTCTTAGACTAGATGTCACGCTTTCTGCCCCTCCTCCTTAAATAGTCACAGATGCAGGACTGCAAGTGGAGATCATCTATTAGATCATCTATTAGACTTTGACTGGCCTTTTTTTTAAATAATCGTGAAGGTATTACTTGTTTCTATAATTTGTGATCACGGTGTACTACAGGGAGACTGATGGGGAGGTTTCTGTGTCAATACAGTGTCATGAATTCTAGGTCTCCTCATGAAATACTTCCCTGACACACCCCTCGGGGTTGCTGAGTCGTGTTGTGAGGGCAAAATACAAGCTCAGCATCTTTCAGAGCCTCAGTTAGGGGGCAGTTAAGCAGCTGGCAAAATGATGGAATTTTAGGCAGTACTTATCTAGCCTTTGTAAGTTTTGCTTGAACAAAACAGGAGTCCAAGGTTATTGTTAGGAAGTTGTAGAATTTATATTAATCAATCAAAGCCAGTAGTGTCCTGATTCGTCTACTGCACGCTAAATTAATCTTGGTCACAATTGTAGATCCATATTAAGCATATAACAGCTGCATGAGTAGCAACCCCCCCCCCGAGCTTGCAATTAATCATACTGATAATATAAAAATTAATCGCACGTTATATACATTGCATCAGAGCTTGCATCGCATTTCTGATCAGTTCAGGAGCACTATGGGTATTTAAAGGGCATCTTAAAAGAAATAATATCAACATGCAAGCTGGACCCATCGCAAATCGGTATGTAACTAACTGGGAATGGACCTTGGACACAATGTTGGCATTGGTCCTTACGGACATTTCTACCTTGGTGAAGTTGTAGTTTGTACCCAAGGCAGATACATACAAACTGGTTGCCAGTTAACCAGTTTGGTTCCATCAATCAATGAATCGGTGAAGTGGAACCAAGCAAGCAAACACAGAAACCAACCAACCAACCAACCAAAAAACCAACCAACCAACCAACTGCACAGTACATTTGAAATATGTGTCCATCCATTAGGTGAGGAGGTCCCCCACTGGCAGATCCTAGAAGTCATTACCCCTTGTTGCGTAACGACGATGCTTGGAGACGCAATTAAGGGCAGGGAGCACCATATGGGGTGCAGGGCAGGGCCCTTTGAGTAATGAGTGGTGTGAAAAGGGGGCCCTCTTAATGGCATGGATGCAAGTGCAGGAAATAAGGTGTTTGGGGAAGAATGGCCCCTCCAAATTGGTCCTTTGTGGAGGTCATTAAGTGCCCAATGTATGTAGATGACATTCCCATTCTATTGTTGGTGGAGAAAGGGGCAAATACCCTGGCTAATTGGCCCCCTAATGCCCCCTTTTTACATTTTTTGCAAATCCCTTCAAAAATATCTTGAGGTAATTTATTCAGGGTCAGGTGTAGTTGAGGATGCTGGAAATAATGAAGCAAAGATGATAGCCATGAGTAGCGTATCATCTCTTGATCCTAAGTGGCTTAAGTCCTTCCATAATACATGTGCCTTGGCCCCAGAGAGGAATTCCCCTCAAATGAATATGTAACTTGATAACTGTGGGATGCTTTATATCTTGTTGGCATAAGGAGATGATATGTATACAATAGCCCTACCTTGGCCTTTTATTTGAGGAGAGGGGATTTACAGATGTGAATATGCTGTGGCTCAGCTCTGAACAGGTTGATACATCATGGGTAATGGGATGAATGTCACTTGGTCCATTCATGGTCCATTTGGCTCTTGTAGGCAAAGCTTATGAAAACAATTCAATGTTAAGCTGTGCAACTTGCAACTTCCTGTTTGGAGTGTCTTGAAATTGAGATATAAAGTTGCTACATGATTTTCACAGCCAATCATAGAAACTTAACAACGCACACTGTATACATTTGATGAATTAGAGCAAAAATGTGAGTTACCTAGTAGTTACTAAAATGTCTTATTACTGAATAACATGAACAGGAAGTATTGACATCAAGAAGCCACTGTCTCTCTTCTCATGGAACCCTCCTTTCCCACCCCCCCCCCCTCCCTTAAGGGGGGGGGGGGGTGGGGAGGGGCAGGAATGCATAGCAGGAAGTTTGAAGCTGTCGCCACTTCTGTAAGAAATTTTGGTCTAAATATAGCCAAGTCTTTTGAAATTTTCACTTGCAAATGGTAAAAACTTTATTTTCTGACAGAACTTTATCATATACTAAATTTTAAAAAGTGTATTCTTGTCTGATTAATAGGGTGTCTCACCCACTATAACTTCCAATGTAAACAACCAATTGGAGTTTAATGAGTGAGTTACGTAATTAGCCCCCCCCCCCCCCCCTCCCGATACAGGTCTAATTTTCAGCCTCATCAAATCCTATGAAAAGCAGTTGATGCCAATAATACCTGTGAAAGCCTTGTCATCAGGTGTCACTTAATTGCTTCCTATTTATAGATCAGGAATTTCCTTATCCAGATTAGTGACGTCATAATCTTATGAACCGTGGTCTCCCATTTCCTTCCAATTGAATCCCTCTGTTGTCATTCGTGGTGTGACAGTCCAGTGACACCTTTGTCTGATTTTCAGGAACCATGCAATTAATACCGATTACAATATATTTACAATTGCCAGGAAAATTCCAGGACAATTACGTGAAATGTAATAGCATGGATGCGTTGACAGACAGGAATTAACGTTACGTCTTATGGTTATAAATAGACATGATAGGCTGGACTAGCTTAATCAAATATCACAGAACTGTTGTCTTCAGTAATAAATGTATGGGTTCTTACATTTAACTTGGCATATATATACGTTTTTAGAATAGAATAGAAAAAATATAATTTATATTAAGCCTTGGATTTAGAGCTAGTTTCCTTCAGATTAAACCCATAGGGTAACTCAGTGCTTGCATTACCCCTACAATTGTCAAAAGTACAGATTTAAAAGAATACAAATAAATAAAGAACTAAAATGAACTAAAAGATGGCAGACTGTGGAGCTGTCGAGATGAAAATTCAGTTCAAGTCTTGGCATTGAAAGAATAGAAATTCTCTTAAAAGACGTTGCTGACGTGTCTTCTTTTTTTTTCTTTTTTTTTGTTTGGTTCTGGTTTTTAGGCTTTTTAATCGTTTCATCAGTAACGGTCCACGTGGACATGCCAATGGACATGTTTGCTTCTCATTCTGAGTCATTCAACTTGTCGTGATGGTTTGAATCCCCATCACTTTGCCCTTTGTAGTTGCCTGCCTCATCCCACTGCAACCCCCATTGCCTGCCCCACTGAAGGGTTCTTTGCTTACAACTTACCCCTCTGCTTCATGCTCGGTTGAGTTCACCGATTCCTTGAGGGGTTTTTGAGGGAAAGAATAGGACCTAGAGTTTGGTAAGGGGGGGGGGGGTTAAATTCCAGAAGTCCCTGTTCATCTCCTCGCAGGGTGAGCGGAACCCTGTGTTCTCGGTGGCCACTGACCCGTGACGACCCGACGGTCGACACTCGACACGCATGGTTGCCCCCATTGAAGACGGCATCCTGGGCAACCAATGAACGGCAATCGTTCAGTTTGCAAGCAAAATTTGAAAATGTTTTAAACCTTGCAAGGGCCAAATCATGCGTGGAGGAGTAGGGTGGCTGTCATATGTTGATTGCATGGTGACGGTGGGGTACAGGTCGGTGCCCTTGAAGCCCCCCTCCCCCTCACCTCCGGAGATGCATGACACCAACGGCCTATGCTAAAGGTCCCAAGCAAAGGTCATGCAGAGGCAGGGTTATTGTCCCACCTGTGTCAGGGCCCTAAATTACGACCCAACAGGTCTCCTACAAACATATTTTACGAGACGGGGTTAATTATATGGCCAACAACATATTGGCACCAACGTATTTGTGTTAATAGCGGCTTCACTTTTTAGTGCTTTTAACCATCCCAATTTTTCTCATATGTTACCAAATTTTGAAAATATTTTACATTAATTTTGATTCATTACTTGTGCCAAGGATAAAGTTTACGATCCAAATTTTATATACAGTTTACTGTATACCTGCCTTGGTTTTGATCCTCGAATTTAAACATTGTTACATCATGTCATATCTCAACTAAACACCCAAGTGTCATATGCCTGTGTGAGAGCGGCAGACTGATGTATAGTGCAGTGACAAAACAATCCTGTTATCATAACATTTGAGTTTATAGTCCTCACATGTGTGTCAGAAATGAGTGTCAATCCTTACTGGCAGGTGTAGTGTATTCCAGGAGTGCATGTGTTCTTTTGTTTATGAAATGGCTCAACGACATTTTGATTCGACATGATCATGTTTTTATATGCAACATTGAGAACAGAGACAAAAAGTAGACCGAATTAATAAGTCAGTCATTAGACCTTCCCATCAACAGAATTCGGTGCCTAGGGCGAGAGTTGGACAAGGAGAGGTATCTATAATTAGAGGAGGATAAGAAAAGAGACAAGGCCTGGGGGGAATGGGACACATTGGGACAAGGCACTTGTTCTGGGAAACAAGATGACCTATGACCCAGTAAGCCTTTTACATATTGTGTATGGCTTTCCAATTTATTATTGTGTGGTTTAGGCCTATTATGTTGCATGGCTGGGGCCTATTATATGCTGCCTATTGGTGGCCTGGGCAACGCATCTTTTAAATCGCTTCTGAATCTTTTGTGAGGGGTGATGAACTTGAAAAGGAATGGGGGGGGGGGGGGGCACTGAGGTTCTTAGGGCGACCAGTCAGGTATCCCCCCCCCCCCCCCACCTTGAGAGAACAATGTACTGGGGGGTCCTAACCTGATTTGTACTCCCAGTCAATTTCCAGGACCCCCTCTTGCAACCCCAGCTAGCAACAACAAAAGGTGTCCACAAGGATACATATGCAGATTGGGACCTACTACTTTAGGCCATTGAATAGGCCCATGCAGGCCACTTGTATACACCTCTGTCCCCCATACATTATTGCACTGACAGCATCTGAATGAGCTGGCCCTCTCTCACCACAATAGGCCGGATGCTGTGAAAGTGAACAAATTCTAGGGAACTCTTTAAAACTTAGTTGCTCTAGAATAGACATCCCACTTGCTACCTAGCATGTGTCAAGTTGTAAATAACATAATAATTATGAAAGTAAAGGGATGTCACTCTAACAACAACAAAAAAGACACAATAAATTTAGATCTTAAAGATACTTTTTTTTTGGCAAGCAGAAATATTCAGCCATATGTTTCTATCTTCACTGCAATGAATTTCTGGTGGTCCACCCATATGGTAAATGTGTATCAGGGTGTGGAATACAAGCTTTAATGTCATATCATCATTACGTCGCCCTGAGCTTAGAGCTACTAGTCGCGATATCGATCTTCACAGACCAGTAGCTTTTAGACATTTGACATCGTATACTTTATACTGTCCTTGCTGTCAGTCCCTCTTTCCTATAAAATCTTTAAGTGCCAAAATCAACATTTTGAAATTGTGTGGGTGTCTATCTGTTGTCAGGTCCACACATTCCCACAGGCAATTGTTGTTGAGGGGATTAAAATCAACTGCTTTTTTCACCAATGCCAGTTCGTTTGGAAGAGCTCCTGGGTAGCTACTTTCAATCCCCCTGGGTGTCAGGGTGTCAGGACACTCTTAGGGTGGTCAGGGCACTATTACGTAACATAACAGCACCCCTAGTTGACCCTTTTGTGCTGATTTTGACATGGGCTCCGTAAGCTTTTTTGTGGCGATGACAACATTTCAAAATTCAAATCTAACAATATGGTTTACGGTACAACCAGTAAATTACCTTAATTGTAATTATTGGGTATGATTTAAGAACTCCTCCCATTTGGAAAACAATTAAATTTCTAAAACGGATAGATAGGATGAATTCTTCATGCACTGAGGTCACCAAGTTCACCTTGAAATTGAAGTCAGACTGTGAGTTGACTGTAATAAGTCGAGTTATGCAATTAGGGCACCAGTAATTACACGCATGAGAGGTATTGGACCGTAGCGAAACAATTAGAGACCATAATTATCAACCATGTTCATCTGAGGAAACAAACATGATGTGCAATTAAAACAAACGGAATCTGCACGAATATTTATGAAGATATAATTTGCACTGAAATGCAATGTATGTCAGGCCAAAAGCCTTCTCATTTGTTTGGCCTATTCTGGGTTTATTGATATCAGGAATAGTTGACCTAATTGTAAGATTTTGACCGGAACAATATCTCCTCAACCGAGTGATAAGATTTTTCTTACGATCTCAAGGACGAGGGAGGCATGCCATTTATCATGCATGTGCACTGATGGAAGGTGCTTTGGTCTTTTCTCACATTTATGTAAAAAAAATTATAATAATATTCTGGTCCAGTCTGACATAACCATATCAGTTTCTCAGAATACTACTTCCCAATTCATGGTATATTTTATTTTCTCATTCATAACAAGTATATTATTAGCAATTGTCGTCAGTTGTTGATTAAAGTGCCCTTGAAATATTTCAGTCTTTCAAAGTGCCTCTGCCACGTCATATTACATATTTGTTACACTGTTGTTGTTATTGATTGTAGATTTTACTTTTATCAAACAAAACAAAGCAATAATCTAGTTCACTTCAGGACTAGTTATTTGCAGTTCTTCCCAACTCACTTTGTCACCACTAATATGCTAGGCACTCTAATGAAGTTATTTATAGATCATTTAAAGATCAACCAACCAACCAATCAATCAACCCAACCAACCTACCAACCTATCTATCTATCTGGTACACTTTGACCATCACGTGAAAAGCAGTTTCTGGGATTTGACCTGTGGATTATTATCTGCTGATATCTGGTCAAATCTCGTGCCAGCCATTTACAACTTATGCAACCAATTCTTATCTCATTTGAGCTTTTTCTGTATCAAGCGGACTTTATTCAGGGAGGCTTGACATTGCTTTCCTAGAACAAAGTTTGAGTCGCCATTTGAGATAATACACGGGTTACAAGGACAAAGGCATTTTATTGGCCCGAGAAGTGCTGTTCATGTTGGGATAAACAACTCTAAATCTTCATACTTTACTCCAATTTTTTCCTTCAACTCGAAGAGAAATAAAAATAGGTCTTTATCTTTTACAAGTGGAAGTGCCGCAGTTGCACACATACAGAAGGAAAGTCGCCCCTGCGTTATATATTTTGCCGTTTCATTAGACAGTGCAGGACGAAATTATTATGCTACGGGTTCTATAGCTTAGTCACCTCGAATGACCTCCTGAGACAGATGTAATGATGAGATGATAAGGTAATATTAAGGTTGGTGGGAGTCCAATCATGGTACACATTTTGATTAATAAGGCATATATAGACAGACATAAACATGTATGTGCACCAATGACATATATATCTACGTCATTGATGTGCACAGGTGAAGCTGCGTGACTTTTTTCTGGCATGTCAGTGACCTTTGCGGAAGCAATGTTTAAGCGGGCATCAAAAATTGACCCGGATCATTTCTAGTGGCGCGAGGGCCTGTTACGTAACGACAGGGCGACGTTATGAGAGTTCCAGGCCGATGTTCGTCGCACCCACCGCATGTTGGCGCTGGCTGCATGATGATCACACATCAAGGGCCTGGTTTTATCGTCTGTTTTGTTGATTTTTACGCTATGCACTTTTTTTAGCACTGTATATTGCAATTATATGAGGATTAATTGACGGAAGAATGTAATATGATGCTGAAACGAGAGAATTACTGAGTATGGCACGGAATTACAACATGATTACAATCAATTATCATAAGACAATTTGTGTTTGAAGACATACCTGTATAATGTCCAGCCATTGTCAACCCGCAGAACATTGTTAACTGCAGATTAAGGTAATAGGCAGCCTGCTGTATGCAGATGATAGCAATTAGCCCAACAATTCCCCGTAATCTCACAAAGTGAATTTATTTGGGCCAGGCTAGTTCTTTGTACAGGAAATCTTTTGGCAGACAGACCATCGTTAGGTGAAAGAATTACCAAGTCTAATGGTCAGGTAAACAGGAAGCCCTTCTGAGGGTGTTTTGGGCTGGGGTGCAGACTCACATGCAGCTCCCCAAAAAAGTTATTCAGAATAAATTTAATGAAAAAGCAAAGAAAGCATGGAATGCATTGTACATGGGAAATTTTGGAATAAATCTCACACCATGTGACATCACAAACAGCGAAGTTGCAGATTAAAAGGGGGTGCAGGGGCGGATCCAGCTTAGTGCTTAGGGGGGGGGGGGTGCCGTAGCAGCTTGTGTCTTAACAGACGGCCAATTAGCCAATCTAGGTTGGGGGGGGGGGGGGGGGTTGTAAACTAATACCGTCCATGGACAGACAGACAGATATAAAAATTAAAATTAAGATGGAGGCCAACACAAAATATAGTTAGTGTCTCAATGTTGAAGGGTCATAATCTCAGTCAGCTTATGACATGTCAATTATGACCAACTACAGGCGGACTTAATGATGAGATGATAAGGCTGCTTAGGGTCCACGTGCACCATACATGTTACACATTTACCCCATGGGTGGAGTCTTTTACCTGCCTCAGCAACGACACCGTGTACAATCTTGTTGGGCAAATTCTGACCACACTTTAAAAAAAAACCTGTATGTTGTTTATTGATAATCCAGTACAGTCAGTTATACAATTTATGAAATCCCCATGTGGGATCTAACGTGGTTTATGTAAGCTTTTATGTTGGACCCCATGCATGGTTGATTGTTTGAACATTATCATGTTTTGTTTGTGGTAGCATTTCACCAACATGTCATTTAGACTGTGGTTAACGATAATTATCGTCACGTGCATGTCTGACAAGCTATTTCCTGGTTGCTGTGGAGGGGATTTCTGTGAAACGAGCCAAGAGGCCATGTTGCCTCCCACAGGCCTCCGCCAGTGAACATGGGAATCATTTTAACTATCTATTCATTCAACTTGTATGACATATTTTCGGATACCTAGGAACCGCAATTCACCATTCAGTACCAGAATCTAAGTATATATATTTATATTATGTATTGTTTGTTAATAATATAATGTCAGCTAGAATAGATAGATAGATTCATTCATTCATTCTTAGGCAGCACTATTTTAAATAGGTACATGCATGCATAAATGTATACACGTATAATTCTACATCATTATTTAATTGTCATATTAACGGAAAAGTAAGGTTCAGTTTATTTAGAGCTTTAAGGAGTTCCTTGGTAAGGTAGGCCCATGGCTATATTTAGAGCAACACTTAGGGTGCGCGCGGCCTGCGCTGCCCGTGACGTCAGACTTTCGAGGAAGCCGCGAAATGTAGGAACGCCATGGCGCAGGCAGGAGCGTCGCACACAGCTCTGTCTTCAAATGAGGTTTTATATGGCAAGACGTAGCTTAGCTCTTTCCAAATAAGGTGAGCAAGGATGTTATCTTATGGGGTTGTACGTGTAGGGTGATGGAAACGTGTTGTCGTTTACGTCTGGAGAAAACTTGGGATATTTGAAGGGCTAGTGCTTGATATTCTCTCTCACATGCGTGGGTCAGTTGTGTACATTTTGGTTGACAAGTTGGAAATAGGTCATTTGATGTAGAGGATCGGCTAAACTCCGTGTCAAGTTGTATGGAGTAGTTAGTGGAAGATGCTGACAATTATGAGTTGTTGATATTGAAGTGTCTGACTCGGAAGTCTTATTAGCTGACTGAGCTGTGATTTTCCGAGGGGGACAACGGATGGATGCCTCCAGCGCGGGAGCGTCACAGCCCAGTGGAGTTCAGCGGTAACCCCCTTCTTTTGACACCCCCCCCCCCCCTTCGTAATTCCACCCACCCCCTTTCTGTCTCTGGTAAATAGGAGGGTACTCACTACAGCAGGGTCACTTTTGGGTCAGATGCTTGGAGTTAAGTTGCTGAATCTGAACTGAGTATGAAAAAGTTGTCGTCTGCTTCTAAGGATATTTCGCGCCAGAACTCAGGGCGGCTGTGAAGGTCATGAAATCATTTTCAAGGAATTTCACGGATGACACACTACCTGGTCGAGGCTTCTGTGTTGGAGGGCTGACAAAATACCAAAAGTAGGAGTTGAAATTTGTGTGAAATGAACTTTCTTGTGAATGCTACCTTATAAGCTTAAACATATACACGTCAGCAGGGATGAGCCACGTTTTATTCATAACATATTATACTACATGTATATAGGCATTATAAATATCGATTTAATGAGTTTACATATGTATTTTGATGGTATAGTAAATGACAGTTTTAGTAATGATTATTATTTTATTTACTCTCAAGCTGTATTGCTTGACAATGTTGACACAGCCTAGTAACTGATTTCGTAGACAATTCATAAGCTCAGAGCCTCAGACTGTACAAAAAAGGTGTTCTATAAGTAGTTTGCAATTTTGTTTTAACTTTACATTTAGACTTAGTAGAAACCTACTTTTGGTTTCTCGCGTATGATATCTATCTTCATTTATTATAATGGAGTCGAGGTGCATATGTTTGGATACGGGGCATTATTATAGCGCATTAAATGTCTTTGATGAAGCTATGACCTGACACTGCCCAACCCCGAAGTCAGTTGCCCTTGAAAGGGGTGATGCACCCCACAGATAGCCCTGCCCTTAATTGGGGTTTTAATCGATTCATAATTTGCACCCTAGCAACCTAGGTACCCGCCCCTGGGGGTACTCTAGCTCTAGGCTGGAGTTCCGCTCCATTAACTTTACATATAGCCAGAGCACAGGTTGTAGGATGCCTACTATACCAGGAAATAGAAGGACACAGTGTTATAATGAAAGCATGACTACTTCTGTGAAGCATGTTTTTTTGTGAAAGACTCGTACTTCTTTGAAGCATGTGCAGAGACTCAAGAGAGACACCAGTACCATATAAGGTTATGGGGAATTGGCAGGCACAGTAAGTGAACACCTACCATGCATTGTATGTAGAGGGCATTAGAATTCAACAGGTTCATGCAACTAGACATTTTACACTCACTGTCGATAGTTCACTGTCTATAGCAGCAGATTTCATTTTGCTGAATTATGTACGATAGAAGTATCATAGAACGAATAGTTCATGCAACTTCATTGCATCTAAATTTGACCTCTTATTTGAAATATTGATGTAATGCAACTATATTTGAAGCAGTAGCTTTTCTAGGAATACATCAAAGGTGTTTTTCTTTATTGCATGCCTACTTACATACATAAAAAGCTGACATTTGTATGATATATACATTTGAGTGTACAAGCTCAGCTGTTGATAGAATGGCCACATCGTTTGTTCTAGGCCACATTTATGGATTGTTGGTGTTTCTTTTGAACAGATTTCTTCAGTACACAGATGTTGGGGCCAAACTGTCAAGATGTAAAATGTTTTGTGAATCATACATGATAGATGATGCGCATCGTTTGTACTAAAATTGTTAATTTCCTTTTCAAAACTTTGTGAGCTATAATTGATTTCCCGAAGACATGGTCAGGGAAATTCATCCCAGGATAATGACATGCTGGTCTAGTTATCTAGTATTGAACATAAAAATATGTAGAGAAAAAAGTATAAAATCATGGAGACAATTTTTTTTTTAGAATATAACTCCCTTTTACATGAAAAATTACTTGCATATACTTTTTTCGGGCTTTGCCTTTGTAAATGATGTTGTAGCAAAATGGTTAAGATTTTAGAAGCAATTGTATGTACAGTGCTGTACATAAGTAAGTGAACCTAGGTGAAGAAACACTATTTTGATATTACCTGTATTTTAGCCATTTAGGGTTCCTCAAGTAAAAAAGAAGCGAAAAACAATGTAATGAAATTAGTCTACACTAACGTTACTTAAGCATAAAACATACCATAGAGCAATAAATTAAGGAAATTAAAAAAAACTCACTGTATGCTTATCATACAAGTTGTTAGTTGTCATCGTTTTAATCGCAGAATCAACTTTCATGTTTTTCAGGAGTTGCGTGTGATGAGGAACAGAGCAGAGCAGACTAATGATAAACAACAAAGTTGAGTCGCCTGAAGAGACCATCAGGATGAAGGACCTGCAACGGGATCGGCTGAAGCACCTGCTGGCCAACGCCATCATGGAGCTCTGGAAGAAAGAGACAGGCAGCATGTCAGCTGTGCTGATCGAAGCCACCATTTGCATCACATCCAGCAATGGCAAGACCACCGTCCTGCAGGTGGCCGACAAGTTTGGAGGTTCCATTCCGGAAGTGGAGGACGACAATAACAACACGCTCCGTCAACCGGTTTACCCCGATCCATTCTTGAGGTTCAACATTGGCACAAGCCCACCTCACATATCCCATAAGTACATCCATCCTCCCAAGGTGGACATCACTTATCTACCCAATAATGGCAACTACATCGAGGACATGTCCCCTCGCTCCATGATGTCCCCACGTCTAGAAAGAACGAGGGAGCGAAGGGACAGCAGTCCGCATCTGATGAAGATGGAGAGCAGAGAGCAGCCTATGGACACATCTACCACCTCCAAGGAGGACGAGAGTGACTCTGCCTCCGACACGAGCAGGTGCGAGCCATCTACTCCAGCTGATAAGGGTCGCCTTGGATTACCTTCTGGCCCATCTTACCATTCCACTCCCAGCCAGTCGTCCCACTCAAGTCTGCAGATGTCTGCACTGAACTTGTCCTCAACCAGTGAACACACTGAAGAGGATGACGGCTCTCCTCCCAAGCGCCTCAAAAATGACAGTGTTGAAGAAACTGACTTGGACAATAATCGAAAAGCAGTTGACTTGAGTCGTCATGAGACCGACCTTGTCCTCTCTCCACCTTCTTCTTACACTGCCCAAGTGCGCGATGTGATCCGACAAAGACTTCTTGCCACCAAAGGCAACAACCAAGAACTGCAGGCTGGCAATTGCCGCCTAACGATCAAGGAAGAAATGGGATTGGAGAGACAGGATTCTGGGCGTGGGCGTAGTCCAAGTCCAGCACGAGACCTGCCTCTGAATAGTCCCTCTATCATCTACAACCATCTACCTCCCACTTCCATGGCCCTCATCAACGGCCAGTTGATGCACCGCAGTCTGAGTGGAACCTTGGTACCTGCTCCGATTCCACTGGTAGGCCAACCACCCTTGGCCATCATGGACCCCGCTCTGCATCATTCCTTGTTGAAGCACAAGAATGATATGCAGATTATGCGCACTCCATCACCTCTGCAGGGATACACAGATAGCATGTCTCCCAATATCTACCCCAGCCAACTGTCTCCTCCCGGCCTGGACGAGAGTTCCGATGGATCACCTGGTGAAAAGGATGCCAACGGCGAACAGAGGGTTTATAAGTGTCAATACTGTAATAAGACATTTCTGTTCAAGTCCAAGTACCACGAGCACTTGCCAGTTCACACGAATGCCCGGCCCTTCCAGTGCCATCTCTGCTCTCGTACCTACAAGTATAAGTATGACTTGCGGGTGCATCTTCGCACCCACATGGGCATCCCTACCAAGTCCACAGTTTGTCCATTCTGCAATGCCAAGTTTGACACCAACAAACTTCTGCGGATGCACATCAAGGATTCCCACCGCGACAAGCAGAAGTTGAGCGAGGAAGAGTGCACCAACAATAGCGAGCACCTTCCTCCTGCTCTTTGACTGCCGGTCCACTCCTCCGAGCCCACCCGGCCGAGAGGACAAGCAGAGCAACTCAGGTTGTGCTAAACAGTCACTGATGGGCATTCTGCATTGTTTCTGTACCAGGGTTTAACATGGTAAATGTGCCTTATAATATGCTGTGAGATTTAGAGCAATCGGTCTTTCATGTACAGTCTATACGGTGTCCTTATTCTTGCAAAATAAATAAGGAATGTTAACATGTTCAAGGACTGCAGCTTTGCAGCGGGTCTTTAGGGTACAGAACTACACGCTACATGTAGATTGTGAAATGTTTATATTTTGTAAAATTGCTTAATCTGTGAATAAGTAAATTCTACTGATGGAGGGGAATGGTAGCAGATGATGGGCTCCTATGTGCTTAATTGTGAGAGCGAGAACAGCATTTTGTGAAGTGATTGTCCCTGTTAGAAAGTAGGGGGCCATCTGGCATTATGCCATTCACTGGTGCTGGAATTTGTCGCCATTCTGTTTCTGTAGCAAGGGGGTGTTCTGTCTACAAACTATCCAGATAGACAGCGGACGGCCTTTAAATATTTACATTTTGGCCCCGGTTTAGTTTCATTTACCAGATAATGTGCATTTAACACAAAGTGGATTGCCCAGCTAGTTAGAATGGGAGCCCTCTAAAATCACTTCATATTAGTATGATGTAATTTACATTAAACATTTTTGCTAAAAGTTATTAGTGAGAAAAGTTAATTAGCCCAGCCATAATACCAAGACTTCATATTCCATAAATTTGTCACTCAAGTCTTCAGGATTACTTTTGAATATTGAGGGACTTTTTATGCTAAAATTGAGCATATTAGTAATAATGATAATAGTTATTTGTTGTTAATTGAGGTGATAGCTTCATATGTTGCTGTCATTTATTGAACCTTCTCTACTTAATCGTTTCCTGTTGCTCTATCTACGAGGTTTTCAATGCTTACTTTGAACCCACACTTGGTTTGTTTGACTGCAAACAGTTGTTAGTTATGAGATTGATAAATTTTATCTGATTTGTTTATGTACAGATTTTGCATTTAATGTCCGTTGAGAGTCACAAGTTTGAATGAGTAGCGAGAAGTATTAATTGTAGTGTAGTGTACAAAGTCACAAGTTAGTTCATATTTGCATAGTTCGTCGATAACACTTGATTATATTTAGTTGATGAAATGTGATAAATGCCACATATTTTACAGTGCTGATGAGATTTTGTAAATTCTTTATATGTCTTTGAAATGTGCAAATCTGCTTTGATGATTTGATAGCATATATGCAAGCAAGAGTTATTGACTTATTGGTTAGTCTTCATAGCATTTTCTTTTAATTCCATTCAATGCATTCTTTTGTTGTTTTGACTGTATGTAACTTACAAAGCACTATCACTTGAAGGTTTGAATTTATCAGATAGATGGGATAGAAAGATAGTTCTACCCCGTGTACCCTATTCTCTTATGGACAGTGATAACTTGCCAAGGTAGATATTTTATGACGTACGCTCACTCACCACAAAGAAAGAGACAATTGGATTGCCAGTGAATTGCCCTGATAGTAGTGTTATGTAATCGGGGCAATTACCTTTCCAATGTCTTTTACTATTGCCCTTGGGGCACCAGTAAATAGGGGTTTGTCAAGTTTTGAACTCTTATTTTATGGAGTACATTTAGGTCATTGTAAATTTGTATTATGGATATTGTTAACCTTTGTTTTTCTTTATGGTTATACAATCTGGTTTTACAATATGTGGGACAAATCAATTGAGAATTTCCAAAGCTAAGTATCTAAGACAGGTCTTTAGACCCTTAACATCAGTTATTTAAATCATTTGATACAGTGTCCATTTAACACGTAATTCAGAGAGCTGTTCACTTGAAAATTTCATTGCACTTTTCATTTGAAAAGTCTTTTCAGAGAGCTGTTTCACAAAGAAACCGACCGAGCTCTGACCTCCAAATTCACTTCAGCAAATAGAGGGACCAGGAATTTCCAGTCAAGCGATTTCTAGAGTCACCTAGTTTTTTTCCTTGGCCGTGTGCCAAAATGTGACTAGTTTTGATGCAAAGTGCAATTTACCGTAGCACTTAATGTTCTGCATGGACGTGGGATTGTATAATGTTCATTTGTGTCAAATCGTGGTGTCCTTTTGGGCAACTTCCAAGAAATAGGTCTGAAGATCAAGATACTTAGATACAAGTGTAGTCTTTCAAAAGTGTAACTAAAAACTCACACCCACAAAATTCGAATTCAAAGGATCAGAGAGCAGATTCAGGGCGCCTAGAAGGTCAGCTTTGTACCTCCCCTTAAAAAGGGACCGGGGGGGGGGATCAGATTATTGGGGGGGGGGGATAGGTCATGCGGTTGAGAAACGGCCTGGAACAACGACCCAGAAATCCTGGCATGAATTGTAATCAAGTATGTGGCATAGCTGGCTGTCCTATTGTTTGTAGAGTACAGTACTGCTATAGCCCAAATATATGCTCCACTGGCTGGCCAAAAATAGCACTCCATTCCTGCGCACTTCATGAACATTTTCTCATCTTGTTCAGCTCTGCTGAGCTGTGCTGGTTTTTATTTAATATTTATAGCCATTTAAGGTATGATTCATCATTCCTATCACCATAGCATTTTTGTACTATCTTATAAATGTTGGTATTTTGACTAAACCAAAATTGAAAACCAACAAAAAAAGTAATACAGTTTTTATTGGGCAGTTAATATTAATAATTATAACAAATTAAAAACCTTAGTATTTTCAAAATCTTCATACAGCAAGCCTAAAATATTGTGATTTTTTTAAAATTAACTCCCAAGAAAGGTGCAAAAAGTTTTGTTCTGTTTCTCAACCTTTACATTTTTAGGCATGTCATATTCAGCTAAATAAGTCACCCATTTGATAACCAACCAGGGAGTGATATATAAAATAAAGTAGAGGCGTCCCATATAATTGCTGGCCAGAGTGACATAGCTTGGTCTGTTCACAGAAGTGCCTTGTATATGAGACATTGGACTTTGTTCCTAGCTTAGACTTCGTGGAGGAGATTAGTATAAGATAAAAGCAACGTGTCAACTGCTTATCAGTTTGTTGATAGCAAAAATTTCACACTTTTCTTTGTTTAAGGTCAGGAAATGCAACATGTTAATCTGTCACGTATTAGTTTGGACTATTCGATTGATTGGGGGGGGGGGGGGTCATTAATGGGGTTTTATTCATTGATGTCCTAGGTCTGATGGGTTATTTTGAGGTGATTATAATTATAGAAAATTTGTTGATATTGTGAAATTGTAATAGTTGAAACTGTGTGTTATTAATTTGTAGGTTATTTTTGATATAGGTTGTCTGAATGGAAATTTATAGGGGCTTTTCAAGAAAATTACCCAAACAGACTTTCATAACTTTTTATCGCTTGGACTATTTTTACACACATTCCATAAAAAAGCGTAGGTTCGATCGTGTCAGCATTTAATTAGACTTGATATGTCACACACGGTTTGTGTAGTTCTCCATATAATACACTGATCCACAAATCCGGGACATGTGATTAAAATTAGAAAGTCCTAAATATACATATAACATGAATTTGCATGGGAATATGGTTGCAGAGCCAGGAAGTGATGCGGACCCAGTGATTCTGCACACATCCTGTTGTTTGATAACATTATTATCCAACATGTTTGACATGTCAATATATTAGTCTTCCCAGAACTATCCTGGTTCCATGACATAACCTTGTCAATAAGTTGTCATGACTACCAATCCAATTAACAGGCTAAGTCAGTATTCATATTGTTGTCAATAATCATCTGAAGTTATCACTGTCCACTAGAGAAACTATTATAATGTACAATTTGTCACTTGAAACATATTTCTTCAGGAAAATGAGTTATAGAGCCAAAGTGTATATATACCAGGTATTACATTCTACAGAGTTCTATTTTTACACACACAGTTATAATTGAAGGCATAATAGGGCTGTCCCTGTGATGAAAAATTGAGTGGTCACATATTTTATTGCCAAAGTGACGGTATTGCCTGTCTGTTCCATGCTTGCCAATGCTCAGCTCAGAACACTTGATTCAGTCACTTGATTCAACCACTTGATTCATTCACTTGATTCCATCAATGATTCCATCACCCGATTCAGCCACTTGATTTAGCCAATCAACTCAGTCGCTTGATTCAGTCACATGATTTAATCACTTGATTTAAAGGCCACACAGTCGATACAACCTGCATTCTGTGCATTCTGCAAACTGACATTCTTGTATTATCCATTCCAATTACTTGTTTTAAGTGCAGCCTGATCGTTGAATTCCTAGAATTTTGTTATAGAATTCTTCACCGTCTGTGTAAATTTCTTTGAATTTTGGCAATGTAGTGTAGAATAGTAGCATTTATCAGATAATTTTGTTATGTCACAATACTGTCCTTGTTTTCTGAACATTCCTCATGTTTGGATCCAGAATGTTTTGTTATCAATATGTTATAAATATTTTGCACAATGTGAACTTAAAGAAAAATTCTGAGTGCTTATGAAGCTATCATCATGAGATGCGGTTAAATTCTAGAAAATTATTTTTGATGTTTGTTGAAGTTGACTCTGAAAATTCCATGAGAATGGCATGCAAACCTTTAAAAATGTTAACCAATGTTTTTCCTTTTCACGCTTTATATGTATCTACTTAATCATTCATATTTGCGTTAAAACCCTTTGTCAGTTGTGATACCTTATGTCTGTTTTGTTTTGAGCGGCTCCAACTACTTCAGCGAAGCCTGGTGTATTTTAGGTACTACATGAGCGCCGCCTGGCGTTAATGTCCTGTACTTACACCAAGCCATGCTTCTTTGTGCCTTAAGTTGCTCTTTAATACTGAAGACAACACTTCACTTTTTATGTTGAAATTGTTGATAAGGTTTGTCGTACTTAATCCATGAATGTGTACTTAAAATTTCCATTATATTGGAAATTCACTTCACTACTTAATATTGTTATGTATATCTTACCATTGAATGTCTTTATAAATGTTGACTTAGTTTGTTGCTAGTTATATATAGTCTCTAGTGTAATGTAGCTATGTACATAGAAAAATACTCGATGCTGCTATGCACACATGTTATTTGTCGATGTTAATCCTAGGTTGAATGTACTTTTTGTAAATAGTTAAGATTGTTGCGTTCAACGGGAATATTAGAATGTATAAAGGAAGCTATCAGGAAGTTCAGTTAAAATATAAAGTTTTATTTGGAAAATGTGTTCATTAAAACGAAGAAATTCGCTGTGAAAAAATGTGGAGATCTACAAAGTTATATGAACTGTATTTGTAAAAATGAATTAAGAGAAATAAAGATGGTCTATATTTTAACTAAAATGACTTTTCCTCGTTTATGTCTGGACGTAACGCCAGGTGGCAGTTGTGGCAAGAGAGGACAGTGGCGACCTCTGGGTGGCCAGGTTACCTAGATCTGCTGTCTGACCCAAAGGAAACCACATTTACAGTAATCAGGGAACCAGAACGTTGTGTAATCGATTTGCCAACTTGGGCAATTGCACACCTGGAGAGTTTTCTGTAAGGCAGTGGCGAATAGAAAATGTTTCTCAAGGGTGGAATGAAGCATCTCAAAAGTTTACAATATGATGATAGAAAATATCATTTATATCCTTCCATCCCCAGGATTGGCGCCCGTGCTGTAAAGGCTTAAGGGCTCACATCAGTGCCATCACTGTGGTTGCCAATTGTGCCCATTACGATAACACACCTGGGTTGGCCCAACAGCTGGTGAGCACGTGAGGCCGTGTTTGCAGGGGAATTGTCCAACTCGATGGCGACCGTCTTGATGCAACAATTAGTTAGTTTCATTATTGAGCTACAAATTCTGCTGTACTAGCTAAAAAAAAGTACTAAACGTATAGTATATATATATATATATATATATATTACTATAAATTTCTCAAATTTACCAAGGTCTATATTTTGTTCAGTGGTAAGCCGACTATTTGCCAGTTAGAGCTTTGCTACAGCTAAGTCCACCATATTTTGGACTAATTACTGCCTGCTGGCACAGAAACTTGATGTAGATGCTGAGGCAACATATCGGTGGACTCCTCTCTCTTACATAGCGATCTCACAGCGATCTCATTGCTGATCTCGACACACGAGATAATTATGAGATCACTGCGAGATCAATCTGTAATCACATATTGATCTCGCAGCGATCTCGACATTTGATATCAACCTATGAGATCGTGTTGACATCTTTGTGATATAATTTCATATTTCTTTTTTGACATAAAAATCGTAATACCTAAAATTAGGTTCAAATAATTAAACAAATGCAAACATGACGGTAAATTTTCCATCTAAGAGACTTCTTTATTACAGTGACTTAAAAGTATACATATAACAGAAAACAAAACAATAACAACACACGTGCACACAATGTCCAGCAGACATCCACCAGGCGTCCCCACTAGGGCTATTCTAGTGACACCTGGTGAAAACGAATAGCGATCTCATGGTGATATCAATCAGATATCATCAATATGATGTGAGAGTATAAGATCGCTGTGAGATCATTATGAGATCAAATTTTGAATCTACATACTTACCTATCTTTGTACCTATATACCTACCTATTTACCTATCTACTACTTACCTATCTATGTACCTATACCTACCAACCTACCTACTTACTTATCTACATACTTACCTACCTATGTACCCATATACCTAAATACCTACATACCTACCTACCTACCTACCTATGTATCTATCTATATCTATATCTATATCTATATCTATATCTATATATATATATATATATATATATATATATATATATATATATATATATATATATATATATATATATATATATATATATATATATATATAGATATATATATATAGATATAGATAGATACATAGGTAGGTATATATATATATATAGATATAGATAGATACATAGGTAGGTAGGTAGGTAGGTATGTAGGTATATATGATGATGAGCAATTTAAAATTTAGACCATACATTTACATTAATACATCTGCCTGATAGCACAAATATATAAATCATCATATACTATATGGTCAAGGAGGCAGTGACTAAGTTGTGGTAACAATGCTATCATCACTGCCCCCTTAATTGTGTTTCTATGTATCAGCTATATTGCGATGGATAAGGATATTAGATTTGTAATTTAATCAGTACATAGTAAAAACATCATAATAAACTAATTCTCAAGACTTACAAAATAAGAGAAAGAGAAGAGAGAACAAATTTTATGATGACATGATATATGATGATGAGCAATTTAGTATACGATGGCTGAATTATGACTGTGGGCATATGAGGATGTTTTCAATTTTATTAACATCTTCCGATACATGTGTACATTTACAAATGACCATATAACAATTAGAGATGTTGCATCTTTCTACATATTGACCAATCAGGTTCTTTTTTGTATAATGGAGGATCCATACTCTGTATTTGTCAAAACTTTATCTAAAATACACTTAACATATTTATCGAGAAGTAAAGGAAGCTGATCGTGTACAGTATATTCAGCAAATTTATGATGTACTCTGGGAATCATAAATCAATAACGTCTTGTGTTATATTGATGACTTGACTGTTGTTGTTGAATATTGAAGTTTATAGTGAAGTAGTCAGGTAGCTTTTTTATAATATAACGTTGGTAGAATTTATGGAGTTTTCTCGTAGCAATATCTTCAATTTTCAATATATTTAAATTCTTAAAGATTGGATCAGTGTGAGCATTATGTTTGCTAACGGAAATCACTCTGCCTTTTTCTGTATTTTTGCAATCCTGTTTGGGTTTAGTCCCCAACAGAGTATACCATAATTAAGATGGGAGTTGATGAGACTATCATAGATATTTTTGTCGTGTAGATATGGGCAAGGTATGTTTTAATCCACTCTAGATGCATATGGTTTTGGAAACTTTCTTAGTTATAGAATCAATATGGGCATTCCAGCTCAGTTTGTTATCTAAAAGTATATCAAGAAAGTTGAAGTACTGCACATTATCAATTTGAATACTGTCAATGCTTAATTGCGGAGGATGAGCAACTTTGCTAATTGGTCGAAATATCATGCGTTTGGTTTTGTTGATGTTTAGAGATAATTTATTCAATTTAAGCCAGTCACATACTTTTTTTTGTTGTTCTAAATTTAGCAAGTCCTCTGGATGTTAATTATCTATGTTATGTATTGAACTCAATGTTACAAAGAGGGTAGTATCGTCAGCATATGTGAGAAATGTAAAATAAATAATGAGAAGCAGGGGGCCTAATTTTGAGCCTTGAAGAACTCCAGTAGTTATTGGTAGAAGGTTTGAGGTAAAATCTTTATATTGTAAATATTGTTGGCGATTGGATAAGTAACTTTTGATTAATGAGATGGCAGTTCCTTTGATTCCATAATCGTCCAATTTTTTAAGAAGTATATGATGGTCAGTGGTATCAAAGGCTTTGCTAAGGTCCATGAAAATATTTATTGGGGTATCACCTTTATCCATGTATAGTACTATTCGGTCTTTTAAAACTATTGCAATTAACTCAGTCGAGTGGTACTCTTTAGAGGCATATTGACTTGCAATGTAGAGTTTATTTGAGGTAAAGTGCCTATTTATTGGCATATATATTGCTTTTTCCAATATTTTAGATATAGAAGGGAGAATGGACTGTCTATTTAGAAATATTCTGGAAATTTGGCAGTGCCACTTCTTTCACTTATGATGTCGTTAATGGTTTTCCATGTATTTTTGTAAAATTTTACTAAAGGGATTTAAATTTATTTTTTAAGTATTGTATAGGTCCGAATTAGCGGGTTTTCTTTTAAACTTTTGATATTACTTATCCCGAAATTTGATGCAGTTTATTATTCCTTGCGATATCCATTTGTTGTTTTTGTGCTTATATTTGTGGATTTTTTTCTGTTTTAGTGGCATGTACCTATTAATACCGTCCTGTAATATTTGTTTCAAATATTGTGGAAGTTGTATTGGGATTTTGTGAGTCATTGTTTTCTAAATCATGTAAAATATGTTGACCACTTAAGTAGTTTCTAAACTCTTGAATAGTGTTGTCATTATAATTTCTAGTTTTTACATATTTTGGAATTATTTTAACAACAATAAGGTATAGTCGGACAGACAAAGTAGGGTTGGTGATCTGATATCTTCATTGTACATATTTCATTAGTTGTATCTGAGAATTTATCTGAAATTTTAACGAGGCCATTATTAATCAGTGTTCCATTATTCCTAGTTAAGCGGGTGGAAAGTGTGATTTTGGGATCAGACCATTGTGAAGCAAGTTTTCAAGGACTTCATTTATATATTACATTTAAGAATATCAATGTTAAAATCACCACATACTATCAAATCACCACTGAATAGTTTTATCAAATTTTCAAATTATTCTATGTTATATTCCTATTGTTGGGTAAGCTAAGCTTGATGAATTGATCTATCTGTCTATCTATCTGTCTATCTATCTAATCTATCTAATCTATCTAATCTATCTATCTAATCTATCTATCTAGGCCACGGCATCCACTGTCATGTCATGAAAACTATGAAATTACAGTAACCAACACCAAAGTTGTAAAATAAAAACTTTATTTAACGTCGGTTTTGGTAATAAAACAACAAACATTAGCATAGTATGATAATAAAACAAACAATTAAAACAGAAATAAAACAAACAATACAGTTAAAACAGAAATAATATTAACTGAGAGTTAAAACTTCATGTATTGACAGCAAATGCGCTTGAATAACATTTAAAAAACATATTATTAAACTTGTCCATTCCTATTACAGGACGAAAAATCATTGAGTCTTTGCATTGTCTTATATAATTTGGTAGTGCATTGGTAGTGCATTCCATAATCATATGAAAACATAAGCATACTATTAATAACATTAAAAAAACATATTATTAAAAACCTGAGCAAAACAAACTTAATCCAATAACATGTTTTGTGAACGAAAAGCATAAGAAGATGCTTAATACTGAAAGAAATCAAATGAAAAGGGCTTGCCGTCATTATGAATTATTTTGAAAACCATAATTAATAACTTTTTTATACGTTCAAAGTTGGCACATTAGATCTGGCGAGGAGACATCGATAATTTACATCATAATTTTTACAATCTACAATAAGACTGGAAATTGAGGCATGTTTTGGAAAACAGGAAATCAAAAGCCACAAGTTTCTGTAAGAAACAGGAATGGCACACAGGAACTTCCAAATTCGTTCTCATGTGATTCACTTAACAGAGAGGTTGTACTGGTCTTTTCTAAGGCTATACCTTTGGTCTTGATAAAGTGGCAATTAGGTTAGAGAATATTCATTCTTCATTCATATCATTATACATTTGTGTATATTGGATAAATATAACTATAATATCAAAATCAGACATTTCAGTAATTATTGTTTTTCATGCTGTATTGGTTAAAGCAGTTTGATTGCTGTTATGTATGACTAAAGAACCCCAACTCGGGTATGTGCATTTCTAGTAGCTCACTGTTCATTGTACATATATTGATTATTTAATTCATAATGATAACTTGTGTACGGTCTTTGATAAACAGTTTTAGAGACCATAATATGGTCAGAATTATATATATTAGTAAATGTTTCTATTGTAAAGCAAAGTATAGCTATAAGCTCTATGTGATGTACATAGCATTGTTTATTTAATGTTATGCTGATACTGTTTATTTCTTCTTTGTAGGGTTTATTTATGACTTCGTTACAATTTACTTAAGTCTATCTTATAAGACAACCAATTTTCACCTTTTTGAGCCATCTTTTTCAGTCCTCAATGCATTTCAGCAAGACATGTTCACAACTATACTTTTTTCTATATGCAGCAAGGGCATTGTTAAATAAGCTATGACTTGCTGGACGTTAATTACTCTTTAACATAGGTTCATCTCTTTTAAAGATTGGGAGATACCTCTGCATATTTGAGGAGACTGAGAAAAGTATCAGACTGTAAACTTTCATTGATTATGGGTGTCAATGTTTCAGTAATAATATTGGCTCTATATTTAAGAAATTTGGCTGCTATTAGATCAAAACCTTTGATTTTTACAAGTACATCTTGAGGTTGGACATTCTGAAATGTGAATGGTGAACTTCCATTGTTAAGTCCCCTTCACACATGGCCGGATCAGACGCCAGAGCATCCCGGAGTATCACTCTGGCATACTCCGGGTAATACCGTTAGACCTCGTGTTTATTTCCAGCATTGTCCGGGGCGATCCGGGACGATCCGGGACCGTGGGCCTCCAGGGGAAAAATGTTCAATTTTTCATGCTGGAGGTCCCGGAGTAATTTAATCCATGTTGATCCGTGTTGATCTGTGTTGATCTGTGTTGATCCGTGTAGACTCCCAGTAGACTCCCAGTAGACTCCGCCGATCTCCAGGAATCTTCGTATTGACTCCGGCATACTTCGTGTTATCTCCGGCTTAGTCCGGCTAAGTCTGGCGTCAACCGGGCATAAAAATTTCACCGCCATGTACGCCGGAGAGTACAAGGACCAACACAGTTCCACACAAATGAACACGGTGTAAAGACTGGTTATATTCGCGAAGGCACCGTGTAAAATCCGGTTCACTCCGCACTCTTCCGGGACAGTCGTGTTAACTTCGTGTTGCTCCTTGTTGACACTGTATGGCCATTGTGTACACACCGCCAAACATTTTTTGTTATTGACATTTTCAGCTCTTTGATCCCGGACCACCCCGGAGTGAAAAAATTTTTACTCCGGGACACTACGGCGTCTGATCCGGCTATGTGTGAAGGGGGCTTTACTCTCAAACTGTGAAAGAATCTTAGTTATGCTTGGGCGATTTAAGTAATAAGGTACCAGTGCCGATTTTAGACTATTTGGGGCCCGGGGCCAGACCCAGTCTATATAATATATATGATATAATTTAAGAATGTTCTGGTGATTTTAAGAGTAAGGACAAAAGTTTTTATATGGGTGCTGTATATTAGCTTTTATTTAATTGTTTAAATTTTTAACACTATTGTACATTTCATGTTATAACACAGCCATGGTGAAAAACAGATTTTATTTCTGAACTTGTCACCACGTACAAATGTTTTATAAATAAAATGTAATTGGTGTGTGGAAACCTATTTCTGCAAATGCTTAGTTTCATGTAAGTTGAACAGGGATTTTTCTCAATTAAGCTGCAAATGGTCTAGATAGCCTAGGTTCCCTTAAACAGGAAACATTAAAATAGATACAATATAGCAATATAAATTATATATACATATATATAACAGTTATGCAAATTATAATAATAGCTCAATAAATAATCAATATACTGAAACAATAATGTATGACTATTATGGCACTAAATAAACAAATAATTATTCAGTTATATCACAGATTAGAGGCATTTACAGTCAAGTACTGAAGCATGGAAGTATTTACAACAATGTTGAAGTAATTGAACATAAATGACGCATATAAATGAGAATATAATATAAAAATAGAACTCACAATCTCTACCGAGATATGCCAAATACCAGATATGTTGCAGAAAGACTTCAGTTTGAGGAGCTATACAAACATGAAATGCAGTAATTACTACATTGAAAATCTAATGAATACATAATTGTGAGCTGATATATATGAATTTGAATAAAGTTAAAACAAGAGCCATATCACTGCAATTCATAAATAAAGATATAATAAAGAACTTCCATTTTATGTGCTGGCTGCTGAATGATTTGAATAGGCTAACAGGAAACCATTCAACCATGCAGTGTGAAATACTGTGAGTTTGAAAATTGTGTGAAACACACAAAAAGTACACTGGCTGTCAAATTAAAGTGACAAAGTGACACCCAGTGACAAAATGTTGGAGATACCAACACATCGAGAGGATGAGAGTTGTAGTGATTAGGCGCTAAACATTTTAATTAATTGGTACAAGTAAAGCAAGACACTGTACACTACGACTTACAACTGTATCCCTAATACCAGTGTATTCAAAAATGTTTTCACCAGTTTTGAAATTTTTGTATGAAATTCAAACCTTTCGAACAATTCCATCTTCTCTCGGAAAAACCTCTTTGATCAACCCCAATTTGTGTTCACTCCGAAGTGAATTATTGTCTGAGACTAAAACTACATCCCCAGGCTTTAAGTTCCTGGAAGGTGTATGCCACTTTCTCTGTACAACAAGAGAGCATAGTTCAGTCTACTTTTCCCAGAAATGATCAGCAACTCTTTGTACTAAGTGGTACCTATCAGAAAGGTTGTTACTTTGAGGTTGCCAGCCTCCAGGATTTTTGGCTGAGGCTCTACCAAGCAACATGCAATTTGGAGTCAAAACATTTATATCTGAATCATTGCTAGCACATAGTGTAATGAATTCAGGTGCTGACAAACGTTGATTGTGAATTGAAAATGTAATTGCTTTTTTAGCAGAGATTCGACAGCTTCCTGTTGCCATGGACTGTCAGCAGGACCCATGATCCTGTTTAATCCGTTCTCTGCTCTCTGTCTGATGACTGCTGTCTTATCAACTTCAGACCACACTTTCTTCAGTTCACTGTTTGCTGCAACATATTGGGTACCAGGATCACTGTAGATCACTGATGGCCTTCCTCTAAAGCTTGCAAATCTACTGAGAGCCAACTGGTTCAATGTGGACAGCACACATTGTAAGATCTGTGAATATGACACCATAGGCTTTGCCACTTGTTCTTTTCTGAACCTCACCTCGGATGCAATAAGGGCCAAAGAAATCCACCATGGTGTGGCAGAATGGAGGTGAAGGTTTGAGTCTAACTTCTGGCAATTTACCCATACTTTGCTCTAAAAGCTTACAATTTCTCAGTTTGCATAATTGACAATGATTTTTCGCCTGCCAGGCCATTTTGCTTCCATTTGGAGTCCAAAATTATCTCTGAATTTAGCCAGTGTTCCATTGCGACCCCTATGACCACTCTGATGAGCATCTTGCATATTAAGGTGAGTTGCAGGATGATCATATGCCGACAACCTTTGAGGAGTAGAATCAGCAGTCAGTGGGTAAGGCGAGTACCTATTGTCCACAAACCATCAGCATCTTGGTAAGGCTTCAAAGCTGAATACTTTCCACCAGTAGCACCCAGCTTCGACACCTTTCTCAGTTCTGATTGTATTGTGCTTTGCACGTCCTTGATGACAAGATTTTCTGCTGCTTGCAGTACACTGGGTGTAATGGAGACACTTCTACCACCCCGGAAGGACTTGAATCTGAAAACACTGAGAATTCATGCAATCACCCAATAAATCCTTTTAATGGAGCTAAACCTGCTGTAATCAATGATTGATGATACGTACGTTGTTGCAGTATGAGTGATGGACCATTCCACCAATCAGAATTCTCATTTAACTCACTCGGTACTCTACTTCTAGTGATCCAGTCAGTAGTATTGAGCTTTCCACTAATCCATGCCCAGTCTTGCATGTCCCCATTTGTGGCAGCTTGGATCTCACCAAGTCTCACCCCTTCATAAAGTTTAAATCTTGTGCTTGTCTTGGATACCTCAGAGTTACTAACTGAAACAAAGACTTGAAAAAATCTATCCACTTAGCTCTCAGCCAAGTTTCCTGGACCAAGTTTCACACAAATAAATTTTGGCGAGCAGAGTGAAAGGGCAAAGAAAACCAAGCGGGTCTAATACAAGTCTCCTTGTGAGGACATCAGGAATTGCGGTAGGTACATCATTTGCAGTTAAGCTTGGGCCTGTACGACTGCCTTTCCTCTTCTTGGAGAAATTCAATGTGACAGAAAACAGTATGCGGTCAGCGACAGGTTTCCAAGTTACACCCAGTACTCTGGTGTTTTCTGCTGTTCCCTTCAAAAGTGAGACTTGCACAGGTGCATCACTACTGCTGTGGGCACTTTCCTCACCTGTGTATTGCCAACACTTTATCTTAAATCCACCATTTGCAAGCATGACTTCAACCTCTCGAGTGACTTTTAAAGCAGTGGAAATATCAGAAACTGAGTCAATCAAAACATCAACCTAGCTTGACTTCCGCAGGACATATGCAGCTGCAGGACTATCAGCTTGAAATCGACCAGCTGTCTTGTACAGCTTCAGTGCTGATTGCTGGTGCTGGTTGATCTCCCATATTGACTCTTGTCATCACATAGACATCAGGTTCCTTTGTTATATCCAAATCCCTCCACAAAAACCTGTGACAATGTTGTTCCAGAAGTTGATGTCACCAACAAATGCTACCTTCTCCTCTCGCCATCTCAGTAACAAACCAATCAAATTGTTGATGTAATTATCGGGACCCTTGGCGAGTGCCGAGTTCAGTGAAACACCTTTACCCACTTGACTTGAGTTAAAAACAATACGCACTGGTGTAGATTTAGAATTTGGATTCTGCACTGCCAGATGACTTATGTGGTACTTTGAACCATTCCAGTTTTGTCTTTCATCTTTAGACAGCTTTCTTGCAACATTTCTATCCAACATATCTTAAAATTTGAGCTTTGTATTTCTCAGCCCATTCAGGGTCCTTTGCTAAAGTATGCTCGGTTGACTTGAGGGTAGCTAGTGCGACATAATAATTATCAGGTAATGTCTCAGGATCCACTAACCAGGGATAGCTAGTTGTCCAAGACTTACAATCTTCATCATACTTCAGGTTTTTTTGGTTCATGATTTACTCTTGCTCCTCTTTAAAGGAATAAGAGTGACCAACAATTGGACATTTGCCACATTTACAGCTTCCACAACGTGGGTTTGTTTCAGTTACTAGTTCTTCACCATTGATGAAGTTTAGTATGTCTACTTTACAAAACATTGTGCAAGCAGAAACTGAGTTGTCTCTATTCATACCTGATAAGTGTGGAGTGGAGAATTCAGGATATGTGTCCAAGTGCACATGATTGCAGTCAGTGTTGATCCTGTACTCATGAATTGTTTTGATCATGTTGGAAGAGAATTTCGTTTTTTCTTTTAGATCAGGGTGATGACCTTGTATGCAGACACCTAATTCTCCCTCAATTATACTGAGATGCTCCCCTGCGCTGTACAACTCATGCTTTGGGTGTAGTCCGAAGTAATCGCATCCTAACAGAATATCAACTTTTCGGAATTTTCGCTGTAACAGTGAAACATCATATTCTGGAAATAATTCAGATAAGCAATTTTCATCAAGCTTAGACACTGGACCTATGATTTCATTCTTACCAAAGGCCATAATTGGAGCTATTTTACCAGACATTGTGCGAACTGAAATTTCATACAGCCTTGAGTCATACTCAGTGTCAATATTGCCCATAGTAGTTACACCAAGTGTGTACCTATCCAGTTTTCTGGCACAAAGTTTGTCTGCAGCGCTGTGAGTTATGTATGCAACTCTCATCCTCTCGATGTGTTGGTATCGCCAACATTTTGTCACTGGGTGTCACTTTAATTTGACAGCCAGTGTACTTTTTGTGTGTTTCACACAATTTTCAAACTCACAGTATTTCACACTGCATGGTTGAATGGTTTCCTGTTAGGCCATTCAAATCATTCAGCAGCCAGCACTTTTAGAAGCAAAATCAGCTTAACTGTGCTTTTCCTTGAAAACATTACTTTTGAATTTCATAACAGTTAACACATAACTTCATGATGCAATGAATACTCTTCACTCTGAACACATGGTGGCCACCAAGCAGGAGGGCTCCATCCTCTTTTGGTGTCTCCAGTAAAATGTATTATTAAATTTTTCTGTCATGAAATAGAATGGTTCTAGTTGATTTGTAAAATTCAGAAAATCAAAAGCTTGGACATTTCCTCTTCTTTAATAGTCTATAGTACGGTTCAACCCTACTGATGAACAAACAGGAGTTCGAGAATATGTTGCAAAAAGCATAAAAAGGAACAAGGAGTAGTCGAAATATTACTACAACTACAGGGTCTTGGGATAGATTGGGCCCCACGAATGCATATCATAAAGCATATTATTAATATAAATTATAAATCATAATCATAGTTCAGCTGGAATATTACATTTCAAGATGCATCTATCTTCAGTTTTTTATTTACTTTTTATACAATTATTATTATTTTTTTTTGTGAGAAAGGGCCCCCTGGATCTTTGGCATTTGTTTATCAAGGTATGACCTGATTGCCGTCCTTTTCATTTTGTTGACATTGTTTCTTAGAGCTTTATACTTAATTCATTAAAAAAAAAAAAGCCAGCTGGCCTTTAGTCCTTTTTACTTTCAAGGGGGCATGCTCATCAATGATTTGTTTTAATAGTGTTTATGATACCACATTTTGTCAACTACTTGATTGAAAACATCTGTCACATGGAAAGGAGCAGCTCTTAGCTAATTTCCATACATATCAGAATTAAACTTCTTGTAAGACCTTTAAGTTAGTGTTCTTAACTCCCTTTTCTGAAAATTCTTATTCCAACATCAATATTGCACTTATCCGAGACACTGAATTTGTTATTTGTCAAAACAACGTCAAGCAAAGTAGGGGAGGATACACCCTTGAAACAGGTGGGACCAGTAATCACATAATATAGATTCAGTGTTTCAGATGTATTATAATAATAATAATAATAATATTTATTTATTTCCAACTTACATTGTACAACACATGGTATGAAGACAATATAATAATAAATAATAATTACACCATAAGTAAGTTGAAGGAATGCACCCGAGTAATTTATTACTATACCCGAAAGGGGGGTGCATTTCCTGTGATAACAATCAAAAGATTAGTGCATATTTATGTAAAAAAAAAATAAAAAAAAAAAGAGAAAAATAAAATAATGATAATAATAAAAAAAAAAATAAATAAAAATAAAAAGTCTGGTTGCAAATGAATTATCATTTTCTTTGTCATTTAATTTGTATATAACAAAGCATTTATTAAACTTCTTCATATTCGAAATATCTTTTAAATCCCTAGGTAGATGCAGCCAAAGATGAGGTGATCTGCCCAGAAAACTTTTACTATAAATTTGGGTTGTATGTGGGAGTGCCTGAGGTAAACTTCTATTTCTAGTTCCATGGTTATGATTGACATTTTCAAATAAATTGACAATTGGCTGGGGCAGAACATTTACCATGTACCTGTGGGATATTTTTACCAAGGATAATTCTATTATACTTTTAATGTCTAAAAGTTCAGCCTTTTTATAATATGGGGCAAGTCTAGTTCTTCTTTTTAAGTTAAATAATAATCGTATAGCTTTATTTTGAGAAACTTGTAGCTTCTTCATGTTGCTTGCTGATATCATGGGTCCCCAGGCACTCAAGGCATAATTAAGGTGGCTGAATACATGAGAAAAATATATCAGTCTTTTGGTATTAACTGAAAATATATTCCGTGCCATATTTAAACTATGGATTCCTGATGCTAATTTTAATGTAAGATTTTGCACATGACTATTCCAGTTTAAATGCTCGTCGATATATACTCCCAAGAACTTTGTCTGGTTAACTTTCTGTATTGCTTTACCATCCATGTATAAATTTCCATTGAAATTTGACCTGTTATTAATGTTCTTAAATAATATATAACTTGTTTTCTCAATATTCAGTGAAAGTGAATTATCTTTAAACCATTGTGTTATTTTTTTTTAGATCTTCATTAATTTTTCTGTATTAAAACCTAACATTTCTTCCAGTTGCATATATAGTTGTGTCATCTGCGAACATGACTGCTCTACTAAATTTCAAACACTTTGGCATGACATTTGAAAGAATATTATACATCAATGGGCCTAAGACAGAGCCTTGTGGTGTTCCAAACTTCACTTCATATTTTTCTGACAATGACTCTTTAAACATTACTTTAATACTTCGATTCGTTAAATAACATTTGAGCCATTTTAATGCTATTCCTCTAATTCCATATAGTTCCATCTTTTTTAACAGTGTCTCATGTTTTATACTGTCAAAGGCCTTTGACATATCTAAAAATAATCCTATTGTGTACATTTTTTTGTTTAAACCATCAATGATATTTCCTGTTAAATCTAGTATTGCATCTGTGGTACTTCTAAGTTTCCTAAATCCATACTGTCCTTCATATAATACATCATGTTTCTTTAAAAATTTAGTAAGACGAAGGTGTACAATTTTTTCTAAAATTTTTGACAGAACTGGAAGCAGTGAGATCGATCTGTAGTTATTAATTTCAAAAACACTTTTAGCTTTATAAAGAGGTTTAACAATAGCCA
This sequence comes from Alitta virens, assembly GCA_932294295.1. NCBI lineage: Eukaryota > Metazoa > Annelida > Polychaeta > Phyllodocida > Nereididae > Alitta > Alitta virens. Next base: position 31,236,512 of record OW028577.1, on the reverse strand, counting down.
ATTTCATGTAGTCAGGAACTATACCTGTACTTAATGACTTGTTAAAGATTATGAAAAGTGCATGTAGTATACTGGGATACATTGCCTTCAGTACAGTATTCGATAATTCATCAGGACCTTTACTACTTTTGGATTTCAAACCCTTTATCAAATGCTCAATCTCATGATGTGAAGTTGGAAAGAAAAAACAGCTTTCATTCACTCTACTTGTAATGTTTGAGGTTGGATCAAATGTGGGGCCTTGCTGCTCTATATTTTCGGACATACATTTCCCAATTTCACTATAATATTTTGCAAATGCATTGCTGATTGTCTTCTGATTACTTTCTTTTATTCCATCTACTATGATTTCTTCACTCAGATTACTTTTCTTTCTAACCTTCCCTGTTACTCTGTTTAAAATTTCCCATATTTTCTTTGAGTCATTTCTACAAGCTGAAATAAGATCATAATTATATTGAAATTTTGCCTTCCTCCTTATCCTACTATACATGTTTCTGTATCTTTTATAAGCAATATATTCTTCACTATCATGTGGCTTATGTAATACTTTCTTATACATTTTCCAGCATTTGATGGAAGAAGTTTTCAGTCCGATAGTAAACCATGGATCTCTTTTCTTGTATTTTCTATTGTTTGTGGATGTTTTCAAGGGGGCATAGAAATCGATGGCTTTACTTATTTCTGCATTTAGGGCAGAGCATGCATCATTAATAGTCATTGCATTCAGGTAATTCCAATCCTTATATAATAGTGCACCCTTTATATTGCGTAACACAGAATCATTAAATTTTCTTCTTGTGTACTGAATCTTATCACTATTCAATGTAAGGTCATGAATGATTGTAAGACATAGAAAGTGATCTGAAATGTCAGTAGTTATTATATGAGACGAGATATTACACCCTATTTCAGTGTCAACATAAATGTTATCAATCAGGGTGGCAGTGTTATTTGTCACACGCGTTGGTTTAAATATGGTTGGTAATAGATTATTAGTCAGATTAAATTAAAAAAATTTCTGTGTATTTCTGTGTGAATTAATTCTCAGAAGATCCATATTTTGGTCGGTTCCAATAATGATCTTTTTGCGTTCATCTCTAATTTTACTGATTATGGATTCGTAGCAATTTATAAAATCTACTTCATTCGTTCCAGGGACTCTGTATACTTCCCCAATTATGATATTAGCTCCAGACTTTCTTGGTATTTCAATGAATAATGACTCAAATTTACCTTCTTCAAATATTCTCAAATCTGTTCTAAGTATATACCTTATCTGTGTACGGATCATTATTGAAACTCCACCTCTTGATTTCTGTTTTCTGTACTCACTAACAATATCATAATTTTGGAAAGAAAATTTATCATAATTTCTTTCATTTAGAAAGGTTTCACATATAAGCATTATATCAGGTAATATTAGTCTTTCTTGCATAGCATCTAATATATCAATTAAATCTTCATATTTGTTAGGGATGCTATGAATATTTATATGACACACTTTAAGAGTGTCTGTCAATTCATGTTGTATACAATTCTCACTTAAATCAGTGTATGTACACTCAGTGAACATTGCGTTATCAAGTTCTACCATATCTAAAAAATCTAGATTTTGAATGTTCTGCATTGAGTTCATCATATCAATAAAAAGGTTAATTTGGTCAGCACTGATTTAAATACATGCTATCATCATACAAATAGCTACATGAAATAATAACTGTGCTAAAACAACCAAACAATGAAACATATAACATGTCAATATAACCATATAACTGTGATAATTCAATAATACAGCAATGAATAGTTAATGTTTCCAACATCAATTTGTAAAATACAAACAATCGTTGCCACATGGACACCTTCCAATCAAGTTTCAGTAGAAAATAATGAATCAGACTGACGTTTTGAGATTTTTTCCAAAAACCGATTGAACACTATGCACCTTATATTATGCAAATGATTGTTGTAATTTGATTCATCAAGTGCAAATATACAAAAACTATAATCAAAGCAATTTAGCATAAAACAAGGATTATGCAAACTTATGGGCATGTAGTTTGCAATTTGTGGGCTGGATAAGTTCTTTTGGGTTGTCTCAAATGAATTGAACGTTATATTCAAGGAATTTTCTATTCTATCCACCATTACCCTTTGATACATAACAATATAGAATGTAGATTGACATGTATAATACATAATAGATTTGTCAGTACCACAAGACACACATCAATACATGTACCTTGTGTATTATTACTTCAGTTGATCTCTGACTGCCATAAGGACATTTCCAAACAGATTGTACATCCAAGTGGCCTTGTCAAATACACTTGCATCATTCAGTGTTTTGCCTATCCCCCAAAAGGCATCTTTAGATGCCTCTCCAATGGTCTTATCTCCAGTTTCCAACAAGTTGTCTCTAAGATCAGCATCTGGTGCGAATTTGGCAAGACATGCATCTGATGCTACCTTTCGAGCCTGATCTTCCCATTGTTGTTTCACAAAATTTTTGACCCTACTACCTAGTCCCTTTATTTCATAAGGGTTTGTACTTTGCATAATTTTCCGATGAGTTTCATCATCGTTGAAGAGTTCAGCGTTTTTTGCTTGGATGTATTGTTCATTGTTCACATAGGTTATTCGGTCTTTCACAAACGAGGCAGCATAAAAATTGCTAAAGGGTGATCCTTGAGTGAAGAATACAACTGCATCTTCACAGTGTCTTTCAGCTGTTGATCTGGGTTGCAGTTTCTTGGGTAATTTATGCAAATTATTCACAGTAAATGCTTTCCCATCAACAATCAACTTGTCGTAGGCAAGTCTACATCTACCCTTGAATTCATCAGTTTTCTTGGCTTTATTGAAGATAGGTCTCAAGATTCGCCGTCTGTCTTCAATTTGGGTTGGGAAGTCTTCTCGAACATGCACATTTTCAGGCAATTGACTACGATTTCTTATGAGTATTTCAACATCACAATATCGGGCAAAATGACAAAGAATTGGTCGATTGCATCCTCTGATATAGGGTCCAAATCTCTGTATCTTACTAAAAGGCACTTTAGACCCATTTCTTCCAAAAACCATCATATGATCGAGAACAGATACAATTTTCTGATGTAGAAGACCAGGGTGTTCCCCATAAGTTTCACTGATCCCATCGAAGATCAGATTCTGTTCTCTCATTTGTGTTTCAAACTTTACTTGGCTTTCAGTAAGTAAATGACACTGAGCTTTCAAATTTTCTTTGTCACATTTTAACAAGGTCACCTCTGCTTTCAAGTCAGCAACTTCTCTTTTCATATCAGATACTTCCCCTTTACAATCAGACAGTTCTTTGTTGCTATATTCAAGACCTCTTTTTAACTCTTCTAAATTGTCAAACATTTCATCTATTTTCATGAAAATGGTCTTGTTCCACTCAAGTTCAGTAGCATCATCACTTGGCATAATCAATCTTGTACCTTTACTCATTATAAGTTTTTTCATTTCAGGAGAAACACCTGTAGGTTCAGATCCATCTGACAATTGTCTTTTTCTTTCACCAAGATCCTTGGATATAGGAGTTGTCAAATGTTGCTCTTTAATTATGTCAGAGTTCATGTTAATATTTACCTGTGACATTCAATAAGTGAATCAGATTGCAACAGTTTGTCATGCTATGGTTAGCCTGTAACAACAGCTTCTAATATTTTTCACAGTCATATCCTAGACAACAACTTCATACAATACACGTGGTACATGTCATCCAGTTTAGCATTGAAATTTGCATTGAGTAAAGTATTGTTTCAATCCATAAAAATGTAATGAACAGTTAATAAATGATACACTTCACCCGTTTCTGTAATCCAAGATGTTCATTTTGATATAAAACTCAATATATTAACTTATCCAGAAATAGTGAAAAAATCCACTAATTGGAGGAGCAAATTTCAACATGCCCACTGAAAAACGCCCCCTGTCGGTTGTTAAACCATTAGGTAACTTTGAAACATCAACATTGAGATCTCTGAGCATATATACAGTTTTACATTCAATCAAACATTTAGTATAAATACAATTTTTGGCTTCCTGTAAATATTTTACATGAACAGATAGCGGCCTATATATACATGTGAACATAAACTTAGAAGCTCTAGTTGTAATTTAACAACAACAGATTCTATGCCATTATAATTGAAAGCTACGTTAGGACGATTTCTTTGTGGAAGAGTAGATCTAAAATTCCCCCACCATGTCCATTTCTGTCTTTTGCATATCATTTTAAATTCTTGAACACTAAATTGAGCATGTGGGAAGGAGTCATCCCGTTTGGACTCGGTTATGCACAAAACATCAGCATATCTGAGCAAGTTAGCTACTCCAGTAAGCTCAGACTATTGAGTCACATGGGGTATTTGAATTGTCGTTGCTATTACATACAAGAGAGTCTCTTGTGGCCATTACATCATGGCCAAGACTTTATTGCGACTTGAACCAGCAGCTTTTTTCCTTGTGTTGGTAACCACAGTTCCTGCAGCGTATGGGTTCTGTCGTGACCACAGGTTTCACTGTTGTGGCCGATCCATTCTATCATTGTGATGGACAGTTTTTGGGCTGGTGTAACGGACTGTGGTCTGTAGTTCATGCTTTTCTTCCTTGTGCCACATGTAGACAGCATAGATCTTACCAGTTCATACTATCATGAGTAAGAGAGACGAGTGACCACGGACGTCAAAGACGGACTATACGTGCTCCCTCGTGCTCCCTCGTGACTCTTTTAATCACATATAAATTATTTCGACGATCGTTTGTGGGGCGTCTGTGAGGCACTTGTAGATCGTTTGGCGAGTGGTCCATGAGTGAAGTAGGACAAAACGAGGATGGGCACGGTGCCAGCGCGGACAGGCGACGGCAGAGCGACGCGTGGGCCACGGAGGTCCGCCGAGCATTCCACGAGCTGTACAAGAGTGAATGGTGAGTAGACATGGAAAGCTTCCCTGTGTACCCGCAATTAAGCATGAGTAGCTGCGAGTGGCCACGATTGGCCATGGACGTACGTAGATCACTGGCCAAACACTCGCCAGCCACTTGCCAACCACTCGCCGAGCGACTCCCATGTGATTCCCCTAAAAAGGTAAACAATTTTACTTGTTGAACATCCGCCAAACTTTTAAACATGCTTCAAAATTTTTACCCTCTCCACGGATATCCATGAGTGATCTAGAACGACCAGGAGTATCCCAACAATGCCCGGCGAGTGAATTACGTATGAACAAGGATAAGCAGGAGTTAAAAAATTTTTGTCATCCGCACTCACTCACCATCTCCACTTGTGACAGTGTGAATGCCCCTTTATTTGAGTTTCAAGGAGCATGCCACGTTTATTTTGGCCATTGTCATGTGTTTCCCTCTTCCCCAGAAATCATGCCAGGTGTCCTCTACAAGGGCATTTCCCTGGGATGCAACGAGGGTGTTTTGAAACTCAGGGCATTGTTTTGCTCTAGCAGATTCACGCATGCCCCACCAACGTTTATATGTGCTAATTTAGTCCCCCCCCCCCTTGATTCAGTGTTTAACGAGGGGTCAGTTGCAGTTGCTGCAGGCAAGATCCTGCAGTTTAAGATTGTTTATCAAACGTTAAATTCCCTGATGCGAAAGATGGCATTAATTTGATGTTTCTGCAAGAGATTCATGTCAGCTGAATTGTCACGATAGGTAAAGTTATCGGTATGTTTATAAAAGTCACTGTTTCTGAATTTGCTAACACATTTTTTGCTCTTTTCTTGTCTTTCATTAAGACATTCTTAAAGGTGTCGGCAATCTCAGTTGGGTCATCAGAGTATTTAAAGTCATTTGTACCAATTGCAATGTAAAGTCTTTGATGTAATATCCTTGCTTAGGGAGTCACCAATCAGCAAGGACATCTTTTTTTCAGGTACAGGGTCTTCGGAGACTGGGACAATCTGTGCCATTTTGGTATGTAAATGTTTCATTGAATTTTCCATGTCACGTTGATTTGACACCATTGAATTTCCGTTGATTTGCAAACAGTTCAGCTACACACTGATGGTTCATTTGACCAAGTTCAGTAATACATCAACAGTTTATTGTCGATTTCGAACATTGTCTGCAAGGTTCCTACATGCAGGGCGGGTCCACACACCCTCAGTTTCTTCTTTGGGTAGAGTTCACCCAAGGAGTGCACATACAACATCTTAACCAGTCACACTGACCTTCTTCCTGGGCTCAGGATCTTTTCCTTCATGTGGGCACTGGTAATAAAGTTCCTGGAAGGGTGTTTCTTCGTGTTTGTTACCTGATCTAAGTCCTGTGTTTGACATAACATTTTTTACATCATGGCCAAGACTTTATTGCGACTTGAACCAGCAGCTTTTTTCCTTGTGTTTTATGGCATTTTCATTTGAGTCATTCATGGATACTGGTCTTTTTCACAGTCCACTATGTTTCACACCTCTGTCTATGAAAGAACAGCACATAATGGAGGTGTAGTTAATCCCTCACCTGTGTTTAAATGTCTTTGGTTATTGCTAATTAAAATTGAAGATAAATCCTCAAAATTAACCACTTGACAAAATAAATTAGAATACACTGAAACGATCCTTGGATCAGTACTAAGGTATTCAGTAAGAAAAATCCAGGAAAAATTTAGTTATTCCAGGTGAAAAAAAAAGCAAAATTGCAGGAGCTCAGTAAACGCTGGAGGAAGTCACAGATGATAACGTGTGGCCGTCAATAGACTTGCCGGCGTTAATAACGACGGCAGGGGGCGGATCCAAAACAGAAAACTTGTAGATTAGGGACAAATCTATCGTTCTTATTATTTAGAACGTTCACATATAATGATTAAAAAGTTTGTTTACATATACCTGTACAGTTGAACCCTGCGAAGTTTTACAACATAATTTTTGAGATTCAACTAAATAGTTTACCAGATAAAGTTTAACTTTAGCAAACTTAAAGAAACTGCAGAGAAGTCTCTCAAAGAAAAATAAATGTTACACATGTACATATATACTCTAGACCTTCATGATGCATATGTGGTGACTTTTTTTTTTTGCTGGTTTGTTTTCCAAGTAAACGAAGTGTCAGGGCCGCACTTGATCAGTATTGATGGAGAAGTTGATCGTCACGTGATGGATGACATCAGACCTCCACGAGATTCTCGCGAGATGAAAGCAAGTGTCATGTGACAGGAAACTGGGCTGCCAAGATATAATTGGTGAGGGAATAGAGTGAGACTATACAATGCACATCATCATATAATGAAAATCATATATTAATTTATTTATTTTTTTGAATATATTTGTAATATGTGCAAAGGCCATAACCTTCAACAACACAAATACCATTATAATCACTGTACCTGATAGTCCTGATTACAACATGGCTGCCCACAACTCAATTGATTATGATAATCTACGAAATAACATCTTCCTTCCTACTTCATTACTTTCTATTGATACACCCATTTAATTGTATTTGGAAGCTGGTAGTTTATTTATTTTATGAAACATATTTATACAGGGTGATAAACATTTTGAGCAACAGTTGTATTTTTTCCCGGATTCTGTGTGTGTGGATTCTGTAGTTTAAAAAAAATTGAAGAATGAGTTACCCGATCTTGGCAAACTGTTCAGTTCCAATCCAGACCTTTTTTTGGTGGTGTGCTCAGTTTGATTTTTATATTTTTTCTTAAGAAACCATCTAAATAAACTTTGCTTACACCATCTTTGTGATCTACTGCATAGTAACTTGAAATAATAGCTTGAAAATTAAGAAAGGTTGAAATAATATGTGATGGCATTGACTATATTTTTTTTGCGACTAAGATTTATACTCAAAACTGTTAAAGAACAAACACAAAAGCACTGAGTTTTGAATAATACGATTAAGTTAGCATCTTAATAGGATTAAGTTGGCATCTTTGAAAACTAGAAGATAATCCACTGTTTGTCGCTTATTGCAGCTTGGTGCCAGACAGATCAACATAATTGCCTTCTGGTGACTATAGGCTGGCTGCATTGATGGACTGCAAGTAGGGAACCCATGACACAGGGTAGGTCAGATTCTCTTTTCTGGGTAAGATGCATTTTATTACAGCGGCCAGGAAATGTGCAGTTCTATTACATGTAGTGGAATTCATGAGCAGATACTGTATTACTGATAGCCAGTGATAGTAATTTAACATCCGTACATGCACGTATATAGGCCGAAACCAGACGGTTGTTGGCCTCTCAGTATGTGTTTTCGGATACACCTGCTGGGGAGATTAGTAAACTGTTCAGTGTTAAAAAAACACAGATAACATAAATATGTATAATTCATAAAAGTACATTCAGATTAACACATGTCATTTTTAGCTTATAGGGCATAATTGGCACCAGAAAAACGATAACCCATTTTGAAAATATGAGACTGCCCATTAGTAATTTTATTAACCCATATTTTTCAACGTACGTTCATAAAGCTTGGTCTGTGTCGACCGAAAGTAGGTTGAAAATTATACTTTAATCATGTAGAGTTATGATTATTACGACTTTATATTAATTTTAATTACTTTCCCATTTGTACCAGATATGCTCCGTTGTTAATCTATATGGATACTTGGGAGGTCTGAGGCGACCTCCTCGTTCCCAACAAGATAAACATATGTTCAATAAATATTAAATAATTTTTCCTATTTTTGATGATAGCTGATTCACAGATTTTTTGCATTTATTTTATAGCGCAACACTTGGGTGGCATCCATCTGGAGTTCACTCTGTTGTGAAATAGATTACGGTGTAACATGGGGTTACAACCCTATTAGACATATTTAAATAAATAAGAGTTTTTTTTAAACCTCCACCTCTGTTTCTAATTGAGTTTGCATTGAATCGTATTTTTCAACAAAATTAAGTGCTGTTGTTCTTTTTGTACTAAGTCAATGGGTATATGGTACAAAGACTGGTAGTCCATACTGGTTTATAGTGTGTTTAGCCACATTTTGTATTGATTCATGTAGGTTAGTGCATTGTTTATCATTGAGTGTGTGAAATACAACCTCTTCGTATTTGACCTTTCAGCCTGGATGTTAAGTCGTAAATTCCACAGCTAATAAAGAAGTGGTTTCGTGCGGACTTTGGCATGTCATCGTGGTGTAAGATTGTTAGGTTGTCCCACTAATTCTATCATATGACAAAATTTGCCTCCAGATTTGGACCATGAATATATGAATGAGATAAAGAGTTGATAACAAATTATTGATTTCAATTAAAAATTTAAGTATAACCCTAATTGATTAATTTTTAAATCATGTGCAAAGTTAACTGCTAATGATGTGCTAAGTTCTACGACAAGGTTCTCCTTATTTCCCGTATCATTTAAATTTTAACTTAAATATTCTTAATTAAAGTCTTGGGGAAAGTAAGGAGAAGTGGTAATCAAGCTTAGCCACGTTTTTGTTTCTAAATTATACTAGTCCTCTAATTATTTCAGATGACTTTTGGAAACACCAACTTTTTGATAAAAAAAAATATATATTTGTTGTTCAGACAATAATTGTCTAATATATATTTTAATAGGAAATGCATATCAGACAATTATAATATTGTCTGAAAACAGACCATTTGTTTTTAAGAGTGTTTACATTTTGCAGTATAGGGACGTGGCCTAGTTCTACGGCCAGGTTCTCCGTACTTTCCCCTATAAAATTGTTTTCATCAACGATCCCAAGACTGATTTATGCTATGCATTGCCTACAGAGCATATTAGCATCGATGTAGGTGGCAGCACTTGCACCTGGACTCCAGATAGCTTCATAGAGGGCTGTGTTGTAGCTTTCTCTGATTGGTTGCAAAATGGGATGCAGGATCCGAAAATGGGTGGCCTGCTCTTTGTCATTGCTTCTGCAAGAGCCCTCTTGTGTGCATCAGGGCCTTGACTGGTTGGTTGGTCCCGTGGGGAATAAGTGCATGCTGCCAGTAGTCTGGGTAGTAGCAGACAATTGGTCCAATTGCCATAGTGTTACAGCCATTTCTTCGGTGTCTGGATCAGTAGCATAGATTGAAGCAGCTCTCTGTCCTTTCTTGTTAAGAGACTAGCATACCAGGGCAGTCTCTGTGCTTCCATCTGACTCTGTCTGGGTTGTAGTTTGTGTCTGTTTATGATATGGTGGTTTATAATACTTTCTGTTTGCAGAGTTCAATGCAGTCTAAGGTCGAATCATCGCCAGAAGGTCAGAGTGACTTGGACGACCTTGCCCAGCATCATGACCTGACCGAAGAAAATATTCTGGAGTTTTCCAGACGGAGATTCCAAATGGATTTGACACACGTAAACATCCACTAGATTTATCATTGTAATCAGATGCTCCTGTTACTGCTTGTAAATATTTGTTGTATATAGTACCACTCTTTTGCAGGTTTTTGTGGCAGAGACTTTGTGGGTCTTCAATCCTTACAGACGGTTAAGAGAATGTGTATGTATTATCCTATATATGTGGCTCTCAATTTGGTATATAAATAACAGTTCATATTATCATCTACTAGAAGCAGATATAATGAGATGATAAAGCATTGAGTCTAGATACCGTGTTACATTTTTACCCCACGGGTGGGGTCTTTTACTTGCCTCAGTATCTATAGACACTGAGAACAAGGCACCCAAAATATTATCATCTTATGCAATTAATATCCAGCTGGGATGTAGCTCATGTGTGAAGAATGCTCATTCTTCGTCTTCTGGGCGTTTCATTTCTCTTTTTGATTATGGTTTATCTTCTTTTTTAATTTTATTTCAAAGGAAGGCACGATATGTTCCATGTAACTAAAAGATTGCCATAAGACTTTCCTCAGTGAGACGACTTTTGTCAACATAATTCTTGTGAGAAATGAAGTCAACAAATTCTGTAACTATCTAAATTGTAGGAGGAAGAGCCCCATGAACGTGTCCTGGCCCTCAAGCTGTATTCGCAGATGAAGCAGACTGGACAGGACCAACGCATCCTCATCTCAGGCGAGTCCGGTTCGGGCAAATCAGAACTGGCCAAAAGGTTCATCCGGTACTTGACACTTATCGCTGCTCCAGAAGACAAGGGCCCACAGGATCTTGCCATGAGGATCGCTGAGGTTGGTTCATCATGGATTTGTCTTTGGCAATCTGCCTTTGGTAGCAGTCAAAGGTCTGCTAATGTTCATTCCCAAATGTCCCAAACAAAAATCTGTGAAAACTATTGTTAGCTGTGGTCTGTACTCCTCTGGACACATATGGTTCATTATCCTTTACCTCAGAACTACATTTTAGTGACCCGTTTATCACACAATGTCAGACTTGCACTTTCAATGTACATTTAGTACAATCATATATTTTAATGGCCATCCGTCAGTGGTGTGGCATGTGACCACAAATGACCCCCTCATGGCCTTTCTAAAAATATCCTTCATGGCTTTTGGCATAGGATATGCTATAATTGTATATTGTTTATTGTCTTTTACAAAATAACAATGCAATTTACAGACAATAAAGGGAAATAACAGGTAAGGAAGATGCTGGAAGCATATTTTCCCTTTTTCTTTCTTATATTACATAACATTGAAATATTTACCAAGTTAGAGAAAAATAAAATTATTGGCAATAGTAAATTTTACTGTCATTCTCTGTCATTGCAGGTTGACCCAATACTAGAGGCCTTTGGCAATGCAGCTACCTCCCTCAACCCACAGTCTAGTCGTTTTGCAAAATTCATTGAGCTCAAGTTCACCAACTCTGGCTGTCTTAGTGGGGGTAAAGCTACAGAAATATAGCTTTTTTCTTCTTGAAACTTACAATTTAAGACAGTTTTTGGTAAAAAAAAAAAATAAATAAAAATCACCATCTCTAGTTTTCTCAATGGGATTAAAGCCATGACACAAATACTGCACGTTTCTTCTTACTCAATTTAACACGGTTCTTAGCTGTCTTTTGGCACCACACTTATGACAACTCTGGTGATTTGTGTAACACAATAGTAGTTTTCTATTGCCGCACCTGTTCTTACGTATATCATCAGATATCTTAACCATATCCAAAAATCCATGTGGCTGTTGCGTGACTTGTGTTGCAGCTGGAATTGTGGATTTTATGCTGGAAAAAAATAGAGTGGTTGAGCAGATGGAGGGAGAGCGGAATTTCCACATCTTCTATAGCATGTTTATTGGGATGACCCCAGAGCAGTTGAAGACTTACCGCTTAAGTGATCCCAACAAACACAGGTAACTGTTACTGACAGCTGTTCAATAGTATTTCATATTATGTGCTAGAAATAATTTGTCCATACTGGGCTAGTGCAGGATATTTACCATTCTTGTGTCCTTTTCCATCATTAATTTATTACAATTATATATATTCAATAAAGGATAATGCGGCTGTTGATTCATTGTTCATATACTATATAGTAATGTGGTTTAGTTCGCTAAATGTATAATAAAAGAAAAAAAAGTGGGTGACCACTAGCATCAGCAAATGACCACCTTAATTTTAGATTCAGTCTCAAATACCTGTGAAAACTGTCAAATCCATTAGTGTCCAGTGAAGCTATCATAGAATAGTGCAGCAAAATACAACATAGTCATATATGAATGATCTGTGTCTGGTCAGATGACAAACATTTTATTGAATATCCATTGGCAAATTACCAAGATCTATCATTAGTTAATGTATAGTACAAACCCTTGCCCACTTCATATCTCATGGTGTACAGCAATTGAGATAGACCTTCTGTTGCAGATCACTAAGAAGAAGCTCTGATATCGAAAGGCCAGAACATAAGAACTACTTGGAGAAGTTGTTCCAAGATGTGCAGACAGCCTTTGTTGATATTGGACTGGATGATGAGGTACAATCACTTGCTTCTTCAGCAAATTTGGGCAAGGGGAAGGTTTTGTGGTGGATGGTGGCACGCCTGTAGTAGGCAGTACTTACCAGACGATGCCTGACGTCATAGTTGTCACAATGAAACAATGGTGACATTCGACTGGCAGTTTTGAAGTACATTTAGGCCACGCCCACTTGTGCAGTGGCAGTTCCGTGCTCTACGTAGATTTCCCAGTCAAATAAAAATTCACTGACAAAAAAACGAACAAGACAAAAAAAAAATAGATTGGCGTTGGTTCAATTCACACCATAAGCGAACTATAAGGAACCTGGATTTTTGAAAATCGGACGAAATTTGAAGGTGCAGTATAATAAAATGTATCACGAAGCGAGGATGACGTTCATTTGTGCCTCGTTTTCATGTCATTTTTGATGGCATGAAAAATTAAATGCAAGGTGAAGTTTATTTATTTGATTGAGAAACACTGAACCCAGCAAATCTGGAAGGAGTAGATAAGATTGAAAGGAATGAGTAAAATGACTCTGAAGATGCGAATTGGCGACGCTCTCCATTACAGTTTTGCCCACAAGTGATCACGTGACTCAGTTTTACAGACGTTTACGCACTTATTTCTTCGTGAACATTTGTGCTTCACGAAAATTTACGAGTTTTTTTTTAACCTCCAGTCGAATACAACTCGTGCTTTACGAAACGTAAGTGCTCCACGAAAAAGCCCAGTCGTATACTACCAATGCTACAATTGCTATTTATATAGTGATGTCATAATTATTACAGTAGCGCCACTGTCCACCACAAAACTTCCCCATTGAAGTTTGCAAATTGTCATGGTTGGAAGTTGAAGCATGCATTGTGTGTGTTGTTGTTCAGGAATTTGACCAAGTCTTCAGGTGCCTAGCAGCAATCCTTTTCATCACTGATGTGACATTTGCTCCCGACTGCAATAGTCTAGCTGACCACAGTGACCGTCTTGTGCATGTGGACGACCACTTGATGTATGCCATAAGTGACCTTCTAAGACTGGACAAAGAGAGATTGTCTGAAGCCTTTATAATGTCCTCTCAAGTAACCAGAGGTATGACCCACAAGAATCACTGACATTCAAGTTAAAATACACCTGTAGGTCCTTTTCCATGGTTTCTATAGACTTGGAAACTTCAAATGAATCCTGGGATCCAGTTTATTGGCCGAAGGACTGCCTCATTCAGTAGGAGTCCTGGATTCACATGACATCCCCTGGAGTTTAGTTTTAAAGTCTAATAAATGTGTTGTAGGAGATGATCCAAACGATTGTTTTTGTGCTTCTCAGGTGAAAAAATATTCTCGATGCACAGTGAATCCAAAGCCATGGAGACGAGGAACAGCCTAGCCAGGGTTCTTTACTCGAGAATGTTTGGTTGGATCATCCTGCGTTTGAACAACTTCCTTCAGGAAACCTCTGCAAAGCAAGGGTTGGACGATTTTTGCTTTCTAGTAAAACCGTATTTCTTCATATTTCATTCACAGAATGGCGTGTTTGTACATTAATTCCAGAAAATGAGGTCAGAAATATGCATAGTCACACCTTTATATTTAGCTTTCAACTTATTTTGCAACATACACAAAGTCAAGGACGCCACTGATCACTTATTAATGCCTGATGTTATACAGATGGCTGGTCTTGTCATCAAGTAATGATTTAGTAATGATTTAAGACATTGTTCTCCGCCTGATTACATTTGTATTAATATTTCCACAATAATACCAATTACAGTGTCTCTTATTTATGTTATGAAATCTATAATTCTGTAAAATAAAATTTTAATGTCAATTTAAGCGGTGCTCTGGAATCATGAACATGAATCGAAGTTGTGTTACTCTGACCAAAACCCAACTTCTTTTAGGTTGGCAGTATCAAAAACAATCGGAATATTGGATTTCTCGGGGTTTGAGATCACCTATTGCAATGGGTTTGATCAACTTTGTATCAATATGACGAACGAGAAACTACAGCACTTCTTCATGCAACGAGCGTGCATGGAGGAGCAAGAACTTTATATGGAAGAGGGAATTGTGTGGAAACCAATCGAAATGCCTCAATGCGAAGACCGATTCAGGATGTTTTTTGCAGTAAGCATGCCCATTTTGTTATGTTATTTTTGTGTCTCAAGAATCTTTCATTTCCAATGATTGATGAATATTTTGTCCTATTCCACATCAGTCAAATGAGGTCTGTTTGTGCCAAATTAATTAAAAAATGTGATGGTACCACCAGTTTAACGATATCTTTATAAATCTGAAGCAATATTGACAAACCTCTGGCAAAGTAATCCCTTACAGCACTGTATGCCATATTGTTCTTCACAATTTTAGAAACCCAACGGTCTGTTAGAGTTGCTGGATAATGCATCTCGTGAACCATTTTTCACGGATGAAGAATTTGTGAAGACTCTCGCTGTCCACTTGGGTGAATGTCCGTCCTTCAGCCAGTACCTTAAGGTGGACAGGATGTCTATGACCAAGTTCTGCATTAAGCACTATGCAGGCGAAGTGACCTATGATGCCAAGGGCTTCCTGGTCAGCAACAGGAACACCCTGAGTTCTGACCTGTGCGATGTCATGGTCGCCAGTCTTGATCCTTTCTTTGCTGATCTCTTCTCTGCCCAGCTTCCTGACACTGGATGTCTCTCACGGTGAGTTTGCCTTTTACCAATACTCTTGGATCAAAACTCAAGCCATAATTCAAACAACTAATGCAATAGACAGCCACCTAAAGTGCATACGGTGTAATCGGGAGGCAGTAGTAACCGACAGACAGATACTCTTATTTTAGCCAATAACTGCGAGATTACATGGATTTAAAGGACAAAGATGTATTTTGCTGCAAGGTGTGAAATGATGAGTGGTCTGAAGATGGTTAATCACTGCACCGTATTCAATGAGCTTGCTTGTGGTCCACTAATGTCTGCTTTGTTGATAATGCTTACATATATTTATGGAAAGAATGTTTCTTTTCTTTTTAAGTACAAGGAGTACCATTCGGACAAACAGCAGAAAAATAAAGCAGGCAAAAGCACAAGGGAAGCAAAGGATTCCTGAAAAGTACCAACAGCCTTCCATTGCGACACTGTTCCGTGTAAGTTTTGCTGTTGGACCTGTTGTATACGCCTGCTGACTGTTGGTGACAATGTTTGTATGTTATTAAACCTTTGTGGTCTTTCAGATTTCTATGCAAAAAATGTTGACAAAGCTGACTACAGGGGATTTGTACTTTGCCAGGTAGAAAATACAGTATATTTGACCACTCATCAGTTTTATTATCAATTACTATCAAAGCGCCATACATGTAGTATAGATCAACAAAATAAACTACAGTATGACAATGACAATGACAGTTTTTATTAGCTCCTAAATAGCACATAACAGTAATTACATATTATACTAATTCAATTTTTTCTTAGAGTGGAGCAAGGAGACTCCCTCTTAAGGCAATAAGTTTGCCTCTGTCGAGGGAGCCACCTTGTAAAAAAAAAAAAAAAAAAGATTATACATATATATATACTACTATTTAAAGCATTGAAATATTAATAAATTATCGATAGGAATGCATGCTATTGTTATACAGCTAATATATAAATCAGTAATGACGTTGAAGCATTTTGAAACTATTCTTTTGTAAACCAGATGTATCAAACCAAATGCACAACAGCGACCCAAGATTTTTGACGATGAGACCGTTTTGCGCCAGTTCCGTTACAGCGGAATCCTGCAATTAGCGGAAATGCGAAGTCTTGGGTTTCCTCACCACTTAACCTATGACAACTTTGCTAAAAGGTAAGGAGATCTCCGCAATGACCAGCTAAGTTGACTCATGGAAGTGCAAGCGTAGTAGAAAATTACCATAAAAGCTACCTATACAACGCAATTGCGAGATTACACGAACATGAAAGGACAACTTCAGATGCATTTTTGATGCAAGATGTGTCATAATTCTGAAACATCATATGGTGAGTAGCCTGAAGATGGCTAACCACAATATCAGGATTAGGTCATTCGATAAGTGCCTTTTGATTAGTGTATTGTTGGAAAATCTGGAACTTTACTTCATGTATATTAAAAAATACAAAATGAAGAAAAATAACACAATCATTTATATAATTAAACCGAAGTCATCCTGTTAATGAATTTTATAATATTTTTTATATCAGATTAATTAAATCTTGTATTAGCATGTTTCTATTGAAAATTTCTTTGAACATCTTCCTCCATGAGATTTGGCATAACCTATGGGAATTTAAAAACTGTCGCAGGTACAGAGTTCTTTTCCCATCTAAGTCGCCGGCACATGATGACATCAAAAACCTCAGCAAAGAAATAATAAATTCTTTTTCGGAATCTGAAGATGATGTGAAGTTTGGAACCACGAAGGTAAAGTCAAACTACCAAAATCAATCCATCTAGTTGATCCTAACACTCGCTCTTCCGTACAGACCTTTAAAAATCTCCCAATATGTTCTACTTTTTTGTGCAGGTTTTCATGAAGCCTGTTATCCTAGAACGTTTGAACACGCTTATGAAGCACACTTTTGTCTGCACTTTGCAACGCAATATTCGGCGGTTTCTCGCAGCAAAACAAAGAAAGAACCAACAGAGTAAGAAAAAGGTCTCCGTGCAATCCGATATATTTGATACACCAACATCAACCGAACACAGGGATTCTGTAGTTTGTATGGTGAGTAAAAATCAACAAATTACCCACAAAATACATAGACCTAACTGTATTATTGTTCGCGAAAGTTCAGTAAAGCGAGATGCACGAAATGATTGCAAAAAGATGAGTGACTTCTCCATATACTGTATTTCAGCCCGTTTCGATCCCAGAAGAGCCAACAAAACGCGCAACTGCAAAAAAAGTCGGATTCAAATTGCCACAGTTTGAAGATGAGGTGACCCAACAGGAACCCAAAATCCTCACTAAGGAGGTTGAATATATGTCAACAGGCCAAACGACAAAAAGCGTTTTGCAAGATACTGATGAAAGCTCTGACGATGAGGTTCCCGTTATGGACAATCAGTGAGTGGTATTTATTGCTAATGATGAATCTGTAATTGCATGGGCCTCCTATACATCTGTAGCAAAATTAGGCACCTGGTTTACAAGGTTTTATAAAAAAAAAAAAATATTTACAATGGATTTGATTTAAAAATGGACAAGATCATTATAAATCTGAGCTAGAGCGAGCTTGAAAATTCCACAAGTTGAAGGATACCACCGCTGATGAAACAGCATTTGCAGTAGTGTGACTAAGGGTGTGGAACTCACTGCCAGCTCATATAAGTCATCAGTGATCTTGATAAATGTTACTAGACTTAATCTTCCTGAAGCCAATGCGCCATCTTCGCGTAGCTACGCTAGACGCCTTGCTAGATATGGTCTGGATTGTGTGGTTTTTGCTTACCCACTTTGATTGGTAGCGGCGATGTGGACTGCCAAATCAGTGCCGTTGTTTAAATGTAAGTATATTTAACGCAGCAACCTGGCCTGCAGTCACGGTTGAGTCTTTTGAAGCGCCAGGGAGTCGCTTGCATTGGCCGACCTACTTAGTCCATGTGTGTTTACGGCTAGAGGGCTACGCAAAAAAAAAAAAAAAAAAACACGCCATTGCCGTGAGATCTGGAAAGAGCTGCGTGGAGTAAGTGCACTTATGAAGGTATTGTTATTCTCATTTGTTAAAATTTCGTAGTAAAGCATTGTAAAATGCCACTCTACCGGATAGTCGTTACACTAGAAAGCATCTCTTCAGTGAGCTGTTCAAATCACAAAGTCACATTTTATCAAAACAATAAATCTCTTGAAAATGGTCATATTTGAATTTCCAATTTGGAAACAATATGGTTCGTAAGTTTTATCAAAAAGCAATGAATATGAAACTAAATGAAGTTGCTGTGTTTTCCTTCTTTTTTTCAGACCATGGGACATACCAGCCAGCATAGACATAGAACCCTTGTCAGCAGAAGAGTCTTTCAGGGGGGTCATGACCTTCCTGAGACTTATGATGCACATCCTCCTCTTTCTCATTGTCCTTGCCTCAGCAACTGCCAGTCAACTCAGCATTCTCGGATTAACTGCAGCACTAGGCATCAATTCCAAAGCAAGCAACATCACCATACCTCATCATAATTTCCAGGTACAAATGTATATCACCCCCTGAAATCCAATAAGCATGGCCCCAATATCCCCCCCCCCCCCCCACCAGTGGGTTTTGTGGTGGGAGTGGCACTGCTTTACTGGGGAGTAGTTATCAGAAACAATGCTTGATGTCATAGTTGCTGCAATGAAACAATGCCACAATTGCTATAGTATAATATAATTATGACATTATAGTCATATTATCATATTACCGTCTAGCACAGCAGCGCAACCATCCACCACAGAATCTCCTTATTGGTGAGATGGTCTTTATCAAGTAAACGGTGACAGATAAAATGGTTAGTTGTTCTTGTTTAACTGTACAATGAGTGATGATCTAGTGTTCTTCAAGGAACTGGAACCAAGTGCCAAAGATGCAAGGTGGAAAGTGGCAGCACTGCAACTTCTGGTCATCCTCTGCGTCCCAAAGATCCTGACAATAATCATCTGCTTTCTGAAGTCATTCTTTGGGCACGTTCCCAGCCCACCAGCCAGCATCTTCATTCTTGTAAGTTTTCATTTGGTTTTGTATGCAGAAACCCTTGAAGATTATTAACAGTGTTATTGTTATTGACTTCTACTTTCAGGCAATTTTGATGGAAACGTTTCAAGCATTTGGCGAGATGCTGTTGGTTGTGCGTGTCCTGCCTCAGTTCGGTAGTACCATGAGTCTCTGCATGATGTTTTCTGTCGGAGTTATACCAGCTTTTTTTAAACTGATCTTCTGGGTAAGCCAAAGACCCAAGTATTCCATCGATAGGATCAAACTATTGGACTCTCCGGGTTCAGAGGAAACGACAACCGGTAGTTCCAGGGTGAAATCTGGTTGCTTCAGTGTCCTCGACATGACTCTCACATCCCTGTCTTTCACACTTCAAGCAGGTGGCCTTGCATTCCCCATAGTTGTAATGTTTTACCATTGGAATCAGTTCTGGGTAATAGGAGGTACAGGAGAGGTCTATCACTTCACAATGGAAAAACATTTGTTTTGGGAAGTACCGGTTGCTGTGCTTCTCACATCTCTTCGGTGGTGGGAAAACTTCGTCCACAGAGACAGAGGCTGTCTACGTCTTGTCAAGATCAAAAGACAGTTGTTTGGCAGTCGCCAGAAATTTGCTCCTGTAGTCAGCCTATGGGGAATTTTTGTGTGCGTCGTATCTTTCTATATCATGGAGCTGCTAGTATACAAAAACATCAGTTTCCAAGGAGATATCAGGGACTTTCTAGTTGGCAATGATACGTACTACTTCTCGAATGAACATGAGAAAGCCCTGTTTGTGCCTTGCATCGTACAAGTCCTCTCCAGCCTTATTTGCTACTGCAGCTGCGTTCTAGCTTCCAAGTTGTTGATGCAGACGGTCTCCTATGTATGTGCCCTGTATCTTTCTATTCCAGCTTCTGCTGCCATTGTGATTCTCCAGGTAAATGTTTAGTTTACAGCTGATTTCATAGACTTGGAAACTTAACTCCAGAGGATGTGATGTGAGTCCTTGACTGCCATTTGCTATGATAGTCCCTCAGCCAATTGTAGTTCTGGATTCGAATGATGTCCTATAGAGTTAAGTTTCCAAGGCTACGAAATCTGCTGTACATTACGCAACAGTCCAGTATATGTTAAGATTACATTAAGCAACAATGTCGAATCGACCCTCCTTTTGAGGTGTTTCACAAAATTTTATTGTCATTAATTGTTTTTGTCAACAGTGTCAATTCTCAGCGCTCAATCTCCCTGCAATGCTGAAGTGCTACACATGGCTTTGTGACTATCACTGCGAGTCTTCTGCTTGCAAGGATGGACTGCCGTCTTGGGCCGTGGTGTCAGTTGCCTCTTTATGGATACTATCTCTTCTGTACATCACCAGTTACGTCTGGAATAACAACACTGAAAAGTTGGCTATGGTTGTAAGGTAATAGTCAAATTCGTTCTTACATGTACGTCAGTGGTGTAGCTGGGCTATCTGGGATGAGCGACATAGGAGGGGACCATGGACTAAATATAAATAAATTCGATATATAACATATATATTAATTTAGCCGTTATCTCACTCAAGATGTATGAACACTAATGCCAGAAGATCATACATTTGTATCAATGATTGTCTCATTAGCAACTTTAAGAAAAGGGTGGTTTTCATTCATCTGTTCACGTCACCTTCAGACTATTTGTGACGCCATTGTACTCTGGACCACTACTGGTGCCCTCGATGTTCCTCAATCGCCGAAGTCTTGATAAAGAAATCAAAGTGGCAGGCAATGGAGTGGATCTGGAATTCCGAGACCTTGACTCCCCTTCATTTCTGTAAGTTCTACCGTCACAGACACACCGTCGCTGGACAGGTTGTGAAACGCAAATTTATTTTTAATTCTCTTCAGGGATGAAGATGGCAGACGCAAGAAGGCCGAAGACGAGGAAGAAAATACCATCCCTGTGGTGTATGCATGTGCTACTTTGTGGCACGAAACTAAACAAGAGATGAAGCAGCTTCTCAAATCTATTTTTCGGTGTGTAGTAGGTTATTATCGTGGTATATTTCAATAAATTTATCCTGCCAGATGTCTTCAGTCGTCACATTACAGCAGATTCCATAGACTTGGAAACTGAACTCCAGAGGATGTTAATCCAGTACTCCCTTTGGTCAAGGCAATGTCTCAGCCGATGGGAGTCCTAGATTCACATTATGTCCTCTTCAACCTGCAGTTTACTTTCTATGAAATCGGCTTTAACAAATTGTATTTCTCTTTGGCATTTCTGTAGTATGGACATGGACCAGTGCGCAAGGAAAATAGCTCTCAACAAATTTGGATTGGGAGAATCAGACTATTATAAATTTGAGACTCACTGTTTTTTCGATGATGCCTGGGAGCAAGACAAGAGCAAGAAGGGTGTTTTTGTGCCAAACAAATGGGTGATGACAATGTTGTCAGTGATCAACGAAGCTGCCAGGTAAAATAAGAGGCAAAGTGTATAATTATTATGAAGTCCTCAAATGGTCTGCAGCTGCAGGGAAGTGCTGAGATGTATCTCGATCATCTTTCCAGTGTCATCTACGAAACTGAGGTTGAACTTCCTCCCCCAGTGAAGACACCTACTCCCTACGGTGGGCAGCTGGTCTGGAAACTTCCTGGTGGAAACAAAATGATCATCCACTTGAAAGACAAACAAAAAATCAGGCATAAGAAACGCTGGAGCCAGGTACGCATTACCAAGAATTTAATTACCGTGACGGGGTAAATAACAAGAGTAGACCCCCATTAATCCGAACACTTCGGTTTTGAGGCCAATTGTTCGAATTAACGCGAGATTCGGGTTACCGCATTTAGCGGAGCTCCTAACGGCAGTTTTTTGCACTAAGTGTTTTCCTTATTGTTGCTGCCACGTGGTTTTCTGTCCATCTCTGTCTATCTTTGTCTATCTCTGTCTATCTCTGTCTATCTCTGTCTGTCTCTGTCTGTCTCTGTCTGTCGGTCCAAACTATCTATCTATATCTATCTACATGTCAAAATGAACTTATCCATGACATATTTATACAACATAATAATATACAATTATTCCATTAGAGTATTAAGATCATGCTCTTTGTTAATCACACTAATAAAACAAATTTAACACATAAACAAAAGTTTATTTCACCTCATGAAACATAAGAGTGAAATATATTATGAAAGATTGAAATATAGTATATACAGGTATTGTTAACTTATGCATAATTCTGTGATCATGACATCGATTTGCTACTTGAAGAGCAGACAGTAAATTTGCGAAGCTGGGAGTGCAAAGTTTGCAATTCTGGATAAGAACATGTGTCTGTCACCAAGACCTTTGTTCAGACAGCGTACAATTGCACAGCAAGTCCTGTATGGAATTCTCCAAGCGTTAGTTGTGTTAATGGTAGCAAAACACACCCATAAAAGGAAGTAAGTGTATGATAAGTTGATATCAAGGTTGTTACAATTGTAATTTTAGATTAAACAGATCTGGGTATATGATGGTATAAATGGTGGCAACTGCTTTTGAATGCAGCAAGGGCATTAATTGCTATTCAGACGAAGAAATAATGAGACTGCCTGTCACCTATTGATCATACATACAGACATGCCAGTCAATTACACTACCGAATGCTTGGACTAACGAATTGCTTATACATGGAAAATTGCAATTCGGTGCCCAAAAAGACTGTTTGAATTCGGAAACTTCAGTATTCGATTTTAACGAGTCCAATTAGCATTATAGAAATCTTTTCCCATTGATTTTCATTTTGATAGCACAGTTCGGATTAAAGAGGGTCCACTGTATAACATGTGTTTGGATGATTTGATTTGCTTAAAATTTTGTTTGTATACCATACAGTGTGTTAGCATCATGTTATAACACTTTAGGGTTGTCGAAGGGTAGTTACCTCGTGATGTTGTAAAGTTCTATAACTTCTGTTTGGTGATCAAATTTGGTTTGTGTACCCTAGCATCATAGGTTCTAAAAACTTTCGAGGTTGTGGAAGGGTAATTACCCCATGATGGGTAAAATGCAATAACTTCTGTTTGGGTGTTCGGATTTGCTTCAAATTTGGTTTGTATACACTACAAGCATAATTTTATAATAGTTTTATGGTTGCAGTGGAGTAATTACCCCATTAGGGATAAAGTATTATAACTTCTGTTTGGAGATCAGATTTGCTTCAAATTTGGTTTTATATAGTGTACTTAGTGTGTTAGCATCATTTTCTAACAATTTTAGGGTTGTTGAAGGGTAATTACGCCATGATGGGGTAAAGTGCATAACTTTTGTTTGGTTATTCGTACCTTCAAATTGGTTTGTATACTATACATGGTGTTACCTTCATATCTAACACTCTGTATGGTTGCCATGGGGTCATTAACCCTTAAAAGGGTAAAATACTAACTTAAGTTTACAAGATCTTCACCGTATTTGATTTATACACTCAACAGGGTGTTACAATCATATTATAAGTCAAAGAGCAAGCAATGATAAATTATTTTCCGGCTGGCGCCTGTGCTTGTATGGTTGTCTTTGGGTACCCATGAAGGAATTTACTTTGTATGTATACAAATATCCCCACAGACCCTAAAAGAGCAATAAACCTTGAACTATGTGATGCAAGTAACATATGTACAACAGACACGCTTCATCATCTCTTGCGGTGCTATTTGTATTCCCTAATTGCAGCCATATCACTTGAAACAGGTTATATGGGCCAGGTGATCTGTATTTCCCACCACATGGAATGACATTCATGCATGCTCAAATAAGTAAGCGCTTGTGTAGCTACAGCTTCGAGGCCTCGAAGGTCCTGGGCCTCTACGCGGCGAGGGTGGAAACACTTGGGGTGAAGTCCTCTATCACCAGTGGCTAAAACCGGACAGTGCGCATTGCACAAGCTGCTCCAGCCAAATAACGCAGACAATTATTGATTTTTTACATGCTTCTGGTTTCTACTACCAACTATAGATAATCAATCTTACCCTAGAGAGCCTCTACATAGCCCACTCGGGTGCTGATGAGGCATTAAACAATAACACTAACTTTTAACTAGCTACAGCTTCGATATGGTTAGGCACACTATCCAGAGCGGAATGACTGAGTTATGGCCAAAAATGTATACTTCGAGATGCTTACTGTTCGCAAATAAAAGCCACTGTCTACAATTGGTTAATAAAAAACATTTTGTTAACCAAATGTTGCTATAAAATGACCTGAGTTATATAATACCGTTTTGAAATTGCAAATTCTGATGAAAAATGATTGATTTATAGCTGAAAAAGTATGATTTTTAGCAATTTTACTACCTAGAAAAGTTTATATTAAACATAAGAATACGACTTAGACGATGCCGATACATAATTAAACAATGCAATGTCGTATCAGACGGATTTCAAAGACTAATTTGTTCGCCGCTTAGTTAAAATTTATGGGCGCAGTGATTGACCTACTTCTAATTAGGCGCATCTCTCCATGTGTTCCGATCGGTCACACCCTCTACTGCGGAGAGGTGTGGTCGAGGGTCTGAGGTCAGACTGCATCAGAGTGATTCACAGTACATTTTATGTCGTTATTTTCTTATTTTTCATCCAGTTAAAAGTCAAAGTTCCGCATGATTGAAATTAATTGGGTATTAAAAGGAAAAACCGCACTCGTCTCTGATCTCTTTTGACAGATCAGACGAGGTGGGTGTCTATATTAACTTATGCTCTTCTCTTTAAAAAAAACCCAACAGAATGATGCATATATATGGCCAGTCAGAACACCAAACCCTCCGATCGGATCCACAGGAACGGACTCATCCTGAGGGTCAGGTGTACATCTGTGGTTTGATGTCCACGAGATGCTTTTGAACATTATGTCACTTTTTCCCATTATTTTATGTTTGCAAACTTTGCATACAAGCATTGGTCAATTGAGGCCTTTTTGGTCAAAAGCTGCAATTCACTTTCAGTGCAAACTTGTGGGTCAATCCTAATCTGCCACTTTGATCCACACTAAGCAACTTGTTCTTTGTCACTAGGTCATGTACATGTATTATTTGCTGGGATGGAAGCTGCTGGGTAATGACACAAGCAAAATCGTGAGTGATTCACTGAACTCAAACCAGGCTGTCCACAAGAGGAAAGGCCCTCATGAATTTGATTCAAATGCAGGCGAACCAAGAAATTTATCCAGAAAACTCATTTCAAAATTCAAGGATGAGAAAGGAAAGGATATGGCTGAGGGAAGTTACACCACAGGACTGACATTTCAGGTTCTTCTATTTTTCTGAGTTGATAACCAGGCATTATTTGTAGATCCTTCTTCATTTCATGACTTAATCCCCACAAACTTGCAAACATTCTTTAAAAACAGAAATTGTTTGGACTGATTTTGTACATAGTCTTTATTTCCATGTTTAACTGTGTTGTTTTTCAGGAAATAGAAAAAAAGGTTCTCGTGAAGGCAGAGAACACCTTCCTCTTAGCTCTTGATGGCGATGTGGACTTCAGACCAGAAGCAGTCGTAATGTTGATTGATCGATTGAAGAGAAATCCGAAAACAGGAGGAGCATGCGGTCGAATCCATCCCATAGGCTCAGGTGTGCAAACTGATATCCCTTTGGCCTAAGCTCATCTGCTTTGGTCAGTTTCAGTAGAACTGTTGGATGCATCGTATTGCTTATTACCTTTGGTGCAGCCGTTGTTTGTTTCACATCTGTTTCTATGTTGAAATTATTATTTCAGGTCCTGTTGTGTGGTACCAAATATTTGAATATGCCATAGGGCACTGGATGCAAAAAGCTACAGAACATGTACTAGGCAGTGTTCTGTGCTCCCCTGGCTGCTTCTCACTCTTCCGCGGATCAACGTTGATGGACACAAACATCATGTGTCGATATACCACAAAAGCCACTGAAGCATCGCACTTCTTGCAATACGATCAAGGTATTGGAAGATCTTATCAGAGCTTTCATATTAAGTCCCGTTTTAGTTTTATATATTTATACTCTCTTGGTTTTTAGGTGAGGACAGATGGCTCTGCACTTTGATAGTTCAGCAAGGGTACCGTATTGACTACTGTGCTGGGGCCGATGCACTGACATATGCTCCTGAAACTTTCAACGAGTTCTACAATCAGCGTAGGCGGTGGGTGACCTCCACTTTGGCAAACATCCTTGACCTGCTCTCTTCATACAAGACCACTGTATACATCAATGATAACATCAGTACTTTTTACATGTTCTACCAAGTTGTGGTGACCCTAGTGACTATTCTAGGACCAGCTACTATTGTAATTGCAATTGCGGGTTCTTTGCGGGACATCTTGATGATACATGAGGGCTGGGCATACACAATCACTGTGCTACCTTCAGGAATTTTCATAGGTATGACATTCCTTTGCGAAGAGAAAATTCAGCTACTTGCTGCAGCTTTTTTGTCTCTTTTGTATGCAGCAGCCATGGTGGTTGTTCCAATTGGAATATTGAAGGCCATGGTCTTGGAGGGCTTTATGGCACCAAGTGCTGTCTTCGTTGCTGGAATTGCACTGTGTTTCATTTTCGGTGGTATATTACATCCTTATGAGTTCGGATGCCTGGCTTCTGGAATGATCTACTTCCTGTGCATCCCATCTGGCTACCTGGTGTTAATGATCTACTCACTTGGCAACATGCATCTTATTTCATGGGGAACCAGGGAAACTCCCAAACCATTGGAAGAAAATTCCATAAAGGTTTCGATAAAGAAAGACAAGGAGGAGCCGAAGTCCTTTGCATCCTCCTTCCTTAGATTAGACAAATACTACAAAGACTTCAAACAAACTATTATGCAGACCATGAAGGATACTGATGATTCATTACAAAGGCAACAACTTGAATTGTTACGCGAACTTAATGAAACCATTAAAAAAGCTGTAGGACATGACCAAGACGGGGTCACTGAAAGAGATGTCGAAGAATCTCCAGGTCAGCCTGCTCCTCCTGTTCCCCCTCCGTGCCAGCCAGGAACATCTGACCAAGCTCAGCCAACTAAAGAAAGTGACTCTGAAAAATTCGAGCATTTTGAGGAAGACCCTTTGAGACCTGAATGGGCAGTACATGTGTTGAGCGAGGGGGACATGGCTTACTTATCAGATGACGAAGTCCAGTTTTGGGAAAACGTTATTCAGAAATATGTAAAACCATTGAAAAGCATCAAGAAGGCAGAGGAGTTGAAGGAAAAGCTGTCATCGCTAAGAAACAATGTCAGTTTTGGATTCTGGTTTCTTAATGGGATGTGGATCATACTTAATTGTATGATAGAGTCTGCAATACCTCCCCTGAAGATAGGGCCATTCACTACCCCACCTCTAGGATTCATCTTCCTTTCTTTGTGCTTTCTACTCATGATACTGCAGTTAATTGGCATGGTGATCCACAGATGGGAGACTTTTCTTCAACTGATAGCCAACACCGTGCTCCCTTGGGGAGATAGGTCCCACAAAAGCTTTAAAAAGGAAGCAGTTGATGAAGCAGTTCGCGTCACCAAGATGATACAACAGCAAAGGTTTTACAAAGATAACGTGGAAGTTAATCTAACTTATATCGGAAAAAGGCCTAAAGGAGAGCGCATCAGCTCCTTCTTGACCAATTTTCAATCCTCACGCTTTTCTAGACATAGTGTCATGAGTAAGCTGAAAGAATCCCACAAAGTTAGGGCAGGACCAGACCCTGCATTCAATACAGTATCCCGAGGAGTCGCTGCAACACTTAAAAGACAGCTGGGCTTAGGTTCCACGGTTCAAGGGCATCAGTATCTGCAACCCGATGAACTTGAACGCAGATTCGAAAGACGGTTAAGTCGCCTTATGGATGATGACTCGTTTTAACAATTCCGTTCGTAAGAGCCAGTTCAATAAATGCTTTTGGGTTATAAATATCGGCACTTGTTAATGTTTGTTTTGACATGTTTTGATAAATTTGTTATTAATGATGTTTGTTTTGGTTCTACTGAAGAAAAAGTAAATAAAAATTATGAAAAATAGTACAGTATATTTGTTACAAACACTGATTTTGATGATCAGTTGTAGTGGGAATCATGCAGTGGTGCAGGACAAATCCCTGTCTGGTCAAAGCTTTTATCCAACATGGTGCTTTTGCAGCTTTTCACATCAGAATTAGAGAACCTAACAAATTTATGGCCATTGTTTCAAATAACCATTTTAAAATGCTACAAAAAATAGTTATAATCATTGCTCAATCACCTACAATCATTGTCTATCAAGGCTCTCCCCGTTATTGCTTCTATTAGGCATATATACTATATAGCTAGCGCCTTGAAATAAGTCCTGAAAAAGTTACGAAAATATGAGAAACGAGGTGAATTATGTCCAGGGGCCCCGTTTCATTTCAAAATGTGGGGGGGACATATTGACCTATATTCTGGACACCAACAGTCAAATCGTTATGTTGGTACAAAAAAAGTGGGGAGGGGGGGACTTGTCCCCCTGTCCCCCCTAAGACGGGGCCCATGATTATGTCCTTGCCCAAAACCTTTACTGTAACGGTGTAACTTCATCCAGCACAAGTAAATGAAAATGCCTTCAACAGTGGCTTTGTTTGGTGTACGGTGGACCCCCGTTAATATGAACGCTTTGGTTTCCAGGCCATTCGTTCAGATTAACGCAGTATTTGGATTACCAAATTTAGCGGCGCCCCTGGCGGTTTTTGGCACAAACGGTGATGGTGACCACTATAGTGTTTTTCATTATCGTGGCTGCTTATGGAAGCCCAGATCTGGCTGATGCTTTAACTTTCATGTTTGGCATGAACTTGCGCTTCACCAAAATTACACCCCTGAGGTAATAAATTCCCTACCTGAGATTTCTGGATGCTGTAGGCCTCCTGTCAGCTGAATGTAATGATTGAAAAATATCTGCCCAGCCAGGTCAGAAAGAAAGAGGATTTAAAGCATTAAAGCAACAAATATTAATTTTGCATTAGTTACTGCCAAAGTGCTTAACCGTTACAATTAATGCAAATTCCCGCGACCGGCCTGTTCAAGCATGAACCTTTCTCACCTCCCCAGGGACTACACTCAACACCCAGTACCCATTCATGATGTCATTTTTCAGTGGGTGAATATAGGCCTACCCGGCATCACTGCCTGTAGCCAAATGCCCAAGGTGGAGTAAGGCTATGGCTGTTTGAGGATCTGCTTACCTCCTCTCTGGCTGTCTGTGCCACGACTGGTGATTGAATCCACACCATCTCTCTTCGCGCACAGGTGTCTTAACACTAGCCTAAAAAAATATTCAGAGCTGCAATAGTTTGCAAAAAAAAACAAGAACGAAAAGTTGGCAGAAACGAAATAAAATGTTAGTGGTGTAAGGTCCCTCTGGGATGGACTCCAAAGCAAGAATTCAAGTTTCACATATTTATTACTCCTGCCCCAGTGTCACACGTCCTATCTGCACACAAGCCTAGACTTTACTGACAGCTCTCCTCCCTGCAGAACACCAGCAGCCCCCATCACATGATACCCACGCCATGGCAGGGGAAATATTCCACATTCTAGGTCAACGGCCTACTATAATTCAAACACAACAGGATGCAGGTCATCACATGGCATACCTTAAAAATCTAACAGTATGGAGGACGTGTGACTGGCGATCAGGAAAACATGATAAACAAATTACAATGACAACCCAATACATCACCCCAATGATACAAACCTTAAACGAACAACATTCGGACAACGGAAAGACGCTATTCATACATTTTCACAATGTAATTACAGCTGTAATTAAGTCACTTTTCAGTTCCTTTGCACAAGGCAAGCACGGTGTTCACACTGAACAAAGTAAAGTTCCATTTTAAAAGTTTCTGTCACCTGGGCCAGCTGTCACACTGTCAAACTGACAGCTACACTTTTAAATGTTAAAATCCATGATTTGGGCTCTCTTTCTAGAGTCCCACGTACACTAAATTGGCGTATTCCAATCGATAGTTCCATGGTAAGTGAAAAGAGCATCCCAGTGTCTATCCGTCCTTCTGGGTTGTCATGTTTTCAGGTGAGGAGACTGGGGAGGCCCCAGGTTCAGCAGGCTGCAGAACCTAGTTCGGGGGACCTCTTCCCTTGCACATCTCCTCTCAGAGGCGGCCTCGCTCTGTGGTCAGCCTCTGGACCTCCTGGAGAAAGGGCATCCACCTGGCACTCTGCTCCAGTGATGCCAGCACTCTGGAGGGCAGCCATCATGACGTCTACTAGCTCCACAAACGGGGTTGCTGATGCCCCAATTTCTTAATTAATGTTTTCACTTAATAACTTCACATTACAAAGAACCAAAGTTATTCAACAACCACATGTTTCCAGCAATAAAATTTGCCTCTCCCAATAGTTAGACACAACTATTATCCTCGAGGCGAGTGAACACGAACCTTCAAAATGATCTTAGGTCACTGTAGCATCATTTTAAAGTCACACACATAGGAACATGCTCGAGTCGTTTTTATTGTTTTAAATTAAAAATAAAGGCCAGTTCACTCCTTTTGCATATGCGACGTCAACACAGCATTTAAAGAAAGCAACTTACAGTAATAAATTCATACCACAGCAAGAGAGCGTTCCTGTTTTCTAAAAATACTTTAGTCTTACTTTTTATTCAAAGTACCATCTTTTTATTAAAATAAAGAGACGAAAAGGGGAACTAATAAACCATTTCTAGTTTAATCAAACCCCACGTTGTGACGATATCATTTCGGAGATCACCTCTTGTCTCACAGGAAAAAAGGGTACAGCCTGGGGATCCAATTTCGAGTCCTTTTTCAGAGGACTTAGGACACCCTCCCCTCTAGCGTGTGCGACCACGTGGTCGGGCTTTTCACCAACAGCAGGGGCTTCTCTCAATCCCACCATGTGGTCTGGGGCTTCACCAGCCCCATCAACTCCACATGGCCTGGGGGAGCTACACTGGGCCGCCCAGCATCAGGAGGCGTGGCCTGTGGCACTCCATGCCTCAGCGTCAGGGGCTGATCTAGATTGTCAGGCAAGGGGGTCGCCTGCTCGCAGCCACTATACAGTGAAGGGTCGGTGTAAGGGTCAGACTTTCCAGAGGCCGGGGACTCAATTTCATAATTGATTCTACCCACCACCCTGTAAGGACCCAAAAACTTCAGACCCAATCTACAGTCAACCCTATTGCAGTACTCCCTCCCCATCTCGGCCTGCCAAAACGTCCTGCATAAGGGAATAGAAAATTTCTTTCACCCAGTCTCCGGTGACTGGGGCCCCAGACGGGGGTCCAGTCACCTGGGGAAGGGGGAAAGGCTTGGGCTCATCTGCTTGCACCATGGCCACAGCCCCTGAAGGCCAAATGTCGGGCTTGTGGGGCTTGGCAGCTTGGTAAGCAGATTCATACTGAGTGGCCAGGTCAATGGCATCTTCAAGGACTCCAAATCCATATCGGGACCCCTCTTAGCACTTATTCCTATAAGCATCAAGGGCCCTAGTGGAACAGAACAGAGACCTTAATTGGTCTACCATCCGGCTCCACGATTTTCGTAGGGCAAGGACACAATTTTCAAACGGGCTGGACCATCTATGCTGGTCCACAAACGAAAGCAACGTTCCTCATCAGTCCACCAATTAAAGTCAGCCACTCTCCCAAACTCCAACATATCATCAGTAAAAGCAACTTCATACAAAGGGGGAAAGGGCTTCTCGACGCCTCCTACGCCTTCTTGGGTGGGTACGACCACTTGGGGCAGCGTTGCCGGCCATTACCAAGTTATGATTATGGCCCCAGTGGCTTCGCTTGCCCCTATTGGCTCTCTCCCAATTCTAGTCCTATATTCAGGGGAGGGTGGGGGAGTGGACGCTGAGGAATCATCAGATGACTCCTTGTCAGTGAAATCTAACACCCTTCGTTCACTACTAGCCCGGGGCCTAACCTGGGACTTACCAGTTTTCTTACCAGGGCCCTTGTTACGGGAGGGCCCTGGCAGAGGTGAGTCCCTATTCACATTAAGATCAGCCCCCCCCCCCCCCCCCATCAGGTACTCTAGGAGTGGTCTCCCCAGTGACTGGGAGCCACAGAAGCTCTCCTTGGAATGAGTCAATATATTTGATATATCAAAGAGGAAAAAATAAGTTTGTTATAACAAGACACATTTAAGGCAGGAAAAGAAGTTGGGGCAACAAAATAAAATGCTGGGGTACTTGCACAGCCCAGGACAAATATGGCTATCAGTATCGCAGTAATATTCCTGACACTTTTGAGGCCCTCGGTCTCAACTGTCAAAGCCTCTCTGCCAAAATTGATCAGATTATAATATTCTAACAAGCCATTTTCATGAAATTTGTATTCAAAGTAGTAATCATGGCGGACTTGCAATATATTTGAAAAATTGGTTATGAGTATAAAATTAAGTACGAGAAATATGCACACTCCAATTTATGAGAACACCAACTCATTGAAGTGAAACTCAAAGATAATATTGATCGTAAATTATTAAAACTGATCAATACATGTCTTGATACTATTATGCTTTATTACTAAAATCATCCTGCAACTAGGCTCTCATGCATTTAGTAAGCTCGCTCATTACTCAATACTACATCTGGTATCATAACTGATAACAAAATAACAAAAAATGATTCAGACTCGCTGAATGAACTTATGAATGATCTTACCTCAGCTAATATTTATGAAAAAAGTAATAAAGAGAACTATTGTATGCTGACACAAATAAAAATTATGAAGGGTTATATACAAGACAAATATGTGAATTAAAACGCCGTCGTTTGCCAATAAGAATAAACATAAAAAAAGTTAATGTCATTACAATTGTAATTTCACATTAAACATAAAAAAATGGAGATAAGTACCTTGAGATACATATAAATGTATCAAGAATTATTTATTATTTAATCCTGTATTCCCTATTCCACCACAATTGGATATTTCCACCCCTGTTATGTTCAATTGATGGGGATTACCAGTTGATTAAAGTCAATATTTTCTTTAAACTTTATTTGAATATGAGGTGTTTTTTAATTGATATAATACCTTTATGACATCATAAAAATAATTTTACACTGGTCTAAAAACGTAATTTATGTATTATTAATGTAGTTATGTTATAATTATTTATCAGGTGTTTATTAGTCAAATGAACACCAAATTTATATAACTAGGTATTCAACTACTCAGGACCAATTCCTCAGATTCTGAGCATTCAGAATCTGTCTCAAATATCAAGAAATGTTAACTAGAAGTGGAGTTATCAATTTTTTCATTTCATTTGCCGGCCTCCGAAACGTCCGACTGGTTCATTGTCGGCCTCCGAAACGGCCAATTGGTGCGGTCAGCTTTAACTTTAATTAAAAGCACTAAAAAGAGGTCTTGCTCATCAAATATAATTTTAAACTACAGAGAGAACTTGTATGTAAAAGAAATTAAATGAATTTATAACAAACTATTGCTTAAAAGTACATAAAAAACCCAAAAAAAAATAATTTCGGACGTTTCGGACACATTTCGTACGTTTAGGTAATCGGACGTTTAGGGAGGCGGAGATTTCGGACTCGGACTCGGAAGTGGTCAGTAGGATTTTGAATATTTTTAGGAGGCAGTGCTACCAGTGCTATAAGGACACCGAGGTGTAGGAATACGAGAATGGTCTGCTATACAGCCAATTTCATCGATTTGACACTAAACTTTAGAGGACGTCATGTGAAACCAGGATTCCCATTGGCTCAAGTACTAAGGTAGTTCTTCAGCCATTAAAATTCTTCTGGAGTTTAGTTTCCAAGCCTATGAAAACTGGCTGTATAAACAGAGCTAGAGCTGGGTACCTTTCGTCATAGACGGCTGATGGACAGTGTCTTTCGCTTTGTGGACACACAGGTGGCAGTGCAAGCGCCATGTCTCAGGTCCTAATGAGGAAACGGTGTCGTGCCGACGGCGAAAGTCCGATCGCCATCCATTTGTCGGTCGTTGCTCTAATGGCTGCCTCCCCCCCCCCCTTTGCCAACAGCCCATTGCTACTTGTTGGCCCCCTGGCGGACACAGGCCCCAAGCAGCTGAACCACATCTCTGGTATAAGCCAGGATGAGAGCATGATGGATGCTGCCTCCCTGCTTCTTCATCATATGACTATGACGCAGCAATAAACTTGCTTTCAACATGTTACTTCTGGAGGTGAGTAGGTAACTCTTTAAACATTATTTATAGCCTATATTTTCCAATTATTTTTCTTCTCTTCTTAATTTTGATGCAGGAAACTTCCTTCATCTCATTGCCACGGTCCCTGCCTGTCCTGATTAGCCATCAGGTGCAGAAATACAGGACGTAAAGCCACAATCCACCCAAAAATCCACAAAACGGCTGCATTTTGAAAGTTCTTGGCCACATGTACATTTGTATGTCCATGTTTGGCCAGTTCAGCTGTGCACTGGCTTTTTATCATCTAACGTTAGGTTTTTTTATGTCATAAATCATGCACAATTATACTTTTTGTCAATATCGTTATCTAGTCACACTGATATTATATTGAGATGTCATGATTTCGAGTGCAGAAATACTGATTCACTTCCCCATAACAGCTTGTAACTTCAAGTTAGTCAGTCTGTCTACTATATATCAGGTGCATCGTATGCATGTAAAGTGGCCACAAGGTTTGACTGAGAAATTATTCATTAATATCAAGGACAAAAATGACATTGACATAATACTTCCGATCTATTTAATTTTTTTTATAAAAATTTGGTATTATCTCTATTTCTTTTGTATTTGGGTAGACCTAGTCTATGGAACTGGCGCTTGAACAACACTATACAAAAGGTTGTCAAAATGACAATAGAGTAGTCATGAGGCACCCAGTTACTAACAGGAAGTAAAATTGACTACTTTAGAATGTCATATGACTATCCCTAGTAATGTTGATCACTCTCTGTTTACTAGTGTTTTAGACTTTAATTTATCCTGAATGCTTAGTACACACTGTTCGAACCACTGATCAGTGGCCCTTGATATAATATTAAGTATCATTACAAATTATGTATTGAGATCGGATTATAGAATTGAGCAAGTCACTTGAAAAATAAACAAAATAAAAGGAATACTTTTGTTGCAGCTGCAGCAGCCATTATGGTGGATGTAGCTTCTCAGGTCGCACTTGGATTGGCTTCCAGATAAAAGAAAATGGAAAGTTTCCAAGCTATTGCTCGTTCGATTGTCCTTCGTTAAAAAAACAGAGCAGCATTTCATTGATCGCAGGACGAGACCCTCCATATTGAACGTCATCAAAGAGGACGCGACGTCGTAGGATACGTTTGCAGCGTCAAGGACGTCTGTTATGATTAGACTACACTCGGATCGGCGTACATGAACTGCCACAGTCTGCCGAATACTGTCATGTGACGTAATCATACTCTCATATGAATCATAGAGGGTGTCTCCCAACACAGGTTATTTATAGCTCAACCAGCTTTACCGGAAGTTGTTTTCTTCACTGTCGCACGTGAAGATCGCGTGCATTTGTGTTCTTGGAAGCTAGTCCAAACAAGCACCAACAAGAAGCTAATTCGGATCTGTAGTGGTGCCCAACAACTCAAAGATATATGCAGGATGCAAATTTATTCCAGTTATCAAAATGTAAATAATTCACAAGGAAGATATCAAGGAGATCTTAAAGCAGATCTG
Source organism: Alitta virens (assembly GCA_932294295.1). Classification (NCBI taxonomy): domain Eukaryota; kingdom Metazoa; phylum Annelida; class Polychaeta; order Phyllodocida; family Nereididae; genus Alitta; species Alitta virens. The sequence goes on along the minus strand of OW028577.1, from coordinate 31,200,329 downwards.
AGCCGAATTATTGGCAAATATTCCTAGAAGGTCGACAGAAGCGCCAGCTATAACAGAGACTTAACAAGCTTATTGACAAAGAATGTCGAGAGATAAGGTAGTTGAGAACATTCAGTGTAAAAATTGATCTAGTTTCTTAATTCCTTGGAATAGACAAGAAGGCTAAATGTGCCAGTTATATTGATATATTCATCCATATGGGGTACTTTTCTCTGCTCTCTGCTTTTTTTTTTCAATGCCATTGCTCATATGCCAGGCATTGTGAGGACGTGTGATTATTCTTTGGGACAGAACGACAGCAATGTATCAAGGAGTGTGCAATTTCGTATATACTCAGTGATTGATGTGACGGTTGACCTAGCCACCGCCTTGCTCTGACCTTTTCGGCGCCACACCTCCAGCCTCACCTGCATGACTTTTAAATGACGTCATGAAGCATAACAAGACAGTCTCGCTTCTTTTATTGACCCTGACCTTGATGATTCCTGGGGTGAACTGTCGCCCTACAAAACCCCTACGTCCTACCATGTACCTGGACATAGCCATGAATAACTCAACATGCACTGTCGTGCTCTATGGACAGGCAACGTCAAAGCCCCACGTGCACCAAACTACTGCCTACGACCACAAGGGAGCCATGTACTTTGCAGTGGCCGTTATTTCTATTTATGGCATTTCCATAGCTCTTCTCATTGGATCAACTCTTCGCAGGGATGATGTTGATTATGAACTTAAGGGATTTCTGCGCAGCTTCGCAAAAGTCGACATGGACCGACGCAAGAATGAGAAGTTCCACATCAAGCAGGTGCTGAAACGCGCCAATTTCATCTTCCATCCTCCCATGGAGAGAAAGACGTATTTAGCCAACCTACAGGGCTTCCCGAACACCCGTAGGAGCAGCGCCAACACCCCAGGGGCCAGTTCCAGTGCCAAAACAAGCAACGAATCCGTCAAGACGCAGCTCGCGACGGACTACGCGTCGTCCCCACTCAGCGTCATTAGCGAAGGCGATGCAAGCAACGCACGCAAGACGTCCCCTGAGACGGACCATGTCAGCATCCCTCCCCCTCCCCCTTCGCCCTGTGCTCAGAGTCTTGCCCATGATCTGCATGACGCCATTGTACATACGTCATGTCACGAGACAGGTGCCCGGATGGACACGTTTACGAAATATTGTCCCAGCAAGCTGACTTTTGTAACAATACCTCAAGCAGAGCGGAAGTCTTTCAAACCAGTCAGTGATAGACCAAACAGAGTCGTTATCAGGGTGCCAGCTGTATTACCCCCTAGACCACACCCTACTATGACGTCACCTTTAGACAATACAACTTCATTTAGCCCTTGTGCTTCAAGTAAATCTATTCCTCCCCAGTTGTTTGACAATATACCACAACCTACAAAGGGACATAAAATCTCATCCTGCAGTTACACTGGGCCCAGCTGCACGTCAGCACCCCCTGTGACGTCATCTAGCACGCCTCGATCTCATTCAGCCCACGATCTCAGGGGTCCATATCGCCAAACTGCTTGTTGATATAAATCACATCGATTAGGTTTTTGTGATAGACCCACTGGCTGTGAAATCAGTTATCTATGATTGAGACTGCGTACAAGTTTGAGATCGCCTTTTCCACAGACAAACTGGCATTATTGCTGTGCTGGTTTCTTGTTGATAGACAAGCAGGCTCCTGTAGAGTAAAACACTGATACAATGTATTTACATACTAGTCTATATAATATTATAGTCTGCACTTTAAAATAGGAAAAATACAGGTGACACAGCTACGTTTTATCACTAGAGATCTAAGTTTCTTCCATGGAGCACATTTTCATCATACCCCAAAAAATGGCAATGAAGCACAGTCGAACCAATTATTGTTGTCTTTACTTTCACAAATACAAAAGTTCAATGATTTGTAAACTAGACAGCCACTGACATATAGATTTGAATGTTACCACAGCATTCGATGTCACTTTTATCAGAACTGACATCAGATTCTGAAAATGTGTGAATAGTTCTTCTTGGTGTGACAGCATTGAGAATGGACAAATCATGTGTGTTAAGTACGTTTGTTCACTGCATGCCAATGACATAAGTTCATATACAAAGTATATACGAAGTAGGCCTATTCTTGTAAACATTTATTCACCAACAATAAGATGTGAAGCATTCTTAAACACATTTATTCCTGCAACAAAAAACTGTACAACAGCAATACTTGAAGTTCAGAAATGGTAACTCTGTAACGATGATGGAGAAACCGAAAGTTTGGAGACAGATTTTGGGGATTTGGGAGACGCAGAATGTTTGGAGACCGAGGTAGGAGACTTGGAAGAACCTGGTGCTTTATGTAATTTGTACTCTTTTACAGATTTGGGAGACAGGGACAGACTTCTCCATGTAGCTTCTGAGGGGGAGTATATTGGATAGTATCCTTCATGTCCACCATACCTGACGCCCATTCCTCTGACTGTCCTGAGCCTGTGAATAACACACGTTATGGCTATGACAGACAAAATCGCGTAGACTACCAGCATGAGAAAAAGTTCGAAGGTAGAGACACTTTCGATGAATCTCTCTCTGAAGTGCTTCATCTTCTTGCCATGCTTTCCACCAGCTACATCCATTAGTCCAGATTCCCCTGCAATAAAGTCAACTTGACATTATATAGGAGTTTGTTTATTAGATAATCAACCTTGAGGTTGGCTTTGTGCAACTAACATAATTATGTCACAATAAAGTATATTCACATAACATATACCCATTTACACAATGACCATAATATAAATTATTCAAAAGAGGCATTTTACAAAGACATTCATATAAATGTAAAACTTAGTCCATACAACACAAGAAAATCTTTAAAATGTTCTGTTCTGATTTTTGGAAAGAAATACCTTGATATGGACCTAACGTTATCATTAATATCATATCTTTGACAGTGGTAACTAAAGGTCATTTAGAGGATGACTGGAATCGCTAATTTGATAAATTCTGTTGCAGATGTGCATCCTCGGTAGAATTTAAGTAAATAATCTATCATAAATATGTACTTTTCGATCCAGTTTTGATTAACCAACTATGACAGCTTTGTCAATTTGACGGGCCGTTTTTAATGAAACTAACTGTACCTAAAGATGAACCGATCTCACAACAAATAAATTCACTTGATTAATGGTAAATAAACAACAGAGATAATGATAGTTGCCCGCATTCATCGTCTTACTTTTCTTTGAGGAAATAACTGTCTCTTGCAGGCAGTAGTAGTCTCCATAAGTGTTTAGACAGGAAGCATCTTCTCCACAGGCTAGGCCCATGCTGCATTCGTCTATATCTGTGATATAAAAAAAACACCTCATAAAATGTTACATTTTATTATGTAGTCTATGCACTACATGCAAGCACATAAACATGAAGCAGTTTTTATGACTATCTTGTTTAAAACAAATAAGCTGAGTAAGAACTTTTCACGCAACATCCATTTGGAACTGATTCATTCCTTTCAACTTTACCTCTCTATCTTGAAATATTTACATTAGGAAGTCCATGTTAATATGTCGCGTAAAGAACTATGATTATTACATGTAAATATATTTATTTATTTTATTAATATATTTGTATGATGATTTGCTGAATGCACTGATTTCTATAGCCTGTAGCATGTACAGTGGTTCACACTTTAAATGTGGTAATAGGATATCCCCTTGTGGTAGTTCATTTCTGCTGTCATTTTCTCCAAGTCAACGTCTTGTAAACAAGCATAAGATACAATTGTAAATGTAATTATTCTTTCATCAATTATGTTCATTTATTGAAGTAAGTTTATGTTATTATATATAAAGTATGTTATCTTAATAGCCATGTAATTTAAAAGGTAAATTGTTTCTTCTAATATATCTATGAGATTGATTATACTTTCCAGTGATATTATGGTTAGTTAAAAATTAGTCACTGCTTAACTGTTTTAGTTGTTAATAGTATTTCTATTGGTGGGTATATGTGCCGATGTTGGACATGTAATCAGGTCCAAACGTTTTCATACTACGAAGCACCATACACTTCTATTTTCACATGTTTTCCTTAAATTGAATAAAAGTCGTTACATCACAATAGCAAATTCTTACAAATTTCGTGTATTTCTGCTAAAAGATTTTTGAAATCTCGTTTCATTTGGACGATTTTATCCACATTGTAATTAGGACTTATTGCTGAAGTGTATTTAACTTTTGACCTGACTGTACTGTATATCATTGGATTTAAGGATTAGTTTATTTTGCAGGCAAATATAACTATACTACCGTAAATTAGTGTATTATCGACAAGGCAGGTATTATCGACACTCACATTAGAATGTTAACAATTTTTTAACAAACTAATTTAAGTGTCGATAATACCGGCTAGTCGATAATACCATCCTTGACAGTATACAACACAAGCAAAATTTCAACATAAATAAACAAATTAGAAATATACAATAATCTACAAATTAATATAACAACATGCCCGCGGGACTAGACCCTTGGAAAAGAACGAAAGAGAGGCAAATAAAAAATAGATAAATAAATTGAAAAAAAAGAGTAAAACTGATATATCAATTAATTAAAAGTCATTGATTAACTGTAAGCAGAAATTGATTATAAAAAAAAAACACAACATAAAGTACGGAAAAGAAAGATTTTACATAAAGCAGCTGAACTAATAAATAAGAAATATAAAGGATTAATTAGTAGTAATAAAAATTACATTTCGAAACAGTGGTTGCAATTTCTTGGATGATTGACAGGAATGACCTGGTATGGAAAAGTCTATAATCTGATTACCTAAAATGTCTGTAAATATGCATAGTTTTTTACAATGGTGTGGTATATCAGGAAACAGCAGCTGAACTTATTGATCTAACTTACAATGATTAGTATATGACGTGAGTAACAAGACTTAACGAGACCATTATACTGTATTATAGTGATATCACCTTGGCAAGTGGCGCCGTCTTTAGTCAGATTGAAGCCTTCAAAACAGAAACATTGGAAGCTGCCAAGTGAATTGGTGCAGCCTTGCGAGCAGGGTAGGAAGGCCAGGCAGTCGTCTACGTCTGGTAAAAGAGACAAAACCAAATGACCAGGTGTCGTCAATTTATATATAGAGCATTTCACACATGAGCTTTATGGAAATATTGATAAATATTGATGTGATGTTATGCTGTTAAAGGAGGCTCTGGCCAATCCCTAAGTTTCTCATTTGCCCAAATAATTGTTGATTCCAGGGAGGGTCTTAAATATTAAATGTTGGCCAGTATTGCAGCAAGTTTAAACCAGTGGCACCCTCCCAAGTGTGTCCCGACCAATATAGTGAAGTTGTGGTGGGTTTGGTTGGACTCTGTGTAGTCAGTTTGATTGAACAAGTGCTCCCAATCCACTCAAAATGTCACTCAATCACTGAATGTGGAGAGGCTTATTTATGAACCACAACTACTTATAATGATGCTGAATTGGATCTAAAGATATCTTAAGTATCTAAGGCTTTCAAGTTAAGGACCCACCGTGACAGGAGAGGCCATCGTCCTGCAGGTCATAGCCAGAATGACAACTGCACAAAAAGCCTCCTGGAATGCTCAGACAGATGTGGTCACATGACGCGTTGCTGCTGGAACATTCATCCCCTTCAGCTGGTTTAGAAAAAAAAAGGATTTGCTTCAGAGCAAAGTATCCAGTACCAGTAAATATAAAAGCCGAATGCAAGGAAGCGAAGTCTGTTTACTTTACGAGTGTCATTGCAACGTCACCATTGCTTTGAATTCCTGGTCACCCATGCGCAGATGTTCTTTTGTTTATTAATAACCATTATGACTATTTGCAAGAAATATAGTATTGCTTTCCTGTCATTAAATTGACTTCAAACTGACCTAAAAAATCACTCAAGCAAGGTAAAATGTGATGTCACAAGGCAATGTTTGAACTGGTTTAGGCAGCACTTCATAACATTCAGCAGTAAAGATTTTCGATTTGGTCTTACTACTATGTAACATCGATATAATAAAAAGGGCTCACCACTGCCAAGGAAGCCGGGCGGTCCTCTATCCCCTTTCAGGCCAGGTTCGCCCCTCAGTCCTGCATGAAAGCAAAGGAGATGCTACGTACTACTGAATTTGAAAGGTAATCACTGTACAATTTACGCAATCATTTTACATGAAACTCTTCTAGTCGTCTCAGTAATGTATACATACTATAACAGGATTAAAAACAAATGTCCATCCCTTGTTTTTGTTATATCTTTCCATTGATGGCTTGGAGCAACACAAAGTGGAAAGACATTTAGCAACAGGTCTAACCCTAACTTTCTAGTTAATAGTCAAATAGTTTTGACCATCATATATACAATGTTTGGATGAGCTTTAACTTTAAAAGGTTTGCTTCTCTGTGACTACGATAAATGGCAATACTAATAAAAAGAAGGCAAAAGTTAACACTGGAAAGACAGGAAACTTGAAGCTATAATTCGAAATACATATTTGACTATTTAGTGACATTTATGACCATTTTGTGCTGCTCCTAGCTTTTTATGATAAATAATGACCACAAAAACAAAATGGTAATTTATTATGGATCCTACTATAGACCGTAGGCATCAGGAATATCATATTCTATCAGTTGTGGTTGATGAATTATAAGATAGATAAGTACCCACCAGTCGCTCCTGGGGAACCAATATTCCCCTTGTCACCAGTTCCCCCAGTGGGCCCTCCTGCCCCAGTGGGACCAGAATCCCCCTTGGTCCCTGGTTGGCCAGCCATGCCATGTGGCCCCCTTGCCCCACTGGGTCCTGGCTCTCCAATACTCCCTGAAAAGTGCAGCAGACAGATAGATAGATACATACATACATACATACATAAATAGTTAGATAGATAGATAGATAGATAGATAGATAAATAGACAGACATCTTTTGGTGGCCATTTCGAGTTGATAAAATATAAGGCATGGTAAAAAAAAGATTGACAAGATCTAACGATTATTATAAAATTAACGAAGCAAGCATGTAAAAGCTATTTTAAGCTCAGAAAAAAGAAAGAATATTGACAGATCTTACATATCCAGCAAATAATCGATACAGATGATGAAAAGCTGACTTAGCAGGTGCACGAAAGGCTGGGAATATGTAGTAACTAAATGAGATGGTAAATCAGCATAATATCATCAAAATTTAATGCAGAGCAACATCATTTCTTTCAATGTTAATACTTATAATATAAGAAATATAACAAATTATGTTCAGCGTTATTTCACTGCTTTAGGATGTATACAGTTTAATGGTATAAAGTTTAGCAAATGATTTTGTTTGCAAAGTTATTATTAATTGTTTCTATCATTGTTATAAAAAAAAAGAAGATTAAAGCAATTGCTGTGCACTTTAATTTTCAATACATTATGGCAATTTAATGGTAAATCCAGTTATCGTTAGCATACGTTACAAAATGTATACTCTTTATTTGTTTGTTTACCTTTTAAACTTAACTAATGATATAAATGTTTTTTTTAATTATTACGACAACTACTTTGTATGCAACTTCCTTTCTTTATCAAATTGTGAACTATTTAATATATGTGTACATCAAGTGACAAAAAAGAAGAAGATATATATCACCTTTCAGACCCTGCGGTCCAGGTTGCCCAGTTGCCCCCATCTTCACATCCTGCCCTGGACGGCCATCTTGACCTGGGGGCCCTTGTGCACCTGGAAGACCTTGGGGCCCTGGAGGACCTCCTTCTGGTCCCGGAGAGCCAACACGCCCAGGTTCACCTCTAAGACCTTGAGGTTATCGAAATAGCATTAATTACACACAATTATTGTGTGAACATAACCTAGCTACATTGTAGCTCATGCAGCATAAATTACCCTGAGAACTACAATATAATATTACCGAGTTATATCTAATACGTATAATCACAGGTAACAGGGTCGTAGCCAGAGGCTGAAATCAGACAGGCTAACTCCATAAAAATAGTAAAACTAATAGCACGATGTTATTGCCTTAATTAGTATAACAAAAAAGAATTTGACCCACAACAGAAGAGGCGGTGGCCTCCTCTGCCTACGACCTTGCAGGTAACCACTACCACTGATCAACAGTTTCATTTAATTATGATAAAATACAATAATGAAAGATCCTCTCTGAATTCAAAGCTATGGACGAAACGTTAAGATTAGTTTTGACAATGGTGTACCTTTCGACTAATACGGTCAAACCTGCCTCAACAACCACTCATAAAGAACAGTCACCTGTTGTAAATGATCGCTCCCTGTTCACCCAGACTATAATCATTAGTTGATTTACGCCTCTATTAAACGACCATCTGTCTTGAACAGCCTGATTGATCCATTCCCTTGGCAACGGCTTAACACAAGTTTGACTATAAAATGGTCTTACCCTGCATTCCTACTGGTCCAGGAAGGCCTGTTGCCCCAGGGGGGCCTGATGGTCCTATGTCTCCCGTATGCCCCATCGCTCCTTGGAGGACCACAGTAGCATTCCCTTCTTGGGATGTGATGAGGTATCCTGGCAAACCTGGAGCCCCTTTTGGACCTTGCGATCCAGGTAACCCTGGTGGCCCCTGGGACCCTGTGCTACCAGCTTGCCCCTCTGGACCTGGGTCACCTTTTGATCCAACCAGACCCTGAATACCAGGTGAACCTGTGTCACCTATTCAATAAATATACATCGATAGAGATTTTTCAACTGTTGAATTACCAGAATCATAATATTTTGGTTACGGATAATTGACAACATAATATTTATCTACCTGTAGCTCCCATAGATGGTCCGGGTATGCCAGGTTTTCCTGGTGGTCCCTGCGCCCCTGTGGCCCCCGTTTCTCCAGGAAATCCTGTCGCCCCAGTCTCCCCATAACCATCTGTTCCGTCTGCTCCGTTGGCCCCAGTGTGTCCTAGCAGGCCAGCGGTTCCATGGGCACCTGCGTCTCCCTTGGCCCCCGACAGCCCTGGCTTCCCTGCTTGCCCTGTTGCTCCTGTTTCTCCGGGGTACCCGGTAGCCCCAGTTTCTCCCGGTATCCAGATAGTTCCTTTGTCTCCTGTATAAGATCAGTATAAATTTATAACTAGCATTAAATATATTTGGCAAATGTTACAACAAAATAATAAAACACACCTTGAATGCTGAGTGGGCCAAGTGGCCCTGGTGGGCCAGAAGGACCCGTTTTCCCCGGCCAACCAGTAGCTCCAGTGGCTCCTCCTGGGTTACCTGGTGCACCTGTTAAACCATAGTCACCCTTGTCCCCCTTTTCACCAACAGGCCCAGTCACTCCAGGATCCCCTAGAAATCAAAGACATATAGTAGGAATGTAGAAACATCCAATTAAATGGGGGGGGGGGGGATTCCTCATTATATATATATATATATTTATTTTTATTTATTTTTTATTCGACAGCTTCATGTCATTCATGACATATGTGTCACAATGTAAACAGAAAATACAAAGTAAATGACATACAATAACAATTAAAGAATAATAGAAAAGTAGTAAATAAAACTAGGTTCCAGCTACAATAAAGATTTGTTACAATACAATAGCAACATAATAATGTACAGTTTTCAATGTGAAGTTCAATCTTGTTATATCTATGTATATAAATCGTACAGCATTATCCATAACTAATGATCTAACACATAGGTATTAAAAAGGAATGTATATACATGTATGTAAAAATATACAAGATCAAAGATATGGTTTACAAATGTTTATAATACAGAGACTCTCAGAATGATGGTCAACATGTTTAATGCCAGACGATGGATGATGACTCAAACTTTTATTCAGCATCAACATTTAACAGAAATTTTCCAAGGGATTTTAACAAGTTAGGCTCTTTTGATTTCATGATGGTCTTAAATCTATCTTCATTGTTTAGTTGCTCAAAATTATCTATGTAATCATTAGCTACTTTAAGGAGTTCCTCAAGACTAAGTTTATTATGCGGACATACTATGAGACAATGTTTTTCATCTTCAATTTCATGCATACTGCATTTTAGGCAACCAAAAGTTTCATCTGCTGAGTTAGTGGAAGTTGAATCTAGCACAGATCACCATCTGGACATACAAGATGAGGATGAAGGAAAACAATTCAGATGACCATAAAGAAATGACCTATCATTATGTTGATTGTGATGCCGGTTACATAACAAAGACAACATTGTAGATTTTCATTTACAGGAGGAAGTTGCAGCTTTTGATATCTTCCCTCAACTGATGCTTTTGCATTGTATCTAATCTTATTTATATAAATTCAAACAAGGTGGCTCTCTGTTAGTTGTGTTATGTAACAGTACACTGTATATAACTCACTGATGCTTGGAATGGAATATACAAGACTTTGTAGTGTAAGAATGCATCGGATGGTCTAACCTTTGTGACCCGTATCTCCTATGGCTCCCGGTGCACCTGTTAGCCCAGTGGCTCCTCCTGGTGTCCCGGGTCTTCCCATTTTGCCAGGCATCCCTGGGTCGCCCTTCTGTCCTGGTTGATCAGGTTTCCCTACAGTACCTGGTAGCCCTTGAGGCCCAGGTAGACCTGGTGGGCCAGGCTCTCCTGGTTTACCTGAATGGCCTGCTATACCTGTGTATGCACAGAAATATATAGGCATCACTTTAAATCTAATTGGCTCGCTGACACAATTTGGTGTATTTGCCATTGACAAATCTCACAAAATTGTCTATTAAATACATTTCAAATTTATGTTAAACTATGATAAACAGTGAATCATACAATTTAGGAAAGGAATATAAGTAACTAATTTGCATTTAGATGCAATTACTTTAGTCAAAATAACACCACTGACATATCAATATCATCAATAACATCTATAACATCTATATCATCCATATCATACATATCATCAATATCATCTATTACATCTATATCATCCATAGCATACATCATCAATATCATCAATATTGTCTATATCATCTATATCATCAATATCATCATCAATATCATCTATAACTTCTATATCATCAATATCATCTATAACTTCTATATCATCCATATCATATATCATCAATATCATCTATATCATCTGATAATTATTTCTTTACCTGGTGGTCCCCCGTGTGGCCCTGGTAGACCAGGAGGACCTGGGACCCCCGTCGCCCCAGTAGCAGCTGGTTGCCCTGGTAAACCATCGACCCCAGGTGAACCTTTGAAACCACGAGGACCTATTTTCCCAGGTAGACCTGTTGCCCCAGTGACTCCCTCTGTCCCGGGGGCTCCTGAGCCTCCCTGTTGTCCTCCCACTTGATCTAAACATGAGACAAATATATCGATCGTATCTGCCAAAGAGTGACTTTGAAGACATTGGGTCTTAAATTTATGTTGTGATTTGTAGAACTGAAGACTTTGAATACTTTTGGTGAGTGAAAATTGGTCACGGATGACATAAGTTCCTGTCTTTTCTATTGAAATTCTACATTCAGCAAGATGACTCTTGACAGAGTTATAAATGCACTGAATCAAATCAACAGGGGTCAGATCGTTCATTGATAGTGTCTGCCCTCTTGCGGAAAGAAAGCTTTACAGGTAGCAACAGTTACTAGGTACTTCAGATGAGCCATTACCAATATTTAATGCTGTTAAATGTGAGTTACCATGGTACTGTTTGGTTATGATGAAACATAGGAATATGATATATCACAAACAGTTTTTACACGCGAAAGTTCTACAGATCTCATTGACTTGGAAACTAAACTCCAGGGGATGTCAGATGAATCCAGGACTCCCATTGGGATAGGAGTCCTTGATTTACATGACGTCCTCTGGAGTTGTTTCCAATTTAATGAAATCTGCTGTAAAGTCTTCAGTCTGACGCGAATCGCTGTATTCATCTCATGGCAAGTCCGGATTGTCATTTTACTGTTGCAGCAAAGAGTCCTTATAAATTGCAACCAAGTGTGCCAGACTGATCAAAATTCAGGAATTGGAAAATCATAACGAATGGACTGACCTCCGACAACACCCACAGCCACCGAGTAGACTGCAGGATAAGGGTTCTCCTCAAACTGGTAAATTTGGCCAACCCGAAGGTCCTCCCCAGGGCTCAATAACCGGAAGAAGAGGGGGTAATCCTCCACAAGGTCCAGAGAAAGGGCATCTATGGGACCGTCGTAGGACCAGCCCAAGCGGGTGCCCTGCTCTATGAATGGCTCACCTGGGATTTTGAACTGAAAAGGCATAAGTCACAATAAAAACTATGTAATATACCGGTAAAATATTATGATAATATTCTCCAATTAAATGTCCTGGTCCAATCAAATCATTCATACCATGTGATTGTCCAATATTTTGCTACATTGGATTGAAAAAGTTATGTTGGATAAGGAAACTTTATATTGCACAGGAAAATTTTTATTAAACAGACAAAAGTATATTAACCAGAAAAAAAGTTATATTGAATCCCTTGTCACGTGACTGTGCAATGAGAGGAACCTGTTGGTAGAAACTAAACTTTTCTAGTTCTGTAACATTCCATTGGCGAATATAGCAAATGGTGGATAGTATGTCATCAAATATATAATTTCATTGGATTTAGAAAAGCTATATTGGACTCACCTAACACTTCATCCAATATAAGCCTTTATCTAACAAAGCTCTATATGATATTGCCATCCACTATTTGTATGGACTGCTGTCATGGGAGACTTCTAAAATTATTTATAATTATTATATACAAATACTAACCTATAAATGGTCAGATGAGAAGAGATCCAACGTTTACTGTTCAATACAACTGTTTTTATCCAAAATAATATTTGTATTCTAATATTGGGTTTAGTGCAGTATAGCAGACCCAAATGTATGCCTATATTTGGCATCCATTAAATATGAAAATAATCACTATGTTTAATCAAATTTCGTGCTAGTACACAATAAGAATAACATTTTTGTAGAGTGGCAGGAGTTTGGGGGGGGGGGGGGGCAGTAGCCCCCGAGAAAAACGAAATGTAAACAATAATAAGCTGCATTTTTGCCTTGTAGCCGCCGTTTGTTTGTGACGTCACATGGCCTGACAATGGGACTTGCTAAATATGGTCTTAAACTTGGGTCCGCTATACTGCACTTTTTCCCTAATATTTGTCCAATATTACGGGAGAGTGGGGCACCTTGAGCCGTGGGGCACCTTGATCCATTGGCTCGGTAGGGCAGTTGGTTTTTCATTAACCTTGTAAAATGGCAATAATTTTGTCCTCTTAGTGAAAAATAATTAGGTCACTAATTATTTAAATTTGAGTTTCTGACCAGGACAATATGTCAATTCAGAATTTACACTTTTCACTACTTCAGAAGAAAACAAAACCAGGCAAGATTGTAATTTTTCTAATATTTTCATTACTTATAGCATCCAGTAACCAATTTATCAGTGTGAACTAGGCAATATATGCCACAGATTGGCCTCATTGCAGATGAGTTGAAATTTACCTCCATCGCACAACGTGTGTTATATGTGGTATTTGCATGTGGGGCACCTTGAGCCTGACCATGAAACAACAATGACTAGTTAAAAGCATAGGATTACATATTATAAACCTTTAATTACATTATAAGCCTGAATTTAACATTCCATATAGTTTATTTGAAACTTTTCCAATTCAGTATAACATAATATTGGACTGTCACATGGCATGAATGCAGAGATCTTCATTCAAGGACAGGCAAATATATTATGACTTAATTTTAGCCTTTAGAATTCTCAGTATTTCTTTATTTCTGTTCCAACTTTGACAAACTCACATTAAACCTGCCCCCGGCCTTGGTCAGATTGACCAATGTCTGGTGATGCAGCTTGAAAACGTTGTTGGATTCTGGCTGCCAGAACTGCAGCTGGATGGGAGAGGTGGCTTGTTGCTGGTGGTGGATGAAAACACTGGCATTCACAGCCCTGCCCTGGGGTAGTACTACCTGTTATGCGACAACGTGTAATTTTTTTTTAGTAAGAATCAAAATTATTATGCACTTCTTTTTGCTCTTGTGTAATTCCATTGCGAATGAAATGAAAGGCATAAAATGAACATAGAATCAGAATAATTTTATTTGCACAATTACAAGTACATATTTACATTATTGTAATTGTGCAAATGAAATTATTCTGATTCCATGTTCATTGTATGCCTTGCCATTTATTACTGTTACCTAATTTCTTACATATACAAATACATCTCCCTACCAAATAAGTTCCCTAAGTTTCTAGTGATAATATTTTGTATTCTTATCATTATTATGGCCATTTTCCATTTTTCATCGTTCACAGAGACGCAGACACATATCCTGTGTAATGTTCTGCTTTATAAAATGTCTGAAAAAATATGACTGAAAAACGAGTGGACATTCATTTTTTAATTACCCTTTTTGTAGTACTAATCATAACATTAATATTGCGACTTTCCATCTCATTGTATGCAGAATATCAACCTTTTTTTTTTCTTCAGATTAAATATGCGCAAAAGTTACAACAAACCTGATAGTCAACATAGGACCTCCTGGATCCATCTGGTCTCGAAAAACTGCGGTTGACAACTTCGTGCCCATACCATTGGAAGAGCCCCTCTGTATTAAATAATTTAAACACACTGATTAGGCACCGATATGTAGTGAAATAAATTATCATTGTATTTGAATAATTGTTCATTTTATTTTAAACAAATGTTCCTTTTATTTTGAATAAACGATTGTTCATTTGTCATATAATTACCTCCTTTGAATGCCATGCAAAAATCCAGTAAGAGAAAAGTCCATATTGCTGCCACTGGAATCTGGAATTTCAACATTTCATCAAAGTTAAATTGTTCCGATATATATCAGTTTAAAACCAATCAACAAAATGCCTCACATGAAGAAACATATTCGTCTGAGAAGGGCTAACAGTCTGACCCAATTTAGTCCGCACTTGCGAGTTACGTAAGTGTTTCCTTGATTGGGCAGCTAATCAAAACATTCTAGATTAGACAATTGAGATTTCAGACGCCAGTCCTTGGTGGCTTCTTAATTAAGGTAATGTCATTAGTTTGATTTTTTCTTAAATTGTAAAAAAATGATATTGTGCAATGATGAACCATAAAAGTTTTGACCAGTTGAAATTTTTCTTTTAAATAAACAGCAACTTCACTGGATATATTGGTAGCTGTTGGTGTGATTCGGAATTCAGCTGATATTGTTGTGTGCCACATTGAGTCATTGGCTGCACAAATTTCAATTTCAAGAACTCTTGAAATATATACTGGGAAGCCTTCCTCAAGGGTGCGTTCAATTGATGGTGCATAGTAATAGGTGTCTATGCTGGATAAAACTATAGACCCAGCAATGGGCTACTAAAGTAAAATGTATTGCAGGGACCACTGATTTATTTTTTAAATAAAAAAAGCACTAGGCCAAGGAAGAGGGGGGGGGGGCCTTACACATCCTAACCCCCCCCCCCCTCCCCTACCTAAATCCGCTTCTGGGCTAAATGTGTATTATGGTGTGGATGTAAGCGAGGCTTGGATAAGTGTAATAACCCTCTAGAAAGGAAGAATCTGGGACAAGCCATGTATACACATAGGTGGGGTGAGACCCATAGCAGCAGCATTTAGCTGCAAAAATTAATGATATTAGTCTAAAATAAATGTATTTTCTGGATCAGCCACTACACTGAATGTGTTGAAAAGGACTGTATAGTTTGCAAATAGACAATAACAGATTTACCCTACCCTGGTCATAATTTCACATTTCCATACATTGATGAACAGGAGTAGGAAATCAGATCAGGTACATAGGTTATGTTTTAAAACTTGTTTGTGTGTTTTATGAAACTGTAAAGCATTTAGTCAGCTTCTGGTTCAGAAGCAGCATAAATGCAAAAAGCAGTCATGAATTTGTTACTTCGTGAAGTTAACAGCAAAAGTTTGGCAGAGTCAGTCAGAATTTGAAATTCAAAACTGACTTACAGGTCTAGGTAGGGTTTTCACCTCAGTGCTGTTATCATTACTGGAACAATATTCTATGCACTAAATTATAAATACCAACATTATGCCAATTTCAAATTGCCCCCCTCCCCCAAGCCATCAAATCCGCCCAAGTAGCCATGGGCCCAGCTGTATGAAAATAGGTCGGCCGCACATGTGAGTGTTGTGAGGGCAGAGGACATTATCTGAGTGCTTGTACGACTATCAAGGTACCCTGAACAGTGAGTATATATTATTGTTACAGATTGTTATCTTGTACTTAGTACAGTATATATGGCTGACATAAATACACCTCTAATGTGAAGATGAACACAGACCACGCTTCGAATGTGATAAACGGTTACAACAACTGGCTCGTTGGCTTGCTTCCCTGAACACGTGGTTGGGAGGATCCAGAATCATTTGAGGGGGGGGGGGGGAGTTTCGGCGGTTTTGACCTTTAATGCTAAATTCCACTTTTAGGTTGAATTAAATGTTGCATATCATATCCATTCATGTTATTTAACATTTTTTCACAACATCTTTCTTTAATTGCTCAAAAATATTAAAAGAAGAATTTAATCTGAATTATATATATACAGAATGCAACAAGTATTTCACATCATCGTCACTGGGGGGTAAAAGAGCGCTCAAAAGAGTCACACCATTGGTCTGTGTTAATATCTAATATCATTAATGGTTTTAAGGTAAATACTATTCTTACAACAAGGCAATATTACAGGAAGGAATTAGCACGGGAGAACAATGTATTACTGCCCGAAAAGTCTTTGTTTGAAATTCGACCTAAAAATGCAATAATTTATACATTTTTAATTAAATTATCAATTAACAAATGAGTGAAGCTACAGCTCAATTCCACAGAACTTCTCTATGAATGTTTAGAATCTGAGCTCACCCCCCCCCCCCCCCCTACTAAACTTAGCTGGGAAGATTCTAAAGCATGTTTTGTTAATTGATAAAATTTATTTGGTAATATTATGCAAAGAAGAAATTTGATGTTTTCCTGGCGAAAATTGTCCTATATCATGTATATGGAGACACGCTGTTCTTTATAAAGCAAAACACCTGTGACCTTGATTACCATAATGCCATACTCCTGTGAGCCCCTGTTCTTGCACTCGTTTCCATAAATCAATACTTTATCTCTAAAGCCTCCCGAGACACTCCTATTGTACCATAGTTCACTCTAATATTAATTCTGTTCACTCTTTTTGACTCTATTACAGATTGCCACAGACCTGCTCACAGCAATGAGGTGATTTACGTTACTATTTGCTATGTGCAGTAGTTAATGTAGAACTAACGTATACTCCATTAAACATATTTACTAATTTGATTGTTTGATTTGTTTATCTGGTATTATTGTGCAAGAAAAGCGCTGTTTGCACTAGCAAGTGAGATAATTACATTTTAATTGGTTATATACATCTACGAACCGTATATGGTTAATATCACCACTAAGACTACTGTCTTTATTAATACTTGGATTCATGGGTGTTTATTTTGCTGAAAAATTCAGAATGCCATTAAAAAAAATGCATATTTTCTATTTTCTTGATGCTCATCTTCCTTACTTTGTATAAAGCCTACAACAATATTGTAGAAAATGCACACATTTCAGTTCAAAGGAAGTTACAGCATTATTTGAGGAATTCTGGGAATGGCGGATGAGGGAGAGTCCTGAATTTGCCTCTTACTGCGGAGATCATCGTTATGACGACAGACTGGATGACTGTTCATTGGAGGCCTTCAAAAAGCGCCTGGTGAACATTGTTTATTTCTCATGTCTTCTTGCATACGACCGATATATTTGCAGTTGCTCCATTATTATGGGGGGCCTCAGTGGTAGCACGCTGGGTTTCCAACCACTGGGTCCCGGGTTCAAATCCCAGTCAAGCCTAAGTTCTAAGGCTGTTTCATCCTTTGTCTCATTGCCATGGTCCCTACCTGTCCTAATTAGCCCATCAGGTGCAGAAATACAGGACGTAAAACCCTTATCCACCACCACCATGCTCCATTATTATGGCATCAATATTTTTGTGTTGCAAAACCAGCAAGACATATTTCATAGAAACACGTATATGCTTTAGGTGTTGTGCAAATGAAACGTAGTTGAATAGTGTAGCAAATAAAAACCACTCAGATCCTGATTGACATATATATTTATCAGCTGATCATTGTCCCATATTTCCCAGCACAAACATGTTACTTGAGTGCATCTTGTTCTTATTTTGGAATGACACATTTACCAAGGTCTTTAAATATGTCTTCTTCAGGAGGACGCCAAGAAATTCCTTGAGAAATGTCAGAAGCTGGAAGGAAATGCCGGCTTGAACGAAGACGAAAAACTGAGCCTGGCTATTTTGGCAACTGACTTGAAGACCTACATCAGTGGCGCCAGTTATGAAGGGTATCACGATATACTTATTTGGATCTAGTTGCAAATCTTTTAAATATGAAATTGCAGCTATTTATTTGTCTAAAGCAATTGTTCAAGGGAAGTCTCCTTATCCACCCTATGGGAGTTGAAAATAATATTTGCCAGTCCTCCTTGAATCTTGTTCTCAAAGAGATGTATATTTATGTCATGTTGAATGTGAATCATGTCTGCATTTTCAAATCGATCACCATGACATATTGAATGTTCGTCCCCATCAGCGTCTAGCTACATTTATTGACTGTAGTTAAAAAATCATAAGGTTCATAATTATTATTTTGAATGACTTCTTGTTTTGCATATTTTGTGTAAGATATTGATGTACAAAATTTGCCAATGTGGAAATACAATTCAGTTCAGTGAAATGGAATCTTGCATAACTTTTATCTTGATGCTGCAGATATTGCTTCCCAGTGTCCTACTCCGAGGGTGTCCACGCGGACTGGGAACAGTACATCGCTTGGATGAAATTCAAGAATTTGCAAGACTTCCAAAAATATGCATCAAGAGTGAAAGCTATCGCTAAAAGAGTTAGTGAATTCTTGACAAAAACCACAAATTTTCACATTCAAAGAAATAGGTTTTTCTTTCACTGACAATGTAGTAAAAGTTATGTTTAAATTAGGTTTCACAAAGGGCATTTTCCTGTTTAATGTGAATAAAATTGTTGATTGCAGGTAAAACAATCAGAAGATATCATGCGATATGGTGCATCTAAAGGGTTGACATTCCATTCCGTTAGTATGGTAAGTCACATTGCATTTTATAAATCTCTTCATGTCAGTTTGGATACCAATCTGCCTACCACAGCAAAGTATACAATCTATATGGCTAATGCAACAACGTGATTTGTAATAATGGATTATTTTTTCTCATCTCCAACTTGCCTGCAATAAATAACATGAATACCAATTTTGATGTTCTGCAGTCAGGAGTAGTGGAGGGCCTGGAGGCCATGCAGTCTGCGCCACCAGAGAGCACTGTGTTCCTTAAACCATTTAAGTCAGCACCAGAGGATATTGACAAATCAGCCTTGTAAGTAAAATGTATTTGCTCAGTATTCAGTAATATTGATAAGTCACTTACCTATAAAACATAATAATTGCCAATATGGTTGACTAAAATATTCATGGATTACAGGAAATCCTTGGAAGATGCAACGGTCCGGGTGGTAAAAGATGAGGTCCAGCCTGCGCTAAAAAGCCTAAGAAACTTCATTGCAAATGTGAGTGTGCTTCAGGTGTTATGATTAAACTTTATCAGATACCATTTATTCCAAGTTTGTGGAATACTTTGTGTTAAGAGACACGCATGTACATAATGCTTAAGTTAACGGAGGTAAATCATCTTTAGGAATACATGAGCAAATGTCGGCCGAAGGAAGGGGTGTTCAGCATCCCTAACGGAGAGAAGTTCTACCAGGAATGTCTGGACTGGCATTTGACCTTGAAAATGACCCCTCAGGAAGTGCATGACCTTGGCCGGAAAGAAGTCACTCGAATCAAACTGCAGATGAATGAAGTAATGTCATTTAAGTAAATCTTTATTTGGAACTCAGTCTCTTATGAATTACCCCCTATATTAGGGCTTATTCTCTATTCAAGTAACTCACATTATTTCGAATTCAGGCAGTCAAGAAAACAGGTTTTGAAGGAGACTTCCAGGCTTTTCTGCAACATCTGAGAACAGACAATAAGTTCTACTTTGAATCCAAGGTAATGTTTTTGTGTTGAAGAAGCAATTGCGACTTCTGGGAATGAAAGAAGACTGTCTCACGTTAACCAAATAAAGTCGAATTTCATGAAAATCTCTGAATTTGACAGGAAGCAATGCTGAACGGTTTTCGAGACATCTGTTATAACCAAATTCGCCCAACCCTGAAGAAGCTGTTTCACAGTGTGCCTAATTCAAAAATGGAGTAAGTGATGGATCAAAGCAAAGAAATTACATTTCCTGATTGCTGCCACATATTTGCATTGTTTCTGTCCTTTTGTCACCAC
Source organism: Alitta virens (assembly GCA_932294295.1). Classification (NCBI taxonomy): domain Eukaryota; kingdom Metazoa; phylum Annelida; class Polychaeta; order Phyllodocida; family Nereididae; genus Alitta; species Alitta virens. The sequence goes on along the minus strand of OW028577.1, from coordinate 31,179,888 downwards.
ACAGAATAGAAGAAGTCCCAGAGTCCAAGAGGAACGGTCCGGCCGGATACTACATTGCGGGGACCATGGACGGCTCCAGGCCGGGCAAATTCTACGTCAACTGCCATAAACTTGACATGTGGTAATTTCAATATGCAAGTTAGCAGTCTAGGCATATATATCATACCAACTGGAATTGAGACACAAAAGTATGTAGGTTGCAAGATGTATCGAATGGGTTTTTCTTTCAGTCCAAAATACGAGATGATGACATTGAGTCTTCATGAAGGGGAACCTGGTCACCATTTTCAGGTAAAGAAAATACAGATCAAACTCCCCAGACAGAATTTTCATTGTTTTACCCATCTATTCAACAGCCACTTGTCTTAAATGGCCAACTTTATTCTTTCCCTTTTGTGGCTACTTAACACAAGTTTGACAGCAAAGAAAAGGACGGCTGTGTGTCTTTTGACCATCGATTGTTCCAAGGTTATAAACCTCCAAAGAATTTGGTATACAAGTGAGAACGGTTAACGGCTAATTTTCTATGAACAAAGAACAAATGGTTCTCGCTACTATTGACTATGAGAAATTAGTTTTATCCATTCCCCAATGGCATACCTCTGTATTTGTTAACTATGATTGGATCTGTTTGTCCATGTTTTACACAGGGCATGCATGCTATTGAAATGAAGAGTATGCCCACGTTCAGGCAGTACATAGAGGACCTCAACTATTTCATGGTCCCATCCAGGTTTCCCCTGAACACTGCTTATTGCGAGGTGAGAAGCTTTTCAAATCAACAGCACATTCTTTAATAAGCTTTGCTTGCAGTAATTTTCGGACTTCAAACTTATGGTAGAGAGTCACTTAGGTCTGCACCCAGAAAAAGGGTATCAGCTCCTATAGACCGTTAAACAATAAGATAAGACAAAAAGGTTAAGTGATATGAACTTAATTGTTTATAAACTGTCAGTACCATGCCATTTGTTGACTTCAGGGTTGGGGATTGTATTCGGAATATCTTGGTGAAGAACTTGGACTCTATGGGGATCCATATGCGTGGTATGTAAACATTCAGGATCACATTTTGTCACATCATTAAGTTGAATGAGTACAGTGTACACCACATGGACTGAGTTGTGCAATTGTGTGTTGTTCCTTAGGTTTGGCCACTTGTCCTTTGAGATGCACAGAGCCTGTCGCTTGGTTGCTGACACAGGATTACATGCTATGGGGTAAAACTTATGATTATTCTATATTTATGTCTTGCTACTGCCACTACGTGCTATAAATACTGTCATACTTTTCAATTGCAGGTGGACTTTTGACCAGACTATGAAATTCTTTCTGGAGAACACCGCTCTGTCAGAATCTTTCATCCGCAATGAAATTCATCGCTACATCACATGGCCAGGACAGGTGTGTGGTATTATGATATTTGTTTCAACATTGTTCTAATATTGTTCATTGCCAATAGGAAAAGGTTTTTTTAATAGTATTGTTGACAGCGTCAGCAATTCTAGCATGTGTTGACATTAATTGGTTGGGCAAGCATTTCAATTGTACTTCTGCAATTTCAGGCTTGTGCTTACAAGGTTGGAGAACTCAAACTGAAGGAGTTCAGAGACAAAGCTGCTAAGAAATTAGGTAAAAATTCACTTATGTTCAGATATAAGTTTCTCACAGGTCTATGTCAGATAAAGAATATACTTATTTTGTGACAAAACATTGGTATCGATATAATTAACAGAATGAAGAGTTGATTTGATTGATGATTGTAACCACATTTCTTTTCAGGAGAGCGTTTTGATGTGCGCGATTTCCACGAGGTGGTGCTCAGTAGTCTCATGGTGTCGATGAGTGTGCTGGAATCCCTGGTGGACGAGTACATTGCTCAGAAATTGGCTCAATGATTGATTTATGGTGTGCTGTACAAGACAAGCAATGAAGAGGTTATGTTTTCCTGACATAATTTTGTTGTGACTGGTAATTGAACAGTGTTGTATGCAATACATAAATAAAGCACTGTCTTATTTTGTCTCGTGTTATGTTTATTTCTGTAAATTGTGTGTATTTACTGTATTACTGGGACCAAATTCCAGCTTCCCTGCTTGTCTGAAGAGTAGAATGATTTGTGGTAGCCTACCATATTTTGAATAAAAAGATCAGATAAGAATTTCAGCCACTTTTTAAAACTTCTCACATATTCTGAGGGCAGGGTTTAATAATAGAATTAAGGTCCAGATTCCACGTTTCTGTGAATTGAATACAAACAATTCTTGAATTATCTGTTTAAAGTGGGCATGTAATTGGCCCTGAAATGTTGCATGTTTAAATACAGCATATCTTAATTGTAGTACTTTCACGTTTTAAGGGTTACAGCCCATTCAGTTCAATAGTCCAACATTAATGGGCCTGGAGATCAAATCTGTTTGTGTAGGGTTACCCTGCCGCCAATTTGTTGAATGATTTTTTTTCAAAGGCTAGGGGCATATAAAAAATGTGCATTCTTTTCTTGATAAATTATCAGCAGGGTAAACATGTATTTAATATATGGACTTTTTTTAGACCTATCTTCCACAAGACGCCCAGTAAATAAAACCGTTTTTTGGCTGATTGATTGATTGAAATTATTTATTCAGGGTAACAATTCAGATAAAGATACTGTTTTACAATTGGCCCTGATAACAATTAAATCAAATATATATATTATAAAAATCTGATTGAAAAAAAAGAAAATAAAAGAAACCAATTAAAATTAATCTTATTTCGAAATACGGGTAAACTGTATGATTTGCTCTTGACACACCTGATAATTGGTGAAATTATAAGGAGGGCGAAGAGGGGAACAAGAGAGAGCTAGGAAAATGAGGGGCAGAGACAGATAGTGCAACAGCTCAATAGACAGTATGACAGACGAGAAAGACAAAGGGGAAGTCAACATCATGTTACACAATATCCATTAGTGGGGTATTTTGCTTGCCTCAGTACAGACGTCAAGTACAATGGCCTTCTCATCTGAAGGACATTTAAATCACAAAAATTCATTATTAAGATAATTTTAACAAAAAGAATCAGTAAGGTGTAAAATATTAGAATACAACTGATTTATCATTTATGGTAGATCAAAGTCTATGTCTGCAGTACAAATGTAGGCCTCACCACCCTGCTCCCCCCCCCACCCCAAGGCCTATCACTCAACAAATTCGTCATGGTCGGACCAATGAACTGTCGGACCAATGACCTGTCGGACCAGTGAGCTGTCGGACTAATGACCTGTCGGACTAATGGGCAGTCCCCCTTTTTAAGAGGGCCACGGCAAAAAAAAAAAAAAATTAAATGATGCCTGTTGAGTCCACACAATGATGTATTTACAATCAACGATCGTATGCGAAAATTCGGTGAATCTACAAATTATCAAAGAACACAAAAAACTTAGCATCGAAAAAAAAAGAAAACCCACAAACTCAATATCTTGACCTTAAACTTAATTTTATGACTTAATAACATATCAATTAATCAATAACCAAAGTTCTGAAGGCAATTAGAACTTAATACTATTATGCACATGATTAATATAACTTAATCAACTGAATTATCACTGTTCATTTATACCCACAAACGTTGCCCATCACATGAGCGAACACTCAAATTGACTATGTATGCATAACTAATGGACTAAAGCATATAACATGAATAGAAATCAAACCATTGAATTATTGAAATCATAACTTTGACTTGAAACTATACATTCCTTAAGCAATATTAGGCACATATCATTATGCAAAAAATTATCAAATTTATCAGAGAAAATATCAGTCAGCTGATAGATAAACATTAACTGACCACATGGCTAGACATAGTAAACACAAGACAGTTTAAACAAGCCTGTGTCCTATGTGGGGGTTGCTGAGGATTTTGCTGCAGCGCAGCCTATGTTTTATTTTGTTTTTGTATATTGGTTGTTTCAGCCAGCCAGTCAGTCCATCAAGCAAACAAAACATGCACTTCGGCACATATAATAGCCCATATTTCCAAGAACAGACATATTTGCAAGTAATTCTTAAAGGCGCCAGACTGGGGAATAAATAGAGCGAAGACAGAAAAAGGAAGTAACTGTGCAGGGGACACTTTTTTATCATTCTCAAAAATTAGATTGCAATACAAATGGGTAACTTGAAACTCCACTATTTGCAACTTTGATATTTTTAATGAGGAAATGCAAAGTATCTCTGGCCTACTCCTAGTAGTTTTGAAAATGAAAAAACTTTTATAAAAGCACTCGCAAGCAGTCTTTTTAGGACAAAAACTAAAAAATTTTAAGATGCTCTTACACAAAAATTACTAGGAGTAGGCCTGTCATACTTTCTTTTTCCTCATTAAACATATCAACGTTGCCAACAGTGGAGCTTTAAGTAAATCTAAAGACATGACCTGGGAATATTTCTTCATTCTGGACCATTTCATACGAAATGTCCCAAAATACTTGAATAAAAAAGTAAAAAAACAATATTTCTTATTAACACAAAAGTTTTGAAAGTTATAACCTCCTGTGTAAAAACTCATTATTATATGTAAAATATTTATCCAGGAAACACATTTCAGAAGCTGTTTTACAGATTGGGTAGACAACAAGGGCCTAAAAAAAAAAAACATTAAAAAAACCAAAAAATATAGATGTGAAATGTAAATACAAATGCGTAAATATAAATCAGTCAGAACTCTTTCAAAAAAGAAACATACATAGCACCATGACATGACATATATATACTCCGATGAGGAAACCATGGCATGTTGATTGAATAGGAGAAAAGAAACCGAAGTTAACCCTTTGAGACATCTGATGTGCCAGTGGCGAGGTCTAAAATTGGCGCATTACATAATTTGTTTATTATACACCTGTTCATGCATTGCTGAGCACTGGCTGTGTGCAGCATGCAGATTTTCTTGCAGAGAGGTCGAGAGCTTTATCCCCCCCATCTTATAAAACATACAACTTATATATAACAGCCAATTGCGCAATGTGGGGAGTTTTTTGTGCACACAAAAAAAGACTCGGAAAGAGAGGGCATCAAGATTTCCTAGCTGATTTTGAAGGGACAGCCAGGGCATGAGCTAGGAGCCTGCTTTTCTGGTTCAGAGACTAGGGTCGGCCATGCATGTCGACCAAGTTGCAGATAGAGAATTCTAACACAAACACTTGTGAGGAGCTAGAAGAAACAACAGCAGTTTAGAGGTAAGCGGCACTGATTCATTCATTGTTATGTATGCATTTTGATGTCAGCTGTTGCCTAAACTAATTACACTGTACATGTATGAGTTATAGCAGCCATGCATTCGAGATCATGCAAATTCTGGTTGAACGAATGCATGGAACCAAAACATGCCAGTATGTACACACCATATAGACGTAGAATCAAAACTTGTTGATCCTACATTTTGACACTTATATATATGCGTGCAGTTTTTCAAGAGATTCTGAATATTAACAGTGTAGCTAAAAACGTCAATACAAGCACCCAATGTCTAAAGAACTTTTGCATTGCATATCGCCTATTTTTGTCAACCAAAATATTAAGTTTCAGCTCTGTTTGGATGGACTGTTTCTTTGTGACCTGCTGATCTCAATCACACGAGGAAAAGAAAAGCAAAACATTGGACTAGAGACAAAGGCCTCTGACACAGTCCATGACAATGTAGTGACCTGCACCCTACATATTGTGCATGCTTGTCATGTGACCTTCTCAGGCACTTTAGGGCACATCATGAAAATTGCCCTAGAGGTCTTGATCTTAATTAGGCCAATAATTATATCACGTTTAATTCTGTGTTCATATGGCTATACTTAACTATCATTCATTTTCTGTTATTTGTCCAGTTTTGAATAAGATCATCTAGTTTGAGATAATAAAGTTGAACTGTGGCTGTATTCGTGGACATATTATAACCTAACAAACAGTCCTGAATCTCTGCCAAATTTTGAGTTTAGAACTTTAAAATCCCTCAACATGCTAAGGGGAACTTCAGTGCACATTTTACCTTTCAAAAGGTAAAACAACATACTATTAGGCCTATGTAATGTATGTTATATAATATTCATGATCTTTTGATACCATATATATACAATGGTGCAGTTTAAATGTTCACCGTTACAAAACCACTCTACCGTACACCCAATACAATAAGGCTTGAATAAGCTTCATATAGGGGCTTAAGGGCTTGCACTTCTGACCATATCTACTGGTATTTGATTGGGGATATATGCCTGGTGAGAAATATAACGTGTAATTCAATCCTAAAGGACAAGGTATGCTGCGATCCCGTTGCTACACACGATGATAATGAGGGAACCACATGAATGAATGAATGAATGAATGAATGAGTGAATGAGTGAATGAATGAATGAGCCAAAGGGTACAACAGTTAACACTGATATTTTAGGCTATACATTATGCACTACAAACACTGATTCATGAATATTGCTTGTAACACTATATACTGGTAGAATTGATAAGAGATGTCAGCTGCAACGAAGTGTAGTCCAATGTTATGTTTTTTTTGTTTTTTCTTGGAAACTTATGTTTAGCTGTTTTTAAAAGGCGCAAGTAGGGCCTTTAGCCATTCATTGTTTATTATGACTGTTGCGAATAACGTATATTGCTATATTGTCTTTAAAATTCACAGACTTGGCAACTGACTCCTTAGGACGTTATGAGAATGAATAAATCTTTTCTTAAAGCAGCCCCCTCCCCCCACCTAAGGCAGCCCCCCCCCCCCCCCTCCCTTCATAACATCACTCAAGCAAGGTTAATCATGATGCCACAAGACAATCTTTGAACTTTTTGGTCGCACTTAACACTGTGTGTCGTCACCTCACAGCCCAGCTACCTAATTATGTACATGTTTTGCTCGTTTACTCATCTAAAGTAAATTAATCAATTTCTCGTATAGTCTATAGGCCTAACAATGAAATAACACAATAATTAGATGTTTGTGTGCTGAGTTCACGCAATTCTTGTTCTGACAAGCAGACAATTCAGAAAAATTGCTTACACTAAAGAAAATATGAATTTATTTCTCTTGTTTTTTTTAAGAGAAGATTTCTTAAGTCTATACTCAGTCTATCGGCTACATAGTTTAACCATCTATAATACCTCCATGGTTTAACCAAGCATTTTGTTTAACTAGGTAAACTAGTAAAGAATGTCCATAATTAGGTCGCTGGGCTTATAGGTGACGACACACAGAGTTGAGCATAGCTTTTTGATTAATGATTTGCATTTGACTGCAATACGAGGGCCCGGGTATCCCAACACTGGCAACAGTCAAAACATTTCACAGAATTAGAAAAAACGTCAGGGTGCATGAATAACTCAGTTCATGTACGGATGTACGCATATCTTTCGCAATATTAAAAGAAACCATGCAACGCCACAAAGAAAGAATGAGAGAAAGAAAAGCTATGACTAACTAAATATGTAATTACAAGAAAGAAAGAAAGAAGGAAGCCCTCTGTAATAAAATGACTTATATTCCTACATTGAACCATTACAGTTAACTCAAACCATGAAGTGGACAAATATAGCTGATTTTTCTCTTTATTAAACTAACAACTCTCTTGACTTTAGTGTTCAGGTTGTCCATTCTGGTATTTTTAGCCTTTAGTTTGAATCCCATTCATTACCTGTACTTTGTGATTGCCAAAGATCTATTGCGTTGTTTAGTAAAAAAAAAAAAATTCATGACATATTTAGGTTATTACGCAGCATTCGGAATCATCAACATGATCAGACTGACAATGTCCTTAAGATAGGTGCACTTTTTAAGTTGACAAAAAGTCGCGAGTATACTGAATTTAATATTTGAAAAAGAAATGAAGTGGTGTCACCCTTGAATTAATGTTCCTTTGCAGGTGCACATTCGATGGTGTCATGATGCGCCGCCATCTTTGCCAGGCAGTCGCCATCTTGTTATTCATTGCATCACTCTGTAGGGCACAAGGTGAGTTTAGGCAGTTACCATGGCAACCATTAACCCTATGCATGATACAATTACACGCTAAATGACTTTAAAGAGATAAATCAACTCATAAATCGTATGCCTCAGGCACCTGCAGTGATTCTTTTAAGTAAATGTTAACTTTTAATATGAATTTATCATCCGTTTTTTTGCCAATTTTAGATGGTCTTTATATGACTATATTTTTCGTGAAAACATTTGGTATCTGAATTTTCACTTTGAATAAACATATTTTAGCAATCAATCCATGAATGAATCAATCAGTCAATCAACCAATCAATCAATTGGATGATTTTAAGACCTCTGGTTGAGGCTCACCCTGGGACCGAGGATGGTTGAGGCTGAAAGCTCCTAGGTGACTTCTCCTACACAAGTCAGCCAGTCAGTCAACCAGTCAATCAGTCAACTAGTCAATCAGTCAACGATGCAATATGCAATTATGATACAAAGATATGCACTGCACCTGTATAATACAAAGCACCTGGTGTACCCTGAGATATGCACTGGAAGTGTTTACCCCAGGCACTGGACCGTGACCTCATTGTGGTTATATTCAGGCAAACATATAGCAAATGTAATATGTATATGACAATTAAAAGCCCCGTCATAGTTGAGTGACATAGAGACTTTATTGCCTGCATGGTTAATATATATCACATCTGCGAGTAACTGCCCCAATAGTCTGTATAAACATGGTGGCTCCATGGTATAAACACTTCAGAATACAACAGCATATATCGTGATCTCAGCTTTCGCACTGAATTGCTCTTTTGTTAACCCCTTATAAAATATTGTTTTTATTTTATTTTTATTTTTTTTGTCAGTTATGCTTGCAACTCTTATAGTGATCTATAGTATATAAGTGGTTACACTGGCAACCAAAGTTAAAACGCCTGTGAATAGAAACGATGTTGTAAGGCGGCCGATATAGAAACGACACTGGCCTGATCTGCTGTCTGGGAATAGTGGATTTTCACGGAAGGTTCTCTATATTTCCACTAGGTGGCTAAGACAGAATACTGCAATTCTATTGGCTGAAATGTTCCCGCCCTTGACTATGATTGGCTGAAGCAAAGTGCATCATAGTAGCAGTATTTTTAGTGCATTTTAATGTATATTTGACACCTTATTATTCAGTTGACTTTTGTTTTTTTTTCTGAGAAAGTTATATCTAATGAATAAGTCTGTGATTATCTTCTATTTCTGCTGCTCAGTGAAAAGACTCTATTGAATACCCAGTCAACTCAGAGTATCTATGGAACAAAGAAATCTACATTTAAGGATAATAGCTCTGTTGATTCAAAGATCTGAATCAGGATGTAAGAATTTATAATTCGATGGATCAAAATGTTTACCTAAGTTAAGTTGTTCTACGTGAAAAGTTTGAAATGCTTAATTTTGTTGTGATGCTGTTTCAGTGGACAGCACCATCACCCTGTCGAATGTGGCCTGTCAGGGTAATCCACTAGACCTCCTCTGCCCTCTGGGGTTCCACATCCGGATCACAGGGGGGTTACATGGCCGTCTTGACTTTACTACGTGCGCTTCCGGTGCAGTGGGCAGCACTGACAAAACGTGTATTGCTACAGAGGACATCGAAGATCGCATCAGGACGGAGTGTAATGGGCGCAACATGTGTCACTTCGAAACAGATTCACTGCCCGCTGGCAACTGTACAAGCATCAGTACATACATCAATATCCAGTTCCAATGTCTCTGTTAGTAACTTAAGTCTATATTATGTCATTCCAGATCTTGTGTTTTGCCTGTCTCTGAAAAAGCTAAATCCGTTGGTCTTTATGTTGAATCAGTGCTATTTCACATAGTGCTTTACCAGTCAATTCAATTAAATTGAATTTATTTTAATGGATGAAAAAGAAAAAAAAACATGATACATTGACACAAAACCAACCAAAATAAATACATGACATTACTGGTTGTGGACACCAGGATGGTGTATGTTACATTAATAAGCTGAACATTACCATAACAAGTTGTACATGGGAAAAGAGAAAAAACAAAACATGAATAAGATCAAAAATTAAAAGAAAAAGAAAAAAGGTACTAGTGTGCCGAAATCAATTTACTTTCCTCTAGGCATACTCATCAATTAATTAATTTAATTTTTTCTTCTTCATCAATTAGCCCGAATCCTTGTTCACCAATTAATCTGCATTCTTCCTCACCAAATGATATTGTATTCTTCTTCATCAATTAACTGTATTCTTTTTCACAAATGAATCTGTATTCTTCTTAGCCAATTAATCTGCCCTCTTCTTCACCATTTAATCAATATTCACTCTTCACCAACTAATCTTCATTCTTCTTCACCAATTAATCTGTATTTTTATTCACCAATTAATCTTTATTCTTATATTGATCTGCATCCTTCTTCACCATTTAATCTGTATTCTTCTTCACCAATTAATCTGCCCTCTTCTTCATCAATTAATCTGCCCTCTTCTTCACCATTTAATCAATATTCACTCTTCACCAACTAATCTTCATTCTTCTTCACCAATTAATCTGTATTTTTATTCACCAATTAATCTTTATTCTTATATTGATCTGCATCCTTCTTCACCATTTAATCTGTATTCTTCTTCACCAATTAATCTGCCCTCTTCTTCACCATTTAATCAATATTCACTCTTCACCAACTAATCTTCATTCTTCTTCACCAATTAATCTGTATTTTTATTCACCAATTAATCTTTATTCTTATATTGATCTGCATCCTTCTTCACCATTTAATCTGTATTCTTCTTCACCAATTAATCTGCCCTCTTCTTCACCATTTAATCAATATTCACTCTTCACCAACTAATCTTCATTCTTCTTCACCAATTAATCTGCATTCTTCTTCACCATTTAAACTGCATTCTTCTTCACCATTTAATCTGCATTCTTCTTCACCAATTAATCTGCCCTCTTCTTCACCATTTAATCAATATTCACTCTTCACCAACTAATCTTCATTCTTCTTCACCAATTAATCTGCATTCTTCTTCACCATTTAATCTGCATTCTTCTTCACCATTTAATCTGTATTCTTTTTCACCAATTAATCTGCATTCTTCTTCACCATTTAAACTGCATTCTTCTTCACCATTTAATCTGCATTCTTCTTCACCATTTAATCTGTATTCTTTTTCACCATTTAATCTGCATTCTTCTTCACCATTTAATCTGCATTCTTCTTCACCAATTTATCTACATTATTTTTCACCAAATAATCTGTGTTCTTCTTCACCAAATAACCTGTATTCTTCTTCAATGAACCTGTATTTTTCTTCACCAATCAATCTGTGTTCTTCTTCCAGGGCCCAGCACTGAGAAGATTGGCTGTCAAGATGAATATTTGACCTTTACCTGTCCTGCTGACAGATTCATCAAGGTCACTGATGCTCAACTGGGCAGGACAAGCGACAATGTGTGCAGCAACATCAGGTAAACATTATATTCTTGCCATTTTCTTGTGCAAAGGTCATGAGACCTCTGATTGCCTGATAATGTCGTATCTATGGTTTGACTTTGACACATCCCTTGTATGTCATACGAGTCCATTTCCATGTACTTCTTTTAATGACTAAATATATAGGAGTCATTTATTTAAACAATATATATTAGGTTTTTATGGATTAGTTTACCCAAAAATCTATAATTAATTTCTTTCACCTCATCTGCAATTAATATACATTAATTTATATTTTCTCTGATTGAGCTTGTTCTTGTATTATCTGTCCATGGCACAAATCCAATTCATTCTACTCTCAGACTGTTCATGATACAGTTTTTTAGACCTCTGCTGGAACCTTTTTCATGTGAATGTCCAGGTTCTGTTTAATGTATTACCAAAAACTTTTATATTGTCAAACGTAGAGAGTCCATTGCTTGGGGATGTTGTTCCAATAAAGCTAATTATTGCTAATCAGTACTGAATTGCAGTTCGAAAATGAGCAGCACTTGCGAATCCAGGCAGGCCTTATCGTTCGCCCAGCAGTTGTGTGACGGGACAGACAGATGCTCAGTCTTGGTGTCTGACCACATTGAAGGAGCCAGCTGCCCAGGACAGGGCCAGCTAATGCTCCGTTACAACTTCAGCTGCATTGGTGAGTCTTATCTTATCTTATCTTATCTAGATCTGAATCTGAATCTGTTTTAAGTATCCCACCAACACTCTAGGTGGCATTTTACTGATCAGCTCTCTTGCAGGTCTTGGATTCGAATCTTGCACGGAATGCAGAATAATACACAAAATAATACTATATACAATGTCATGCAATACAAATGTCATTAAACTTTTAAATATTGAACTACACAGCATGCGAAAATGCCAATGGTAACGACACGTACTGCGAGAAACAGGCACTGAAGGGGGCTTGCGAATCAGATCCCAGCTGGATGACCATTCATTGCTTAAAGGCCTGTCTGCGCTGCGACACACATAGTACGTATAGTATACAGTCCTAGTTAATTATTCCATATTATTTCGAGGATTACCAATACTAAAAGTGGTTTAGTACTTCCTGCAGCTTTGTGCAACAACTCCAAAGACGATGCCACTTGCTCCACTCTGGCCGCCCAGGGCACCTGCTCAAACCCCGTGGTGGCGGGAAACTGTGAGAAGTCGTGCACCAAATGCAGAAACAGGGATGCCCTATCCACCGTCGTACCCCCCATGGGCACCCCTACAACTGAACCCCCTCGTAAGTGCTTATTCCATACATCCTCACTAGCCCGCACCTTAAAAAAAATGGGGACAAATTTGGTTGTTCAAAAAACCACTTTGGGGACAAATTTGGAAGTTGAAAAAAAACCAATAGATTTTTATAAAACCAAAAACAGGTATACACAGTCAAATTCGATTCTACAAAACATTGTACACTTTTTTCATATAACCAACGGGAATTTTCAGACTTTACACTTTGTAATCAGGATTATCCACACAGTGATGTAATCATTATTTATCTGTGTTTCGTGTTTTAACAGAGAAAAAGGCAGCTAATGTTCGATTCAAGCCATTTGTGTAACTCCATTTGACAGTTGTGAATGGTTATTATAGCTTTTGTGAAACCAGAAATTTAGATTTTTCAAATACCAAAATCGGTTTTTCCAATTTATTGGTTTTTTAAGAAAAAAAAATCTGGTATGGTATTGGAGACAAGCCAAAACCAAAGCTTGGTTTTTTGTGCATGGTTTTTTTTAAATTTATTTTTCCAAGAGTGATGGAAGTTGAACGATTCAGCACCAACAATTCAGCATGCATTTTGGCATGGTGACTAATATATACATACATCATGTACACATATCTTTAAATTTTACTTAACTTTCCTGGTTTTTACTTTATTTATCTGACGCCCTACTTACATTTTGCCTATTTTCGTCCTCCTTGCAGCGTGTGTGAACCAAGCTGACGAAGCCCTGTGTCACAATTCAGCCATCTTGGGGGAGTGTGAATCGGGAGACAGCATTATCATGATGCAGAAATGCTATCGCTCATGCTCTGGGTGTAACGCGACTGGTCAGTCTTTCATTGCTCGCTTTGTTTTTAAAATTCACGAAACCTGACTACACGTGAAGTGCAAAAACCAAATTCATATAACGGACAAAATGAAGTTATGACAATTTTACAATATTTGAACTATTAATGATCGGTGTCAGAGAAAACCATGCAAAATTAGGGCAATCAGATTATTTTGAAATTGACGACAATTGTTAAGATGGACAAACGAAGTAAGTGTTAGGTTTTGCATTTTGATCAAATTTAGAGCTGTTTGAAAAATGCACCTTCGTCTGTCGTATTCAGGCAAATAACATTGATCAATGGGAAAATAGGCCCAGTTGGGACTCAGATAAGATTCTATAGTGTCACTTTACATTTCATTAAATTTATATAGATATACCCCATAACACTTCAATTTTTTTTCTTCATGTATTCAAATACGTGGATATTTGTACTACAGAGGAATAAAAAACAAAAATCGGAGTGAGCATGCTTCTCCATTATAAAGCAATGGGAAGATTTTTGCACTGTGGACTAAAAGTAAAAATAACTCAGATTTTTAAAATTTTTGTTCCGTTGTGAAAGCGTGAAAGATAGGTATTTTTGCTGTTGCGACAGAGCAAATTTATATGGAAAATGGCTCCCAAATGCTTGGAGGTGCTCCTGTAGAAAAACTACATGCAATTTAAGAATTTTGACTTCCTTTTTCATGGTTTCGGAGGTCAACCGGTGGATGTTTAACATTTAAGAAATTTCTGAGAACCTCATCCAAAACACTCTGCATGGTATTCTCTGAGACAGGTCAATAAGTAGGCCTGTATAGTAGGATTCGAAATAAATGTCCACCTGTTTTTGGGGTCATAATTAGCCATAATAGGCAAGGAGTAGCACAAATTGAACAGAAGTGTCAAACATGTCAAACCCCAATCTTTTAGCTGCGTGATAAAAACAAGTTTGCTATATTCTCCATTGTAATGTCTGCTGCTTCCCTGGAACCATGACATATGGCAAAAAATAAAAATAAATAAAATAAAAATGCAAAGAAAGGAAACATAGTAAGGTGGGGACTAACGTATCAGTAACATTTCTGTCCATTTTGGGCTGCTTCAAGCTTTTTAGGATAAACATTTAACAGCAAATAGACATTTAGTATGGATCACAAAATAGTGCTTCCATATTTACCAGCTCTTGCAAAATGGATCCATTAAAAAGCCCTTGAAAGGATACATAATATATCCACTAGATGTCGTTTGGTGTTGTTTGCAGAATGTGAGGACTTGCTTGAATCTTGTCCCACCATGGCTTCCAAAGGAGAGTGCGGTCAGGCTAACAACACTCGAATGTGCCCAGTCAGCTGCAACAGCACCTGTGACTTGGCCGACTTAAACCCGGAGAGGGGAATGGGTGGGTACAGAATGAATGGATACAAAAATTAAATGCTACACAATGAATTCTTGTTATGATTACTTAAGACATTTCAACCATTAACCAATGTAAACGAGAAAAAAGCGTATGGTTAAAATACACTGTTGTTTTGTATTTGCTGTTTAAAATAGTCAACCCTCTCCTGTTCAGACAGGCCTATGTACCAGCAGTGTGCTAAAAATACAATATAAACATAACCATACAAATTACAAATATTTCTTACGCCTCATGAACGTATGTGCCTTTACAATACATTAAAAATTAATTAGGCAATCAATTGCCATTCTTAACATTACTTCAATATGGCTTATGATGTGCTACAGAATGTGTCAACTTGCACCATGATGAGAACAACTGTGACTTCTGGGCCATGACAGGGGAATGTGACACTAATCCTTACTATATGAGGAAGAACTGCTACAAGTCCTGCACCAAGTGCCATGTGCCCAGTAAGTTTATAACATACATACATGCTCTGGCGCCGATAAGGCATTTGTATGGTATACTCCCAGAGTGAGTTTGAGGTCAGGTAATTAAAGGTTATATCATGGGTTGATGTAGTTTATCCCTGATATACTCCTCCGAGACTCAGTATATTCCCGAGACCCAAAGGTTTGAGGGAATATACTGGTCGAGAGGGAGAATATCAGAGATATACACTGCATCAACCCATGGTATGACCTTTTTATCCCATGCCTCAGATTTTTTTATTATTATATAAATATTTTAATATCAGTATGTTCCCTTATACAGCTAACTTTTCCCTTAATATCAGTATACTCCCTTATACAGCTGACGTTTCCCTTTGTATATTCCCAGGTATAGGGAAGAAAATGCACCTAGGCATGGAATAATCTGCTCACCGGATATCGCAGCTCTTAAAAGACAATTAAAATCCAACCTTAGGGTTGCCAATAAAGGCCATGTGCCTCTATATTGTTAGTATCCAATTGCATTCCCTTTGTTTTATTAAATGGTCAATATAGTGTCACGTTTTTTGCGCAGACATTTGCGACAACAACATAGACCATCAGAAATGCGACAGGGGGGCTGCCAATAACAAATGCAGCGACAGATCATTCTCACACATGTGCCCTAGAAGTTGTCGTCGCTGTCCAGAACTGAACAACACAAATACGGCCTTGGCAAGTGAGTGAAGAGCAAACATTTTGAATCGATATCATGTATATTGTGTGTATTACTTATCTGTTTGATCCCATGGCTTGTCTCATGCCCCTAGATTGCGTGAACGCCCACAGCAGTGATGCTGACTGCTCCTACTGGGCCCTTTTGGGAGAATGTGACGTCAACCCAGACTGGATGACCCTCAACTGTTACAAGGCATGCCGGGAGTGCGCCACAGATAACTCCTCAGGTGAGTGCGACGTACAATTAAACAGTCCATCATCTAGATAGATAGATAGATATATAGATAAATATATATTGATTAATTGGTTGATTGCTTTTGGAATATAATAAATGGGTAGATTTTTTTTTTTTAATAATATAGTCAATTGTAATATAGTTGAGTATATGTGTGTGGAAGTTGACAATTGTTAAGCCCACAATTGACTGCCACCAACGATACCACCCTTAATTTGATAGAAAATAACATGAATATCAACGACTATGGGAAAGAAACAATATGGTAATAACCAACTACTACTACAGTTTAAAACTAACAACTAACCCGGAGGTTAATGCAGGCTTGTAAAGAGGTACTTGCAATTAGCAAACTACAAAGTTTGTAACCATCTTATTTGTCATTATACACTGTAATTTGCTTGTTTCTCCACTTAAATGAATATTCCTTTTCCTGTAGCTTGCGTCAATGCCAAACTAGACAGTCAGTGTGAATATTGGAATTCCTTGGGAGAATGCGAGACCAATACACAGTGGATGGCAATTTACTGTTATAAGACGTGTTCTTTCTGTGCACTGCCAGGTACATATATAATGTAACTACAAATCATCTCACGATGACATGGCACTAATCCTTTCATTATAGCCGAATGCAATGAAGTGTGGCCTAGTTCAGTTTCCAGGTGTGCTTGCAACGTCGCCATTGTTTTAAATTCCTGATCACTCGTGTTTTGGTGCTTTAAAGTCTGTTAGCTAACAATGCAGTTCGTTTCCTCTTTTAAATTGACTTAAAAAATCACTCAAGCAAGGTAAACAGCTCACAAGATATTCTAAGGACTTCTGGATTATTCATTAACCAGACATTTGCAGCCGCAGCGCGACTGTTTTGTCGATAAGCGTGACGTCATGAATGCTTGCATCCATCTTTGCTGAAACCCAACTGGGGCATTCCCAACTGGGGCATTGCCAACTGGGGCATTGCCAACTGGGGCATTGCCAACTGGGGCATTGCCCGTTGGGCCATTCCTAGCTGGGGCATTCCCAACTGGGTCATTCCCCACTTGATAGGGCATGTCCCGTTGGGGACTACAATAGTGAAATCGGCCCCTGGATTTGGTTGCACTTCATTGCATTTGGCAGTAAAAACGATAAGAATTTAAACAAACTCATCCGTGGAGCATCATGATAGAGTAAATGGCCTTTTCAGACTGTGCCAACAGAAGAGGGTACCTCAAGTGCACCCACTGGGCTTCCATAGGGGAGTGTGAGATGAACCCAGAATGGATGGAAGCAAACTGTAATGCAGCATGCCGCAAGTGCGACGAGCATCTCAATGGTAAGTGCACCACACATCTCAGTTAATTTCACCGTAGTTTTGTTATTCTCAAGCTAGTTTTAATGAGTGCTGTTCCTTCAGAAACTGCATTGTGCCAAGCGATGTGGAATGCCACACACGGTAACAACTCATTTGAGAACATGACCACGACAAGCTCACCTGTACACATGACCACGACCTCACTGGATATGATCTCTAACATGACAGAGTGCGAGATGGGGGCAGCGGAAGGGAACTGCTCTATGGAGGAATTCGCACTGCTCTGTCCCGAGGAGTGTTATAATTTAACATGCAATGACACGGGAATCATCTACAAGCATCCTGTCCTGCGCTACCATGGTAAGCATTAATCAGTTCACTTCACCAGGTCTAGGCCAACCACAGATTAAAGGATGTACCTAAAACAAAACACGTACTTCAAATGAAGGATGCCTGTACTTCGTTTAGGGCGGCAAAAGTCTCTTGACATTGCTGAATAAATAGTAAATAATCTGGAAGTGGGATTTTCCTTTGGTGACGTTTTCGCCTCGTTTTGAAGTTCTAATGATATCATAGGGAATTCCTAGGCTTCCCATTGAAAAATAATCCAATTTAAAGAGGGTATTCCATGAACCGAAAGGAGGCCATGACATCATTCTTCAATAGCAGCCGATGAAAGATGAGCATATCATAATATTTTAGCAAAAAAAGCCAAGAATTCCAGAGCTCCCTCCACCATTTTGAGCGTCCTTTATTTGATTTAATTTAAGTACACCCATCCTTTGATCGAAGGATGTACCTTGTAAGTACATACTTAGATCTGCGGACAGACCTTGACCTGTTCAGTGAAAATCTCTTGAGGTCACATGTGGGCTTACTTCTCTTAGACAATTGCCACATGGACTTATTGTGGTATAAGGTATTAGTCACTGGTATAAGCTAGTCTAACTCGTTCGGCCGTTTTGTAGTCGTTCTGGAAGTCAAAATGTCTTTATACTAACTTTGTAGGTTTTTCAGTATGCTTTTCCGCATTGATGATCATTACAATGTATCTGCCTCGCACTTCTGTAACCAATGCCTTTTTCAAGCAGATGTACCAGAGTTGAACTACGGGTCCAGCACGTGTGATGGGGACCTGTGGGTTGTCTGCCCGTCGAGCTACAGCATCAACATTACCTCGGTAGACTTCATGGCAGAGGATGAGGAATTCTGTCGCAAAAAAGAAACGGAAAGGCGATTACAGACAGAGTGGTGGATTGTAGAGCAAGAAAAGAAATCAAAGAAGAAGAAAGAATCATCATCACCCAAGCAAGGGCCTCCTTGTGAAGACCCGGTTGTTTTTGATGAACTGAAAGCGAAATGCAATGGTCAGTCTTGGTGCAACTTCAACCTCACTGAGAGCAACTACACTCGAACCTGCATTGATGAGACCTCGCGCTTTCTCAACGTCAGCTTCACTTGCTCACGTCAGTTTTTTTCTTTTTAAATCTTGATTACAGGAAATCAATACATTTCATATACCTGGAAACTAAACTCCAAAGGACATCATGTGAATGCAAGACTCCCATTGGCTAAGGCAGTCCATCTGCCAGTGAGAGTCCTGGATCCATATGACATCCTCTGGAGTTTTGCTTCCAGGTCAATGGAATATGCTGTGGTCTGACTCATTTTTTCTTACATATAAGCCAATCAAGATTTGCCTGCTCTGATATCTTCATTATTTGTGCATTTTACAGAGCCTGTTTTCCATGGCAAGGCATGTATAGGAGTCTTTTTAAACCTGCGCTGTTGGTCCCACCAGTCCATCGTAGTGCACAAAGCCACATTCGGACGCCAGGATAACGAAACCTGCCTGGGCACTGAAGGAAGTCAGTTGGATGGCAACAGGACCTGCAACAATCGCCATGTATTTAGAGCTTATATTATTTGTAACATTATTTGTACACAAGTATGGAGGCTCCTAGGATGACAGGGTGAGGGCGTAGCTCAGTGTTTGGTCCCATGTTCAATTCCCGGTTGAGCCTAAGTTGAATGGCTGTTTCATCAAATTTCTCATTGCCATGGTCCCTGCCTGTCCTACTTAGCCCATCATGTGCAGAAATACAGGACGTAAAGCCATAATCCACCCACCCATCCTAGGATGACATCATTTCTTATTCACACCATCGTGTTTTTGGATGGTATACAGTAAACATCAGAGGGCGCAAATGTGTCGGTCATATTAGTAATTTCCAAATAGCATCATGTGAATCCAGAACTCTCATTGGTCAAGACCAGTGGGAGTCGATGACTCACATTATTTCCTCTAGAGTTTAGTTTCCAAGTCTATGAATTCTACTGTAGAATACTGCATAAGCTGATGAACACAAAAAATGTCCATGCACTCTACCTGTTACCTGGGTTCATTAGGATACATAACCTGGCACCTTTACCCTAGTTAGCTCATATGCCATACACTGTACATATACAAGTATTTCCTTGCAGGCTACGGCTCTTGTCTCTGAGCTCTGTAACTATAACCAAACGTGTTCGATGCAAGCCTCCACCATCTTGTTCGGGGACCCTTGTCCGGAAACTTCCAAGTACCTCACTGTCGATTTCTCGTGCGTGGGTGAGTGTAACAGTGTTTTTATTCCACAAACATCTCATAAAACGAGCAATCAGGCAGGAAAAACCAGGGCTACTTAAGAAACTAATCATTTTTAATGGGTTACATATGAGTCCACAGGCTTACAATAGTAGAGATGGTGTTCACACGTTTGTAAGATGACATTCCCTATTTGTTTTTAGTTTTGCTGGGCAATTTTAGGGCAATGGCAATCGATGAACTTGCACAGTTGTAATCATAAATATATTTTACATAAAATATTTATTTCCCTAGCATTTGGGTCTTGCATATGCACATATAGCACCAGGAGATCAATGCATGATTGGTTGCCTTCTATCAATACATTGCATAATGCACGCCCTCAATATGTCATATTGGTCATTCAAAGACATTACAGGACATGATTATGACTTCAATGTACACGAGAATAAAACTTTATTCATTGGAGGTTGCTTTGTGTACAGAGTGCAGAAATTCCCACCACAGCGAGTTCCACTGCAACTACTGGGCTCAAATCGGAGAGTGTGAAAGTAACCCCGGATGGATGATGGCATACTGCAGACAATCCTGTACCCGCTGTCATGCAGTCGGTAATGCAATATTGCAGTCCACTTTTATTGTTAATTTGTTAACACCTGTACCAATGTCTCACTTTAACCAAATCAATGCTTCATTTTAGACTCGTGTAATAACACACACCACAGCGACTACGACTGCAACTTCTGGGCATCTATCGGCGAATGCAAACGCAATCCCAACTGGATGATTGAGAATTGCCAGAGGAGCTGCAACAGGTGCCCGGATGATTTTATGGTGCCCACCCCCACCCCCTGGCCCACCATAACCTACCCCAATTCTAGCCGGGAGGACTCATATGGTAAGCACATTTGGTGATGCACTGAAAATCATCTCTGAGGTTGACTTTGGTCCCTTGGGGGGTAACATCTTTCAGGCAACTGTTGCATGTCTTATGTGGATCACCCAGTCAGCAAAAGTTACCAGCGACAAAAGAGACCTCATAAGCTCATTGCAGTGTAATTTGTTAGTCAAAAGTACAAGCCTGTCTTACTCGACATAGACCTAAGACCAATCAAAATGTCTAAAAAAGTAAGCCTTTTTTACTAACATTCTTGTCTGCAAGATTTTCAGTGTGTTGTTTATTTGCCCTTATACTTACAACTACATTCATAGTAAAACCAAATTCATAGACTTGGAAACCAATCTCTTTAATTTTGCTGCTTAACTCAAGAGCACGTCATGTGAATCAAGCATTCTCCTTAAAGCAATCCCTCCGACAATGAGAGTCCTACAATCACATGATGTCATCTGGAGTTTAGCTCCCAAGCTGTGAGATTGGTGGTCGTTAGTTTCT
Organism: Alitta virens; assembly: GCA_932294295.1. Lineage (NCBI taxonomy): Eukaryota > Metazoa > Annelida > Polychaeta > Phyllodocida > Nereididae > Alitta > Alitta virens. The sequence goes on along the minus strand of OW028577.1, from coordinate 31,158,299 downwards.
CCATGCTCTGTTCATGTCTATTGCAGATTCCTTCTACCTGTACGCTTATATTACAAGACGCTGGAACACGGACTTCTCTGACCGGAAGTATGAGAAGACAAAAGAGCTCCATCGCATTGCTAATGAAACAGTGAGTGTGACAAGAGATCATACTTCTTGTTGATTTCATTTTGTGTTGCCCGATTGTTTAACTCTAACTGCATGAATTTGATGTTATTAATTTCAGTTTTGGGAATTTTATTCTAACGCCTACCCTGACACCTTTGAATCCTTATCACATTACCATCTTAGGTGTGTTGCTTGTTTTCATTTCTATTTGTCCTACTCTGGTTAATTGGTTGATTTTGTGGTGTTTATTTTTGATGCTGTACCATTGATTATACTGCCATCCTTCTGTTTCGATTAGAAACCACCCTTACCCTTGGCGCATTATGTTTTCAGCAAGAGCACGATTACCCCATGGACCATTGTGGGCTTTTACATAAAATTCAAAGAGAATATCACAGAGTCAGAGGCTGTGGACATTGAGTGTGCTATCATTGACAAAGACAATGGAACTCTCTTTGTGGACAACGAGACAATGATAGTGTCATTCAATGACACAAGTAAGTTCCGAATGTCGCGTACAATTTCATAGAGTTGGAAACAAATCTCATAGAATTGGAAACTTAACTCCAGAGGACGTCAAGTGAGTCCAGCAGGACTCTTATTGGCTGAGGTACCTGTCTACAAGACGACTGCTCGCGCCATCTATCTGTACTTAAATTATTGGGCGAGCATTCTCATTCAAAGCAACTCACCAAATGTCTTGCACAACTAACCTAGTCAGTTTTGACCTATTGTCCTCGATTCAAACTTGCTCAATTGTGTTCAAAGAAAACAAACCACGCAAAATTGGGCAATATACGCTCTTTGCAATTTAAGAAAGTAGGCCACTTAAGTTTCCAGGGACCCTGAAGATTCAAGGGTCCCGATAAGAGACCGCTGAGGTACTGCTTTAACCAATGGGAGTCCTGGATTCACATGACGTTCTCTGAAGTTTTGTTACCAACTCAATGAAATAGTGGATTTTCATGGAAGGTTCTCTGTATTCCACCAGATGGCAATGACAGAATACTGCAATTCTCATGGCTGAAAAAGTTACCGCCCTTGACTCTGATTGGCTGAAGCAAAGTGCATCCTAGCAGCAGTATATTTAGTGCATTTTAATGTATATTAGACATCGTATCATTTCTGTTATTTCCCAGAGAAAATTATATTTATGGAATCGGTTAGTTATGACCTACTATATCTGAAAAGCAAAATAAGTAATAAGAGGAGAGGAAAGAATCATGTCTTGCTGAATTCAGGGCTGCTCAATGAAAGGACTCTATTGACTGTAAATGAGAAACTATGTGATTAGACCAAAAAGCCATGACATTATATTTTGTTTTCCAGAAAAATCATGCATTAGGCGAGAAGGCTACTGCCAGTTCGGTGCACCCTGGCTGCGGAAAGGCAATGGCGTGTTCTACTGCAAGTAAGTCTATTTCCAGTGTGTGACTAACCTTGTGTGTGACTGATATTGTGTGACTTACTCTGGGGGACTTTACAAGACTTATTCCTTATATATCTGACAATTTGTGATTTGTATTGTATGCCTGACATTGTGTGACATACTCTGACATTGTGTGACTTACTCGGTACAACTGACAATATCTGACTTTGTATGACTGACAAAGTGACTAACTCTGACAACTTACTATGTGTGACAGACATTTTGTTACTTTCTATGATGTCCCTTCATATGAGTGACTTTTTATGATGTTGTCTGACTTTGTGACTTACTCAGTATGATTAAAGCTGTGTGACTAAATCTGTGTGATTTTTAGTGACCTACTCTTATTTTGTCCTGCAGGTGCACATGGGAGTGGGCAGGGGCCAGGTGCGATGAACTGCCCATCTGGGGTAAAGCTGTCCTTGGTGTCGTAGCCTTATTTCTAGTCATCATCATCATTATATTGGTCATTCAGAATGTCCGAAAGAATAAGCGTCCAAAAAAAGAAGACAAAACAGAGCTGGTTGATGCGCCTTACGATAGCATTCAGTCGATCGATTCTAAGCTGTAAGTACTGCCACAACTGGCCAGAAAACCACTGTTACACTGGATTTAGATGTCCTTTCGTACGCAAGATTTGGATATTCTGCTGTCATATTTTAAGTTGTCTAGCCAAGGGCTTAAAAATTAATTTTCATTGGATACAGGCTAAAATTCATCTCGTTTGAAAGATAAGAACTGGAACATCATATAGAGTATCATTTAATGGCAATGAAACTCACAAAATACATTATTTGTATGCATGGTAGCTGGCCTAGGCTCCAGGACTAAACATTTTGTTGATTATGTTTGCAGCAACTTAAAGGGCGTCTCAGAGATTGAGATACAAGCGGATATGGAAGTGCAGCGTCCGGTCACCCCGGATCTGTTGCACAATCGCAAGAGGCTGCCCATTCCGCGGTTGCCTCTGCCGAAAACCCCGGATGAGGACAAGAGACAACTTCATTTGGAGGAGAACGAGGAAGAAGGAACAACAATCTTATAAGAGGACTGACCACTCTGTGACTGTATCAATACACCGTTTGCACGCGGCAGCCATGTTGGCAATTTTGCCTCATTGACCTCATTTTGATTACATCATATATTATGACATCATTACTTCATTTTTCTTGCACTGTGTGACCTCACCATGGTCATTAATTGTCTACTGATGACGTCACAGTACTATATCTGAGTACTAAGAGAGGTCAATTAGGCAAACATGCCATCATGGCTGCCGTGTGAAAAGGGTGTATACTCGCATTAGCCTACAGCAATGCATTCTCATTGTTATGTGATGACTGTTAAGCTCCATTAACATATGACTGTTTCCAAAGCTCTACTTACATTCATGTGATTTTCAGAAATCCATTATTTGAACACTTGCTTTGAAATGTGATATCGTGCGTGATTGTCTGAGTCATAATATGAGTCTTTTTTAGCATAAAATGTGTAAAGCTACAAATAGTCTTTATGTGAAGCTCTGGAACCTGGGTCGTACTTGAGTTTTATGTGTCAGCAGATCTGGTTTGGCATCCACATGTACTTTAGTCAAACACACAAATCTCATTGAAACACATAACACACACCTAAAAGAACTTTATTGCACATAGTTAATTGTGAGAGTTTTCAAGATCTTGGACATATATCTGAATTTCTACATCTCATTGTTCATTTCCATTGACCCATGCAACTGACCCACACTTGAAAATCATTTGCACATGGTGCAGTGACTAGCACTGATACATTTTGGGGTTAAATGAATAAGAGCTAGTGGTGAAAAAATACATTTTTAATAGCTCACAAGTGCCATGGTCTTATAGGAGCCCTAGCACCACATCTAATACAACTTATATATATGGTATTATTAAAAATCCTGCGGACTAGAAAGTTAGTAAAAATGAGTAACGTTTTCGATATTTTGACTGGTCCCAGAACGAACACAACCCAATGCGCCCATAGCCTAAAAGGTCTACCACCAAGCTAGCAAAAATAACTAAGGACTTTGGGGAGACTCATCCAAAAGGGACCTCATAAGCACATTGCGGTGTAAGTTGTTACGGGCATGTCTAACTTGGTAGACGTTTTGGCTATGCCTTTTAGTCGTTCTGGGACTGGTCACAATGTCTAAGAAGGTTAGCATTTTTTGCATACTTTCTAAATCGCAGGAATTTCAGTGAAAGAGAGTGAACTTTTTAATTGAGTCTTATATGTTATATGCTACATTTTGTATTTTTGTGTATGTTCTTTTCTTTTATATATATCTCTATGATAGGGGCTTTTTTCGGCGGGTCTGGATCTTTCTGCCTCCTATTTTTGTCCAATGCAAAATGTGTGTACCTTTTGACAAGGCTTTTAAATTCGAGCTGCTTTACGTTATTGCAAGCATGTTAACATGTGGGTATGCCAGCGCACAAATGTAAACTTGGAGCTGTACATGGCCAATTGTGCCACGTGCGTTTTCTGTGAGAAGCAAAAACGCATGGAAAACGCATGGTTTTTAGCTAATTATAATGAGGCAAAATCATGTGTTTGTTAATACTGTCAATATATTTCTATTGCATATTTTGTGATCTTGTATATATGTTTGCACTTATCTGTTATTTAGTAATATTTCTATATTCAGTGAATGCTGTTGGAATAAATGTAAAAAAGTGTACACACGAGCGCTTGAATTTATTTGCAATGTGCATTCATATAGGGGCCTTTATATATGAAGATACCCTGGCTTGGGCAAAATAATTCAAGTGCTTGTGCTTGTACATATACTGCATAATAATTTACACAGAGCACTTTAAAGCAATAAATGATTTATCATGTATATCATATGGAGTTTGATCTTTTTAAACGGTTACCCAGATGCTGATAGATCTATATATTATGCAGTACTATGCAATATTTGAGCTGAATTATTGACATAGTATTGCATTCCTGTCATGAATTCACATCCGTAGTTCTAGGACACTTATCTTGAAAATGCATATGAGTAGTATAGGCTTCACCATGCAGACTAACGCATACAGCAGGTGGCGCTACTGTTGTACTGTGAGGTGCTGCCACCACACACCAGTCAGCAATGTGTGGTGCTGCCACCATGCTATGTATATATGTACTATATAAGGATCTGTGAATCATGTATACACATAGGTGTAATTAATTACACTAATTAATCATATAGATAATATATTTTAAATAAGGCACAGTGTTGTAATAAACAAGGATACATGCATAGCTGTCTTAGAACAGTGAATTTTGAAAGAACCAATGAGTGTTGGATATGAATATAGCTTGTTGTACAAAGGACCAATGAAAACGGAGGTGTTGTTAATGTTACAAGTGTATTACCATTCTGTCTTGAAAGGGCTCAGTACTACAACAGACACTCTACAGACAACACAATGGGTACAGTTTTCAGATGGCTACTTGTTGGAAGTAAGGAGTGCAAAGAAGAAGTTCACCATTTTATTCTCCATGAAAGTTCAGATAAATTTACATCGTTAGATCAGTGTAAAGCCAATTTTAAGGAATTTGAGGATTGTGACCAGCGTTTCAATGAAACACTATACAGCGTGAGATTCCTATGTCGAGAACCAGTCATCAAAGATGTCATGAGTTTTGCTTTCAATACTATAGCAAGTACACAGTCAGATGATCCTATGTCATCATCTTCCGAAGAAGATGAAGATTCTACCAAGGATCACCCTAAGAGAGACAGAAAGGTTAAGGACCACCTTCACTACTATGATTACGAGGACTATGATCATAATGAAGATGGGGATGAACACATCAAACAGGTTGTGTCTTGGGAAGCATACAGGAAGGCCAAGTGTACCGTTGATGGTCATTACACCCTTTTCAGACGGCATGATTACGTCTCAAGCGATATTGATGACTGCTTATATGATTTTTCGGATTATTTTTTCCACAAAATCCATGATTATCACCCACAATGGCGGGTTCACATGTATGGATTATAAACTAACCATTAAATTCTTTAAGAATTTCCCTCCTTAATTTTTCAAACCAGTTAGGACTTGTTAATTAAATATATTCAAAGGGACCAATGGTGATGTGTTTACACAATGTTAACCAATCATAGCAAGAGTGCAAATGTTACAACAGCACATCTTATATACGGTGATGCTAAGAGTTAACAGACATAGACACTAGGAAAACATTGCACGCTGCACATCGTTTCAACCATGGATATTCTAGCAAAGTATGCGGCTGTGATTAGTACCACAATAGATGGTATGGTTGTAGCACGACACTTGAAAAATGAAAAACTTCTCAACATGACAGCTTATCTAACACTGTTATATATGGAAAAACCAGATGACCAAGCGTTTGAGTTAGTGGAAATGCTGATACAACAGAACAACACCAGAGGAATTGCACGTCTTTTTCACATCATACAGAAGGACTACAAGGATCTGGCTAGTACAATCCCCGAACTGTCATATGGTGAAAGGTTTTCAGTAAACCTTGGTGGTGATGTCTTTCTGAAAGTGCTTGTTAATGATGGGGAGGTAACAATTGACATCAGAGATATGCAGGTATGTGTATATTCCTAATTAACAAATTTGAGTAATTTCACATATAGAGCTACAATTATATATTTCATATAATGTATTTTTCACTGTTCACAGCAGGATGATGTCCGAGATCAGTGCGACAGCTATACCATACCTTTACAGAGGTACAACATGCTTGTACAGGCGGCTGATATCATAAAAAACAATGTTGGAACAGACTACTATTTTCACCTTGGAGCCAACTGTTTTATTGAAACCTTGTCAACATCAGAAAATATACATTTCGCCAAGTATGAAGAAATTTATGAAGATGTGCATGCTTTATCAGTTGATGAAGGGATTGCTCTTAACAAGTCACAGTTTAATGTCATTGTTGAAAAAATGTGTGAAATAGAGGCTGTGATTCCTGAACTCAGTGCTATTGTACCATGTTATTTAAGAGAGGACCACCAAAATCAGCTTGGTGCCATGATGTGTCCAGAATGTAACCCTTCCAAAACATTTCTATAATGTCCAAAACCCATGTGGAGCAACTTAAGCTATGTTGTTTATTTTTGGAGAGAAAACACGGTTTTTTTTACACTTTTAATAACCCATTCATAACAAAACATTTCGTGTAGAGTTTTTATTTTTGACTTGTTTCACATTAAATTTAACACAAGAAGGAGCCACCAGTCGAAATAGCAAGAAGCACAGTTACACATGCTTAGACATACATGTCACGTGATGTATGTAAAAAACCTTATAAGTGTAACCTTACTGACACATCTTTCATCATTTTCAAGACAACAATGGACGAGCATACAACCAACCGGTTGAACTCGCATACATCTGTAGTGTCAGCTGACAAGTGGGTCGTTTTGGGGAAACATATACCAAAAAACGAGATTGTCTTTTTATGTCAGATGATTGTCATATACACCATTGTTATCAGTGCGATCATAAACATCTCCTTGGGCAACAGTAAAGAGACGTGGTTATTTTTGTTGTCGACAAGCCTGGGGGCAGTGCTCCCGAGCCCCAAGTTGAAATCTGCAGCAAAAAACGTTGTCACAAGGTACCAATCACCTGAAAATCCAGGTGTTTGAAGAATACAGAATGGGGGAACGCCCAGCCGTTGACAAGTACTTGTCTGACATTTACTACAAACCCGGTAGCCCTGCCAGTTTCTATGGAGTAGCAAAACTCTGGCAATACATCAAAGACAAAAGAGATAAACCCCCGGAAATTGACTACAACACTGTGAAAGAGTGGCTGGATCACCAGACAACTCATGCCATTCATTCTACACCACCCAGCAAGTTTCCTACAGAGGCAATAGTTGTTGATTACATGGAGATGCAGTGGGATGCTGACTTGGTGCAAATGACTGACCTGGCAAAGTACAACAGAGGTTTCAAATATCTGCTTGTATGTATTGACCTGTTTTCAAGATTTTTGTGGTTAAGACCGCTCAAGACAAAAACATCAGTAGAAACGGCAAATGCTTGCAAGGAAATTTTCAGTGAAGGACGACACCCTGAAACGCTCAGGACAGACCAAGGGAAGGAGTTCTTAGGGGCACCTTTTCAAGAGTTGCTTCAAAGTTACGGCGTTGCACATACTATAGCCTACGGTGTCCACAAAGCCTCATATGCCGAAAGAGTTAACCGCACAATTGAAAACCGTCTCTACAAATACTTTTATGAGAACCAGACATTTAACTTTATCGATATAATAGATGATATAGCACGCTCATACAATAATACCACACATGGATCAATTCACATGCCACCAGCGACCGTTAACAGAGAGAATTCCAGGGCGCTCTATGAAAACGTGTATGTGCCTATCCTTAATAAAAGGGCCAAACAACGAGTCAATTTCTCATTTGAAATCGGTGATCTGGTCAGGTTAAGTCGTGCTCAAACGCCTTTCAAAAGAGGATACCTGGAGAGTTTCACTGAGGAAATTTTCAAAATCTGTAACAGGATACCGTCACATCCGCCACGTTACAAGGTGCAGGACCTATTGGGGGACATCATCAGAGGGTCATTCTACCTACAGGAGCTTCAGAAAGTTCCTTTAAAAGACGCAGAAGACATAGAGTATAAAATCAACAAGGTTCTGTCAACAAAGACAGTGCGAGGCAAAAAATTCAGTCTTGTGAACTGGTACGGATATTCAGATAAATTCAACACATACATACCGACACTCAACATAAAAAAATACACCGGAAAGGTGTGAAAAAAAAACACAATGTATATCTATATTTCCAGCCAACAGAGTGATGACTTCTTTACAGACAACAGCGCAGAAGCCTTCAGAGTTAGGCTACCCAAACCACTTCATCTATCACCGATGTCAAGGTGGTATCTCGCCATTCTAGACATTGATCTACCTGTTCTTAAAGACGGCTATAGCACAGATTACATCACCATTAACAGTAGCACATGTGAACCCAGTATTGTTAACACTACTTTGCAACCCATCCTCAACAGAATATACGACTATGAACTTCAAGTAGTCACACCTGTGACCTTTGACACCCCGCGCTATGTTCCCCTGACAGTGGACATCCTCGACACAGTTGACATCTATTTAACTGACAGTCAGGGGGGCACTCTGTCATTCGCACCTGGACAAGTGTCCTGCACGTTACATTTGCAACAAGAAGACATCTAAAACTTTTCGTCATGGCTTACAATACGCAGTACTATTCTACCGAGGGGGGTGGTGACTACAAGGCTTTCCTGGAACACTTTAAGAAACAGGCAGAGGGTGCTGACAGACCGCTGGTGTTCAACACTCGTGTTAACTGTACAGTTTTCAAGAAAGCGAGGACAGGCAGGGGGCATCTCATACTTGTTAACACCCGCAAGGACAGTGGTACAACTAAAAATGGCGAAAGGGTTACTAAATTAGAAATTGTTGACCCAAATGAGGCCGAGAGGAGGCGGGCGCTTTCCGAGGCGGTCAGGGATGAAGTCGAGGTCACTAAAGAAGCTGATCAAGAGACAAGTGTTCATTCAGCTCTGGGAGGTCGCAAGAGACGGACCAACACACAACGTGCAGACAGTTCAAGGAACAGTAAGAGTGCAACGGCTGTTACAAAGTCTAAGATTAGGAGGGTCAAGGACGTTTTTGACGACTAGAAAACTGGTGCTCTTTCATGAAATATATTTTTTTTTCCTTTTTAAAATTTTCTCAACATGACACAGACTGTTTTGTCAGATTCGTACGTTGGTTATTCAGAGGAGCTGGCTATTTTTGAGAAGCCATTGCAAAATGTTGGGGTACGAAGAATGCACTCTTCAACATATTACCCCATCAATGACTTTTCAAATCAGGGAGTCATTCAGTTTAGCGTGCCGAATAACGGTGGATCTTATCTAGATCTGAGATCTACAAGGTTGAACATTACGTGCAAGATAGTGGGGCGCAATGGTGAGGAAATTAAACCCCCAGTATTTATGCCTGGTGTTAGCTCAGATGAATCTGATAGTGACGAGGATGATGGCGCAGGTGCCGGTGCCGGTGCCGGTGCAGGTGCTGGTGCCACTGCAGGAGCAGGTGCTAAGAAAGTGGAAAAAGCAGACGATGGGAAAATAGCTGCAGCCGTTTCAGTTGTTAATAACTTTATGCATTCCATGTTCAGCAGAGTTGATGTGGCCCTACAGAACAAAGTTCAGACTCATTCAGACCAGTCCTACCCCTATCTGTCGTACATGAAGGCTTTGCTATATACCAGTGAAGAAATGAAAAATGGTACTCTACAGATGGCCATGTATTACAAGGACACGGGCGGTGAACTAGGGGACACTAATTGGCAAACTTCAGACAATTTAGGTATGAAAACAAGAGCTAAGTATTTTCTGCATTCAAAAGAAGTGGACATGTGTGGACACCTATACAGTGACATCCTAGAACTGAGTCGCTTTATTCCTAACGGTGTACCCCTGAGTTTAACCCTGTATCCTAGCACTCCAGAGTTCTGTCTCCTGGCCTCAAACAATACACCTGGAAAATTCAAAGTTGTCATAACCAAGGCATCATTGGACGTTGCAATGGTTGATGTTGATCCTATCATTTCTGTGGCTCATGCTGAACTGTTGCAAACAAGACCAGCAATTTTCCCATACATTAAAACTGAAGTAAAAAAATTCACTCTGGCCAAGGGGGTGTTCTCGGGAGAGTTCAATGACCCTTTTAACGGCAGGGTTCCTGCTGAAATGGTGTGCGGACTGGTGTCAGACTCTGCAAACCATGGCACCTTGGGGGAGAACCCCTTCCTGTTTGAGCACAGCTGTCTGAACTTCATACAGGTCACTGTTGATGGTCAAGACCTCTCCCAAGGGCCCATACAACCTAGGTATGTTACATCGTCTACTGATAATACAAACAGTCAGTACATGGACGCTTACAAAACACTGTGCGGTGTTGACGGGTATGGCTACGCCATACCTGTAACGAGAGAGGACTATCCAGGAGGTTACTGTCTTTACAGGTTTTTCTCTGAACCATCAAGCTCAGGGTCAAATGATGATGTCATACCACTGAAAAGGAGCGGTAACATGAGAGTGTCAATAAAATTTGACAAGCAGCTGACAAGACCTACAACCCTAATAATTTTTGCAAAGTTCCCGGCTGCCCTGAAGATAGACAAAAACCGTGCAGTATTTGAAATTTGATCATTCCAGAGTCATCAGTAAAGCTGTTAACACCATGACAAGTGTCCAGGGGTCTTTGACACAGTTCGAACTGCCTAAAAACATACTTGTCACAGGTTCAAGCCAGGCTGGAAAGACCTTTTTTGTGAAAAACCTCTTGCTACATCATGAGGAAATGTTCAAACCGCAGGTGAACAAAATCATATATTGTTTTACCATATGGCAAGATAAGTATGAAGAACTGGAGTCATCTCTAGGTGATCTGATTGAATTTAGGACTGATATACCTACAAAAGATGAACTGGTGCAAATATGGCAGGACACCAAAGGTGAAACCCTTTTGGTGCTGGACGACAAAATGACCAGTCTAGAAGACAATGCACAAGGCAAAGCTGTGGTCGAAACAGTTTGCGTTCTCTGCCACCATTGCCACATCTCATGTGTAATCACTTTGCTAAACATGTACCATGCTAGCAAAGCTGTTAGAGAGATAGGTCTAAACTCGCAATACATATGCCTGTTCAGAAACAATAGAAGTGCACGTCAGATTAAAATGCTGGCTTCTCAAACTATGCCTACACAGATTCCTTATTTCATGGCTAGCTACGATCTGGCAACAGCTCAAAATTACGGATACCTCGTTGTGGATTTATCCGCAAATATTGATAACCGTTATAAATTGAAGACTAACATTTTTCCACAGGATCAGACAGTTATTTACATGCCCAAAAAATGAACCTGATCAAAGAAAATATCATATTTCTCCAAGCTGTTGCAACTTTGTCTAAGAAGCAGGTTAAGGAACTTTTGAAGCATGCTGAAAAGGACCAAATAAGGGCGATAGGTGAAATAGCCAAAAATGTCTTGACCAACAACCTTAGACCCCCTGAGTCTTATAAAGCTGTCATGAAAAAGCATAGGTGGGCCATTAGAGCAATAGCCGAGGACAGAGCAGCACACCGTGTCAGACTACAGACCATTGTAAGAAAACCTGACGCTGTGTCACACATGATCCGTGCCGTTCTGGACAAACTCACAGCTCTTACTAAACAGTAATGGCCGAAGAACACATAGTATTACCAAGAGAACGCTATCAAAGAATGCTCGATCAAATGGCTGAAAAGAAACAGGGTTCTGCAGAGGAAAGAGACAATTCACACCAGGAGGGCGAGAAAACAAATGAACAGCACGATCGTTCAACACCAGAGGACGCCACCAGTGACAGCCAGGGTAGCAGTGACCTAGAAAGGACTAGGGATGATGTTACAGAGGCCGGAATGCGTGCAGTTGAACATCGTGACATGGCGCCTCCAGGCATTACACCAGGGGATCTGAAAAAGCTTGTGGACACAAAACGCAAAAAAACACTCAAAACCAAGTCTCAACGCCAGACTCCCAGGGGAAAAAGTACCTTGTTAAGGTACCAGCGAGGTACACCTGCAGCAAAAAAATTTAAGAGGAAGCCTGCGTCCAAGGCCCTTGCCCATATTAAGAAGAACTGGGTGAACATTGTGTGATTGCGAAATATGAATTGCATGCAGAACCGGTTTTTGTAAAAAAAAGTTGTTGTTTTTAAAAATGACGGTTAAGGTCCATTAAACGCTCTTTGAACCCACAAGAGACGTGCTCATTTCATTGTTCCGCTGTTAATCATTTTTAATTGTCTAAATGAAAGATTTTTACGCAGTTAGACGTTTGACCATATTTGACCACATGTCGATGTGGACCGTGCATGAATTTGTCTATGTATGAATGGTGTTTTAAACAACGATGTGTTACCTATAATTTTTTAATTTGAATTGCGCAATATTTTATTTTGTAATTCGTTTCAAACTGTGTATTATATGATGATACTGTGTAGCTATGCTAGACGCTAAAATGTTTGTTTTCACTGTTATGACGATGCCTAGTGCTAATCAGTTATACTAAGCAGTATTAGACTTTTGAACTTTTTCATTGTTTTTGCAAAGCCTTGTCAAAGTTGTTTTTACGAAAAATTGAAATATATCTGACTAAAACATGTATATAAATTAACTATTAAATAAACTTTGTGAAAATTTTAATTTGTGTACGAGTTTTTGGATAAGTCCTAACAGGAAAAACTGTGGTGTCTTTTTTTTGAGGGTGATAAACAAAAGACCAGTGTGTTAAAACCAGTTACACAACTTCCTTTTATTTTTACTGGTTTTAATGCGTCGCTAACCAAAATGGTAGCCTGTCAAGACGTGTCCAGTAGAGGAAACAGCTTACAGATGTCGACCATTGGCTAGAACCCTAGCACGTGCGTATAGATCCTCTCATAGCATGTGGCGACCCTAGTGAGCGTTCGATGAAACAGCGTTGTAATTGGCTGAGACGTCCAAAAGTCCTCCCCTTCACACAAAACAAAGGTGAAAGTCATATAAAAGTAAAAAGAGCTCATTACACAAGCACCTACTGCTCCACCAGTTGACCAGCCTTTCAAGCATCCTTCCTGCCGGACCCCACGCTCTCAGCATCCACTGCTCACTCGTCGTCATCATGTCAAAGTTAGCACGAAGTAACACATCTGAAGCGAAGGTTTTTCACACCGACTCGGGGACATTAGTTCGCGGAAAATTTTTATGGTTCCGCGAACTAGGCTCGCGAAAATTCCTGGTACTGCAACGTTACAAAGGTTTGGTGAAGCTACATTTGAGAAATTACGTTTTGGAGGAAGAAGAATACGTGTTGGTACCGACGAAACGAGGCGTAGTCTTAGATAAACAGCAGACCAGAGATCTCCTCTGCGCTTTACCAGAATTGAGCAAGGTCATCAAAAATGTAAGTTTTACTTTCAAAAATTATTCTATTTTATTGAAACAACACCCTTCAAGTGTTCTTTTATAAGTTCCTTTTAAAAAATTTTTTTTTTTTTTGCTTTTTCTCTGAGAGATTTTCCCCAAAAAGTAACTGATTTACTTAAAAAACTATTTTTTCACTGTATTAAAGCACTTGTATACAGCTCTTTTAAGTAAAGTAGTTTTTTTTTAAAATAAACGTTTTTTGCAGAGATCTCCAAGAAACTTATTTAATTAAAAAAGTCAGCATGTATGTATGTATGTATGTATGTACGTACGTACGTATGTATGTACGTACGTACGTATGTATGTATGTAGGTAGGTATGTAGGTATGTATGTATGTATGTATGTATGTACGTGTAAAATTTTCAAGCACCGATTTGACACTTTTCTTGTATTTTTTTTAAAAAAAACAGGGCAAAGACTTTGACAGTGACGAGGAACTACCGGCGGACACCAATACGGGGGCTGATGAATCGGGCCCCGTCATGTTTGATGACGATGACTGTGAGCCCGGCGATGCTGGGACTGGGGAGTGCCTCCACAATGGCACAGATGAAGACGGCTTCAGAGACTTCATTCCGGCCGAATTAAAACACCACGTGGGGAAAAACGTGTTTGCTGTTGCCAAGAAAGCGTACAGCTCCCTAGATGTACGCCATTACTTTTTTACGAATGAAAATCCTAAATCTGTGCATCCGACACGTAAGGGCATCAATCTAGGCGAGTACGAGTTCGAGAAATTAAAGAGGTTTCTACCTCAGTTGGAAGAAACGTGGCAAGGTTTGAGAGAGCTGCCAGAATGCAACACAACGCACAAGACGCCACTTTCGCAGGCACGTTGTGTTCATTGCATGCCGATGCCTAAGAGCAACAACTTGCAGAACAAGGCTGGGCCGCCTGTCAGCTTTGAAAATGATGACACCCTGTTGGAAGATGCCGAGGGGTATGTGCCCGAGCAGTTCACCAGCATTCTACCGGCGGCAACATCATCGCCACCGCCTCCAAGCACTCCGGCGAAGCGTCCTCGGCTAAGCGATGTGACCCCTGCCAGGCCCCTGAAGCGGCCCAGGGCATCACTGGCAGCTTGAGGGGTGCAAAAACGGCTGTGTCATAGGACGACTGGTGCCCCCCCCCCCCACACACCGTTGTCTAAGCGTCTTTTTTTTTTATATTTTATGTAGTTTAGTGCTTTCAAAACAGGTGGTCTGGTTTCAAAAAAGGCAGATGAGAGGGAGCAGCACGTCTACGTGATGAGGACTGGACAACCTCGTCATAGCATCCTTCACCTGAAAAACCTGGTCGCACCAGTACCACCACACGTGGTTATTGAAAAAAAAAAGACGCACCACGCAATATTTAGCCTTTTTTCTTTTATAAGCGAAAATAGAGGAACAGTGTATCGTTTGTTAGCCTCAAAATGTGTGTTTACATATCTATCTCTACATCTTAAAATTTTTTAACAACTGTTTTTTATTTTTTTTTGTTTTAGAAAACGAATTCTACGCATGTGTAGTTTTTTTTTGTGGTAAAAAGTAAAAACCTATCATACGTTGTTATTACGTAACTACGTAACTACATACATATTCCTTTTTGATATGTCTTTGACACAGTATTTTTTTCATGTTAAAAGAGTATTTTAAAAATGTTCACTGCAAAATGATTTTTGGGTTTTTTTCAAAATAAAAATACACTGCTATAGTTTGCTTGCGTAGTGTTTTTTAAAAGCTTATGTCAACTCGTCTGGTTATTGTTTCTGTTTTTTGGATACGAAAAGACAATTATCTATTAACTTAGAAAGCTTCACTTTTTTGAACATACAGTTTTGTTTTTTGTTCATAATTGTAATTAAAAAGCCCCTCTTCGAGTGAGTGGGAGATATATTATATTATATTATATTTTATTATATTATCCGTTTGCAAAGTTTTACATTATTAATTGCAACATCTGCAAAAAAAAAAACAAAAAAAAAACAATGAAATGAAAAGATGCTGTTTCAAAAACTATATATATATATATATAGCCAACCAGCAGGCGGCGAAGCCGCCTGCTTAGGGGGGGTGCGTGCCACGGCTCTTAAGAGCCGTCCGGCACTCTGTGCCTCCGGGCGGTATTGTACCGCGCGGCCTTGTGCCACGCGGCCTTGTGCCGCGCGGCACGTCGTGCCAAGCGGCATTTAAAGGGAGCCGCTCGCAGCCGTCTCTCTCTCTCTCTCTCTCTCTCTCTCTCTATCTCTCTCTCTCTCTCGATCTCGATCTCGATCTCGAACAAACAAACCAAAGAAAATGTACAAAAAAGAAAATATATTGTGTTTTTAAAATGACACCATTTTATTAACCAAAACCCCCCCTCCCGCCCCACACACTGCGCCATACCCCCCACCGTATATACACCCCACATATCCATACACAGCACTCGTGCATACTATATATATGCCAAAAACAACATCGTGGTAAAGAAATTACTGATATACAAGCGTCCATCAAAAAAAAAAAAAAAGACACAAAACAGACAGACATACGGACAGGCCGCCAGGACTGTAAAAAACGTATTGTAAAAAATAAACTGCGCAAAAAATATCAAAGTGAAGGGATCCAAACCTTCTACACGTGTTTTTTAAAAGTATTTTATATATACAATCTTAGGGCCAAGTTCAACTGTGATATGTTAGACACATACATATATATTATATACATGCCATTTTACGACGCCATCTTATTACGCGTCTATGCTAAGCGAGTATATTGTAAAAACGATTTCAAGTATAATATGTACATCTGAAAAATATTTTAAACGTATTCTGCACTTTTATATATTTTATCCTGCACCATAACTTTGTATGACTAGACATTTTAAAACCGTATTTTTTCGTACATGTTTTTACAGTAAAAATATTTTACAACACTTTTTACATTATACAGAACATGTCCTAACATGCACAGACATTTTGTGGAGAAAATTTTTGTTTAAATATACAAACGCGTGCAACATCAAAAAACGGTAGGAAATCACACTCCTTGCCAAAAAATGGGAGGAGAGAGTTCAGACAACTGTCTCACAAAATCCACTAATGTCTGCTTCATTGTCAAAGATGTTGAACTTGACATCTTCATCAATAAGGACGCGGCGAGGCCATCTATCTATTCCAGCGGTAGCTTGAACATCAACCACGTGGCTGTCCGCCTGTATACCCTGCTGCTTCAGAGGCGTCGACAACTCGCCGAGTTCCTTGACGTATGCAGAGTCACTGAAGCAGGCTGTGGCGCCGGCCACATGTTCCTCAGGGGGTCTGCAGCCTGTACCTGTACCTGTACCTGTGCCGGTAGGACATCTGAAAACAATTGTGTTAATAAATTAAGCGTTTTTTAAAAATATTGTGTTGAGCAAAAAAAATTAATAAATAAAATAAAATAAATAATAATAATAATAATAATAATAACACATTCCATTTGTTTTTTGACCCTCCCCACCCATGCAGGAGAAAAGATGAAAAGCATGACCACTCACTGCGTTGAGATGTCGATGACCTCTGCCACCGTTGATGCCAAATTTTGCAGGGCCGCTCCTCCGACAGGGCCTGCAAGGCGGGCGAGCAGAGCACGCCCCCAGGAACACCGGCAAAGGGCCTCCACCAGCCGAACGAATCCAGGGTGCCCCTGTAAAAAAAAATAAATAAAAAATAAATAATGTGTTTAGTACAGTAGAGCACAGTATTACGAACCAAAAAATTTTTTATGCACATATTTCAAGGCCTTTAAAATTAACTTTTATCAAAATATTTTCACAAAGTTTTAAGTTCTAGCACAATTAAAATAACATTTTTGGGGGTTTTACTGTACTTTTTTCCAAAATAATTAAACCCATTAGGATTATGAAAAACTAATAATGACATAAAATAATGTGTTTAGTACAGTATAGCACAGTATAACGACCTCAAAAATGTTTTATGCACATATTTTTTGGAGACCATTAGAATTAACTTTTATCACATATTTCACAAGTTTTAGGTTCTAGCACAATTAAAATAACATTTTTGGGGTAGATTAATTCAGGACCGGCACAAGTCGAAAATGCAAAAATTTAGGAACTTACACGTCTGAAGAACACAAGAAGCGTGGTGCACGTGGCAATGACAGCTACAAGGGCAATCACGCCGATGGAAAGGCCCGCGATGCCCAGAGCGTTGCCATCCTCAACGCTGTCACTGTCTTCAAAAAACAATCCTGAGGGGGGCCTAGAAAGCCTGGACAGTTCGGGTGGTCGTGTAGTTGGTGCCTCCTCCACCCCAGGGTCGCAGAGGATGCGTACGTCATGGAGCATTTGTCGTCGGATCAGGGGTCTGTCAGCACAGTAGGGCGTAGAAGTCATAGCTATTGTAGATAAGCGGTCCATTTCTATTGCCGTGAATTCCGGTATGTACCTTAGCATGGCCCTACCGCTACAGTCGGCGAAGATTTCACGCCCTCCGTCGATGTAGTAGCAGGCGCACACGCATCGTCCTGTATCAGCCTGTCCACAGTCATATTCATATCCATAAGTCCTAGGGTCTGGCGCAGTGTTCGTCGTCAACGGTATCAGCCCCGAAAAAAAATATGTTAAAAAAATGGCATCTAAAAAAACCTTCCTCATGCTCTTGTCTCTCTGTAAGAAATGACAAAAAGCATGTGATTAATACGACTGGAAAGAACTAATTTTAATCAACAATATTTGCTCTGAAACATCTGGCTAATTAGGTCAGTTCTTAAACAAAAGCTTGCACCTGATTCTTTACAAATACGCGGACAATATTTGCGCTGAAACACCTGGCTAATTAGGTCAATTCATAACAAATACGCTAAGTACGCATTAGTTTAAAAAATCGCAATTACAGTAAATGTTCTGATAATTCAGACGCGTAAAAGCGGCGATATAAGAGCCTGTTTAAATTCGCAATTTTTGGAATAAAAAAAAAATGTTGGCTATAGTAATGAAGATTTTTTATTTATTATTATTATTTTTTTTTTTTTTTTTTTTTTTACCGTAAGAGTTCTGATTGCCGCACAATTTTGGAATACAGCGCTTTGTCGGTGTTAGTAGCGGTGATTTCTTATAGTAAAAATTTTTTTTAATACTACGCATTGGGGGGAAATCAATTACCGTAAATGTTCTGATAGTTCAGACGCAAAAGTTGTGGCATAAACAGTTCTTTAGATTCTAAATTTTGGAATACAAAATATTGTTGGCTATAGTAATGAAGATTTCTTATACAAAAATAAAAAAATGTTTACCGTAAGAGTTCTGATTGTCGCACATATGTTCACAATATTTTACACTCTTGTTATATAAATGAATTAAAACCCAAAATGTGCTGTACATATGAGCCACTGCTAGGGGAGGGTAAAACAACGCCTGTAATGAAAATTATAGCTTCTTACCATAGCTAACAAAATTACAAATTATTTTTTTTGGTCTTTACCTAAAAGTTGTCAGGAGCACCTCGCCATCATCACCCTCAGTGTTTGAGGCTCGCCCCGCTGCACCAAAATATCTGTAGGGTTCAGGTGTGCTGGGCCTGTAAATTGCCCTGCCTCCCTCCTGTTGAACACACATATTTTTACACTTTTTCTGACCAGTCCTGATACACAACTGCAAAAAGCGTAAACATCATAGTATTTTTTATACAGTGACAGTTTTTTTTTTTTTAAAAACCAAAAAACTGAAAATATATTTTTATATAAATTACAGTACACACATACCTTTACAACACCATACAGAATGATTAATGTCAGTAGACAAGTATCCGGTGACATTGTTATAGTAAACCACGTGGTGGTTGATCTTTTGTCTGTGGCTGTTATCAAGGGGGCCATGTTTGGTTTGAAACTAACCGAATTGTTTTTGGTGTTGCTGATGTTGGGGCCAGCATTAGTGGGTGTTCTCTCAGTGGTTGATTGTATACTGGCGAAGTTGTGCACTGTTTGTGTGGACGCTAGAAGTGTGGCGAGTATTACAGACGTCCTTGACCTTGTTGTAAATGTAGAGGCCTCTAGAGGTGTTGACAGTGACGTGGTTGCAGGGGGGCCCTCTTGGGGTCTTTCAACACCTTGTGTTGAGGTCTCTTCACGGATGTCAGACCTGTCTGTAAACGGTGAAGTCCTATGAGGTGGTGACAGTGATGTGGTTGCAGGGGTGCCCTCTCGGGGTCTTTCAATGCCTTGTGTTGACGTCTCTTCATAGCTGTCAGACGGGGAAACACTTCTTGGGCTGTTGATGGTTGTTTGACGTGCTTCCTCTGGCTGTTGGGGGTGATGGGTCTGTTGGCCCCTTCCTTAGTTATATAAAAAAAAGAAATGTTGCATGAAATATTTTTCTACTAAAAATAAAAACAACACACACTGTTAGCAAGAAAACTTAAGACACTTACCAGCCGTCCTGTTGCACAAGATGACCACAGCTTCTTGATGCTCTATGTGTGACACTGATTGACAAAAAGCCGTTCCTCCCATGTCTATTGAAACCAGCATTGTCATTGTACAGTTAGCTCTCACTTTCTTGATTGTAACATCATAATAGCATGAGCATAGATTGTACTGTTCCCTGAGTTTGTAAGCACCGCATGTAAAGGTGTAACCATGTGCGCAGGCAAGCGTGCAGATAAATGCTATTAAAACGATCGACATTTTAACGTGCGTGTTTTGCTAGAAATATGTTAAAATATCCTGAAATTTGCTAGACGTCTGATCTGATGAAAATCACTGAGGGTGTGCTATACTGGTGCCTAACAGATCAGCGCAGTCAATCTCTTGTTGGCCTAGGGAACTTAAAACGATAAGACCATATTGGATACATTTTTCCTGATTTTTGTAACACGATAAGCTCCAGTGAGGATGTCTAACACGGATATAAGTTGGCCACGTGCTTAACTATTGATACTAGAGTGCTTTAAAAACATTTTCTGTCTGGTTCACGTTAATAAGAAATTATTGTATTTTCCAGAAAAATTTACAAAAACGTGTGCAAAAAAAAACCAAAAATGTATAGAAAAATAGGTGGTCGGTTAGGCCTATGTTAATATCCATAAGGGACAGTGTCAAAAGTGCCCTGTATAACAACACGTTTAGTGAAGACCTTTCTAAATATTTTGGACTGGGGTCTGTTGTATATTATCCCCATATGTTTAACCCTTGAGATCTGACTGGCTACAGGGAGTTTGACAATTTGTTGACGACCTATGACAATGTCTTTCATCGCATCAAAGTCAATTATCATGTTATTGGTATGGTTCAAAGTTATACCTTTGATTTTGGTAACGCACGTGTCATCGTTCTGTTTGTAACAGTAACTCTTGGGGCCTGAAGACAGGAATGTTTTGATGTACTGACCTCTTGGCAGTTCGTCTGTCAGTTCACCTAAAAGGTCCCCCACATGGAGAGTTTCGTGATTGTTCTTCTCTCTAAAAATTACACTATCGGTGTCGAAGTACAAGGTGTCTTCACCCGTTTTTTGCAAAATTTTCAACAGGTGCAGTCGTGCTAGAGATGTGGTGAATGTGCCAATTATTTCATTGGTGAAAGTGCTCTCTTCCTCAAACGTGTCAGCGTTTTTGAATTCTAACACTATGTATTCATCTGTAATGATGTGAAAATTTGTAACGCTCTTTGTGGGGTCATTGCGCACTTTTGCAAGATCAGCGCAGCTTTTGACATACATTGTCTGCCCCATGTTGGATCTCTGTACAAACTTTCCCCACGCAGAATTTGCATACAGTTTAGAAATAAGTCTCAGAGAAGCATTGTATTGGACATTGTCCTTTTCCAGTGAAATACCCTGTTTTTCTCTGTAATTTTCAAGGTATCTGTCTTTATCATCCTCTGAAACGACCCAGTTGGGGTAGCCTGACGCCTCCTGCTTAACCTTCAGGAACATTTTTACGTATTCTTCAAAAATGTTGCCAGGGCAACCATCGTCCATGCTGGTCTCCGAGAAGTGATACACTTCATAAATTTTAACAACCTTGTAACCCGCCTGCACTGCGGCCTTGACCTCTTCAGTGGTCCATGTGCCAGTTATAGATCTGTCCGCATCTGAACACTTGCAGGGTCGCGATGTCTCCGTCCGTGAACATTTTGAACACAGGGGGAACTTAAGCTTGCCACCGCAACGGACGGGTAGAACTGGAATGTACAGTTTGCGGGGTGGGAGAACCTTGAGTTTCACTAGGCCGTAGTAACTCTCGAGGGTGTAGTCAAAATCATCATGATTTGTTATAATATCACAATGATTGGTTGGGTAACGCCCAGAAAGCGTTATAAAGGGGTATAACGAGGTCACGTCTAGATAACGGATCTTTTCATCTTCCAGAGCCTCATAGAAAAGCTTCACTGGTGACACGCGTCCTCCAAAGAACGAATCGCGGATTTTCAGAGGCGTGACAGTGTCACATTTTGAGGCAAACGCCTGTAGCTCGCTGTTTGATTTTAGCATGGCGTCAAATTCACATTCCCACATAACCACTGTGCTGTAGCCCATGCTACGGATCTGCTGAAGTCTCAGCATTGTTCTCTGATACACGCTTTCTAAACTGGAGTTTGTCCGGGGGTCATAGATCTTCTGTCGGTCTTTCATACAGTGGTGCCCGTGAAAACGGCAACCAAAAAATTCATACACCTTTTGTGACTCCTCATGAAAACCGTCCACACTAAAACGTGTGCCGGGGATACGGTGTTCACCACCATTTCTGGAATGTTTGATCTTCCGCTGGTTTTTATGAGCCACCCATTCCAACCACACTATGGCTTTATTGCTGTCATTGGTATGTCGCCCATAACCCCTTGCTGGTATCTGTGGTATGGGTGACTTGACAAATTTTGTCTCAGCTATCATTACTGTGTCAACGGGTTCACCCTCAAAAACCCAACTGCCCCTTTTCAGAACACCTCGACCTTTGCGACCATCAACTAGTTCAACATCGTGCTCCTCATACAGCATCAGCTGTCTAATGATCTGCATGGCACTGGATGCAATTGTGGCGTGCGCAAAGGGGTCAACGCCTTGCACTGCTGACCCTTCAAGTGTTGTAATTTGTCTGATCAGATTACGAAATTTTACGCACGCTTCCCTCAGGATGGATACATCTGAACGTGTATAGGCTAAAATTTCCTTCTGGAAATCGAACTCTTTAGTCTTTACACCACTATGCCAAGCCATGAAATCTGCTCGATCTTTAACACTCATGTGGTCTGCCCCGTACAAATGCGGTGCCGGGTGTGTGGCTGACACAAGGTTCCAGTTGTCCTTTGTGTTAAGGAAATGTGGAAACTACCCTTTCATTAACTCTTGGCCGAGATTGAGAGCCTGTGGCAACTTTTTTAGGGCCATGGGTAAGAAGTTTAAACTGTCAATAAATCGGAGGTCTACACCCTCGCCTATGGTCATGGTCATAATTTTTGAACCGGTGTAAGTAACATCTGGAAATATACCATTTTCAACGCAGTGGTTGAGAATGAAATGGTTGTCAAAAGCTTTTGAGTTGTGTGCAATTACAACCATACCTTTGTGCTGGGGTGTAATCAGCCATTGACAGAAATCACGGCATGTGTCCATACCTTTAAACACACGTTCGCGCATGCCACACAAACCATTGGTGCACAATGGTTTGGTGAAACTGTCTTTGTCACGTGTTCCACACTTTGAACACCTGTCACCGCAGTTCTCACAGAGCGAATCGTGTTTGAAAGGGTCATCTTGACATGTGTCACATGCTGACTGGCAGACAAGGTAGTTAGGCAAATGTCTCTGTAAACCGCAATAACTCCTTTTACAGTTGGCACATTTTCGACACTTTGCACACAGTTGATTTGGGTGACAGTCAGGACAGTTAGGAAGAGATTTGCAAGTGTAACCATTTTCACATTGTATGACTGTATCTTGACACGTTTCAAAATCATAATAAAGGAACCTTCCCGACGTGATCTTAGGTTTCTTAATTCTGTAGTAACACAGATGGTCGTTAACCACATATTCACCACAGCATCTGCAGAACCACTCGCCACAGATATGAGATTTAAAGTCTCTCTTTGTCTTATCGATAATTTTTGTGCACTTTTTACATCTGTGAAAAGTGTCACAAAGTGATAGGCGTTCTTCGCCTTTCTTTGCACCAATTTTGTACTCCCTGGCCTCCTTGTGTAAAAGATAGCACTTGGCGTTGCGGCACACCATGTTACAGTCTGGGCAGGCTAAAGAGTCCTCACCAAACATACACACTTGTTCCCCGCAAGTTTTGCACATAAATCTACACGAGTGTTTAACTTTCCTGGCATATGTTGTGAGACACTGCTGACACAACTTCTTGTTGACATAAAAACCATTGATGTTGACAATACTATGGTAATGTTGGTCTTTCAAATAAAGAAATATCTTGTCTTTCATGACCTTGAAGCCTTTGTAAATCACAGTTTTACCCATGTCCCCAGAAATGACAACAATTTGTATACCTAGTTTTTTTTTCAAATCTACTGAGTTCTGTAACAGGTACAGCCCTACGCATTGACATTCCTGTATCTAGGTACAATCTAATAGCCCTCATTCTTTGAGACTTAGGATTGGCACTGTGGACATTTCTATGACTAATAATCATGTTGTACTCTTTTTTGTTCATGTTTTTCAGTTTGGCCATACATGTTACTATAGCCCTGCCTGCACACAGATATTCACCTTCAACATCGGGTATGAAAACCATTGATCTTTTTTTCTTAATTGAGCAATCTTCCGAAGTGGTGTCTGTATTGGTAATGGCTTTTCGGCGCGCTGAACCATCGCCACCGCCCCCAGCCTCTGCATCATGCATTATACCCACATCCACCATGAAAGACTCATCTATGTTCAGACTTTGGTTTGACTGCAAAACGGCACCCACTCTAAATTTAACAAGAAAACACAATGAAATAGAACAATAGAAGCATGATCTTGTAATATCGCTCAAAAAACATATATATATATATATATATTTTGACATTTTACACTAACCTTTCCATGATGACGTCGGCAGTTATATTGTGCTGGGGTTGACAGTGTATGAAAATCTCCCTATCAAGACCAGCATGTCTAATGGAGAGTCTTGTTCTGTCGTTACTGTTGACATGATTAGCATTCACATTCTCCAGAATGTCTTCAAACATATTGTGTAGGTCGTCTGTAACATCCAGCAATTTTTGACCTTGAAGGTTCTCATCAAATTTTGCCCTAAACGTAATTTCTTCGACATCATAACGTCTGGCTCTTCTCTCATTAATTCTTTCGATAACGTATGGCTTCCTGTCATTTTGATCATCATCGCTACTGGTTGAAACATTCCTCCTTTTCTTACCAGGAGGTTCAGCCATCTTTGCCACATGCGAAAAAGTGGTTGTTTTTTGGGTGTAGATAGAAAACCGCGCCAAAACTCAATGGCCAATGCTAAGTCCTCGAAAAAGGGGGGTCCTTGTTTTAATTTATTACCAATAGAATGTGTACATTTTTGAGGTTCCCGCTATCATCATTTGATTTTTGAGGGGGAAAGAAACGTTTTTTGACCTTTGGTGATTTTGAAACACAACACCTCATGATGCTATTGTGTTTGAGCACTAGTGTCACAACATAACACAAAGTTATACGTGTGCTCATTTGGTTGCTCATTGTATGAACGCTCTCAGCACGTGCTGTCTACAAGCCTTCTTTTATTTTAACCAAACACAATACAGTGCTTAACAGTTGATTTGAGGTATGGGGTCGAAAAGTCCTTAACCTTTGATGCTTTTGAAACAAAACCTCATGATGCTGGCATGTTTGAACTCTGGTACTGCCACGTGACACCATGTAGCACGCTTGCTCAGTTGATTAGTCATTGTTTAGAAGCCCCAACATGAGTTGTCCTCACGCTTTTTTTTTTTTGTGTTTTATTTCTTTTATTATTATCAAAAAGGGTACAGTATAAAACTGACCATTACAAAGAAATATAATGTCACATTGGTACATTGTACAGTGAAACACAAAATCGTTCTTTGCTCTCTTGTGCTGGTCTATGTACAAGAACACCGTCACAGTATTTAACAAGAAGGTTACACGGAAAGCACAGGTCTGGATCTTCAGGAAAAGCTTGCAGATTCATTGAAACTGTCAAGAACGTATCGGCTCCATACATTGAAGGCAAGGCTCCAGACATTGAAGGCAAGTATGTTTGTCTTTCAGGTGTGATTTCTCGCTTGCACACGCATGTCTTAGCATCTTCTGATAAAGGTGGTAGTTGTGGTGGATCACGGCTTGCCAAAAATCTCTGGAAATCCACAGTCTCACCTATGAGTTCCTTCAATTCTTCTAGAATTACACAGGTGTCAGGATTTTCTTTCTGGAGCTCCGTTGTTATAGTTATATCACTGTTTTCCCACACTTCATCACTGAAGAAACTGCTTGAAACTCTTGGATCACTGTAGACATCATAGAAACGTGCGGCTCCCTTATCTTCATTAATGTCCAGTTGCAGAATTTGGTAGCTCATTTCACTTATTTCAGAGGTATCAATGTCAGACTGTGTTGGACAATGTTGTCGACTGTGCGCCATGGTTAGCCGTGAAGTTTTAACATGTGTATTATGCTACTCACTCAGAAAAACTACACATGCTGCCCCAGTTAAAATTTTAACCCATTTAGAACTGGTGGCGTCCTCTCACTGATACAACTAAAGTTGCAACTGTGTACAGTTGTAACACAACTCTTAACATGTGATTTTACATATAAACACATTAAGGCTTACTGTGCGGTTTATATTGTTAAGAATACAATGTCTAGAAAAGCTACAATTAAATAGCACTTCTTTTATTACCTTAAAAAACATGGCCATCTGCAAATGAAAGAAATTCTATCTATTTCCAGCCCCCTCACTCTGTGATAATAACATTAGATGTACCAAATTGTGCAACACCATGATGTTATATGAAGGGTTTAAATATATATCAGTGAACACTACAATGCATATAATTGTGTATCATTGTACAAATTATGGCCAATCAAATCTTCATCAAAATCTTTCATTAAGACATTATGATAATAATTAATGTTTTTAATTAACATCAATAATTAGTCTTGCATATGCTTACACCTCTGAAAAACTTTTTATTATTAAAAAACCTGTAAAATATCTGCAACTAATTAATCATATATTAATTAGGATCCCTTGATTACACATGTGTACACATATAACTTTGATAAATACATATATAATGCGTATATACACAGCATGGTGGCAGCACCTCACATAACTGGCTGATGTGTGGTGGCAGCACCTCACAGTACAACAGTAGCGCCACCTGCTGTATGCGTTAGTCTGCATGGTGAAGCCTATACTACTCATATGTAACTGCAAATGTGTGCTGAGGTTCAGTTCATTCCTCCAGTATTATTTGCGTGCAGTTATGCTGCTCAAATACGTCTTAGTTTGCTGTGTGAAATTAAGAGGGTGATTGGAGTAATAGATGACCCTGGCGCAGCTTTTTCAATTTTTCTAGGAGCCTTGCCTATTCAAATCATGAAGAGATCTTCATGAGAGAAACTACTATCTGCATTACAGTGCAATTTCAAACATATCTCTAATTATCTACTTAAAAAAAGGAATAAATAAGAAATAATTTATGAACATGGGTAATATATTTCGCACCTTAAGCACACAAACCACCTGCAGCCAGTAGAGATGTCCATTAAATGGCTTATTATAGCAGAATTAGATAATAAATGTCCACTTGATTTTTGGTCATATTTTTCAATAAATTGCTTGAAGCAGCACAAAACTGATAGGAATGTTAGCAACAAGTCAAATCTCAACATTCTGGCCGATAAAAATACTTTTGTGAAATAATTTACCTGAAGTTTGCTATATTCTCTTCTGTAGAATTTCTGCTGCTTCCCTGCGACCATAATAAATAAATAAATATATATATATATAGATATATATATATTGGCCATAATGATGAGAAGATGGCAAAAAAAATCATTGGAAATATGGGAAACTTGAAATTAATAGGTACTGTGTGAGGTTTCTATGGGCTAAAAAAATGGGTTAGACTTATTAGTAACATTTGTTTACATTTCTGTCCATTAAGTGTTGTTTTAAGCTCTATGCATCAAGCTATGACCAAACATTGAGTGGACCTTATTCGTGGCCATTAGATTGACTATAGATTTGATCCCCATTTACATCTGCTCATAAAACACAAGCCATTTACAAAAATGTTGTATCTGTTTAGAGTAATACCTCAATAAGACATATTGATCAAAAGTGCACCATATTCTCAAGTACAACACATCTCTGTATGTCAGCATTATTCTATTTCTATATCATTTAACTGACTGAACATTGTGGTCAAGAAATTGAAATAACCAAGATCTGTATGTGTATAACGTAGTGTACCGTTCATACAGTAAATTTCAAGGGGGGATATTTACATTATCATCCCCCCCCCCACCAACTTGCTTTTTAGTGGGGAAGAGGGGATAAGTAAGTAAATTTGCAGAAAAGTGCACATATCATACAATAAAAACAAATAAAATCAATATTTAGACTAATTCAGATTTGCCTTATAACCTCTCAAAACGTCAAATTTCAAATGCATATTCATATTGTAGACCAGTGATATTAAACTCACTTCAGACACATTTCTAAAGTCAAGACAATTTTAATTTATGCAAAATTAAATGGTAACCAAGCTCAGACTATTTCAAATATAAGTCAATTAATTTAAGTGCAATGTTACATTTCCTGGAAAGAATAAACTGTCAGTTCATGCCGCACAAATTGTTGACACGCTACTCCAGATTTCTGCAAATGCCCACATGTTTTTTAGTAAGAATTAATAAGTCAAATGTATGTTGAGGTAGGACTTCATGCGTATACAATCAAATATAAGTATAAACTTTACCTCAACTTAAACAAAAACCACTGTATAATGGTGTCCAAGCCAATGCAAATTCAATGGTTATCTTACTGCATATTTTGACAGCCTAGTGGCAAGGCTAAGAATGGAGATATTGACCTAATTTGTTCAAAAATTTCCTAAAATGGCAAGTGGAATTGGAAAAATTCTTGGGAGCAAGAGTTTTTTTACTTTCATACTTTTTGGAGCACCCGAGTGTTGACCCTAGAAAAGCCAGCGGAAATATTATGAGTGATATTGCCAAACAAATCATCAAAATAATATCACCATGTAAATAAAATAATAAAATATTACAGTGACATTCCTACAATATTTTTTGTAATTAAAATAAAATTCATCATGATTTAAAAAAAATTAAATCCAGACCATCTCATATTTGGCTGGAAAAACAAAAAACAAAAAAAAACTCTAGGTGAAAGAGATGAAATATGCTATAGAAGAGGGAAGTTCAATTTCAGATTGTCAGATGGGAGCCATTTGATGAACTGAAATTAAATGTTAAATGAGCCCAGCTATCATGTTAATAGTATCACATCACTTTTTTTGTCTAACAATACATTGTCGCCAAAAATGTAAATGTAGATTAGCTTTCCCTACTAAACTTCCTACATAGCTTTTTGGCTGTCACTATATAAAAAACCATATTAGAAATTGAATAAGGGATTAAATAATATGCTTCCCTACAGCACTGCCACTGAAGTGCAAAGTCTACATGAGCTAATGCCACCTGTGTCTCACCATATCAACTAAGGCATGTAAGTATAGTACAACCAGTATATAATACAATTAGTTATGGATAAAATTCGCTTGTTGGAATCAATGTTTTTAAAAAACTTAAGGTAACATCAGATATCAATATCAATGATTTGAAAGATTTTAAATGCATTATTAAGGACTGGATGCCAAATTGCAATCGTGCATGGTACCTGTATTGCATGTACTGTGAAATGATGAAATTTTAATGGATGTTTTATTGTATTTTATGCCCTTTGAATGATAGCTTTTAATATGTAATGATTTTATTATCGTCATGTCATTGTAAATACCTCTTCATCTTTTATACTATATCATTTTCATTGTCGTCACAAGCATTGTTTTGTTGTTTTATTCAAACCGACTATAAATAAACTTTTACATATTGTACTTACTTAATAGTGGATTTTCACGGAAGGTTCACTATATTTCCACCAGGTGGCTTTGACAGAATACTGCAATTCTATTGGCTGAAAAAGTTCACGCCCTTGGTTGTGATTGGCTGAAGCAAAGTGCATCCTAGCAGCAGTATTTTTGGTGCACTTTAATTTATATTTGACACCTTATCATTCAATTGATTTTTAATATTTTTCTGAGAAAGTTATATTTATTGAGTAAGTCAATCTATGTCTGAACAAAATGAGTAATAATAGGATAGGAAGGACTTATGTCTTGCTGAACTCAGGGCTGCTCAGAGAAAAGACTCCATTGCAGTATACCACCAAGCTGACGTTTGGTTTTTCACCTGTGTTGAATAAATATGTGAACTTTATCCTAATTTTCCAAAGTGTCTGCCAACGCCGCTATCCAGTTGCATTAACCAACTCGGCAGCTTTACCCAAATATACACATTAACACATAGCATAACTGTATTGAAACACACTGGGATAAAACTTCTTCTCATGAATTCATAATTATTATCTTTGTTCATTATGTTCATAACTGATATTGGCCCCCTGAGAACACAGATAGCATTCCAAGATGTAGAAACGACGCTGGCCCGATTTGGAATGCTATCTGGGAAGATTTTGTGTTTGTGCTAGTAAAACTTGTAATGCCAGATTAGATATGTACGTATCTCTAACACCATGGAAAATCTCCATATATGCAACATTGTTCTGTTTTACAAACCTACCACTCTGGCATCAATTGGTCTACTTCGACAGGACAAACGGTGAGGCAAAATAGCAGGACCAAAAGCAGTTTTAATGCATCATGCAAGTCATTAATAGGCCATTGTATTCTGTGCATATAGGCAAGGCTATTTTGGATACCGAGTCCACTTAGAAGAGTCAGAGTGTGAACAAATCAGTTCTCTAGCTAGTAGCTACTAATTACACAAAAACTTTTGACATTACATGTGAATTGATTTACCATAATTATAGTGGGTCAGAGTAGAGAAGAATCCTAAGAAGATAATCCAGGAGATGGATATAGCACTGTATAGTGAGAATTCGGTTCATTTAATAAAATACCACAATTTATAGGTTTTATACTATATTTCAATATTACATAAATTTATTTCAAGTCAGCCTGCAGGTTGCACACGCATTTTCTCCATAGATTAATAATTTAGCATGCCAAAATTACATGGAAATTATGTTTCATTTATTTCTCTGAGGTGTTTGGTTCAAGATTTATGGCAATTGGTTCATTCAAGATGGCTACCATCCGGACCACATGTGATAATATGTCGTGACTGGAACATCAAAATTCGAAATACAAAATATATAATAGCACATGTGTAGAATCACTATACAAAGAAAGAAATATAATACATGTATAGGTATACAAACAATCTTGGAGAAACCCGGCTTATAATTAGCGTATTAAAAATCCGATTTAAATCCAGGTCAAATACTTAGTAAGAAGATTAGCGCAAAATATCACTTAAAGTTTATTGTGACGACGAAATTGGAAAGCAGAGGTTCCAAGTTAATCAGAAGGAATAGCGTGAAAGGAAACGATCTTAGAAGGGAAATAGTAATATCATCAAGCTGACCCAGGAACCCCAACTTAAGCAAGCAACACTAACATTTATTGCTCACACCAAGGCAATGTGAAAGTTGGTCACAAGAACTTTGGCAAGTACAAAGAAGTCATTTGACTTACAACGCAATGAACAGAATATCGGTGTAGTGGATGTGAATTGTCATTTGTATCTTGTTAGATAGGATAAAGTTGTCCTCAAACGGGTCCTTGTTTGACAGTAAAGCAAGAAAACAAACAAATATGATGCAGACATCAATCACCAAAGAAGCAGTTGATGGCATAGAAGCAGCTGATGGACTGCAATACTGTTACAGACCAGGAAGTTACAAAGTGGCCGATTCGCCCATCTCTGAACATGACCGAACGACAAGTGACACTGAGTCTCTCTCAGCCTCCGAGAGGGGCCAAGGCAGTGCCACCCGGAACCGGAAACGATCCTCGGCCCTTAATCCCTCCCGCGTGGCAGCCAGCCTCCTGCGTCCTAGTCTGTGTGAACCTAGCATAGCCATTAACACCAAGGTACGTCAGATTCAAAGTGAGAATGTGTGTGAATTAATTTAACACCAACCATGCAACAGAGCCTTTTAGAGCTTTTTAGGTCTTCAGGTGCTCATATAGATTATAGCACTATATGATCTAGGAATATCTAAATATTCCTAGATATGATAATGTTATCATTAAAACCAATGACTAACGTATTTCAAATCAGTTTATACTCCACCATGTCACCTTTTCTGTTATAACAGGGAACAATATTAACTAAAAAAATGTTTATAACCATTTCTTCTACGTTCCACGTATGCTATGATGGGCACATCAAATCTTGGATGAACAAGTGCTATAGTTCATCGAATACTGGAAAATGTTATTAAGTGAATACACATGAATGCACACATAGTAATGTATAAATTGTCCATGTATCATTAACAAGATACGTTTTACATTGAGTGGTTATTGAATTTGTAGCGATCAAGCCGCCACATCATTCGAATGCTCTGCTATAGCCACCAATTAAAACAGTCACACATGCCACACTGGCCCAGTCCCACACACTCCACTGCTTCTGTATATTAACAATGTATATATAGACATACATTCTGAAGAGTATATTTCATTCGAGTTGCATGTATTGATTACTGTAAATTGACCTGATCTTAGCCCATTATTGAACATTATCCAAACAGAGCTTTTCACGGGTGGGACCTGAACATGTGTATGTATGTCTGGTGATTAAAATATACTCAAGTTGACACTGGAGTACCCAGGATCATGAGAGAGGAGGTACAGGAAGCCAGGAGGGAGTCCACCAAGAAGGAATCCACCAGGAGGGAGTCCACCAGGAGGGAGTCCACCAGGACCCCGGGCAAGGGGGCCACCAGGGGGCCAGTTACCTCTCGCCCTTCCTCCTCCCTGGTGGCCAAGACATCCCCTTCCAGGGTCTCCACCCCAAGAACTTTGCCAACCCCCAGGAAACCCTCACCCAGGACTGCTGCAGACCAGGGCACTTCATGGATTCAAACTTTTAAGTTCCCCCAGATTGGGAACGAAGTCGAGACCTCCACCCCTGATTACGTAAGCACGTATTTAAATGGATAGCATAAAGCGTTTCATTTATATTGCAATTGATTTGGCAATCACCAACACATGACTAACATGGTGGACTGACTCCTATATGGTTGTCTTATTTAAGCATATGTATATTTATAACCAGGTGATACGATTTATTGTCCTGTATTGTTATTGCATATCTCGGTGAGTGGGTTCCATTCCTGATATATCAATTCCAACAGGTGGATATTATTTTCCAATCATTTACGTACCATTCAGCATAACCCAGCTGGGCATCTATTACACTCTTAAATGTAGATTTATCACACTTGAGTGGAAGTGTAAGTGGTTAGAAAGGAAATGCTTTCATAGAAACGACCAATTCACTCCCATACATATGCAATGAGTAGGCCTTGACAACGCTGGTCACAAGACCAACACCAAACAGAATTGTATCGAAAGTGAAAGAGAAAGCTTAAAAGACTACGTTGGTGTGGTTGGACAGACATTGTGGTGCACTGTTACCATGGAAACGACTTCAGCAGCCTTCAGCTGGGATGGAGAATGGGATGAAGATGAACTTCTGACAACCAGCCTGTCCACTTTTGACAAGTGTGGGTCAGAATGGGAGCGTTATGTCCAGCAGACAGCATACATCCCTGGGAGCACAGCTCAGCTGATGCGAACCCTGGCTCTGAAGAAACTGCGTAGGCAAAAAGAATCTGACCATCATCTTGTAGGACTCTACAGGAGAGTTTATGGCTCTAAAAAAGCCTCCAGGAATAGCATAACGAATGAGACGACGAATCACAATATGCACATCAGACCAAAACGGGGGTCATCTCTTCCAAATGCTTTCTTGCCTTACCTGAAGATGACCAATCCAATGAGAACCAATGAGAGATTTCTACCTGAGATTAGGACCAATGGAAACACATCCAACTCATCAGGGCAAGTACAACCTACAAGAATTCGATTTGAAGGCGTCAGTGAAAAACTACCAAAAATCAAAGGTACTGGATGCATGGAGAGGGCAAGGGAGGCCACCCATCAATCCCTAATCACCCCTCGTTTTACAAGGAGGGCTTTCTCGCATGGGGGACTGACCTGGGCTCGACCAGAGGGAGGGCCCGGCTGGAAGGTGGTGCGCCGCGTCTTCCTACTCAGTGTTTTTGCTAAGCACCTGAGCACGATCAAGGTCTGTTGATTGTATGTTAAAATAATAACAGCAGCCATAGAATGTCTCGCATAATAACTTCCGTCAAAGTCCTTTTCAAAGCCAATGAATTTTCTTAACCCATGGCAGCCTAGAGTTTTGACCAACAGACAGGTTAGATAGAAGATAGAAAGATCAACTTCGTAACACTTAGATAGATAGATAGATAGATAGATAGATCTTTACTGATATGTGGTAAAACATAACATTTGGAAATAGATAAACCACCGAGCCTCCAAGGTTTAATTTGTCTTTTCAATCATATAAAAATTCGATGGTACATAACCTGTATTACAATGTGACACTGTATTGGTTTTACAAAAGGCTTACTTTTTCTCGATAATGATTTTGAAGAAGTTACAGGTGCTGTAGCATAATATAACTCAGTATAAAGAATTAATGAGCTGGTCTCACATTAAGCAAACTGCCTTGCGATGATCTAATGAAAGACTCCTATTAAAGAGCGGTTTTCAAGTGTGTTGTGGAGGAACACTTGGCCTTCGGAATCTTTTATCTGATAGCGGATGTTGATGCGGTGACTAGCGGGTTGTTGAGCCTTGAGGTTGATTCAGTCACTCCCTAGACGTCCACATTCCATAAGGATGGATGAGAGAGATGAGCAGTTCCAGGACACCCATTTACCCTTCAATGACGATCTTCAAGAAGTCACACCATCCACGAAAGAACTGGAACTGCTTGGTTATGATGATTGTGACAGTCATAAAGTGAGTGCGGTGAAAATGGATTCCTTGCTTACTTGCCTGCAAAATGGTAGCAGTCATTTTCAATTGTTTATCATCATAAGATGTTTCATATACAATGGACTTATATTGCCTGTTGGATTATACCAATGCACGTATCATAATTAACACTCGGGCTACATGTTAATTGCACATTTTTGATTGCCACCCACCTGCCGAGGAATCATAGGATTATATCCTGATAAACAAATACAGGAACGGCAGATGCCTGGATTGGCAAGGTTGGACGACCACTGAAGTGCAAATATTTGATCCCAGAAGAATATGATTTTCATTTTAAGACGATTGTGATTCACACCTGGGCATGTATGTGACCTTATAGCTGAATTGCATCAGAACACAAGAATATTGATCTCATTGCCAGTAATCTCAAAATGCATTTAATATGGCAATGGATATGAAATGTGTGTCCTGGCATAAATGGAAGATATATATTTCATAACAAGTTCAAAGCTGGGGATTATAGGCTTAAAAGAGTTCTTACACTTTGTTTGCTCTATCATTGTGTCATCAATACAGAACAACCTCAAATAACGAAATAAATGCATTAAAACAACAGTATAATGACAACATACGATTAATAGTATGAATGTATTTATTTCATTGGCTGAAAATAAGTATAAATATAAAATCTTTGTATCCACAGCTGGTAGACTATGGATGTTTTTTTGCCTGCCGATTTGAAATATGATACTGATTTTTAAAATGTGTTTAAATTCAAGCTTTATGGTTTTCACAACTTGTTTGTTTTTATACACCTTTTTGTGTATATATTTTATATCCATATGATCATTGTTTTATGAATCTTGTAATATCAACAGGACCAAGTTGAGAAAAACAAACAGCTTGGGCTGAATATTGTTATCCTGTTTTAAAATATCTTTGAATAAAATAAATGAAATAATGAATAATGAATTAAAATAGCATGAAAAGGTGTTGACCTGATCATTACATAAAATAATTAATTGATGAAGAAAAACTATAGAATGTGTACATGGCTGTCAATTGGTTAATAATAATAAATTAACTACAATATGTATGTTGCAATCATATATAATGTTGGTTATTTACCAATATTTCCCCAAACAAATGGAATTTGTTTAAACTTTTCTTATTGCAGAATGTATTTTCAAAAAATTAAAGGATGAATCGGACAATAAGATATACTATTCTGCATTTCTACAAAATTAATTTTGAAACGCAATAAATTTCAAATTCTAATAAAATGTTAGTAGAGGCATGTAATGTTGGGACACTAATATGATATACAAATATTAATTTTCACTGAATGACAACTTAACAAATCCGGTTATGTTAGAAAGCACAATTAAGCCAAGAAAAAGCTAGACAACTTCTGCTATATGATGCTACCTGCCACTAAACAGAACTGTCTGGCTATAGCTGGCTACTCAAAACCTGATCGATCTCTTATTGATATTTATGGAGTAGACAGAAGCGGTTTGCTTTAGCCAGTTATAGCTAAAGCCCGGAATAGGCCGCAACAGCTATCTAGAGTCGACCATATTTTACAGAACTAACTGTGACACCTTACTATACGAAGTCTAACCATATTTCACTATTCTAATTAACTGTTTAACAAGATATTCACTGGAGTTGTCTTTTGTTTTTCAGACTAAGGAGAAGTTCTGTCGAACAATAAGAACAGTGATAATTCTGCACAAGTGGATATCCTCCCTCAGTGAAAAGTAAGAATTATTCTCAGGATAAGGTCTCCTCAGTAATACCTCCCAGAGAATATCAATCGATAACTGTCAGACAAAAGCACAAATTTACTCAAGGGAGATGTGTTTTTTTTCTTTTGCTCTTGAGACTTACAATTGCATTTGATGCTGCAGGGGGGACTCTGAAGGGGGAGAGGGTTCAGGCGGAAGAACCTTCACAGACATTGCATCAGAGGCCTTCACTTCCGACGAGTTACGTAACTCTGGTCTGTCCTTCGACTTGTCCCTGTTCAAGGCCAAGAGGGAGGTCCACATCAGTACAGAGGTCAAGAACATACTGATGCTGCCCTCTGCCGGTAGGAGCATTGACCAGATACAAACGGTGGGTTGCCTTGTCTGCTGCTGTATTTCGTGTAGTGTGGCTGTTGTTCTGTGTTTGTTCTATCAATAGGTAGGTTCCATAATAACTGTCGACTGGTTTTGTGGTCATATTCATCATAAAAGCAAAGAGGAGTAGCAAATGGACGTAAATGTTACAAATAATTCAAACGCCAACTTCCTGACCTATAGAAACACAACTTCACCCATTAAGTTTCCTATCCTTCCAATTATAATTTTTGCCATCTCATCATCATTATGGCCAGTTGTCATGGTCACACAGAAGCAGCAGAAAGTACATTGGAGAATAGGACAAACTTTAGCTCAATTGCATCTAGAGAAAATATCTCTTGTGTATCAATTGTGTAACACAAGTGTTTTTATCAGCTACAAAGGGTTTGACTTGTTGCTCATTTTAGCTGTTAATGGGCAATGTGGCTGAAAAACAGGTGGACATTATTTGGGCATTTATTTTAAATCCTATACTGCACCAGTGAACCTCCTTGACTGCATTATCAATTGTCATTTGCAGGCCTTGTATGGATTACAGCATTTGAAGTCATTTGCGGAATACCCTCTTCATATGCAAGAAAAGCTATGCAAGGTTGCCTGGTTCCAACAGTAAGTCAATATGTATAATATATATAGATTATGCTATTATTAAGTTCATTCCCAGATAGCTTTCCAAATCATTTCAACGTCGGGGCAATGTTGGCGATGTCAAAGCTGACCCGATTTGGAATGCTATCTAGGTTGTGTTACCCTGAATGCATAGCTGCCAAAAATGTCTTTCGTTTGTTTATTATGCCAAATATTTCATTCACACACAATGTTAAAAACACACACAAGACATTGGTGTAATATCAACAGTTATACGAAAGAAGTAGTTACATGTAAGTAGGGCTGGGTGACATTCAATTATGTATACATTTATTTTGTAATGTTGAACGTCACACGTCACTTCAATAAAAAAAAAAACTTGACTTGTGTGAACAATGAATCAACATTTAAAGCACTAGTCAGTGAAATTCGAAATGCCTCAAAAATATGGTGGCTAAAACCATCCATGCAATAAAACTTACCATCAAGTGAATTTCTCATTTTTGTGCACAACTGCCATGCTGTCGTCATATCTGACTAGAAAATATTTAAATATCATTCCAGGGTTCCTTCTAAAAGGGTCATAATTCGACAAGGTCACTTTGCTGAAAATTTTTATTTCATTCTCTCTGGAACAGGTGTGTAGGATTCTTTTGCATTTAAACAAGCATTATATTTCTGCAGCTTGCATTATTTACCTTTTCTTTACTTCTTTCTTCAGCCGTTGTTCGAATTCTGGACAAGAATTCCAAAACTGGGGAGCCCCAGTTAAGAACGGCTACCATCATGCGCAAGGGAACCAGTTTTGGGGTAAAGAATGATCTTTGTGTAGTGTTTGATCAGACAGAAAGACAGCTAATGTTAGATGAGCCACTTGTGAAACTCCATTTGACAATGTGGATATTTATCATAGCTTTTAAGCTCAGTAAAATAATACAAGAAATTTGGGTTTTTCCAAATGCCGAAATTGGAATTTCCAATATATTCTTTTTTTCTTTTTTAAGATACCTAAACTGGTACAGGGGACAAGCCCAAAAACCAATTTTAGTTTTCTGGGCAGGATATTTTTTAGAGTGTCTCATTATTATATACCAGTTTTTTTCCTTTGTGTGGTAATCTTAATCAC
Source organism: Alitta virens (assembly GCA_932294295.1). Lineage (NCBI taxonomy): Eukaryota > Metazoa > Annelida > Polychaeta > Phyllodocida > Nereididae > Alitta > Alitta virens. The sequence continues at coordinate 31,119,721 of OW028577.1, read as the reverse complement.
TGCACACGTCAATTCAGGAGCTGGCCCTGCTGCACCATTCCAGGCGGACTGCCACAGTGGTCAGTAAGGAGAGCATGCAGCTCCTGGCCATTGGCCGAGATGATTTTTTCGCCATTTTCATGAGCCAAGGTCTAGATGGCATCCCTGATCACATCAAATATGTCAGGTATCTATATATCTATCTATTTAACTATCTATCTATTTATTTATCTATCTATCTACCTGTCTAACTGTCTATGTCTATTTGTCTATCTATGAATTTTTTTAAAATTTTTTTTTTTGCAGCGCACTGGACTTCATGAGTGACTGGCCTTTAGAAAGGCTGGTCAAGCACCCTGAGCACTGTCTTTTCCATTTCTTCAGGTGAGTACAATAAGCTCTTCACATTGGTCATTTCGTTTGGCAGCTGATTTTAATGAAGTAATTGAGTGCAGTCCAGTTCACTTTGCAAGTTTGGTCACCCGTGTGCTGAAACCAATTACATATATCACTCGAGCAAAGTAAATTGTGATGTTGAAAGACAATGTTTCAACAGAATTTGGCTGCACTTCATTTTATTTGGCAGTGAGAAAGCTGTCATGGTAACAATGAAACTAATTTAGTTGAAACACTTACCTAATTGTGAATGACTCAGACTACTTGACTTTACAGACGAGGGGTCGTGATTGTCCAAGACAGCAACCAGTCTGACTGGCTCTATATAATCAAGTCTGTAAGTAAATTTGGTTTGTGTAATTTCATGAAATACAAATATTACATCAAATGGCTCTGTAATAAGCATGGGTTGCTGTTGTAATAAAATAGGGACCTAAAGCTCAGTGGTAGAGAGCTGCACTGCCAAGGTTGCTTTGCCTCATTGCCTTGGCACTTGCCGGTCCTTATCAGTCCTACCGGACACAAAAACATGGGACGTAAAGCCCACCTCACCCTCCACCCTGTTGTCAGAGTTTCTGAATTCCTATTTCAGGGATCGTGTCAAGTGATGAAACAGCTCAATCAAGTCCGTCAAACATCTCACAAATCTAGCAGGAGAGATTCCAACCGATTCATTAAACTACCCAAACTTGGGACAGGAGAAGTGGGTTGGTATTCCCTTGGGAAATATCAATTTTCTTTGAGCACACTGAAATTACAGCCGATATTTCATAAACATGAAAACTTAACTCCAGGGGACGTCATGTGACTCTGGGACAAGGCAAACCGTCAGACAATGCGAGTTCTGGATTGACATGGCATCTTCTTGAGTTTTGTTTCCAAGTTTATGAAATCTGATGTAATTCCAAGTCACAAATGTTTCTTATTCTAATTCAGTGGCAAAAGTTGACACGGGCAGGGGAATACCCAACAAACTGGTGAGGCCCAGACACTCCTTGGTCTTACAGAATCTCAAGGTAGGTTGATCAGATTGCAAGGCCCACTTCAGTGTTTACTAATGCAATGAAGAGCACTTTGCACCATAGTTTTGAATACCTGTTGGTCACCCATGTGTAGATGCTGTTTTGCTTAAAGTCAAATATAAATGTAAGAATGTAAATGTAAATGGTTTATATTATGTTACCAAAAAGCAGCGACTTTACAATTACACCCTTGGCAAGTCTGTCAAGCTTTGGCCTTTTGGAACTTCTTGGGGCTTAAACAGTCCGTTCAACAGAATAAGCTGCAAGGGGCTAAGCACTGCCTGTAGCCAAGTACCCATTTACACCTGGATGGAGTAGAGCAAAGAGTTACGAGGATCTGCTCAGTTCCTCCATGCCATGGTGGGGGCTCGACCCTAAAACCTTTCGGTTTGCAGACGAGCACCTAAACCACTAGGCCACAGCAATTAACTATAGACAATCGTTTGCCTGTTAAGACTGTTTGCTGCTAACAATGTAGTTTGCTTCCTTGTCCTTAGATTGACTTACATATCATTCAAGCTCAGTAAATTGCGGTGTCACAAGGCCATGTTTGAACTGGATTTGGCCGCACTTCATTAAGCAGTAAGGAATTGATTGCACTTGCAGATGAGCGAAGCAGGTGACGTAACACCAGAGCCCAGTCCAGACACCCCCTCACAACCCAGTGGACGCATCACTCGGCAAGAGGGCAGCACCAGTCGACTGGGCGATGGGAGTACTAGTTCACGTTCTCTTGGTACTTCAAGGGACAAAATGAAATCAGCCAGTCCTCCTCCTACTCTAGCTCCTAACAAGATTCCCCCAGTCTTCGTCCAAGTCGATTTACTTAAGCCAAAGGATGTCTTTGTAAGTTAAGGTTTTGCTCCAGACTATTTTCATATTTGGCATGTGGGTGGGTGGGTGGATTAGGGCTTTATGTCTTGTATTTTGGCACCTGATGGGCCAATTAGGACAGGCAGGGACCATGGCAATGAGACGAAAAATGAAACAGCCATCCAACATAGGCCCAACTGGGAATTGAACCCGGGACCCAGTGGTGGGGAGTACAGTTCGTTACCACTGAGCTAGGCCCCCACCCTACACATTTGGCATGTAATGTAGAGCTATGTGGAGTGTAGGTGCGTGCAAGACTCCAACCAATTAGGATATATATTGAATGGTGCTAATGCTGCACCAGGGCATTACCAAAATTATGTTATTATATATTTGAGTATGAAAATGTTGAATCAGTAGCTGTATGTGTCATCGATGTGAACTGCTCTGAACACTGTTTGTATGTTTGTACTTCACGAATTGGTCAATTCTGACCTCCTTTGTGTGGTTTATAGAATTTCTGATGATATTATATACTATGTAATTCATTAACTTGCCTTTTTAAAAGCAAGATACATGGCCTTTGTAGAATCATCGTTAACATAAGTCATTTATCTTCCAGGGATTGTCAACAATTCAATTTGAGGAAAGCTTTGATTTTGAACCACCCTCAGTCAGCCTGGTGAGTCGAAATTAATTTGAAATTGATTGACTGTCTACCTGATAGATAGATAGATAGATAGATAGATAGATAGATAGATAGATAGATTGCTTGATTGACTGATTGATTGATTGATTGATTGCAGGTAAGCAATGGTGCCGAATGCATCATGTTGTCTCGTCGATTCTTCACTGAACACGCAAATGCGCTCGTCAAGCAGCGATTGCGCGCACTCAGCCGACCTTACCCAAGTGACGAGGCGCTTTTGGAAAACTTGCACATCAAGGCTAACTGGGACATTTATAAGCACAAATTAATAAAAAATATCATATCTACAAACCATAAATTCAAAATCAGATAGAGCATGCACAGCTGTACTTTTCAAGTTGATTGCTTTCAACATCATCTGTAATTTTATGTTCAGTATTGGCTTAAAAGGGGTCATTAAGCAATAAAATATTACTTAAATCATCTTTATTTTTTCCGTGAGTAACTTTGTGACAAGTTTATACCTCACCATGTTACCTTTTCTATTAACCCTTTGAGGGATACAACCATCCAATGGCATCCACACATATATAAATGCTCTTTTGTTGGAAGCCAGTTATAGGCAATCAGGCTTGTTAAGGCTATTTGCAAACAATGCAGTTGGATTTCTTGTACTTAAATGTCATTGACTCACAGCTATACTTGGCTGTCCTATCTGTTTGACTGATATCTCCGATGTCCATTGCCCACCAATTTAAGCTGACCAGCCGTCAATCAATCACCACCAAAGAGTTGATAAATCAGTGTGAATTAACTTGCCCGTTCATGCCTGTGGACTCACAAATATTGCAAGATACAAGTATTATGGTAAGGATAGCAAGATGGATTAGACTTTTAAGGCCATTCTGCTGAGAATGGCGCATGGGCTGTAAATAGAATACTATAGGCACTACAATTTTCTAGATGTGCTCATGTAGGATGAAACATGTATTATCGTTTACCATAGTAATAACTATAATATTATGGTCATGCAAATCTATCTCGAACACTGATATTATATAGTTAATAATTGTTCGTCTGTGGTGCTGTCGATTTGTCTGTTCAATCGGCGCTTTTTAATCTTGACAGCCTGCCAGTCAGTGTTGGGGGCCACTCCCATCCTATGAGGAGGTCTGTAATTCATAGGATTGTTTCTGGCGTTTGAATACCACCACTTGCCCTGTGCATTTGGAAGTCAGCTTGCATTGCAAGTGCTGGTCAAATGATTAAGAGATCATCCAGGCGTGACGCGCCCCCACAACATGATCCAACCAGCCAGCCAGCCAAGTGGATCCTCATGACCTAGATTCAGAACGGGTGAAGACAGGTAACAAGTTCACCTGCACGAAGCAGAGGTAAACATAATTCTATTATTATTGTTGTTGCATCCAGTTCAAAAGGCTGCAGCACTTGGATTTGGGTGTGGACGCCGTTTACCTGGCGTAATGAGGGACGTAGGACGCGATGGAAGACGTTTGAACAGAACGTGTTTCAACGACATTCTGACTGTTTAGCTTGACACTTCATGAATGAGTCAGGACTTCCTAGCTGCAGACATTCGTGAGCTATTGACGAATATCCTAAGAGGAGGGATGAATACAATTGATATCTTCTGAAGGTTTTACCGCAGTGATAGTATTGGATCAACTATGCAGTTACCTTGGATACCAATGTTTATCGTTGCCATGGTAATACCTGGCAGCCGCTCAGCAGGCAACAACAACACAGGTGAGGCAAGAGCAGTGGCATGTGGGAAATATAAATGCTCTCAGACTGAATACTGCGAAAATGACGTCACTGATGACATCACTACAATCTCAACCATCATCTACTCAATGGAACTGACGACATCCGTAGACAACTCTACAATTGCATCTGAAAACTCCACTGATTCAAAACTGTCATCTCAGAACAATTCCAGTGTGAACAATTCCACTGAAGCAGCCACAACAGCGAAAGATACTTCATTCAAATGTCGCCCATGTGATGACCTCTGTCCATCTCATAACACCAGTGATGTTCACCTTCAGCAGAAATACTCCATATGCCGACAGTATTGCACAGGTTTGTTGACAAATTAGTTCTGTTACTCATAGTTGGTTCCATGTGTCTCTACAGCGAAACATGTCGCACAGCCAATTTCACCGACTTGGAAACCTAACTCATATACTTGGAAACTAAACTCCAGATAACGTAATGTGAATCACGGACTCTCATTGGCTGAGGGACTGGCTTAACCAATAGGAGTCCTGACATCATCTGGAGTTTGGTTTCCAAATCTACAGTATCTAACAGAAGCGAGTACACCCCAATATCTCCGGGTATGCTACACTGACTGGAGTGGAAATTTCAAAAATTGATGTTAATGTATTCAGCTTCCATTTGAAGGGCACAAACCACTGATAGTCAAACTTCTGTTCAACACAGGGAGCTTGATGAGGAAAATAGTCAAAATATGGTAGTGGTGGAGAATGGATAATTACTCAAACAATGCATGGCTATATTGAATTGGGCTTCATCATCCAAGCATTTAGCAATTATGATACAAATATAGTGAATTTACTAGCTGTATTACGTTTCTCATAGAGGGGCCCACTTTGTGACAAAATAAGTACACCCAAGGACAAATTTCATACATGTTCAAAAATCACCATTTTGCAACTATAAAGTCAATTTAGCCTTCGATAAACAGTTGATGCACAAGAGGTAGAAGATAGAGAACAAATGTGGCCTATTTTAGAGAACTGTCATTTTAAAGAACTGTCATCCCTTGTCATTGCTTTTTCCCCAATTTTGCAATGCTTTAGTGAGCAGAATTCTGCTTTCCAGTACTACCATTTTTTGCTATTTTTCGTATCAAGCACCCTGTGCTTAACTGAAGTGTGGCTATCAATTCAAATGGAAGCGAAACACAGCAAGAGCATTTAAATGCTACATTATTGGCAGGGTTTCCATAAGGGTGTACTCACTTCTGTATACTGAATGTGATTGGTTTCAAGGTCAATGAATAATTATTAATTGGTTGGTCCAGTGGAAAAGACAGTGTTCAATTCATCAATCCTCAATTTTCCCATTAATATGCATTGTAGCAATAGAAAAAGTGTTAAAAATATGGGGGGGGGGGACCCAAATAAGGCTCATGGATCCGGAGGGTTTTGAAGGCTGCCATTTAGAGCATTTCAAATTTTCACTTTAACATGGGTAAGGGTAGTTTTTTTATTATAATTCTCACGTGAGCAAATAAGAGAGGAAAGGATTCTTAACTTATCTGAAAAAATGATTTATGTTGTTTTCATTATTTATAGTATCAAACCTAAGCTAGGATTTGATGAATTGAGCTCTGTCTTTTCCACTGGACCGACCAGCTACCATAAAATATCTTGCCATTTATATATATATATGTTTAATTAAGTTACTACTTGTCATCCTGATATAATGCCTTGTGATCGCATACTTTTCATGTTGTAAATATCATTTCCCAAAGCACATTTTCCTAGCGAGTAATTATTTCTCTTTCTGCTTACCGAATGCAGTTTGTCAATCTTTTACAGCCAAATGCAATGAAGTGCAGCCAAATATAGTTCAAACATCATCTTATGACTTGGCAATTTACTTTGCTAGAATGTTTTAAAAGTCAAGGACAAGGAAGCAAACTATATCATTCGCAGCAAACAAAAGAGCTACACATGGGTGACCAGTATAATTCAAAACAACAGTGACATTGCAAATAAACAGTAACTAGTAAAGTGAACTTTTCTGCTGCACTTCATTGCATTCATCCCCTTACAGCCAATTTTCTAGAATTGGAAACCAAATCTGAGAGACTTGGAAGCTAAACTCAAGAGGACGTCATGTACATGAATCCAGGACTCCCACTGGTTGAAAAAGTCCCTCTGCCAATTAGAGTCCTAGACTCACATGACGTCATCTGGGGTTTTAGTATATGTCAATTCTTTGAGACTGGTTACAAGTCTATGAAATTGGCTGTAAGCCAGGCATCTTCTGTGTGTTATCTGATATTCAGAGATTCTCTTCTTTGATTGCAGAGAATTTCATGTTTGCAGCAACGAAAGACAAACTTGGGGTGGCAGCTGCGGTCCTCTGTGCCTCCATTGTCACTGTGTTCGTGGGAACACTGATTTATACAAGAGTCAGAAGTGAGTAGCTACTGCATGGAGGAATGTTGTTAAACTGAGTAATATCATCGTGTTAAGACGTTCTGCTATCGATTTGACTCTTACATTAAGTGTTGTTGAAATCTTTGTTAATTGTGATTTCAGAAAAAATTAGGGCAAGACAACAAGACAGAGAGGAGGAGGATACTCTGTTCATAATGCAAGACCCTGAGTGGATGAGTGCCATGTCTCAGGCTGCCCAAGACACAGCCCTTTGCCCCACCCCTGCCCCCACAGGAGGGGACCTGGGAGATGGAATTCCCGTCAGCCTGCCAGTTCCTCGTCCTGGCTTATCGGGGGGAGAGTATGGATCAGTCACCCTGCACGCAGCTGATGTACAACACATCAAGATATGATTCATACAACCTGCTGTAGTTGGATTCATAATAAATATTCACCTGTTTGTTGGGTCATGGAGCAGCACAAAATGGACAGAATTTTAGCAAATCTTAACTTTCTTGCTATATCTGTGACCATGCATAACCAATGGTCATAATGCTAAAAAGATGGCATCAAAAGTATCATAGGAAAGGAAACTTGAACTTAATTGATTTTCATGAGTTAGAAAGTTGGGTATGACTTATCAGTAACATTTCTGTCCATGTTGTGCTGTTCCAAGCTTTTGCTGATAAAATATGTCAGAAAACAATTGGACATATACTTATTATCGATCCTACTGTAGTGTTGATATAATGGGCATTGACCGAGATAGACAGTATGGCCAGGGATTCTGGTGATTGATCAGTGACCCTTCGTGGGCCAGGCATTATCTATTCCTGACTTTGTAATCTGCTTTGCTGCAGTGATGCCTTAACTATTACTAAGACAATTCTTTCTCAATGAGTGTAACATAAATATATAATTAAGCAGCAAACTTGAGGAATGAGCAGAATTCCATATTAAGTCAAACTAACTGTACTACTTCAACATAGAAATATACTGATGCCCACGAGCTGTATTTTGTAAATATGAAATTGGAAGGTATATAATGTGCAATTGTATGTGAATGATGTGATATTCATGGGCTTTGGGATATGTATGATATATATTGTACCCGAATTTCATGCATTACCAAGCTGAATGGTAATTGTAACCTTTTTTTTTAACCTTTGTAATAAATGCTTGCCACAAGTTGATAGATGGTTGTCGTAATGGTGTGGTTATTAAAATGTCTGGATAACTGAGCCACTCCACTGATGAAGGGTTGTTCAGCAGTCCGAATGATTTAAAGGCTGGGTAGATAAGGGGAGTAAAAGCGTAATATGATTGGGCGTCACGATGTGAAGCAGTCACAAGACGCCGTGACGCGCTGTTGCAATGACGCCATTGCCTGCTTGATGTGCCTCACAGTGTGGGAGACAGGCATGCTCCCTGTAGTACATCATTGCTGACAGCACGCGCATCAGTGAATACCAGAATCATTGACTTGGAACTGGACATTCCTCATAGCAAGACGGGGCTACTGGTATTGGGGAATCAGCGACTAGAAGGAATGACGTTCCTGACAGCCTATACGCCTACATGACACTGCAAAATCACACACCTGTTGGCATCAACTGGGACATTCGTTGCCATAGAAACAGGATAAAAGCAGGATCATTCATATGTGCATCTCAACAATTGGCAACATAATATTCACTGTTTTATTTACAAAAACGTCACATTCAGTCTGTGTCACTAAGGTTGTGTAACTTATAAATTCAATATATGTTGAATTACATGAGTGACAAAGCGCAGCAGGAACAATTAGTACCGTGTGACGCCACCAGAGGCGCTGCAGTATCCCAACTGCCGGACGTGCCGTACCTGTGAGGTGGCGAGCGCTCCAGAGTCAGTATGCATGGAGTTTTCCTTATGGGGCAACCGTGTCAGCCGGGCCACAGGAAAATGCGGCGTTCTCGGCCACAGAGACTGGACAGTAGTAGTGACCGACTTCTGCAGACAATTTTTTCCCGCCTACCCGCCCTTAGTGAGATGGACCGCGAATACCTGGCAGCTGCAGAACTCGGTGACCTCGGGACAGTACAGACTGCAGTCTCAGAGTTCAATGTCAACATCAACTGTGTTGATTTCCTGGGACGAAGTGCCCTGGAGTTGGCTTTGATGGGAGATCACCAGGATGTGGTGGAATTCCTTCTGCCCAGATCAAACCTCCAATCTGTAGAAGATGCTCTGTTATACAGCATTGACAAGGAAAACGTCAAGATGTGTGAGCTTATGCTGGATCACCCGTTGTACCGTACCCACAGGGTAAAACTAAGCTCCCTGGAGGGGATTTACCAAAACGACGCCGAATCACCCAGACTGCGCCCAAACTCCACTCCTATAATCCTAGCTGCCCAAAAGAACAATTTCTACATAGTCCAGTTATTACTTATGAGAGGAGCTGTTATCATTCCCCCACATGACTATTTCTGTGACTGTATTGAGTGCACTAACATAAGGGTTTTTGATTCAGTCAAATATTCGCGTTCGAGACTGAGCACCTTCCAGGCCCTGGCGAGCCCTGCTTACATAACACTGTCCTCGGATGACCCCATTCTGACAGCATTCCAACTTTCAAACCAGCTGGAGCAACTGGCGGAAATAGAGAAGGAATATAAGGTACAGAGCTCTCGAGTTTACTAACTTCTGCAGCTCAATTGTCATGTTTATGTCATAAGTAAGTAAGTAAGTAAGTAAAATAATTAAGTTAGTAAGTAATTAGGAGGTGAGTAAGTATAAGTATGTATTTGTTATAGCTAAAAAAAAATAATAGCTGAATTACGCTATTATATATAAAGTAATAAAAGTAGAAAAGGAAAAAAAAGAAGAATCAATATAGTAAAGACAACATACAGTATAAAAATTGAATTAGATAAAAATGTTTAATAAGAAAAAATAGTAATGAAATTAGTGTAATTGGTGTCATTGTCCATAAAAATGTATGGCAAAAAGTAAGTACCATACACATACGTTTTTTTAAGAAATAAATTAACAGTCCAATCTGCCCTAAGGACCACCTTTATATAACCGTTAACCTTGAACGACTACTTCCAACTCCCTGGACATAATTTGCATTGTCTTGACCTATTTTAAACGTCCACCTGTTGTCTGCCACGCCTTTTCACCTCCAAATGGCCTTCCTTACCTGTCTTGAACCGCCAGTTGAGTGATCTACATGTATGCCATCCCGCACGGAGATTATTGAAATTTGTATGGAACATAAATACAATTATATATTCATGTAGTCATTTTGCAGGGCCAGACCGGGTTTTGTTGATATACCAATATTTCTGTATCTTCCTAATTCCAGTATAATTAATGTTATGCATTCATGACAACCTGTCTAAACGGATAAATTTTCAGAAATTCCTTTGGGTGGTTGCTTGAAACAGGTTTGAATGTATAAGATCACTGAAAGCCGTTTTGTAATATCACATATTTTAGAGAGAAGCCAAAAAAGAGTGCCTTGTACTCGGTGTCTAGGCTGAGGCAAGTAAAAGACCCCACCCATGGGTGTAAATGTGTAACAGGTGTAGACTCAAAGCCTTATCATCTCATCATTTCGTCTGCCCTGGTAGTTAGTCATATAAGCTGACTTAGCCTCAGATCCAGAAGCATTGAGACCGTGGAGTACTCATTTTGAGACATTAAACATTGAACAAGTCAGTTTCCAGTGCGGGCGCCTTTTTAGGCGATAGAGCTAATCTTGCTAGACAAGTGCCTGGAATGCAAACTTCTAAGTCTCTTTGCAAATGTTTGAAATTAATGCATCGGACGGTTTGGTAAATTACCTAGAAGAAACTAGTTACTTTTATAATAGAAAAAATACAGAATAACTAGTTGCTTTTTAAATCAGTAACAACTCGGACTAAGTAGATACTTTCGAAATAAGCAACTTTATATATTTCTTCATAATGTTTTTTTTTAATTATGGAGTAGACGTGTAGTATCAGCTTTCTAAATCCAGTTACCATAAAGTACTCTGGGGTGTGATTGACCAAAAACTTAAATTGAAATATACCTAAGGTAAGACCATATACTAAATTTGTGCGTTGACAGAATTTTTGTTCAATTATTTTAACCCTGAAGTTTATTCAGGAGAACTGTGCTCAGCCTTGTTATCCAAGTATAATTATATGTAAAAGAGTCAGATTAGCATTACAGCCAGCAATGATTAAAGTGGGTTACTCTCACAAATTAAGGAGTAATATTCCTGAACGGAGGATATTGTATACATGGCCAAATGTGCTACGTGCGTTTCCATGAGAAAGATAAACGCATGGAAAGCGCATGGTTTTTGCCTCATTATAGTTAGCTAAAAACCATGCATTTTCCATGCGTTTATCCTTCTCATGGAAAACGCACGTGGCACATTTGGCCATGTATTGTTCTTGTTACAGACCTACGTAGGATATAATTCTCCTATACACATCAAAATATCAACGATAATACCAAGTTTACGGTTTTTAACGTCTTCGAGTTAAAAATAATTGTTTGCCTGATAGACAGTTTATAATAGACAGTTTCTGAACGAGAAAATTGCAAAAAAACAACAACATTTAATTAGTTAAATAGCAACATTACAGCTGAATGCAATGAAGTGCAGCCAAATCTGGTTCAAACATTGACTTGTGACATCACATTTAACTTGGCTTGAGTTATTTTAAAAGTCAATTTAAGGACAATGAAGCAAAGTATACTTTACAGTGGACTGCAATGAAGTGTAGCCAGCCACTTGAAAAAGTAATAGAAATGGACTTAATTTCTTTGTTCTCAATTACAGCTAGTCAGTTGTGCTTTGACTTGTAAATGCTTAGGTGAGCATGATGACGTATTGTGCAACATAATTCAAAACATTGCAAATAAATGCAGGTCACTTGTGTTTTAAAATCTTATCAGTTGACTAGCAATACACCCGCTCATTGAAGCAGCAGATTAAGATAGTTTAGCCTATTAGGGAGGTACTCACGTGTGCAAAACTGTGACGTGGCTACCACACTTGGAATTGGAATGATGGCCCGTTGACTACACTTCAATGCAATCAGCTGTAAACCAAAGAGCATCTGCACATGGGTGACCAGGAATTAAAAAAAGTTTTGATGTCACTCTCAAGAAAACTTGAAGAGAACTGGACTGCACTTTGTGGCATTGGTCAATAATTAATTCATTGTACTATTATATAAGTGCCATGTCAAGCAGCTGAAATTCCCAATATAATAATACTGACCAAGAATCATGACTGACAATGTTGCACAACAACGGGGGAAAATCGTGACTAATCCTCAAGAGATCACTGCTTGTGGGGTGCTGGATTAGGCATAGGCCTAAGGCCTGTGTAGAGACAAAGGGTGGATAATCTCAGATAAGACTCTTCCTTTCTGCTACATGTGCAGACAAAGCAATGGGGGAAAATCTGACATGTGTCATTGTCCTATGGCTTGGTGACACTGAAAATCATGCCAACTAGAAAGTCGCATGTATAGACATTTTGACATGGTCCGAGAACAACTACCCCCTCCCCCTTTCCTCCCCCCCCCCCCCCCCCCCGCCATCTGCACAGCCAAAAGGTCTACCAAGTTAGACATGTTCGTATTCATGACTAACAATTTGCAGCAGAAAAACAAATGAGGTCTCTTTTTATATCAAAATTATAAGTTTTTATATCAAAATTATAAGTCCTTGGAATTGTTTGTCCATGGGGTGGACCACATTAGACAATGAATTGGTTTAAGCTTTCTTGGACTAAACAGTGTTATTTTTTTTACAATGAAAGAAAAATAGCCAAAAGACTTAGCTTTGTTTTCTTTACTAATTACTCTCCTGTTCCACTATACACAACAGTATGCTCTTTTTAAAATAATTTTCATAAAACGTTCATGTACAATTGTACATGTACTTTATTACTATGACGAGAAATTTCAATATATTTCAAAATGTCCCATATCACGCAGTTCAAAATTTCTTTTAATTGCTTTCATAAACTTCTTGAAGGAAGTTTATTTGGAGCAATATATCTGTAGTGCTCTTATAATAATTAGTAATACATCCTTGTACCTGGCAGTGAGTTATTTCTCGACCTTACCGTTCAAGTGTATACCTGAGAGGCAGTTGCCATGGAAACCCCTGTATGAATAGTGATTTGATATTGAAGGCATGATTCATTCCTGCACCTGTAGCTTGGTTAGCCAACAGTCACGAGTTGCCCAGATGCAATGACCCAATAAATCCTGACATAAGACAATTCTCAGGAGGTGGAATAAAATCAATTGTTTGGTGCAGGATAAACGGATGACAGCTTCCGCATGGGCCGGATGCATAAGGATATAACTGCGACAGTTATTTGAGAAACATTCGGTCACTTCCTGTTTACTGGTTATCTAACAAATTAAGGAGTGCCCAGATATGCCATGAAAGTAGGCAACAGAAGAGGTAATGGCGAAGAACATCTGTGGAAAAAGGAAGAAAATTATGAGTCAATTTCCAACCACTCTAAACAAACAGTCGTCATCATGACAAGGTGTATTTATATATGACACTTTAATGATAATTTATGGTAAAGTAGGATCTAAAATAAATGTCCACTTGTTTTTCAGTATTTTATCATAAAAAGCTTGAAGCACAAAATGGGCAGAAATGTTACCAACAAACGTAAAGGTTCCTATCTTTCCAATGATAATTTTTTTACCATCGTTTCATCATTATGGCTATTTATTATGGTCATGGAGAAGTAGCAGAAATTACGATGGAGAATATAGAAAATCCTGGTTGTTTGGTTCCCAGAACTGTTCTTATCCCCTCAGAAGTATTAATTTTGCGCTGCTCCATGCCATTTATGGCAAAAACATGCCAAAAAACAAGTGGACATTGTGGATCCTAGTATAGTCATTATGACCATTTCTTAGCAGTGGTTAGTAATTTCGTTTACGTATATGACCGGCCTTTAGTCATTTTTGACAATGCAGAGTCATAGCGAGGGTTGTTGTCAAACATTCGGATAATTCCTGAGGGTGGAACGTCTGTTTGAAGACTGCATCCAATAATTAATGCCATCAAAATCTGGAAGATGAGTCGTTACAGGTGATTGGCACCTACAACATAATTCACCTGTAAAACATCGTTGCTGAGCATCGCTGATTGGTCTTTGCTGATCTAACAGTCATGAGATCTTGCTGCCTGCGCAAAAAGTGACTCATCAGCAATACTTGATACTTCTATCTTTGTTTATCATTATACAATATTGCATTATATTCTCCACTCAGCTGCTGTGAGTTGAAATGCTCCAATGTTCAGGGTGTTTGTTGTACAGCAGCAGAGTATATTGGACAACTACTAAATATGTTGGACAACTAGAGTGCATGTTGGATGGCTGCAATGTTGGACTCCTCACCATCCAATATTGTTATACTGTCTACGCTAGTCTAAAGCTTAGTCAGCTTATATGACTAGCTGTCTATGACAACTGTAATGATGAGATTATAAGGTTGAAGTCATATGGCAATGAGTACCTCCAATCTGTTTCCAATATTATTATTATTTCCAACTGTAGATGAAGCATAAATCACACTTGGTATTTAGTAAAACCATATACTAGGCCTGTAAATGAAGTATTATTTCCCCTTGCATCTAAAATGTACATGGCTACCTGACGTTTGGACGGCATACCATCTTCGACCACGAGCTGTTAAGTCAATATGTCTGCGTGTCAGACAGACAGACAGACAGAAAGACAGAAAGTATTTATTTTGACCATAAACTTACAATTTACACAAACAAAAATAATCAAGGAAAACTGGTTATATTATGGTCATAGGAGACATTCACTAAGGCCAAAAGCCGCTGACGTGCATGCCACCTATGAGCCATTTGGTGTTATAATATATGAGTATTGGCTACAAATGGAAGGAAAATAGTGGTAAGGATTGCAAGTGCTACAAGCAGGACAATACCAAATTATTATCTATATATTCATTAATTTGTTTTAATAACATGTTCGCTGATAGGCTACCTTGTACTGCATACATAACAGTTTGGATTAGTACAGTCTGTTTGATAGGCATTGATATATACCCTTTTTAGATAGAATGATAAACCATAAAGACTATGTGTGCTCATTTTATCTATGATAATTTTTGGTGCTTGATTAATTAGTTGTGGTAATCTATTTTTAATTGAGCTTTTTGACAGTTGGTACCTGAGCCAGGGGATTACTAATAGATGTCTGTCTCTTGTTGGATAGGGGTGAATATCTAACTGCCGGGGAAAATTAAACTGCTGAAAGTAGTGTGGTAGATTTTGGTTAGTTAATCTGTGGTAAAATATCCACTCCTGTAAATGCAAAATATCGTCTAATTTTAATCAATTAAATTGTTTGAAGAGTGGATTTGTATGGGAATTATACTTGCTTTTTGTGATTATTCTTATCGCTCTTTTTTGCAGTTTCATTAACCTATTTGATTTTAATCCCCAAAGTAAAACACTATAAAGTAAATGTGATAAGACAAGAGAATTGTATATTACAAGTAATATTTCAGTTGGAAGAAACCGTTTTAACACGATTCATAACCCCAAGAATTTTTGATATTTTCTTTTGGATCTTACATATATGATCATTTCATGTTAGACTTTCATCTATTGTAATACCCAGGAAATCAGAACTTCCCACTCTTTCTTGTCTTTCACCATCCAAATATAACTGTATATATGGAATGTATTTATTTTTGGTGTGAAAGATCATATATTTAGTTTTTGAGACATTCAGAGACAGCTTATTTACCTTTAACCAATTACTGATATTCATGAGCTCATTATTCAAATGAATTGACCGGTTGTATAATATATCTTGGTTCACTGTATGTGCATTATTTTTTCAAATATTTTAGAAAGAGCTGGCAACACAGATATAGGCCTATAATTATCTATAACTGAACTATCATCTTTTTTATGTACTGGAACAAATGTCAGATGAGGAAAGATGGTCATGGTGCTTACATACAGGTGGCATGACGGTCTGTAGTCTTTTCTATCTTGCTCTCTTTGTGCTAATGGATCGATGCCTTTCAGTATGTCGGAATTGGCTTAACAACATTATCATGCCACCAAGAGGGATTCGCTACCTCGTCTCAGCAATAAAATTGTTGATGGGCAACATATCGGTCTCAGCCTGATGTTTGCTTTACCATAGAGTCAATGTGACAAAAGGCATGTTTTTGCATAAGCAAATCGTGGGACTGACGTGTTTCCTGTAACACATTGTGTTGCTAAATGCGTCTGTCAAACACTTGGTCGCACACAAACAATGTAACTATACCACAAGACAAAGCCATGGCATCCGACCAAACATCAGAGTACATAGGGAGCATGTGTTTCTCAGGTCATTTCAAATTTACTTAACTCAGTTCGATCCATGTTTTGCATATATCCACATAATTCCAAATGATACATTTTGTATAGGTGCACATGGGTGTTCGAGGATATGGTGAGGGTGTGATAAACTGATTTTCTTCCATGATCTAAAAATCGCGTAGATCAACATTATCATCATGTTCAATGCTGAACTTTTACATGCAATTTTTGATCAGTCTGCTCTGAACTTCAAAAAAATAATAAGTTGCTCCTTGTACCTCACTCATTACTTGTGCAATGGCTTTTTTTCAAACTTTAATGGCAATAAGAGATCAAATTTAATGGATTACTGCTATTAAAACATAAGACACATCACATATAAGATTTTATTTTGGCTCATAAAACATCGGAGTACAAAAATAAAAGCATAAACATAAAATCATTATAAAAAAGCATAAACATAATGTGAAATGCATATGGGACTAACGTGGATCAAAAAGTTTCAACACCAGCTTGAAAATATTTTTGATTGGGCTGGACTTTTTGGCATTAAATGACAAATAACGAACGGATATAACTGTTTGCATTGTCGATTAGGACTTGCAGATCTGTAACAGTAGAGCTAGTAAGTAATAAATCATCTGCATAGCAATAATCGCTATAGAGTTAGTTTAATTAAAAACGGCCTTACAAATTAAACATAGACAATTTTTTGCTATACTATGCTACTTGTCACTAAACAGAACTGTCTGGCTATTGCTGGCTACTCAAAGCCGGATCTAAAAGTACATATTTATGATTTAGTAGATACATTTCTTACATTCCAAAAAGGTATATATTTTTCAGTGTTGGTAGGTGTAAGTAGACTATAAGCTGGAAGTAAACAGAAGCAGCTGGCTTTAGTTATAGCTACAGCCAGAAATAGGTTCAGCTATCTACAGTCGAGCATGTTTTATGAAACTAATTTTATACTATGTTGACCAATTCTCATGCAAAAATTAATATTTAACAAACCATTGACTAGACCTTGGTGTATAAGATTGAATAAAACAGGCGAGATTAGTCCTCCTTGATGTGCACCTTTGCAAAGTCTAAATTTAATAGACACCTCATTGTTCCGACGTAAACTATACAAATTGATGTATCCCAAACAAAAATAAGTCGCAACCAGTGGTCACTCAAAACTGAACTAAACTTAAAGAGAAACATAGAGGTGGAATACTATCAAATTATTTTTCAGATCCAATGAACACGCAAATACAGAAATATTGCTATTATTGAAACCATCTTATAATATTAGTTATGGAGATGGCCATTTGGGTATCAGAAAACTCATGATTAGATACATAATCAAAATGACGTGTTCTGTGGTAATTTATAAATCACTGATGAAAAAATCATTCGTCCGTACACTCTTTGGTGTCCATCCAGAATTTAGTTTAAATTCAGCCAAGATATATTGTTTGTCTTTAGACAATGGTTGTATAGTTCAAACAATGATGTTGGTTAGCTTACAGTTCAAATGTCTTATAAGGCCCAAACAATATCTTGACTGATTTTAAACGAAATTTTGGATGGACGCCAGTGAAAATAATCTTTGTAAAAGTGTATAGTACAATTTTAAAGGAAACTGGTATTACACCAAATGATAAACATGTATTGAAAATACCATTCAGATATTCTGGAACATTCTGAAGATGCTCAGGTGTGACTCCACCCTGATGCGTAACCTGACCAGCTTGAAGTTTTGAATTACAATTATGAAGAGTGTTTTGAATTATGTTTACTCAGGTAAAATAATTTCAGATGCCCACGCCATCATATATTTTAATGCCCCTTTTCTTGGAATTCATGAGTTTGTGCGCAATGTTCGATGTCTCAATGGTACTGGGTCCGAAACCAGCTGCTAGAGGCAGACGTAATGATGAGACAAGGTTTGGAGTCTACCCCATAGGTGGAGTTCTACTTTGCCTCAGCATAGACACCGAGTACAAGGCATATCCAATTTAACGTCTCGTGCGCTCGGGCATGTAGAACGACTGGCTGTTGCATTTTCATCCTCACTTAAATAATGATTCTCTCCTTGCAGAGCGAGTACCGAAGGCTAGCAGAGCAGTGCAAAAACTATTCCGTGGAACTACTGGACTTGTGTCAGTCGACCGAGGAGATCGTGGCCATCCTCAATGAAGGAGCGGAAGTAGAGGAAGAGCCACAGGAACAGGAACAGGATGCTGATCACCCCACCCTCTTCAGGGTCAAACTGGCCCTCAAGTACGACCAAAAGAGGGTAAGTCTAGCACCCTTATATTATAAAAATAAATCCTACCCAAAAAAAACGAAATTGGTTTTGAGCATGTCCCCTACCTGTCCCCTACCGTTTAGGTTATTTTAAATCAATATATTGAAAATAAAATTTGGGACTTTGAAACTTAAATACTGTAATAAATATTCAAAACTGTCAAATGGAATTTCACAAGTGCCACACCTAACATTAAAAACTATACAAAGATAACCAATGGTTATATCACTGCATGGATAATACGGAATTACACCATGAACAAGCGAAACCTCCTGTTGGGTATTTGAAAAAGTTTTCCAGTAAACCAAAAGAAAAATCAAGGCGTGGCCTTTCGTTTCATTTGACTATTTATAACCAATTTTGTTTTTGAAAATAAACTGGTTATTTGAACCAAAAAATGTGTCCCCAATTTATTTTTTCAGTGTCACTCAATCTTCGCAAAGTGTTCCTAATCGAGATTCTAGATTCAGTCATCTCAATAAGAGCCAAGTAGCAAATCTATCAGGTTTAGAGATCGGAAAGAATAGCAATCCAAGTGGACACAAGCCTCCATCTGTGATGAGTTGCGCACTTTACATGAGGCCAAGTGCACCAAGCGCCGCCTCACCCACAGATGCTGTCCTGGATCAATTTGCAAGAAGTTGATAACCAGGTGGCAAATGGTTACTTAGCAACAGGTTCTTGATGTGAACTTCGGCCTTAACTTATCTCTAATGGCCCTGAGAGTTTTGTTTGCCAGATTATAGGTTTATATAATGCGTCATCACATTGATTAAGACAATCCCACATGGTGTTTTCTGGATGAACATTACTTCCGCCCAGGCCACTTGAAAACATGTCTGTAAAGAATTAGTTTGGTCAGTGACTCACTTGTGCAGAAAACCCTGTGGACTAGAAAGCGAGTAAAAAATGGCCACTTTCTTACATTTTGACTGATCCCAGAACAATATATATACATCCCTCCTATAGCCAAAAAACTCATATTAGTAAAAAATTACTAAGGATTTCACATTAAAAAAGGGATTTCTACAGCGACGACAATCAGTCCCTGGTACCATAGCATAATAAGTAGGGCCAAAAATTCTACAATGCATGCCACTTTTATTTCCAGTTTCTTCTCTTTAAGAAATACTTCTCTAAATTCCAATAACAATTTCAAAAGTTTTCCTTTATTTATATCAGAGGTAACATTCCAAATCGTATCAACGTCGACGCGATGTCGGCGATATCAAAACGATGTTGTACCGACGACGGCCGATATAGAAACGACGCTGGCCTGATTTGGAATGCTATCTGGGTCTTTACTCTTAGCGACTTTTCCTCATTTGGGTAATTTTATCAACAATTTTATTTTTGATATCTTGCTTAAGTGCGTATTCAATTTCAGATCCGACTGTATTTCAAACCAGTACTTCTCTTCTCTATTGGAACTAAATCTGAAATACACAAAAAAATCCTGCCCAGAAATCCAAAATTGGTCTTTGGGCAAATTTGTGGTTTTTAACGAAACATAATAATAATAAGCAATTCAAAATTGTCTAATGGAGTTTCACAAATAGCTCATCTGCCTTTCTGTTTATTTAAACATTACACAGAGACAAACACATATTACCAAAGTTACCTTATTTTGTGGATAATCCTGATTCACACAGTGCACAATCTGAGAAAACTCCTACATTCCCAGTGAACCATTTGAAAAAATTCATGTAAAATCAAATTTGACTTTGTATAACCCATTTCGGTGTTTACCAATCAACAGGTTTTTAATAGCCAATTTTGTCCCCAAATATTTTACAGTTTACACATGTCTGTATAACCTAGGTTTCTTTTTTGCAGTTCATCGCACATGCAACATGCCAGAGGCAGCTCATCAGCTTGTGGTACTCTGGTCTTCCCTGGATGAGACATCAACATATGGTGGTCAAGCTGCTCTCCGTGCCCCTGGCCACTCTCTTCCTCCCCTTCTCCACCCTGGTGTTCCTCTTGGCCCCCAAGTCCAGGGTAGGTTTCAAACTTGTAACACTCTGAAAAAATAGTGTCTATTACAAACAAATGATTGTTTCGCTGGTGATCATGCGTAATTTTATATGAAATCAGCTATTGTTTGGCCTAAGACATTGAACGTTTAAGCTTAACAACATCATTGTTTGGTGTACAATCATTGTCTAAAAAAATATTTTCAGTTTCAGATAAATAATTCTTTTGCTGGTGTCCATCCAAAAAAAATTTGAAATCAGCCAAAATATTTTTTTACCTCCGAAATTGAACATGTAAGCTAACCAACATCATTGTTTGGTATATACAACCATTGTTTAAGGACAAACAATATCTTGGCTTATTTCAAACAACGTTTTTGATGGAAACCAGTGAAACAATTAGCGTCAGAAACAGATATCTCTTTTAAGAGTGAATGGCTAAGATGCTATCAAATGATAACGCTATCAATCAGCAGCCCTATAGCTTTTACACAAATGTCTGAGAAGTAAAAACTGTACCTGGCATCAAAAGGTGTATCAAGAACAATTCACAATACAGTTAAATGTTTTGCTCTATTACATACAAATGTATTGTGAATTGTTCTATACCAAATGTGGTGGTCAGTTATGGATTTGAAGAAAAACTAAATCAGTTGGATAACAGTTGGGATCATAAGTTTACATACAGTAGAGTACAATGCAAACTGAAGGAGGCATTTTCCACGACCCAGTTGCTCCCAGGCAAATGAAAAAATGGAAAATGATAATGATATCTACCATAAGTCATATGTGAATTGTTCTTGATACCCTTTTTGTCTTTGATGCCAGGTACAGTTTTTCCTTTTAAGACATTTGTGTAAAAGCTAACAGGCCGCCGATTGATAGTGTTATCATTTGATACTAGCTTAGCCATTCATTCTTCAAAAAGATTGTCCATTTGGCATCAGTATATGTAAATACTAATATGGTAAATGTCGTAGAATGGCTAGAAAACCCAAACTGAATACTCCTTGGAAAGTCAGTGTTTAGAGTTGAAAAAGAGTGAACATTAGCGTCATCCTCGTAAATTTTGAGTTTTGTTAGTGACACAAAGGCAGATTGATAATCTGCCTTTGGTGACCCCAATTAGATCAGTAAAATATTGAGACAAAATTCATCAGAATTTGGCCAAAAACAGTAAAACATTTGTTAGAAGAACCATTAGTCATTTAGTTCATTGTATGTACATTTATGACTACCAGTTTTAACTTTGTAGAAGAAAATGTTACATAATGCCTTGTGAAAGTGATTATGCCTCAAATATTACATTCATTTATTAATTCCAATTATTTTAATCTACGTATATATAACCATTGTTTTGACATTTACCACAAAATTTACTTGAATTGTTTGCATAATACTCGGCTATATGTAAAATATCACCCCAACTCCAACTTTACACGCAAAAAGCCTGACGATAGCAAATTCTTAGTAAAACCAGTTCAACACATAGATTTGGTCATGTTCTGCACTAGACAATGTCATGAGGCTGTGGTTTGGCAAGGCGTCTGCCGTGATATCAGTTATACTCGACTTGGCTTTGACATATTAGGACTGCCAATCTGGTTCAACATCCAAGCCTCAAATAGCATAGAGAGGAAGCCAACCTACATGTCCCTTAATTGTCAAAGTTCATGGCTAAGTGGACCTTCGTGCGATATCAGCTCATATCCTGTTGTATATCACATTAAAGGCATCAGTGCCTCGATGGTTGGGGACACGCCAGGCAAACAGCAACAATGACCATGTCAAAGCAACTAGTGATGCATGATTCTGGCTGATTGGTGGCAAATTAATTGCTACGTTGACCAAGTTATTACTTGATACACCTATACAATACAGCACATCCCTTAATGGTAGAAAATAAATATGGCCCTACAGTTGCATACAGTGCATTACAAAAACCCCCAATCACCTGACGCAAACGATATATTTTGCATACTATTAATCCCCGAAAGATTTATTCCCTGATATCCAAGATATCCAAACTTATCAATTTTTCGCTGGTCGTCTCTTGTCATCAGACATTTTTCTTTTGTTCATGCGCTTTTTCTTTTATTTAGAAGATGCCATAACTAACACAGTTGGGTCAAAGGTCCAATATCACAAGCATCAAAAGAATCATATTTTTGGAAGCACCTTCCTCAGTGGAAATCTGTTTTGATGTTATCCTCTCATATCATTAATTAATTACATTACATTATCTATAGGTGTTTTTATATTCTTTCCATGATATATGAACGAGTATGATACACGTAGCATGCAGGACATACTAATTTCCATAGGTGATATGGTATATTTGCACTCCACTGACCAATGCCCGGGAATGTTTAATCCAGTTATCATTTCTTTCAGTTCGGCCGGATGATGCGCAGTCCCTTCGTCAAATTCTTGCACCACACCTGTGCCTACATCGTCTTTCTCATCCTGGTCTTCATGGCATCTCTCAGGACCGGAACCGGATATCCGTGGTGGGATATCACCTGCCAGGGGGTCCTGTCCTCTCTTCCTCACTCCGTTGTCTTCATACTCATTCTCATCTGGGTGCTCGGTCAGTGTATTTGGCCTAATGTCTGTCAAACCAAAATTATTCATACGCTTGACTTCTTTAACAAATGTAACCAAGTTCATAACCTGCCATCTGCCATAGACAGCCGCTGTCATATAGATTTGAATGTAACCACATAATTTGATGCCTACATCATTTATTGTTAGAATTGGCATTTTGAAAGTTCTAAAACTAGCTGAATAATTATTGATGTGACTGTATTTTTTTCCCGTGAAATGAAAAGTAGTGTTTTTTTTTTTAACCACGACAGATGAATTTGACAGTTTATTTCATGGCCTAATGCAAGGAAATATAGTCCAGTTCACTTTTGTAATGCAGTTTGGTTCCTTTCTTTAAATTGACTTTTAAAGCAAGTTAAACTATCATTTCACAATTCACTGTTTGGGCCACATTTGGCTGTATTTCACTGAATGAGGAAGATGTCACAAATTTTCGGAGCATGATCTTCGACTTCGCTCTTCTGAAAATAGTAAGCATTTTCGGCACACTCCATAGTTATAGCGCAGTCTGATTTTATGGCATCCAAACTCACACCAAAATCTTTTTACCCATGTGTCAAATCTCAGTTAACCGAGACATGCATATACCTCATCACTTGTCTATATCATACATAATGTATTTATCGTCCATATTCATTTATTCTTATTCAATACGACGAGTTAGTTGTATAGCATCACTGGCAAGTTATTGACTTCCATATTTTTGTCGTGGACAGGGATGTTTTACCACGAATGCAAGCAGTTGTACCGCGAAGGTCCCAAGAACTACGTTTACGATTGGTGGAACTGGATGGACTCTTCACTCATCATGCTCTATTTGGCCTACTTCTCCATCCAGACAGTCATCATGGTCAAGGTATAAGAGGATATCCTCTTTTGATTGGAAGTCACTCTATAGAAATCTTGCTCAAAAAACCATAATGGTTTTTAGGCTTGTCCACTGTATCATACTTGTATAGGTTCCATTATATTGGAAACACATAAGTTCTGGTATTCAGAAAAATCAAATTTTCTGGTTTTGAAAACAATAGTATATGCAGTCAAATGGAGTTTCACAAGTGGCCTATCTAACAAGAGCTGTCTTTTTGTAAACAAAGATTAGTGTATGGATAAAAGTATGGATAAAAAAAGTTTTCAAGTAAATATAAAATCAAATTCGACTGTGTATAACCCATTTTGGTTTAAGAATCTACCTTTTTTGACATCGAATTTTTGTGTTTAATTTATTTTACAGTGTGTATTGTAAGGAATAAGTATTCCAAAGAGTCAGAGACAAATCACCAATTTTAGTTATAACTGCAAACCACCTCAGCAAAATATACTTAATGTGTTTCACATACAAGACCGCAACAGAATTTATCTTTGCTGTTTATGAAACTCACAAAAACGGCAACAATATACTTACCAAACTGAGCGAATATGCAAATGATGCATCTAATTCCCTCGTCTTAATCCTGACACTTTCTGAATAAGAGCTGGATGCTTTTCTTTTTTCATTTCTCATATTAATACTTAATTCTGACATGTTTGATTCTTCCGATTACAATCGTCCCAATTTTTTCATCTAAGCTGCTTATTTTAGAATAATATTATGATATCATTTCGCAAAGGCAGGAGAGATGGTGTTTGGTAGGGCTTATCGTTGAGACAGGACGCCACGAAACAGACTTTGTGTTTACCATCATGATCATTTCCCACGGGACATGCAAGCTGCGCATCATCGGTTATTCAAGCGTGCTGCAAACTCATACGAAGTGTTTACATGTAATGTATTTGCAATACCCATCACATACGCCATTAATGGGCCATTATCTGGTAACTGAAGCAGCTATGAATAGGTCGAACTTAGTGGGGAAATGTCATATAACTGTGGTTCACAATTGAATTGGATATTTTCCATAGAGCAGATCAATACAGTTTACTGACTCTATAACTTCACAATTTGAATGAATTTGATAGTTTCCATGAAGCAGATAGATAGATCAACACGGCTGACTCTATAATTATTAATTTAGAATTGTAATGAATAGGATAATTTCCATTGCAGATTCTAAATCTGGATGACTTGATGAAAGACAGGTTGTGTCCAGACATCACTGACCAGTTCACCTGCATATACAGGTCATGTTTAGTTGACCAAACCTTCACCAACTTAACTTTCCGCCAGGACACTTGCATCGGCATAGACGATTTATACGAACCTGAGGGCATTGGTAAGTTTAACAACAGCTCTGAATAAGATAAGACAGATTTTTATACATTTGCAAATATATACATTTGTACGTACATACAATGTTAAAATCTAATAAAATGTAGACTTGTAAAAAGTTATATGAAAGCATAATCAAACATAACATGAAATATGAAATATTATGAAATATGTATATAGTATGCAGAATTAAAAAAGCAATGGATAAAGTAATTGGAATTTTTCGGATGCAATAATAAAAAAAGTCTTTGTAGAATCGTGCAGTCTGGCATATGACAGGCGGTATCTTAATATGTTTGAGCTACAATGAAGTTTATGACCACAGGACACCATATTTTATAGTTTCATGCAAAACGCATCTATAAGTTTGTGAAAAAAGTAAAGAAGAAAGAACAAAAGCCATAAAACTTTAGTGAATTTTTTTTTATTCAGTTTTTTTTTATTTGTTTCTTTGTTTTGCAGACGATGTGCGAGATACGATGGCAGAGATGAACCAGCTGTCGGACATCTTTTTTTCTTTGGCGAATGTTTTGAGTTTTGCCCGCATCGCCCACCTCCTGCCCGCCAATGAGCAGTTGGGTCCCTTGCTCGTTTCCTTCGGCAGGATGCTCCACGACTTCACCAGGTCAGTCTACAAGTGCATTCTTGTTCTCGATGTCTATGCTGAGGCAAATGAGACCTCACCCATGTGGTAATTGTGTAACACGGGTAAACACCTCCTCTCTCTCTCACCTTATTAATCATTCTCAATAACTTGGTTTAGAGGGCTGCTCTTTCCATATCTATCCATTTATCTATCTATCTATCTATCTATATATCTATATATCTATATATCTATCTTTCTATCTATCTATCTATATCTATCTATCTATATCTATCTATCTATCTATCTATCTTTCTTTCTATCTATCTTTCTATATATCTATATCTATCTACCTACCTATATATCTATCTATCTACCTACCTATATATCTATCTTTCTGTTTATCTATCTACCTATCTATCTATCTATCCATCTATATATATATATATATATATATATATATATCTTTCTATATTTGTATCCATCTATCTATCAATTTATCTATCTATCTATCTTTCTATCTATATATCTATTTCTATCTACCTGTACATGTCTAGTGTTGTGTAAATGATTGTGAACTCCGTCGACTGGTGTCTTTGCAGATTTGCCGTGGTTTTCATCTTGGTCTTCCTGGCTTTCCTTTGTGGCCTTACCAGTTTGTATCGGGTCCATCAGTGTGAAAACAGTGCATTTACAGAGTAAGTACATTGGGTACACAAGTACCCAGTCACCTGCCGCAAACTATATGTTTTGCCAAAAGAGTTAGTTTCTAATACCAAAGTTACCTAGCCATATCCTTTTATTATTTTTTTGGCTCGTCTCTTTTCCTTTGTTTGCATGCTATTTCGCCTTTTAGACAATGCCATACCTTATAAATTTTGGCAAACGATACCACATCACTAGCAACAAGAGAATCATATTTTTGGAAGCTCCTTCTTCACCGGAAACCTGTTTTGGTGTTATCCTCATATCATATCATTAAATCAATTATAGTACATTATTTACATGTGTTCCTATGTTCTTTCCATGATATATTAACAGTTAATAAATTCAGGTATTACAGCATGCAGCAAATACTGTTTTCAAGGTGATAGGGTATTTTTGTACCCCTTGGTATGTTACTCGTTCAGTTTATCTGTACACTGGTGCAATACATTGTGCTTTACCAAATAAGTCAAATTATAATGTTAAATATCTAAATTTGTTTGCAGCATCGCGGCCACCATGAGCACCTTATTCTGGGCTACCTTCGGCATGGGGGACACAGAAGCAGCTCACCTGGACAACCGCCTCTTGGCCCACAAGGAACTTATCACAACCCACTCCGTGCACTACAGCCTGACTGTACCCATGGGCTACCTGCTCTTCTGGAGCTACATCGCCAGTGCAGTGGTGGTCATGCTCAACATGCTTATTGCTATGATGAGCAACTCCTTCCAGGAAATATATGTAAGTAAATATTCTCATTAAGCTGGGGTCATCTGTGATCCTTCCAAATAAAACGATCGATGTAAAACTTCTGGAATGTGACTATGTAAGGAATACACCTAGACTACAATATACAATAAACATGTGAGAATATATTAGGCATGTTTAGTGTGATGAGACCCCAGGGAGGGAGTTAAAGGTTGGAGAATTAGAGTAATTAGAAATACACTAAGACAAAGCAAGCTGCTGCTGCTGTTGCTGCTGTTGCAGCTGCTGTTGCTGCTGTTGCAGCTGCTGTTGCTGCTGTTGCAGCTGCTGTTGCTGCTGTTGCTGCTGCTGTTGCTGCTGTTGCTGCTGCTGCTGTTGCTGCTGTTGCTGCTGCTGCTGCTGTTGCTGCTGCTGTTGCTGCTGCTGTTGCTGTTGCTGCTGCTGTTGCTGCTGTTGCTGCCGCAAAGACAAGAATGCAACTGACCTCAGCAGGCCAGAGATGAACGGTAGATGGATGACATTTCATATAAGAGCAAAATTAATGGGTTGTGGTGAGGATTGGCAGCAACAGCAGCACAGATTAGCCAAGACATGTGGCAAAACAAATTAATTAGCTAAGATCATAAGCTACAGAAATACAGGAAAACTAAGGAATACAAAAACAATACAAAACGACTGTAATGTAAGGATTGACCAAGGTGTTTTAATTCTTTATAAATGCATTCAAAGATAGCATAACCTCGTTGGCAGGCATCTATCACGTGGATATTGCTTGAATTGTTTTTAAGAATGATTTTTTACCTTTTATACCCTTTTATGATTTACACCACGTTTCAATTTCACCTCCAACTGTATATACCATTTCTCATTATATAGTGTCAGTGAAAACATTGGGCTTATGTTGTCTATGGTTTTGTGCATATATCCGACTTTAAATAAATTGTTACCTCTTTGGACTAACCTTACTTGCAGGATGACAGGGATGTGGAGTGGAAGTTTGCCAGAGCTCGTCTTTGGAGTGACTTTTTTGAGGATGGGTGCACCCTCCCCACCCCCTTCAACCTCATCCCAAACCCAAAGTTCCTGGTGAGGGCAGTTCGCTGGTTGGCCAAACTGGCCAAGAAGACACGCGATGACCCCCCTGTCCAGATGGCCTATATCTACACTGTAAGCATGGGAAAGTTTTACATATGATTATGGTATTCACCTATTGTTGAACCTTGCAATAAAATTGCACATTTCACACTTTCCAATAATGTTTCAACACATAATGTCACTCATTTTTAACACTTTAAAACGTCAGTTCTAATTAAAATTTCATGCCCCTAAAGAATTCATTCTTTTAGCATATTGATACATGTTTGGATGTCCTTGTGATACACACAACAAGGACATTGTCATCTCCTGATCAGCCCTATTAGGTGCAAAAATATGTAACGCAAAGCCCGTCTCATCCACCTACAACCATCTCCGAAAATAATAATACTAATACTTCAGGCATCAATTTATGGTATTTGATATTATGGATGAAGGTCTCCTTTGTATAATTATGACAAATGATTTCCGAAACCATATATCCCAATAATGCAAGCAAATATTAAAATGTAACCTGTGTTAAAACGTATACATTTGATTGCTTTCATTTACTTGACAGAGACGGAAAAACGGGATGATAGATGAAAATATCAACAACATAGAACTTCCCCAGAAGCCAGAGACTGTCTACGAGGCAAGTAGTTTACCAATTTTGTTTAATTGTCTGCACTGTGGCTGATGCATTAGTAAAGGTTGCAAACTGTGGCATTCGGTGTGCTGCAAGGCGCGACAATCCCACCAGACCTATTCTCATTGACTTGCATGCTTCTCCTTGCAGAGAGTGACTCGTCGTTTGGTCCAGCGTTTCATTTACAAAAAACAAAGCGAGTTGGCAGATAAACAGGAGGAACGCAGAGGTAAATTGTCTGAATTATCCATGCTGTCTTTGCCTGGTGCCAATAGGACCGGCCAGGGCAAACATGTCCATCAATCGACTCTCTTGTTTATGGCACCAAGTAGAAAGTTGAGCACGAGTCCTCTTTGAAGGTGCCTGTTTGCTAAGGAGTATTAAAATCAGTCAATGTGATAAACAAGGGGTTAGGACAGGCATGAAATAAATATAACAGATACTTCTCTGTTTGCTAATCTGTCAATCAGAGTGCGGCTCATGCACCTGAGTGAATAGATTCAATATAAAAGTAGAGTGCAGGCAAATAGAAAAGATACATTAGCCAAATGCTCATGGTAAATCAGCAGGGTTCTGTGTCAAAATGTAATGGTTGCTTGGGAACGAAATAATTTATTATTGAAGGAAAAGTATTTCAGGAAAAAGCATCCCATTAGTTTAAACCAGATAACATTCTCGAAAGTAATCAATGTTGGCATAATGTATGTGCTAAGAAACCAGACAACTTAACAAGGTCAATAAAATGCTGCAAGTATCGGTTACAAGTCGTAGCCAAATATGGACAATTAAATTGACTCAATTTCTAACAAATGTTTGCAAAATTGACATTATAACAAATCTTCATTGTAGCTGGAATTTAGTTTTATTTTACCAATGTTAAACGCCTTTCATTGAAGTAAGAGTTTCCATAATGTTGGCCAGTACTGGAAACTATTTTGAATTTCTACCTCCAATTTTATTTTTAGTATTGAAAATTTTGTCTCTCAGCTGAATATATATCAAACACAATATTCATGCAAATTGGTCTCTATCTGTCCTGTTTCACCGTGAAGCAGTTGCATTACAGCAGATTTCATGAACTTGGGAACTGAACTCTAGAGGACGTCAAGTGAATCCAGGACTCCCATTGGCTGAGGGACTACCTTAACGAAGTCCTTGATTCACATAATGTCCTTTGAAGTCTGGTTTTCCAAGTCCATGATTTTTGCTGTAATACAGATATTATACAGTATAATATACACACACATCAATGGGCTTATTAATGCCAATTAAATGTTGCCTTTCAGACATGGAAGAGATGCGCACTGACATTTCCCTCATGTCGCTGGACGTCGACAAACTTCGCCATGAACTGAGCAGCATCCGGTCCATGATGGCAACCCAGGGTTCCAAGTCTCCGAATGGCTTGAAAAAAACCCCTGCAGTGCGAACTGAATTGCAAGTTTAACCGGCTATGCAATTTTTGGATATTTTCAAGTGATCTCTTGCGTTTGTGGTGTCTCAGTTGAGATTTGTTCAGATGCAAGAGAGGCAGTCTTACACAGCCCAATGGTTCCGAGAATATATCCTGACAAAACTATTATGTGTTCCACAAAACTTGGGTACTGTGTTACATACATCTCATCTGTAATGGGGCAAGTTAATCTTAGACAATCCACATATTACGGATACGGATTCCCACAGTGGGCGACTGAAAACCCAGTCCATTCAGTTCGAACTTTATGCCAACGAGCCACCAGTTCTGGTGCTCAATATTTATCCCAAATCACAATGTCCGTGGTTTACATTTACAATTGTACAATATCTAAATCCAAAGCTGTGATAAATAAAAAACTTAAAATGTTGTTGTAACGTCTCATTAGTCGCCAATACTTCACCTTCTCAATGCACACAGCAGGTATTCTGTGATGTGTTGCTCCATTCCGTTCTGTTGTTGTCCCAATCCCATGCAACTTTTCCAAAGATACAGTGCAGCACATTGTATATTGTACATTGTTTATACTATTGTCTCTCTTCAGCTCTCTCTTCAGAAACATTGTTATTCTCCACAAGTGTGTGTGTGTGTGTGTGCGCGTGTGCGTGTGTGTGATTAGGACTTTACGTCTTGTATTTCTGCACCAGTTGGGCTAATTAGGACAGGCAGAGACCATGGCAATGAGACGAAGGATGAAACAGCCATCTAACTTAGGCTCGACCGGGAATCAAACCCGGGACCCAGAGGTTGGAAGCCCAGAGCGCTACCTCTGAGCTAGGCCCCTGCCCGCCCCCACCCTGTTATTCTCCACAAAACTGAAATGCTCGCAAATTATAAACCAATGGATGCATTTTTATAACGAACTTGTCTACAATAATGTAACAATATATGTGGTTGAATCTTGTGGGCAGTCCTTTTGTTTTACCCAAGTTCCAATATATGGGACGAGCCCATTGAGAGGTGCTGAGCGTGACATTTTTTGCACTATCAGATGTTTGATACTTTCGAAAGAAAAGTAGAGGAAGTCAGGGCACAATGGGCACCTTATCTTCGAAAGCCATGGGCGCAGATACAGGGGAAGATGAAAGGGATTCGTCCCCCCATACAAATTTATATGGTTCTCATATTTTAATGTAAGTTTTGTACGATTTTGCGGCTCCTAGAGGGCTTTCCCCCACCTAGAAAAATTGGAAATTTTCGCCACTGTCGAAACCTTTTGACTAGTTGCGGTTATATTCATTGATCAAAGCCTGAGTGACCAAAATCTCGAGTCATGTTTTTTCTTACGGTTTTCCCCATAAATACAGGTAAGGTGGATACTTACAAAGCAATCGTGTCACATAAAATATGAAAGAAGAGCCTCATTATTATAGTATTATCATCTCATCATCACCTTGATGTCATCTTGCACGATATCTAATGCACTGGAAATTAGTTTGCAGACTTGAGTGTGCTATCCCAGTGGCGTTAAAAACCGTGTTCTTCTTGTCACTTGTCACAGAAAACAATATGGCAGCACACACCTACTTACCAAGCTTGTGGAAACATGGAAAAAAGCCCTAGACAACAATATGTGTGCTGGAACTGTTTTAATTGACTTGTCAAAAGCATTTGACTCTATTCCACATGGTCTTTTGATATGCAAACTTAAGGCATATGGACTAAGTGATGCAGCATGCACATTCATGAGCTCATACCTATGTGATAGATATCAGAGAGTGAAAGTTGAAGACAAGAGGAGTGAGTGGAAACAGATTAAGAAGGGCATCCCCCAAGGATCCTGCCTTGGTCCTGTAATATTCAACATCTTTGTGAACGACTTGTTCTACTTTATTAAAGACTGTTTGCTTGTAAATTATGCTGACGATAACACCATCAGTGCCACAGGAAGTACATTTGACAGTGTCACAATGGCATTACAGGCTGATGTCAACAACGCCACATCCTGGTTCAAGGTCAACTTTTTTCAAGCAAACCCAGAGAAGTTCCAAGTTATGTATCTGAAGCCCATCTCAAACAGCCAAGAAGTTCCAGAGAGCTTTACAATAGCAGATACAACCATCAACACCCAACCCCAAGTAAAGCTGCTAGGCATCATAATAGATGACAAGTTAAGCTTCGAGAAACAAATAGATATTATGTGTAAAAGGGCATCCAGACAGCTTAACATTATGAGGAGATTCAAGTATATTTTCCAGTTGAAAGAAATGTCAACCATCTATAATGCCTTCATTCTCTCAAACTTCAACTATTGTCCAGTGGTCTGGCATTTTTGTAGCATCACCAATATGAGAAAACTTGAGAAGATCCAAGAGAGGGCACTGCGCCTACTCTATGATGATCCTGCCTCCAGCTACCAAGAGCTACTCACAAGGAGTGGACACTCAAGCCTACATGTCAGACGCCTTAGGATGATAGCCATGGAAGTTTATAAAAGCTTGAACAATATAAACCCTGAGTTCATGTGGGAACTTTTTCAAAAGAAAGAAACTGAATATAATTTCAGAGATTCTTTTAAAGTTGATATCCCCTCCTTTAAGACATTAAAATATGGAAAATACTCATTCTCATACTACGGTGCTCATCTATGGAATATCTTGCCAATCAATATAAAACAAAGTCTAAGTCAAACAAATTTTAAAATGGTGCTAAGTTCCTGGGATGGCCCCAATTGTTCATGCAGCTATTGTGATTTTAAGCCATGAGATCTATAACTTATGATTTCAAGACATTTTAATGATGCTCATGTTTTATGATTTTATTGTTATTGATTTTATTGTTACTGATTTTGTTTTAATCGACTAATAGCTTTTAGCTAGTGTTTCTTGTTAACCTGTATGTTGATTCAAAATAAATTTTTACTTACTTACTTACTTTACTTACATGTATGTAGATCTTTTGATGTTGTTGAATAAAGTCTATCTCGATCTGTCTATCTATCGATCTGTCTATCGATCTATCTATCTATCTATCTATCTATCTATCTATCTATCTAGCTAGCTATCTAGCTATATAGCTAGCTATATAGTTAGCTATCTATCTAACTAGCCATCTATCTATCTATCTATCTATCTATACCATTGGTCATAAAGGCTGATTAAACTTGAGACTACGGTACATAAAGGGAGTAAGAAAGTAAAATCAATAAAAAAAAATGTAAATTATAACATGTAGCTATTCCTTATATGCAAAGAATGGATATAGAAGCCAAAATATTGCAACAGAGAACTTGCCCTGTCTATTTTGGTGTAATCTAAGCAATTTATCATCTATGACTAAACAAAGTCCGGCAGAAAATTTTTGTTATTTGAGTTAAGATAACCGTGATAGAAGAAAATTATGATAAAAGTCGATTGTTTTACATTTTATTACTTATTTGTGATATTTTGAAGTGGCTAATTGCCAAAAATTGTCTCGTAACATAATGTTAGTTTTTTAATTCAACCTTCATACCCCAACTGTTGATATGGTACAACTAAGTCCAATGATTTGCTATATGCATGCACAGACAATTTGTAAAATATCACCAGATGTTTCAGATAAACTGCGTTACATCAGTGCTATATTTGTACAAGATAACAAAACGCAACAACTCAAGTATAAACTAAACCACTACAGCAAGAATAATTGATAAAAGTCAGGTTAGTGGGTTGTAGAG
Organism: Alitta virens; assembly: GCA_932294295.1. Classification (NCBI taxonomy): domain Eukaryota; kingdom Metazoa; phylum Annelida; class Polychaeta; order Phyllodocida; family Nereididae; genus Alitta; species Alitta virens. The sequence continues at coordinate 31,085,376 of OW028577.1, read as the reverse complement.
TTCAGTGATTTGAACTGTCCGAAAATCATCCAGTCGTAGTCTAGCCGCTTATTCGCAAGCATTTCACCCCATATACGGATCATTACTTAACAGAAACCATGGATGTGGATCAGGCACTTTTTGAGGTTGGGGGCTTCAGACGCTACAACATGTTTTTGTTCGTGTCGCTGGGGTTCAGCTGCATGGTGCCCACCGCCATTGATTCCATGATGCTCATTTTTGTTGGTGAGTATTCGGACACCTGATAACTATGTCTCTCATACTTGCTAAATGTTCGCTTTTGTTCAACAAAGCATTTCATGAATGAATGAACCGACACCTGATCACTTATTATTCACATGTAGCAGACATACAAGAATGTTAAAATTCCTGGAAGTTAAAAACATTTGGCTTATTTTTTAAAAAACACGATTTTGTTTTCTTTTCGAAACATTAATCTCTTCTTAATCCACAACAGAGTGTTTGCTTACATATACAATGTTTGAGTTTCTTCTTACTAGTTTTATAGTTGCCCAGAAGCTTAATACGCTGATTCACAACAGGTTTTCTCCCATAAGGTGGCATTAGTTGTTCTATCAAATGGTCAAGTACTGCCACCTTGTGGTTCCATGATGCTCATTTTCCTAGGAAAGACATTTTTTAAGATTTTTTTATGAGGTGGATGGGGATTGCATGAGACGTTAAATTGGAGGTGCCTTGTACATGCTGTCTATGCTTAACATTAAGCCTTAACATCTCTTCATTACGTCTACCTCTGGTAGATGGCCATATAAGGTGGTTGAGCCTCAGACCCAGTAGCACTGAACATTCCTTTAAAATCAACACCTATGATGAAATAGTGGGTTTTCCGGAAAGCTTCTAGATAATTCCACTAGGTGCATACAGCAGAATGCTGCACTCCTATTGGCTGCAGAGATTTGGTGTCCCAAGCTGCAGTATTTCTTGTGCATTTTAATGTATATTTGACATCTTATAGTTTAATTTATTGTGTTAAGTTGTAATTATTTAATCATTTGGCAATATACTCTTCTAGGCCTAAAAAGCAAAATGAGAAATAGCAAAATAAGACAGACTTATTAAGGAGCGTCAAACTTTGAGGTTTTCTGTGGAAAAGTTCCATTGGTCATATGCAGTGTTTTTTCATTTGTTGTCACCAGGTTGGACGCCACGCCATCACTGTCGACATTTTCCGCCCAGTCTGACAAATATCACTGAAGAGTTTCAAGAAGGACTGGACTCGTGCACATTGTCAGATGCAAACAACAGTACATGGGATAACAGCACCCAGGCCTGTCCTGATGGTTGGGTCTATGATGCAGATCCAAAAAAAGAGTGGAGCATTGTCTCTGAGGTAAATGCCATAACTTTAAGGAGTAATGTATACCAACCTGTCTATTTAATCTTATTCTAATGTTTAAATGCATTCATGAGCTTGCCCCTATCTATACATTGTATAATCAAATTGTCATTATCTTGTGGGGTCTCTGAGAGACACACACGTGTTAATGATTTTAGTGATGTGTATATTCCTTTTCCTAGTAAAGACATTTTTTAAGATTTTTTTATGAGGTGGATGGGGATTGCATGAGACGTTAAATTGGAGGTGCCTTGTACTCGGTGTCTATGCTGAGGCAAGTGAAAGACTCCACCCACAGGGTAAATGTGTTATATGGTGTTACTCCAGCCTTAACATCTCTTCATTACGTCTACCTCTGGTAGCTGGCCATATAAGGTGGTTGAGCTTCAGATCCAGTAGCACTGAGCATTAAGACACGTACAAAGCTGGTCATTTATTCAGCAACATGCCATATTTAAAGCGATTACTTAGCTCCACTTTAAATGCATTTAAAGCATTATATTTTACCAATTGTTTATAAGTATTTTCCAACCGTAAAACAGTTTTCTTGTATCTACCCTAAATAAATATACTGTTATCAATCAATCAACTTTTGAAATTATGTTCTTTGCAATCATGCAGCCTGGTCTAGATCTCAATTTCTGTATCATCCGCAGTGGGACCTTGTGTGTGGAAGGGACTACTTCTCGGAGCTGGCGGAGATCTTGGCTGCCACAGGAAGCGTTTTGGGCCTGATCATATTCTCCCCTCTGTTGGATCGTTTTGGAAGGAAAAAATGCTACCTCGTCTCTACAGTTCTCTTCATCGCGTTAACCGTGGGCATGGCATTTACTCAAAATTTCATCACCTATCTCGCTCTTCGATTCATCAATGTTGTTATCAATGAGGTGCGTCTGATAGACATGCAGAAATTGCTCTAAGGCAATATAACTTATGTCGAAGTTCTCTTAAACTGCAAAAGCAAGGAAGTACGTGCGGCCAAATCCAGTTCACACATTGTCCTGTGCCATCACTTGCTTGAGTGATTTGAGTGATTTTTAAAGTGAATTTAAGAACAAGCAAAAAAAGTATTTTTATTGGCTTGAAACAAAAGAGCATCTACACTTGGATGACCAGGAATTCAAAACAATGGCGACGTTGCAAGCACATTTGCAAAGTCAGTGAACAGCACTATAGTGGCTTCCTTGCATTTGGCTAAAAACGACACAAAACAATACTAAAGACTCTGTTTCCTTGGCAGTGTGTGATCACAGGGGGCGCTGTCATGCTGATTGAAATGTTCTCCACTGTGCACCGAACCTACTCCGGAATAGGACTGGAATTCGTCTGGGTCTTCAGCTACATGTACCTGGCCATGATATATTACTTTGTGCGACAGTGGCGCTACTTCCTGTTGGTCTCCTCTGTGCCTTGGCTTATCTTTCTCGCCTATATATGGTGATTCACTTTTCTCTTTCTCTGTACTCATTATTAGGAGACATCCAATGCAGTAATTAGTTCACCCACGCCTTGCAGCAGGAAACTAAACTCTAGAGGATGTCATGTGAGCATAGAACTCTCACTGGCTTAGTCAGAAAGCCAATGGGAGTTCTGAACTCATTGGCTCATATGATGTCATCTGAATAGGCTGGTCCCAACTGTAACTAATGCTACTTATTGTACTGTATTGGATTGTCCAACTGCAGGTTTGAACTTAGGCTATACATGGCCAAATGTGCCACGTGCGTTTTCCATGAGAAGGATAAACACATGGAAAACGCATGGTTTTCGCCTGATTCTATTTAGGGGAAAACCATGCATTTTCCATGCATTTATCCTTCTCATGGAAAACGCACGTGGCACATTTGGCCATGTATTAACCAACAGCTTTCAATGTTAGATGTAATTATGAGATGATAACAACAATATTCGAGGCTAAGAACGATTCCCTGTAGAAATAAATAATAGATGTACTCCATATACCACACGCTGAAAATCCGGCAGACTAGAACAGTTCTCCCCCTTAGCCAAAAATTTCTACCAAGTTAGACATGCCCATACTCGTGACTAACAGCTAATACTGCAAATAGTTCATGATATATATTTTTGGAATGAATGATCGCCAACCCAGATAGCATTCCAAATCGGCCCAGCATTGTCTCCATATTGGCCACTGTCGTTACAACATCGTATTAACATCGTCGACATCGCGCCGATGTTGAAACAATTTGGAATGCTATCTGGGAAGTCCTTAGTCATTTCTGCTAACTGGATGGCCGCATTAGACATACAACAATTGTCTAAGATAAGTCAGCATCCATGTGACTAACTTCGACCTCAGAGATTTTCAGTGAAGGTTAATTTCTCGGGAATATACATTTACAAACTGCTTATGGATATAGTTATCTATCTTTATCTCTTGTGTCATAACAGGGTTTTGCCAGAGTCTGTGCCATGGCTGGTTTCCAATGGGCGAATCAAAGAAGCCATCGAAGCTCTCTCCCTGATGGCCAAGGGCAACGGCATTAAATGGAACAAGCCAGAGACCATCTTGTTGAGACATCCTTCTTCAGCAGCCAAGCTGGATGAGATGGAACACCTAACGGAGAAGAATGGAGAAGAACAGCCCGAAGAAGATAAAGAAGATTTGCAACACGCCACCTACTGGAGGAAGTTCGTCATTCTCTTTAAGGATAAATACACAAGGAAACACTTCTTCATCAGTGCTCTGCTCTGGTATGGTTTGTACTAGCATTTATGTTCTATGCAACCTTTCAGTATTGTAGATGATTTACAGTCAATTCCATGGCATGGTAACCTGGTCACTGGACACCAGCTGGAGCTTTAGTGAACCAAATAAAGCTTAGAGTGTTTTATTTAAAATAAAATTTTAGTTTGGAGGCAAATTTAAAAGCACTCGTGAGCACACTTTAAGGCCAAAAACTAAAATTGTTAAAATGCTCTTACACAAAACCTACTAGGAGTAGGCCAGAGATACTTTGCATTTCCTCATTAAACATACCAAAGTTGCAAATAGTAGAGTTTCAGCAAATCTGAAGACATGACCTGGGAATTTTTCTTTATTCTGGTCCATTTCATATGGAATGTCCCAAAACAGTGGCAACAGCCTTCCAAAATTTGCTCAGTGGTGCCAATGTAACCACTTTTCCGCTAGGCACTATAATATTTTGGCGGGCAACAGTATTTCTTTATATTTCCCTGCTGATTCAATATCCTTGAAATACTATCCTTGATTTTCCATTCCTGATTTTAGGTTTGCCAATATCTGGGTCTACTATGGCATTATCTTTTCCTTGCCTTCTCTTGCCGCTGATGACAAATACTTGAGTTTTGCAATCGGAGGTTTGGTGGAGATCCCGGCTTATGTCATTTGCATGATCGTCGTGAGGTAGGGGTAGGGTAGTTGAAGTTAACGATATAGGTCATTAACATCTGACTACAGCAAGGATATGCATGCTTAATTAAGCCTAGTTAGTGTACAGGATCGTCGTGAGGTAAAACTAGATTCTCTCTTAACTTAACTTCGTCTGGTTGGAAAGAAACTTTAAGAACCAGGAATGCACCTTTTGCCATTTCAGATACAGTCGACGCCTGCCTACCATTCTTTTCCACATCTTCGCAGGGATCATGCTGTTACTGGGAACGATCTTTCTTGTGTTTGATTTAGGTATGATCCGCATCACATTACAGTTGGTAGAATTGACACGAAAACTTTTCTTCTATTCTTCTGCTGAAAACTGCTTTAACGAGTCACGCTCCTATATTTTCTATTATAGCTGTTCTATCCTATGATGACTTTCAAGATGGTTTATGTCAATCACTTTTACTTGAATTTTTTTTTTATCACAAGAGGGCAGTTGGTGTCACTGTAGCTATTCCTTGTCATTAGTGACAAGGGTCAGTGAATGCAGGATCCTCACAAGATTATCAATTGCCATGAATGCCAGTATGAGTCATCAAGGTAGCTTCAACACAAAGTATAGGTCCATACATTTATCAACAATGACTCATCAAGTGCAATTTTCACTTAACAAGTTAACTAAAGTTTACATATCAATTCTACCAACTGTAACCAAGTCTCAAAACTACATTTACTTCCAATGTTCAAAGTTCTGTGTCTCAATGCTACTGGGTCCGAAGTATAGTCAGCTTATTTGACCAGCTGCCAGAAGCAGATGTTATGATGAGATGATAAGGCTTGTAGCCCATCCATATTGGGCCGGGATCCAACTTGTAACCTTTGGCAGAGTTGGCAAATGGAATTTTTAGGTGCCTTAACCACGAGTCCATTCAGCTGCTTTATCTGGAGGAATATGGTTTTTCTTCCAGGGGGCCAACACCAGCATGCATTTCTCCTGGCATTCAGTGTAACAGGCAAGTTATGTGTGACGGGGTCGTTTGCCACAATTGTCCTCTACATCAATGAACTATTCCCAACCGGCATGAGAAGCACTGGTGCCGGTCTCAGCAAAAGTATTGGAAGAGTCGGCATGATATTGGCCCCATCCATTGCCTATGTGGTAAGTCGAGCGGTATGATGCATTAGATTATCTCAGCTTTGGCAGATGATCAAACTACAAAAGTTCAGTTCAAATGAGGCCTCTAAATCTGCTTGAGTGGCTGTTGCATAATTGAATAATGTTCTGACAGGCTAAGAAGCAGCCGTGGATAGCAAGTCTCGTCCTGGGCATTGTCTCAATCATCACAGGAATTGCCGCCATTTTCTTGCCTGAAACCTGCAGATCTGAACTACCCAACACAATGAAGGACATCCACGACCTCTACCGGAAGCCCAACAAACGAATTCACAGAATCAGTGAAGGCCAAGCTCAATAGTTTTCATTTTACGAGTACTTGAACACATTCCATGGTGTGGACAGCGTGCGTTCAGCTTCTCCAACCTAGTCTATTGTAGATATCAAGGGTGTCAGATGTATGCAGAACTCACATTGGCTATGGCAGTGAGTCCCTCCGTTCTCTGGAGTTCAGTTTACAATTTGAGTTCTGCTGTCACCAGGTCTTGAGTTAAAACACTTAAGGGGCATTTACACTGTCACGGATAAGACCTATGAGTGACCACATTCGTCAAAATGGGGTTTACATGCTCACTTGTGCTCTGTTAATCATGTATAAATGATTTCCATGAGCGTACGTTGGCCAGTCGTAGTTCGCTCGGCGGACGTCTGTCAAATGCTCGCCCAGCGTTCGCCAAGCATCCATCAGGCATACGTGAGGCACTCGTAGATCTCCCGTGCGAGTGGCGACGGAGGATTGCCATTTCACGAGCGTTCTACGAGTGGACGCGAGTGTATGGCGAGTATATATGGATGGACAGTGGCTACGTATGGCCTCATACGTACGTAGAACATACGTAGAACGCTCCCTGACTGACTCCCGAGCAAGTTACGTAACTAATGAAAAATATTTACTCGTAGAACGTCCGCCAAAGTTTTAAACATGTTGAAAAATTTTTGCCCTCTCCATGTATGGTCACGTATGATTTAGCTCTGCCAGGAGCGTCCTACGAATTAGCAAGAGTATCCTTGAAACGCTCGCTGAGTGAACTACATATGCTGCGCTGCAGCTAAACCCTCAGCGAATCCCACATAGCACACAGGCACCATTTAAAGTTAGGTGTTCGTCCGATAGGCAGGAGGGCATGCATTAATACACACTTCCATATTTTGTTAGGGTAAGTGCATTCGTATTCGAGCTCTGCTCCGGAAACCAAAGTGTTACGCCCGCTTGTCCGACCGACCACCTGTCGAACGGACATTGATGATATCAAAAACCCTTTTCGAATTGAAAAATGTTTCATCCGTGGTCATACGTAGGTCTTATTTGTGACAGTGTGAACGCCCCTTTATTAGTGTGTCTGAGAGCATCAGCTACAATAACTGCAAATGACCTTTCGAGTTCATGCAAAATTTTGTAATTCTTATTCCCCGACAACCATTGTATTAAGTCCCAAACCTATAATTAATGCTTTTGTGGAAATGGTCACGATTTGTGCCCATCTTGCAAGTTAACGAGGGGGCTCTTTGATTTTAAATAAAATTGCTCTTCCATTTACTTGAGAAGCCTCTGTTGTCAGTTTCTTGTTATTTCTTTTTTTAATATTGACCTCTGCATAAAAACACCTGATTTTATTGAACTATGGAAGTCATGACAACTTCATGTGGAAATATGCCCCAGAAAACGTTATGTACTGCCTTCTTCTTGAGTTTAGTTCCAAGTCTTTCGAGTTCTACTGTTCAAGTCGGGTCTCCTGGTCGATGTCTTTTGCTCAGATGTTGTGCAAAAAACAGTGAACTCAAAAAAAGCAATGGCGTATCACTTTCTAACTAATATGACCAAATGGTCTGATCTAAAGGAACTTTAATTAACTGAGTACTCAGTACAACTTCATTTATCCGTACCAAGCTTCATGGAAAATAAGCACCCCCCCCCCCCCCACTAACTAAATAAATACATTGAGTATCAGCTTATACATATGTACATCCCATATAGCATTCCAAATCGGCCCAGCATCATTTCCATGTAGGCCATTGTCGTTACAACATTGTATTACCATCGCCGACATCGCGCCAACGTTGAAACGAGTTGGAATGCTATCTGGGATTTGATAACATGACAGACGTATATCTTTTTAGAACGCTTGAGCAATGTAATTGACTTACAATCCTGCTTGCAAATATAACCATGCACGGCATGCATGAATATTTGAAAGTCACCAGTGACCACCTGACATGATCAATACACAAATGACAACACACACAAGACAATGTCTTACTGCAGAAATCAAAGACTTGAAACTCAACTCCATATGACATCATGTGATTGAAGGACTCTCATTGGTTAAGGCAGTCCCTCAGCCAATGGTATTCCTGGATTCACATGACATCATCTGGTGTTTTGTTTATTCCAGCAGGGACGGATTACCCATTAGGCTGGATAGGCTGAAGCCTAGAGCCCATTCATTGACCACTATGCCATTAGAAGAAAGAAAGAAAATGTAATAAATATGATATTAACGAAGTAGAAGATGAACTACATTGTCTCTTAATTTGTAACAATTATGCGGCACCAAGAAATCAATTAAAAGCATATAACCTGATACCAAATTTCCATAACTTCGATAAAACACTAAAAGAATCTGAAATGATATATGCTCTTGGTAGTTTCCTAAGTAAAATAATGTAGACTTTAATTTCCACTGGATTCCTCTGATATGACACTCCTTGACATGACTGTCGACACAAATTAGTTGAGTCAAATGCCAGGGTCAGTGCAATGTTGTCTGTTATTTTTCTCTCCTACATTCAAATGCAACCATGGACTGAATTTTTATACATGTGAACATTCTTATCTGGTGTGTCAATTTAAATCTTATTGTGATATCAGAGCAGTATTTGTAAATACTTTTGTAAATTTTTAATCTAATATTGATATTGTACTCAGTACTTGTGATTTGATCTGTGATTTATCCTCTATCCTTTATGTATATATACTTATATATTATTTCACTTTAACACTGAATGTCTAAAGGGGGGTTCTCACATAGCCGGTTTTCCCGGAGAAGCCATATTACTCTCGTATGGCGACTTTACCACGGTTGTTGGAAGCAAAAAGGGGCAGTGCTTATGGCGAAGGGTGACTTGGTGGCAGCGAGGTGTGAATCACGGACACCCGGCGGATCACACTTGGGCGTACCAAACCCTACGGATGATGCCTGGTCTGATGCCGGGTGAGCCAGGGGTAAATCACGTTTACGACAGAAGACTCCACGGCATCTACGTAAGACCTGCAGGCTTGTACGTGTGAGGGGCATATCAAGCACGTGTCAATCACGACTGTGAGGGTTACAAGGAACTACCCGGCGAGTTAACTACGTGAACTACGTGTACTACGTTTGAAGGATTTGGTGGCCTTTAGTCAGCTAAAAGCTTTATGGCTTATTCTATGGTTTGTTTTAAACCTCTGACTATAAATAAAGTTTTATCTTATCTTATCTTAGCTCTTGGGGGCCCGTAACCAAAAAATAATTCCACATGAGGCACATAGAATTTGAGTCAAGTAGTCAGTCCTCTTGAGTCTTGACATAAGTTCCTATTTTAGTTTTGTGTATTACTAGCATCATAGTTAGACTTTTAGATGAGATTACATAAGAGTTATATTCCGAATATATGGTGGCCGAGGAGTACACTTCGCGGTCTCGTGGTTTCGTGGGGAGACAGTTACTTTCGCACCACGACAGTCCCAACTTTCGCACCACGACAGTCCCAATTTCGCACCACGAAAGTTATCAACTTTTGCTCCAAAAACGTACCAACTTTTGCACTATCAACTTTCTCCCCAAGCAAAAACCCCACTCTCGTCCCAAGAAACTACCAACATTCATACCACGAAAGTATCAACTGTCATACCACGAAAGTACCAACTTTCGTGCCAAAAAACTGCTAACCTGCCCCCCTCACTGGCGGTTTTAGCAAATTAACTTCATAAATATTGAACGTACAGAGCTTTATTTATATCCATAGATGCCCCTATCACAGATACATCTACTACTGCAAAGAACAATGCAGTAGATGCAGTATTAATTGCTTAAAAGACAAGAAACAGTCGGCGAGGGGGGCAGGTGGGCGGGGTGCCCAAGTCCCCTCTCTTGCGCTCTAATATGTTTAGGCGAACTTATCTCTGGATGTAGTTTACCTATATTACTGGTTGATACATTATTAGACAGGTGCTCTCTTATTCTTATTAGTTGTGGTAATATCACATTTCTATAGCCTTTAGTTTGGGAACAATGTTGAGTTGAAAACAACGCAAAATGCAACTAATCTTCTTAGTTATAAAAATCGCCTTTTGCATCGTTTTTAACACTGGCCTGTATGCAAACTAAAGACTGTAGAAATATGTTGTTCCTAGCCAATAGGGTATAGCATCACCTATCGACAAGGTATTAAACATTATTCCAGGTAAAATAAATTAACAGATACCGGCACGCAAACCTCACTAACATCAAGATGCGTCACAAAATGAAATATTATTTAGAGAGGAAGAGAAGGAGAGGAAAGAGGAAGAGGAGAGAGGAAGAGGAGAGGAGGATGATAGGAGGAGGATGAGAGGAGGAGGATGAGAGGAGAAGAAGAAGAAAGGGATAGGAACAGGGGCAGGAGGAGGGGGACGAAGGGCAGTGGACATGATGTATCCACTCATATAAAGTTGCATGCCTGCAGTTAATTGAATTGGCCTTCACTTTCGTGGAGCGAAGGTGTGTCGTAGTGCGAAGGTATTTCGTGGTGCAAAAGTACCGTAAGTAAGAAATGTTTGTGGTACAAAACTGTCATGGTGCGAAATTGTGTCGTGGTGCGAAAGTAGGTGCTGTCGCAGTCGACAGCTCAACTTTCGGGGGGCGAAGGTTCAACTGTCGGGGGGCGAAACCTCTACTGTCGGGGGGCGAACCTTCGCACCAAGAAGTGAACTCCTCGGCCACCATACGAATAGGAGGGAATTAACTAACATTTTTGTTGGTTATATCCTGACTCCAAAGGTATAACTAACTTAAACTCCATTACTAATTAGTTTGATTGTTTGTTTTGTTTTACTGCCTTTATTGAGTGAAACAAGTTCAGTTTGCACTCAGGAGGGAGTTAACTAACAATTTCGTTGGTTATATCCCTCAAAAGAACAATAGAAAAGGTCACGTGGTGGAGTATAAAAGATGGAAAAGCACCTGTTGTAAATGTCACAACTGAGTCTTCATTGATTTAGGATAGTTGAACTTTTCTAACAACTATATTGTTAATGTAGTAATTCAGGATCATTTCAAGGCTACAGAGGAAGTTTCTTCTCTGTTAAGTGTTGATGTTGAAAAACTTTAACATGACATTCACATTGGTATCTTCCAGTGGGCAGTGATATAGCAATCTTGGCACTCACATCACACACATGCAGTTGTTATACAGGCGCTTTTTAATCACATGCTATCTTGTAATTTTTTGAAACTTTACTTTTAGTGACTGGCAAGGACTGAAGATTTTGAGAAAAAAGCAAGCCTATCTCTGGCTGGTGCACTTTAAGAGCATGGTTATATATACTACAATAAAAGTCGCACAGGTCACAAAGTTTGTACATTGATAGGTAATAATGTCAAGTGCTATAGTTCGCCAATGGCTGTTTGCATTAGTAGTGATATCTGTTTCATTGGTTGGTTATGTATTCATTCTGCCTATTCACAGAACTAGGTCTGCGTCCTGCTCTGTCCTATATTAGCCCATTGATAATACACACATGCGATTTGACAGTGGGAGTCATTCATTGCCATTGCCATTTGTATCGTGCATTTGAGGATTTTCATTCAATCTCAGCTCATTTAGCAGAAGCGCCATGGATATAGACAAAGCTCTCCTGCAAGTAGGGGGCATGCGCCCTTACCACTGGCTTCTTTTCTCCCTCGTCAACACCTGCATTTTTGTGCCTATTGCAGCAAATGCTATGTACTACGTTTTTATAGGTGAGTGATTTTTTAAAATTCTGGATGTGTTAGTTACATCTATAACAGATTAATTATGGAAATCATTTATACCTTGCCACTCCAGCCACTATGTTTTTTCGCTCTCTCTCTCTCTTCAGCGTATATATCTACATTCACTGATAATATTATCAAGCAAAAAACAAACAAAAAAGTACTTCCAACACACCGTGATAGTATAATTTACATATTAGGCTGACACCAGAATCAAGCCACCATTTGAAATGAAAGAAATATTTGTGGAAATATTGGTTACTCCAGATTTACAAGTTGATTTTTATTATCACATTTATAAGTTTATTTTGATCTTTTTTTCTTCAAAATTTTGAGAACCATTGTTATTATCATAAATCATTTTATAATCAGTTATGCACTCATCAATGACATATCATTTAGTTATGTCTGTGATAGCCTTATGAAATCTATTGACAGAAAAGACTTTAGCCCTATCTAAGGTGATTTGAGATGAAAAAGTCATTAGTGTATGCAGAAGATAATGGAAGTACCTGGATTTACAGTCAATTCACAATGTTACCTTAACTGTTTGATTGACACACCTGAACTTTACCGAAAATCTAAGACTATAAAAGCACCACCATTCAGACATCTGTGATTAATAAACATACAGAGAGAGTCATCTTCTGACATTGCTAAGCATCCATACAACTGCAGACTTCGCATTTTACAGCCAAATTCATACATAGAGTTGGAAACTTTATCTCTTGGACTAGGAAGTTAAACTCAAGAGGACGTCGTGTGAATCCAGGACTCTCATTAGTTTAAAGCAACCCCTCAGCCAATGAGAGTCCTAGATCCACATGACGTCCTCTGGAGTTTAGCTTCCAAGACTATGAGACTGGTTTCCCACTCTATGAATTTTGCTGCAAAAGAGGATGGAATTATTGACAGATAGAAAAGGAAACAGTAAAGAAGTAGAAATAATTTATTAGCCAAACTATAAAGTATTTGGAATACGTTTTGCTGCTTTGAGCTCATTAAAAGAGTACATACAGTGAAATGAATAGTGATAAATAGTAAAAAGTAAAAGAATGACTAGGGTGCACACATAAACAGATTAAAATTACCATTAAAAGTATCATCTTACAGAAACGAATAGGAGAAAGGTGATATTTATATACCATCTGGGAGCCTTCATTTCAGTAATTGGTCCCATACTATAGAGTGGTCCAAATAAACACTTAGTGTGATAAACATGTGATGGAATGGTAGCAACCGATGACTTCATCACTTAAAAGAACTTGCCTGTTGAATGTCTGTCTCCTTTCTTTGATCAGGTGGACTCAATTTCTGTAACTGTTTAGTCCATGTTCAGCTCTCAGGCTATTTCTAGATACCAACGTGTATAATTTTACGGTAAGGATACGGCATAGGTTACCATAAAATATATAGCGGATTAACGCCATCTCGCCATTACACCAGTAAACTAGGGCCCTAATGGCCAGGTTCCATTTGACCTTCACCCCACTTAACAATTTTATGTTAAGAGAATATCAATTAGTATAACATGTGCAGGTATGTTTCAAGAACATGTCAAGGTAAAGTTCACCTAATGTTTCTTTTTTCATTTACTTGTAAGATGTTTATAATCAAAGCAGGTTTGAACAACCCCAGTTTATATGTCATATTTCATAATGATTTTAATAACCAATAAATTATTGCATATTTTCATACTTACATGCTTGTTACTCCAAGGCCAGAGACCCCTTCATGGTCATATGAACTGCAGAGTCTGAGCCTGGATGAGTTTCAGCAGGTTCATTGCGGTCAGCTTTAACTTTAATTAAAATCACTAAAAAAAGGTCTTGCTCATCAAATCTCATGTTAAACTACAGAAACAACTTGTATGTAAAAGAAATTAAATGAATTTTTAACAAACTATTGCGTAAAAGTACATAAAACAGCAGAAAAAGGATTTTCGGACGTTTTGGACACTTTTTGTACGTTCAGCGAATCCGACTTTATGGGTTTGGACGTTCCGGTTTTCGGACAGTTCGACCTGATACCCTTCTATCCCATAGATAATTTTTCTATAAAAATATGCATAATACAAGTTTCTTACATTCATGAGGTACATAAGTGTTTTATAATCTTAAAAGTGCTGGCAATTTTTATAAGAGACTGCATTAACTTTTCAATATGAGAGTTCCATAACAGTTTATCATCAGTCATTAATCCTAGATATTTTACTGCTGATACTCGCTATATATTGTTATTTCAAACTTTCGTTTTGGTTCTTTGAAATATAAATTTTTTTTTTTTTTTAAACATTCAGTGATAACCTATTGTATATGAACCATTCTGATAGTTCTGTCAGTAGAATTTCAGATTGTCTGTGCAGATCGTCATCATCAGCAAACAACAATATTTTGCACCCAATTAACTTGTATGTATATCCACCAATATCATTAATGTAGAGTATGAACTGTAAAGGTCCAATGACTGATTCTTGTGGTACACTCGTTTCTACTTAGCCAAAATTTGAAATACAATTATTTATTCGTAGCTACTGAACCATTTATATGCTTGTCCTCTTATATATTAATGATATAATTTACTAGTATTTGATGATCAACTGTGTCAACTGCCTTTCTTATATCTAGATACATTTCTATGGGACTATCACCAGTGTCTAATGTAGTTGCTATTCTTTCAACGACTTCAATCCATGCCAAGCTGGTTGAATGTGTAGGTCTAAAACCAAATTGAAATGGGTACAATATGTCAAATTTATTAAGGAAACTATACAATATTTCTTGCAGAAGTCTCTTAAACCTTACTGATGCAATATCAAATACTTATTGGTCTATTATTGCTTACAATATGTTTTACATCATTCTTAAATATTGGTAGTACATGAGAAACTTTAATTTTACAGGAAGGTAATTGATATTTTTTCCTTTCAATCTATTGATTTCTTCAATCTCCTCCTCTTCAGTAAATGGTACCACAATATGGTGTCACAAATATAGAATTTCGGTTAGCTTCAGGCAAGTAGTTTGAGAAAGTGTTTTCTATTTTAGGTAATTTTTCTCAGAGTGGTTTGCCTACACTGCAGAAATATTCATAAAATTAATTTGCCATTTTGGTTTCGTCCGGCATTACATTTGTATCTCACTGTTTACAACTAACTTGTTTATATGTACACCGCATTTAGACATTTTTGTATTTAGAATTGATCTGAAGGTATTCCATAGTTTCTGTATAAAGCCATTTGTGGTTCCTATGATTTCTTTGAAAATTATACCTAGGCAAATGTCATAACTGATTTATAACCTCAATTCATTAAGTAGGGTAAATACTTATATGTAAAATTAAGTGTGGGGCATGCCGTTTTGACTGCTTTTTATAGCAAAAATAGCCAAAATATCAGTTATGACAGACTCCTACAAAGATTTCTTGCATGTATTATCATCTTAACATTAGTCTGTCCATCCTCATACCACATTCATATCATTAAAACCATTTTGAATGACACATGTTATGATCACATTTGGAAGTTGAGGGACAGGGGGGTGCACCGTTTCTGTGGAATGATAAAATACCATGTATGCACACCTCATGTTATCTAACATTAGCTGGCTAAGGTTACCTGATAACCATCAGCTAAGATTTAGGGAACAATAGCACTATTGAAAATTATTTTTTTCACCCTATAGTTATAGACTTGCCTAATATTACCCTAACATTATTTGAATATTAGTTTCCAAATGTTACTGTTACGGTAATGTCCTGACAACATGCTACATAGGCCCGATGTTGGTACACGATGTTGGTCCAATGTCGCCCATATCGGGCTGATGTCTAGCCAATGTAACATGCATATATCATTCATCCTTGGCATTCAGGAACTCCCACAGCAAATACTATATGGGTTTGGTGTTGGTAATGTCATGTGTCCATCTCTTTTTTTTTTTACTTTTTTTTGTTAGGTGGCACAACACAACTGGAATTCGGTGAAAGAGTTATTATTATTCTGCCCATGGTGTTGGTTGTAATTTGTTAGTCAATACTCAATGGTAGCATACAAGCAGGAAGTGTTGATGTAACTGGGGTATGAACCCATCTGAAATATATATTAGTGTTAAACATTGCATGAGCCCTATATTCATGCGGTGGCCCCCATATGTTATGTCCTAGATTGCATAATATGCTAACTCGAAATTGGCATCGTACGTTTGGAAGAAAACTTGGTTATAGTGCCATTCCCAGATAGCATTTGACATCGTAGTTACGTCAGGCCTATGTGGGTGACGTCGAACCAACATCGGGCTGATGTTGCATGTTATCGCGTTCAGGTAGGCACAAGCACTAAGATCAAGGTTTCACCGAATAGAATATTTAGCAGTTCCCACAGACACTATCAATATATTAAAATCTTATAGTACTTTTGCTTTGAAAAGGTGGAACTTCTTGATATTTTCAGCGTGGACACCAAGACATCACTGCAGCCCTGCACCTGGTAATGAAACGTCAAATACCTCATACTCCTTCAATGCCACCTTGCCCCAGTGTTTTGAACAGACATATGGACAGAATGTGAGCAGGCCCTGTCAACATGGGTGGGTGTATGACATGGATCCTCTCTCTGAACAGTCCATTGTGACCGAGGTGAGCCCTCTTGATTGTCAGAAGACTGTCTTTCAAGTGCACTATTGACTAGACAGTTAGTAAAAGGGGCTAACTTCCTTCTAAAAACATTTTGACTGGTACCAGAATGACTACCCTCCCTATAGCCAAAACGCTACCACAGCCAAAAGGTCTACCAAGTTGGACCTACTCGTACTCGTGACTAACAATTTAGACCGCAATAAGCTCATGAGGTTTCTAATACAAATAATGATCCTTAAGTCCTCATTCATTTTTGCTAACGGAATCTGCCGCATTAGAATCCAACAGTTGCCTAAAAGAAGTTAGCCCAACCTCAGAGATTTTCAGTGTTGGGTAGTATTTGGTTCTGAAATGAATGTGCTCTTCCTGCTCCAGTGGGACCTAGTCTGTAACTACGACTACCTGGCGGAGATGGGCGAGACCTTGTCAGGAGTGGCTTCCTGTTTGGGTCTCTTCATGATCACGCCATTGACAGACAAGTACGGACGCAAACCCATATTCTTCATCTGCATGCTCATCTACATCGTCCTGGGAGTGGCCATGGCCTTCTCGCCTTCAGTGACTGCATACTATGCCTTGCGCTTCTTCCTCTCCTTCTTTGATGTAAGTAGTTAAGTCGATCAGTGCCAAGAGCTGTTTATGGACCATCCAAACATACAGTTAGTATCATAAAATACGGTCGGCTCTAAACAACTGTAGCGCAACCTATTCCTGGCTGTAGCTATAACTGGCTAAAGCCAGCCGCTTCTGTCTACTCCGAGCTTATAGTCGGCTTACTGAAAAAATATAAACCTTGGCAAATGTAAGCAATTTATCTAATTAAATCATAAATATATACTTTTAGATCCAGCTTTGTGTAACCCGCTATAGCCAGACAGTTCTGTTTTGTGGCATGTAGCATCATATAACAGAAGTTGTCTTGCTTTTTTTTAGGTTCAATTTGAGACGCCATTTTTAATGAAACTAACTGAATGTAGCTAGGCCACTTAATACACCACACTGCATTGTAATATTGTAACATTTTCATGACTTATTTCATGACACCCATGCTTTAAGTTACCACACACATACTTACCTGCTGAATGCGAGGCAGCGCAGCCAGATCCAGTTCAAATATAGTCTTGTGACACCACAGTTTAGTGATTTTTTAAGTCAATTTAATGAAAAGAAGTAAACTTCATTGTTAGCAAAGTCTTAATTTAAACAGTCAAACAATTGCCTACAGTTGCTTTCATAAAATAAGGTCGACTCTAGCAGTCTGTAGCGACCTGTACCTGGCTGCGGTCTAAACATGCTAAAGTCAGCTGCCTCTGTCCACTTCTATAGCTAATAATTGGCTTACATCTATCACCAGATAAAAATAAACCTTGGTAAATGTAAGAAATTAATCAAATATATCATAAATACGTACTTTTAGATCCGGTTTTGAGTAGCCAACTATGAAAGCTTTGTATAGTTTCAATTTGACGGGCCGTTTTTAATGAAACTAACTGTGTAATTGGCTTTAAACCAAAGAGCATTTGCATATGGGTAACCAGGAAATAAAAACAATGGTGACGATGCAAGCAAACTTGTGAAGTGTGAACTGGACTGCATTGCTATAATATCTAAATGATTAATCTTCTTGTTTTCACATTTGACATGGATATGCAGTGTATGTTGAAGATGTCGGTCTTCTGTGAGAAGTAAGATCCCAGGCATAATATCTTGTTTTATTGCAGACGTTCACCTGTATTGGTTTGATCATTGTCATGGAGCTGTACAGCACTAAACACAGGGCATTTGCTGGGGTGGGACTTGAGTTTTACTGGCTCTTGGCCTACTTCTACTTGGCCATGCTCATGTATTTCGTCAGGCTCTGGAGATACTTCATTCTCATTGTCGTCATTCCTTGGGTAGCATTCATTGGACTTTACTGGTAGGTTGAGTGCATTTTCTACCATTCATCTTGGGTGGGTAGCCTAGCTCAGTAGTAGTGGGCTGGGCTTCCAACCACTGGGTCCAGAGTTTGATTCTCGGTTGAGCCTAAGTTGGATGGCTGTTTCAGCTGTATGAGATTAAAGATATACATTGGGGTACACATATGCCCAATCACCTGTAGAAAACAGTATGTGTGTGTGATTAGGGCTTTATGTCCTGTATTTCTGCACCAGTTGGGCTAATTAGGACAGGCAGAGACCATGGCAATGAGACAAAGGATGAAACAGCCATCCAACTTAGACTTGACGGGGAATCGAACCCGAAACCCAGCGGTTGGAAACCCAGAGCGCTACCACTGAGTTTGGCCCCCGCCCTTGAAAACCGTATGTAATTCATCAAGATTAGTATTATATATTTTTTTTTTTGTGTTCTAATATTGTCAAAATTCAAGGGGGTCCCTAACACAACCATGAAATGCCATATAAATTATTTCAATTTTAATGTCCCCCTAGGTAACGTCCGGGATTATAGCGATGGTCCCTTCCTGTATTAGCCCAACAGGTGCAGAAATACAGGACATAAAGCCCTAATCCACCCACCACCCAATGAGCAAGGAATTACCACCTTGCAAAAATATTTGATATCGTAAATATTTTGAGGCAACAGTATGTCATGGTATACGTTAACAATGAAACATTTCATGAATGAAGAGAAATCGTTCATGATAAAAGATATATCTTTGATGGATGCAAAAATACTTTTTACTGCGGGCGATTGGGTATTTGTATCATATTGTAGTTATAGTTACGTCCATATATAAATGTTTGCATGCCATGTATATAAATATTATGTACTTTAAATAAATTGCTATTCATCCCAGCATATTGTCACCAATGACTTGACCTGTAATATAAGGCGAAAGAACTCATTGAGGCAGTACTAATGGCAATGTGATCGATATCCTTGTAAGACTAAAAAAAAAGACATTGAAATTTCAATGGAAGTTAAATTGTGTAGGTACACCCCATAGCCATGGGATCGGTGTGCACAAGAGTCCCATGCAGTGTTAATTTGTAAATTTTGGAGGCTGCTTCCGGAGTCTGCGCCTTGGTTGCTCAGCGTGGGTCGAAAGGACGAAGCCATCAAGGTTCTCAAGTTTTTAGCGAAACGGAACTGTGTGGAATGGTCACCGCCTGAAGAATGTGAATTAAATGGGTTACCCGAAGAAGATGAGCCCAAGAAGGAAATGCGTTTTGTAGAGCAATTGATAATGCTGGTCAAGGACCCCATCCTACGCAGACATACCATCATGAACTGTCTCTACTGGTGAGTACGAATATATATCAGTTTCTCCCAGTACTGTCCTATGCGGAGCACCCTGTCTTTCTCATAACACGACTTCAGACAAATATTCAACCAACGTTTGCAAATACTATCTTGTTTCAGCAAGGAGAATGCATTCACCTTGGTTTCAGTGACTGAATATGTTATATCCGTAGCAACGATCTTTTATAACATACTAAGTTATTGGAAATAAAGACAGGTGCTACGCACCAGGCAAGCACGTTCTTCTGTTGGAACTTGCGAAAACATGGGACTAGATAATAAGGGGCCACATCATAGTTATTTATACAAGTCTGGTGATAATAAATATATTGTGAACGGTTTTGTAGGGGAAATCATAGATTTTTATACTTCTGATATCTGATAAATATTGTAAATCGCTTTTTGTAGGGGATATACATTCCCTATCCCTCCGGCCGGTTTTATAATGGTGACTAAACCGAACACATTTTTTTTGCAGGTTTGCTAACTATAATGTGTACATGGGCATTATCTTAACATCACCATCCCTAGCAGGAGACAAATACCTGAGTTTTACTTTGGGAGGAGTTGTAGAAGTGCCTGCCTACGTCCTTTGTATGGTCGTTGTCAGGTAAGTACTATATATATAAGTCGTATTGAGCTGCAGAAGGCACATGGACCTTACACATAAAATGTCATACTTCAATGCAGTTGTATTGAAAGTTATATTGGCTGTCGATACAAATTGGATATAGAGTGCAATTTTAATAAATTCGAATAAGGCTAATATAATAAAATAAATATGATTTCAAGTATCATGATTGAATCCACATTGTTAAGATTTAAGTCCAAAGTGGGCCATTCTGAAATCCCCACCACACGTGTATAGTCTTGACGCAAGACCCTCACGCCTTTCCACAGTCCTGAGAGGGTCTTGGGGAATTCAGGGGAGCAAGGATCCCAGTGGGGGAGCAAGGAATTTGACAGTGAAGAAAGGTTTTAATCATAAGATAACAATACATAAAGTCCATGTATCAAATAAGACGATGCAAAGTCGTATTGGAAAAATTTTAAAGAACAACTTTCTTCACCGCTTACTAATCATGCTAATGTGCCCTGCCAATGTGATTGACCCTCTACCGCTGCATGCAGTTTTGAGAGGTCGTTGCACTACCAAAATTAGCAAATTAGCAAATCCCTTGCACATTGACTATAATACATAACTATAGCCTGCATGTGCTGTGGATTTATACCATGTGATTGTTGTCTTCTCAAAAAGTTAAATGGCAAAGCCACAATAGTATATATCGGTACTGGTTGATGTGTGACAAATGAAAAACTGTCTAATAAGCCATTTTATTTGAAATGCACTATTCCAGATACGGCCGTCGTATTTCCACAATGGTCTTCCATGTCCTGGCAGGGCTCTGTCTGCTGATTGCTGCCTTGCTGATAGGTTTAGACCTCGGTGAGTATATTGAATGCACTACTAGGTGATTATATTGTATACTCTCTCGGTGATTATATTGTATACTCTCTCGGTGATTATATTGTATACTCTCTTGGTGATTATATTGCATACTCTCTCGGTGAGTATATTGTACGCACTCTCGGTGACTATATTGTACATACGCTCGGTGACTATATTGTAACACTCTCGGTGAGTATATTGTATACTCTCACGATGATTATATTGTACGCACTCTCGGTGACTATATTGTACACACGCTCGGTGACTATATTGTATACTCTCACGATGATTATATTGTACGCATTCTCGGTGACTATATTGTACACACGCTCGGTGACTATATTGTATACACTCTCGGTGAGTATATTGTATACTCTCTCGATGATTATATTGTATACTCTCTCGGTGAGTATATTGTATGCACTCTCGGTGAGTATATTGTACGCACTCTCGGTGAGTATATTGTATGCACTCTCGGTGACTATATTGTACACACGCTCGGAGACTATATTGTATACTCTCTCGGTGAGTATATTGTATGCACTACTCGGTTTGTATACACTCTCAGTGAGTATATTGTATGTGCACTACTCGGTGAGTATATTGTATACTCTCGGTGAGTTCAAACAAAGAATGGATCATATAATTCATTCAATGATAGAAAACTGAATTTGCTGTTTCCAACAGAGCATTCATTAAATGATAGCCCTGATTGGCAAATTTCTTCGCTACCACCTTCATTGGACATAATCTTTTGAGTGAAGGAAATTTCCGTCTCTCACACAATTTTTCCATGGACCTCTTTCCACAACTGCACACAAGTTCCATGCACAGAAATCAATGCAACCTATTTCCAAAATAAGTTGAGTGAACTACAAAATCAACGTACAAATATATATAGTTTTATTGACAGTATTAATATCACAAATTGATACACATGTCAAATCGAAAATAGAAATAAAAATAATCAGATCTAACACTACAACTAGTAGACAAGCTATATATACAGACTATTTACATATATGATATACAAAACAGAGTCACAGTGATTGTTAACATTTCAAGACAGAGTAGCACTATTCATTGTCCTGGTCCCAGTTCTTACAAATCTAGAGATCGATGTTGTACAATGAGCAGCTTTTTTGTCACTAACTTAGAGCATCCAGGTAAGTAGCCAGAACCGACCTACATTGCATTAGATGCGATGTAGGATAGAAACGACTTGCATAGGAATTTTTGGAAGTTGACATTTACGACACATTCTTCTCATTAAACACATTAGCATACCTTATTTCGTCATTATTTACACGAGTACTGTTCTGTTTACTATATCGGCTTGCACTCAGATTTTCCTGAAAAAGCCACTTGAAACATCGTTTTCAAGAGCATTTTCAAATTCACGTTCACTTCGTTCATGCTTTCACCATTGCTATGGTCACGTGACAAAGGCGCCACTAGCAAAGAAAATACTATGAAACGCCACTCCCATTGTCAATGGCCATAGTTGACCATAAAATTAATTTGAAAATAGCTCTGTCAAGTCCGTAGTTTTCTCAATTTCACAATTAAAATAAGTTAATATACCATTTTCACACAGTTCTACGGGTCTAATGAAGCTAATGTATTAGATATTTATCTGCGCCATTGTATCTATATAATCTGTTTTAGCGCTGTGATTTCACCGGAGCCCTCTAGTGAGTTTTGGTGGAACTAGGCTGCCATTTGTGTGCTTTACCAGAAGCCAAGGCAAGCAGGAATGCAAGCTTGGTGGTAAGGCGGTCGCAGTCTGACTGGCAGGACCAGGAAGTCGGGTCAGGAAGCTCCGTGAGGTGCAGGAGGACCTGGGACAGATCCCAATCGGGAACCCGCGGACTAGAACGCGGGCGCAGGTTAGACAGGCTGCGGATGAGCCGGGAGAGCGTCGGATGGTGAGCCAGTGGAACCCCATCGACAGCACCTAACACACCTGCCAAGCGATAGGAAGCCACCCGAGAAGAGGCCAACTCCCGGTCGTCATGGAGGTACACCAGGAAGTCCGCCAGAGCCCCTAAAGTGGGACTCTGGGGTCTAGTTGCAGAAGGCGTGCCAATGTGATTGGTACAGCCGGAGGGAACTGGGGCGGAGGTGGCTTGAGGTCAGGGTTGCAGCCCGCGCTGAAAGCCCCGTCTGAAGGGGGCGTTCCTGGAAAATGGCAGCGCGTGTAGGTTCAACCACTGCGGGGCGTGATGGTGCACGCGACTGCCCGGCTGGCTCAACAACCAACGGTACTGTGGGAGTTGCACCATGGCTGGGAGGGCCACCAGCACACACGTCATGTTGGAGCCGCCGACTTTCCGGATGACCTCAGGCAGAATGGCAAACAGGGGAAATGCAGAAGCGTGTAACTCGTCCCAATCCATTGTCAGGGCATCTGAGTCCACCGCCTCCACGTTCGGGAAGGGGGACACGAAGCGGGGCAACCGTCTGTTCATCCGGGTGGTGAACAGATCCAGATACAACTCTGGAAACCTGGAAAGGAGACGCCGGAACACTGACTTGCACAGCGTCCACTCAGTGGAAATCACCTGGTGTGGGGCAAGACTGCTGGTCCGTGAGGACATTCAGATGTGTCCTGGAAGAAAATGTTCTGGGCATGGCACCATAGAAGGAGGAGGCATGCTTCCTGCAAAAAAGGGTGGGTGGGTGATTAGGGCTTTACGTCCTGTATTTCTGCACCAGTTGGGCTAATTAGGACAGGCAGAGACCATGGCAATGAGACGGAGGATGAAACAGCCATCCAACTTAGGCTCGACCGGGAATCGAACCAGGGACCCAGCGGTTGGAAGCCCAGAGCGCTACCTCTGAGCTAGGCTCCCGCCCTTCTTGAAACAAAGGAAGGGACCTCGTTCCGCCTTGGCATCAGATGTAAGCGGCCGCCGCCACGTTGTCGAGCATGACATGAAAATAGATATGTAAAGGAGACGCTCTGCCTGGTCCCCAAAGTGAGCGCCCCACCCCTCCACAACTAGGACCTGTGGGTCCAAGGTTGAAGGGCCAGCCACAGGCTGGGGCGGACGGGAAGGCGGGCAACCAATTGTGCTCGCAGCTCCCGTGGAAAAGTCAGCAGGTAGAACTGGGCTGGCCTGAGATGCAGGCAGCCCAGAGGCACGTAGGCGGCCAGGTGATTCAAAATTTCCAGGAGGCGTAGACACTGGCGAACTGTGACTACGCGGGAGGGCAAGAACGCTGCCAAAAGCCGAAGCACGTCAGCGACCTTGTCCTCGGGAGGTGCGAACGTGCCGGAGGCCAGGTCGGAGTGCACCCCTAGGAATATGAAGGCCGACCTGGGCACCAGGTCCGACTTCTGTGTGTAGGGAGGACTCCTTAAAAACAATTATCATCGCCGTTATCAGCAATGATCAGGGAGCCACCCTTGGTGAGAGGGAACCAGCACATTTCATTTATAATGAAAGACACCTCATAGATTATAGGACCCATATTTTAAAGTTAATGCAGTATATATATGATAGTTTAACTTAAGGGTTGCTATGACAAAGATGATGGGTTTATGAAGGAAGAAGTCAAGGTGAAATTTCAAATTTGAGTAAAAAATTAAGTTAAATGACATTCACATGCTATATATAACTAAAGCATTTTCTCTTCCAAACTCTGTTGTAGATAAAATCACATATATAAAATCCATATATTTAATCATTACATGAAATTCACATGCTGTAGATGGAGGAGCATTTTCTTAATACAAATGTAGTATTAATGACATAGTAACTATAACTTAACTGCTAACTGTAATGTACCGTTTTTATGATTAGTTAGTTATTTGCAAATAGTGTACAACCACCGCACATTATTTATCTACCAGGATAAACCATGTGATTGGTTTACACATCGTGAAGAAAACTATATACACTGGGGCAGGCTAAGAACACAACAAGCATGTCCAAAAATGCGAGTCTGAAATCGGTCTGTCAGTTCAACGCTGTCACTTTTTGGAGAATAACACTGGACAAGATCAGAGTAGTAATGCTGTCCGTTTATTCCGCCTACAATGTAGATCTTATTGTTGAGAACAGACGACCCAGCCTCCCTGATATTCAAAGTAGCTGAGCAGACAGTCCATTGCTTTGAGTCCAGTGAAAACTTCTCAATTGCAGTGACTGATACAGAGAACCCGTAGGGGTCATCGATATTTCCTCCGATCACATAGAGACATCCATCGACCTCCAAAAGGCTGTGATTGCTCCGAGCGAAGCACAGCGAAGGTTCCTCTTTCCAAGTGTCTGCTGCTGGATTATATGACAAAACATTTTTGCAGTGTCCATCGAACTTCTGACCACCACAGATAAATATGAGGCCCTTCACGAGAGCCCCAGCATGACTGAATACGGCGTGCTTCAGGGAACTGAGTGATTCCCATTCATTGGTTGCAATATTAAAGGTCTCCAATGAGCACATCACATTGTTTTCATCTTGACCACCAATGGCGTACAGTCTCATGCTATGTGCCACTAAAACAAAATCTTTGCGAGCCTCACTCATGGATGCCAGTTCAAACCAAGAGTCAAAACGAGGATCATATCGGAAACAGCGAGCAGTTGCGATTTCATTGTTGTCGTTACTATCGTATTTCCCTCCACAAGCGTACATAAAGTTGTCAACGACACACACACAAGGATTATACAATGGTACTGGACAGTCCTTCAGATAAGCATGTTTTTCTGTTTCAAAGTCGTAACTTTCAAGGTTCTCAGCATGACACATAACAAGGCTCTGCTTTTCTGATCGGACTTGAGTTCTAGGGTTCTGAAGTAATGGCTGTTTGTTTACTACGATGTGATAGTCTTTGGCCTCTGTCAATAACTGGACACACTGTTCATCCTGGAGCATGATTTCAATTTTTGATACTTTTTCCACTAGCTCTTCTCCTGACAATAGTGGCAGTCTTATTTGACTCATCAATCGGGACACATACGTCTCTCGGGTGGTTTGGTCTTGTTTGATCCACTTCAACACCAGTTCAAATAGTTTATATTCCGACACAACCTTTAAGCTATTTTCAGCCAACATGGATTCCAGCTGATTGCAATTCAATTTTTCAAACTGTTCTGACTTGGAAAACAACTCAAAATTATTCAAAATATAATTTCGTGCAATGTCTCTAGTTGGAATTAGTGAATAAAGTTCTGCTAAGTTCAGGACATCAGTGCAGTTATCGACAGTGATTGCACGGGCTATAAATTTGCAACACAATTCAACTGCTTCAGATATCTGTAAATGTGTAGCAGCGGCTAATACCTCTTCCAAATTATCCAAACTCAGGTCAAGTTTACCAGTGTATGCAAAATTCACAACACTCTGTAATCCCATAGCAGTTAGCCCTTTCAAATCAACAGACATTTCCAGACTCTCCCTCATCTCACTCGAAAGTAAAGCTCGGAAGTAATCGCTACACGCCACCATTACAGCCCTGTGCACCCTCAAACTACAGCCCTCAGCAGTCAGCGTGTAATCGCAAAGCATACCTCTTGCTCGAAGTTCACTCAGGCCAACCAGAATGTGGTTGCTGTAATTAGGGGATTCCAGTGTCGCTTTGTAAGCAGGAGTTTCATCCTCTTCTGGGTAAATCTCCAAACACTGCGCCTGCTGGCGTCTTCGTGGTGAGAAATTCATGTTGAGTAATATTCCCTGGATCCGAATCTTAACCTGCAAATCATACAATTTGAATAAGTAAACTTTCACATACGCCGCAAGTAAATATTGACTTGGAACATTTTCAAGATTTATCACTTGATACACATATATCATTTATTTCATGAAAAAAAAACTTAAAAAGTTGAAAATTTCACATGGATTCGAGACTATACACATGATGATACAGACTCCAAACATCTATGGCAGACCCCTATGCAAAGAATCTGCGAGCAATGCTTAATCTGATTAAGCATTACTCTCAGGTATTTATATACTTTATGACCTTACGTACATAACATTACAATAACCAATACAGCATTTGTGAATATTACACAAGATTCGAGGTTTTTTCAATCAAAATGCATCGGGAAAACACTGCCATATTTTGCAGAATGCACAGTTCGAGAGTCGTTTGAAGTACATAAAATACACAAAATTCAGAACAGTACAGTGTACAACATTATGCATACAGTATAATTCTAACTTCTACTAC
This sequence comes from Alitta virens, assembly GCA_932294295.1. Classification (NCBI taxonomy): domain Eukaryota; kingdom Metazoa; phylum Annelida; class Polychaeta; order Phyllodocida; family Nereididae; genus Alitta; species Alitta virens. The sequence goes on along the minus strand of OW028577.1, from coordinate 31,057,979 downwards.
ATTTCTGACACACCTATCAGAACCGCCGATTGTTTTCATTTCCACTGTGTACCTTCATTGCGATTGCACCTCAGCTATATTCGCGTTTTATCGCCCACAGGCTGATGCCGTGACCGGGAGAGGGCGTCTTGGTCGTTAAGAATTTTACTCGCACGCTCCCTAGGTGTGATATTGATATAGTTTATTGAAAGCTAATATGTAACATAATTATACAGGACCAAAAAATCTAGATATATAATCCCAAAGGCAATTATCCGCTAGTGGGAGGCAAAATAAAATAATAATAATAGAGAGAGAGAATACAACAAAAGAAAATTGGGCACATACAGTATGAAAAGTCTTTAGTTAAAAATTGATGTCATTGACATATATAACAGTTTAAATATGGAAATCACCATTGTAAGTTTCCATTGCCTTTTGAAATAAAATTAAAAACCATCAATATATTGAATATTTATAAGATATGCTGCCGCACGTACATTTAGTTTTTATCTCACAAACAAACCAAAAGTTCTGCATATATAATTCAGTAAAAAAAAAACTCGCATATATTAAACTATTACCCAATTACAGTAAAATGTGATGTCACAAAACAGTGTGTGAACTATACTAGCATCCACGTCAAAGCCCAACTAGATATAACTATATTCTCCATTGTAATTTCTGCTTCTCTGTGACTATAACAAATGGCCATAATGATGAGATAATGGCAAACAATTATCATTGCAAAGATAGGAAACTTGAAGTCTATTTGCACCGAGAAGGGTTTTGATCGGTTAGAAAGTTGGGCTTTGACTTTTTTGCATTTATATCAATTTCGTGCTTCTGTTTATACATGTAAAAATAATACTATAGGCCTAAGCTACATGGCCAATTGTGCCGCGTGCGTTTTTCATGCGTTTGGATAACACTTGGAAAAGGCATGGTTTTTGCTTCATTATAATTAGCTAAAAACCATGCGTTTTCCATGCATTTATCCTTCTCATGGAAAACGCACGTGGCACATTTGGCCATGTAACATAATGGAAGCAAACAGCTATAGGACTACAATTTTAAGGCTCGTTCAGCTGTTGATATATTTAAAATCGGGTGTTCCTTTATTTGTGAAGAACATGCACTTATGAAGTTATGATTAGCTTTATATTACATAACTATTAATACGTGCACCTAGGTCAGTTAGATCATGGAGTCATAACTGTTGAGGTTTTGATAAGCCCCCCACCTTAAACGTCTTAACAGTGGAGAAAAAATATGCCTGAATTTTAGAAAAGCTATTTGAGAATGATGTGCACCACTAGGGTTTTTGGTTTTTATTTTATTTTTATGTTTGCAGGTGGAGAGCACCAGAGGATAATACTCTTGATTGTCACTCTCCTGGGCAAGTTTGGCATCACATCATCCTTCGCTGTCATTTTTCTATACACAATAGAATTATTTCCAACCAACTTGCGTGGGACTGGTTCCAGTTTTGGCCGAATTTTTGGTCGAATCGGAAGTTTGGGTTCACCTTTCCTGGCTTACTGGGTAAACTTTCAATTCTTTGAAGAAAAAGAAAAACACAAAAAAAAGAAAAAAGACTTAGGCCTGAGACATCTTTTTTTTTTTGGGGGGGGGGGGGGATCAGAACAAATCTAGAAAAACGGGTTACCGTTTTCCAGTCTTTAATAACTCTAGGATTTAAATGTAGTATGCTGTAAGAAAACACATTTAATGTTGTTCTAGCCTACACTTTTTTTTAGAAGGGGGAGATGATCAATGTAATTACCCCCCCCCCCCCTCTGAAATTATTAACTTTTGTTTTGGAACATGGAACATATGTGCTTCAGTGCTTTGTTGTAAGCTTCATACCATGTGTCAAGTAAGTCAAGTACATTTTATTTAAACTCGGCAAATTTAACAAACATTCAGAAACACAAGCCCCTTGGCTTTTTGCCATTTTAACAAAGAAAAACATCTTAAGAAAGGCATTAATGATCCATTATTACTTGACATATATCTACCACACTAGTGACTTGTATAAGGCAACAGGCAAAGTATAGGCCTGTATCCTCCACCCCCGCCCCCCCCCCCCCCCCCGACTCCCCTGCTAGCTTATCTTCCTCAAAGCTGAACCTATTTAAATTTTAGAACAATATAAATTAAAAAAATTTTTTAAACAGTCAATTGTTTTTCCAGTGTATTTGATCGTTATATGCAGATATTATAATCAATACAATAATTGCAAATGGAATGTGTTTGCAGCTGAAGTACAACAAGTGGTTGCCTCTGATCTTCATGGGGGTGCTGTCCTTGGTCACTGGATGCGCCACATTTGTGCTCCCTGAAACTTGTGACAAAAAGATGCCCCAGTCTCTGCAGGATGTCTATGGCCTGTACGACAAGACCTACAAATCAGTCCCTCTGGATGAGAACTCTGAGACAATAGGCAAGCAAGAGAGTTCAAGAATTAAGAGATAGAATCTACTGAATTAATGAAGGATGAAGACTGTTTTTATTAATTATAATTATGGCGAATAAAGATATTATTTGTATGTGCAGTTGTAAAATTTATGAAGCGACTGTACCTATCTATCTCAAGGATAAGCTGACACTCTTATGAGTTTCCCTAGTTTGTCTTGCAATTTAACCATATTTTTTTACGGTAAAATACTGTTAATTTGGTATGCAGCCTGCTACCATAAATCTTTTACGGCAAGATGCTGTAAATCTATCCTGTGGCCCTGGACACTGTAAGGCAAGGAATTAACATAGCTTAACAATCATACAGAAAGGCGTCAGCACCGCGTATAATGCTCACTTTTTTTTAAACAAGTGAATGTTGCACAATTCAGAGCACAGTATTTTTCAAAAATTATGGTTTACAAGTCGGTCTGTAATAGAGAACAAACGGATGTTTGTCGTAAAATCTACAGCACATGCATCTCTTAAGTTGTGATGATCACTACCGTAAAGTCATTCAAATGGGACCTTACCAGAAATTACTGTTGCACTTTCATGTTGGCCCTACAATGAGCCCCTAAAATAAGCCAATGTTGGGACATCTACTGTGAATTTTAGGGTATAATATAGTTGAAATTTACTACTTACTATAAAGTGCTGCTGTATTATGGTATAGTTTTAAGGTATATAGTCCCGTAAAATATTCGGTGACATGCTGTATGATGAATTTGGTGTATTTCACGGCAATTTACTGGATAAATTACGGTAGAATGTCATTTTCTTTGCCTAAGCTGTAAATGTTTAAGTATTATGAAGCTGTTTTGTCAGAATATTTATATAACATTTCCCCAAGACAATTTACAAACCAGATTCAGTGCAGATCCGATTAGCCAAACAGAAGTTATTACATCATGGGGTAATGTTACAACATGATGGTAACACCCTGTAGAGTGTAAAAGCAAAATTTGGCGAAGCTAGCTCTATATAAGTTCACAACCTTTTGTTATCACCCTGTAGAGCATATATATGAACCTAATCTGATCATCTTAACAGAAGTATATTATTACCATATGGTAATCACCCCAAGGCAACCACAAGTTTTCATCCCCATGCTATGGTTCCACTCATAGTAGAGTTCAATGAAAAACCTATCAAAAGGTGCTAACGTCACCATAAACACCAACAACTCGGACTTCATGAGTAATGACGATTCCTTGTTGATATACTGACAAGTTAAAAATTATAAAAAATATAAGCATAACGATGAACTGGAATACAATATATTCAGTAATTTTATTTTATTTTTTTTACTTACAGTATAAAATACACTCAGTACAAATATTCAAGCAGATAATGCATTTGGATAATGTGGTAATACAATCTACAGCCAAAAAGTTATATGTAGTTCACTTATTCCCTAAAGAAATTACATCAATATTCAAATATATTATTATCATTGTAATAATTACATTTGCCTAAATTTCATGCTTTATTTCCTAAAGAAACATAACAATACTCAAGCCTAACAAGATGGCATTGTAAATGCCTATCAGACATAATGAAGCTAATTAAATCAAAACAGTTTAGCAGTTAACAGATTGTTTGACTAAATCCAGTGTAAAGTTTGCTGTTTATGATTGCAACAGTGTTGCAGACTACATAATTGACCAAGTATTGGCTGTAATAAAACCATCATGATGTCACGGATGAAGAAGAAAGTTTAAAAGACGATTCTACATAATTATTACAATGATAATAAGATAAATTGCAACCAACTTATAATGACAAGAAAACCACGCTTCATGTTCGTTGAATGGAAAACAAAACAAGAAAAGAAAAAATATAATTTAAAACAAAATATATTCATATACATAATTTCTAAAAATGAGTGTATGACACATGCAATATAAGTACTCGTCACACTTCATCTCCACCAGGTTTAATTGCAACAAATTACTCAATATCACAGAAATTTCCAATATATACATAACAATGCTTCAAATACCAAAATGTATGATATATATGCAACTTTAATCATTACATGAGACAAACATTTTATAACGAACTTGTACCGTTCAATAATGCGTTCATGGAAAAAAAAAAGAGAATTTAATTCTCATATAAAGCACATGAATAATCTCAAAACGCCTCTGTTACGGCTAATAACACTGGCCACCCAGGAGAGGAGATCAGTTAAAATTTACATGTATATGTTTCTTATGCATCATATCGTTATCGTGGTCAATTAATTTTTTACTTGTTCTGAACAGTTCCTAAAATGTCCATAGGATTAAAATTTCATCATTTCAATGCTGCCATTGCAAAATTATCGCAAGTGAATCACAAGACTCATTTCAGGTGCATCGAGATCAAAATGTCATGCATCACTTGTTATTTCATCTGAATTTGCAGGTTGATAAGGATATTTGGGCCCACTCTGAATTTCTGCACTTGGAGGTTCATATGACTCAGGGGTGTACATGAACTGAGCTGGTTGTGCAAGGTTTTCTTGACTTGCACGATATGGTGCAGCTAGATTTTCACGACTTGCACTGTATGGCCTGGCAAGGTTTTCCTGACTTGCCCTTATTGGCCTGGCAAGGTTTTCCTGACTTGCACGATATGGTGCAGCTAGATTTTCACGACTTGCACTGTATGGCCTGGCAAGGTTTTCCTGACTTGCCCTTATTGGCCTGGCAAGGTTTTCCTGACTTGCACGATATGGTGCAGCTAGATTTTCATGACTTGCTCTGTATGGCCCTGAAAGATTTTCCTGACTTGCCCTTATTGGCCTGGCAAGGTTTTCCTGACTTGCACGATATGGTGCAGCTAGATTTTCATGACTTGCTCTGTATGGCCCAGAGAGATTTTCTTGGCTTGCTCTCACTGGTCTTACAAGGTTTTCCTGACTTGCACGATATGGTGCAGCTAGATTTTCCTGACTTGCTCTGTTTGGCCCAGAGAGATTTTCCTGACTTGCCCTCATTAGCCTAGCAAGGTTTTCCTGACTTGCACGATATGGTGCAGCTAGATTTTCCTGACTTGCTCTGTATGGTGTAGCTAGATTTTCACGACTTGCTCTGTATGGTGCAGCTAGATTTTCACGACTTGCTCTGTATGGCACATCTAGATTTTCACGACTTCCTCTGTATGACCCTGATAGGTTTTCAAGGCTTGCCCTAATAGGCACTTCATTATTCTTGGATGGTGACATGTATGGAACATCATTTTTAGAGCTGTTGTCTCTATTTTGCAAATCTTCCAAACTTGCACAGATAACTGGGTTGTCATGGCCACCTGTGGGCTGTATCTCTCTTTTGTCCACTTCATCTGCAGGTGATGTCTCTAGAGTGCTGCCATCTTCCATCTGCACAGGGTATGAATATGACTGAAATATTCAACAGACAACTGTTAGTTTGCCTATTTATAGATCTGAACAGGATGTATGCTGGTTGATTGCTTAACCACAAAACAGTACTTACCATTCTGCTCTGCCTGCTCAGCTTGGGTTGGTCACTTTTGGGTCGAGCGGGTCGGGCTGCCGTCAGTTCTTGGGTGAGCACAATGGAACCACGGGATGTGTCGGAAACAATGGAATTGTTGCTACGGTGGAGGTCATTATCCTTGTTGATGGAACCGACGGGATCAGGCAAGAATGTACTGTAAATAAGATCAAGTTCTGCTTCATTTCTTTACCTGATACACATTCATCTTCGTCATTTTAAACTCTACATTAAACTTACAGATGCGACTGTTTAAAACTGGGTGGTCTGTCATTCGTGTCAATGTCAAAGTTGAGGTTCTGCGGAGATCTACTAGATGGACTCGATTTTGATGCCTTCCGTTTGCGCATGAAGAAGACTCCACCAATTATTGCTGCTATCATAGCTACAAGACATATTGGAACAGCAATGGCTGCAGCCAGACGAGCATTCTCATCGTCAATGTCCTTGTTGGCTGAAATGAAAAGATCAATGATCATTACAGACAAAAATATTCTGTATATAAAACATATGCCTAACTCGCTGTCCAATGTCACTGTAGGAAGCCATGATTGAGTCAATAGTCCCACAAATAGGCCGCAACCAACTGAACACCCAAGGAACCAAGGCAATCAAAGTTCAGTTGAGAAAGCTAAGGTAATTTGAAGCCTTGGCCTTGGGATTCAATTCTCGACAATACTTGGTAATCAGTGTGTATCCTGGGACAGGTGAAAGACCACGGGTATGAGACAAATATGGAACGTGGACTCTAAATTTTGTCATTTCATCATTACATTTGCATTAAGAAGCTGGTTTAATGAATGATTAACCTTCAGAGTGAAATAATTTTTTCGTATACTTCACAATGCAGCATTGGAGCAGCCACTCCACCTGTCAAGGAGGCAGTTTGGGATAGGTCACTCCATCTGTCATAGAGGAAGTTTTCAACATAAAAAGTTACACCAAGGCTTACATTTACAAAAGACATCGGGTTGAGGGTTCCAGTTGGCTTCTCCAGTTTCCTCTTGGCACTGATACTTTGTGTTTCCCCGCAAAGTGTAGCCCTCCTGACATCCCGTGAAAGTTATTTCACCATCCGGCAGGAAATAACCAGAAGTCTGATCAGTTGATTTGATGAAAGGCACAACAATATGCTCACAAGCAGGCACTGGAAGGGTGAATGAGGTAATGTTCAATTTCTACAACCGTATTATCAACCTTAGTGACATAATTATAGGTAGCACAATAACAGTATTACTCTGATAAAGTATTATGCCTCTTTCAGTTGACACATTTTTATGATGGTCTTAAAGCTCAAAAAGTATATAAAGTTCCATGACAGTCTGCCTGATTTCAGGTTACAGAAACATTTTGTTTAAACACGAAAGTATGTACATCTATGCCATCTATTACAATGCATACATTTTTCAGCTGTGATGGGCCACACATAACAGCCGTTCCACATGGCACCTAATAGTAATTGGCACAGATTTTTCATTTGTGCAGTGGGGGATGATTATTTAAAATTCAATTTATTTTATTAAATTTCATCAGTTTTAGGGTGAGGGGGAATGACCCCTTGCTGGCCCTTTCTAGGGAGGCCACCTCCCCACCCCCCTCCAGGATTTATGCCCATGCAGGGGTAGATCACAACAATCTAGCATATGGACAATATTCAATCCAATATTGACTCCACTTACCATAAGCTGAGAGTTTGTCAACATCAACCATGAAGTTCTCAATTTCAAGGGATTTAGCTGCAATCTCTTCATTGAACAAAGTCATGTAGTCAAAGCGGCAGGCAAAATTCCCCCCACAAATTCTTTCCAAGTCAGTTTCACTTGGTGCAGGGGTGATTTCGCTCAGTTCGAAGTATGGCTGGAAGTCAGGGTCATGGAACTGCGCCCATTTCATGTTAGCAACATACATAAATAGTGTTTCACTTTCCAAAGCCATCCCTGGAAACGAACAAGAAAAAAAGAGCAAGATGTTCCCTGTGCATTAAGAAACAGCGATATTCAATTAACTGTAACACAATTACTATAGTTAAACTAACATGACATGCCGAACTGTTTGTGGATGTGTTCATTTGAAATTGGTTCCACTAGTTCTCCATTTCGGTTCACCAGATCCTTGTCTTTTTCCCCAGTCCAAGCTCCGAACAAACCTCTTGGAATGCCCTGCTCCAACAAACAAAGAAATGGTCATTGCAGAAAATTTTGCAGGATTAGCCTGTCCAGCATTAACTTGTTATTTATGCGCATTAATATCACAGACTCCTTATGCAGTTAAGCAGAATCTCAACCGTCACTCACTATTACAGTGTAAATATTAAGGAAAAACTTTACTTACGAAATAATGTCGAGGAAGCACAACGTTGACCTGAAGGAGTCCAGTTTTGCCTGTGACTCGAACCACTACTCCGCTTTGGAAAATGACGCTGAAGTTTGCAAATTGTCTTGACCAGGGATCAGGGAGCCCCTCTCCAATAATCAACACTCTTTGTTGGGATTCATCACTCCGCCCTGCAACAGATCTTATCTATGAAGACTGGATTTGATAAAAGTGGAAATGAATATATATAACGGAATAGTATATATTAAATTATCTAACTTAAATTCGATACAGATATTAAAATGTGTGACTTACCCCAGAATTCTCTACGTCTCACACCATCATCAAATGAAACAATCTGCTCGTCGACCAGCACACTGACCCTTGATTTGCTAGTTGGGGCATTAAGTCTCATTTCCACTTTGGGAGCCTGGTCAACATTTCCCTCCAACATGACCACAGCTGTCAACACCGTAGCATTCATCGCTGGGGCATCTGCGAAAGACAATTTCTATTGCTATATCCAGTCATAATTATGAAATCAACTAACACCCAGTGAGATCAGAAGTAAAGAACATACACAATGGCTTCGAACTCATCTCTGGCCAATTTGGCACTTCTATTCGCGCTTGCAATTTGAAGTCAGGAATATTCTGTTCACCATCAACCCTAACCAACCAAAGCTCTCCATGTGGATTGAACGTGTAAGTTGTCCCATCAAACGTCCGGAAGTGCGGATCACCGAATGCAGCACCTGTAATAGTTGACACAAAAGCCATGTGATGTTTTGTGGAACGCGTGCATGGAAGACGATGTTCGGTAAATACAAAACTTAGTCAAAGACTGACCGTGGCCAGGAGGATGGAAATTCTTGCAATCCGGAGTGGGTCTCTTCCTCAAGAAGTGGTCATAGCAGTGGTCTTTGTTGGTGGCCCACATGCAGCACAGCAGGTACGGCATTTTGTCCTTGATCCAATTGGACCAGTGAGGAACTTTACCTGCTTCTCCATATGGTTCCATGCCATCTGGATGGATTGTGGAGGAAAAGCTTCCTGCATCCCTCTCACCAGAATACATCAGATGACCATCATCATTGTAACAACACTTGCTGGCATGCCCTCCATCACTGCAATATCAAGTTGATAGGGAACAATGCTGCTTGGTATCTGCTTGCATTAGTAAAATCATGCATCACGTTTCTGACATTACAAAAGGGTACTGCAATTTCAAGGAGGTTTCATATCAAGTCCTATGGAAATATCTTGATAGTATAATAGTTTTCAGTCATGACAAAGACAGTCAAAACCATATTACATGTATTTATACACATTATAAGTCCTACCTGGGACCAGCTGGAACGAAGCACCTGGATGCCACAGGCTGAAATATACAAGGGTTGGGCAGCTCTGGAATAGTGACAAAGTCATCACAGTCTGGGTCAGTAATCCACACTTGGTCATTGAGTGCCTGATTGAAAAGACATGGGCAGGGAGCAAGGGTCTTCGTCCATTCTCGGTCATCCTCTTCCAACCACTCCATGCATTTCTCCCTGGACCAGTCAGCACCATACTCTTCCTCCATGGCCTCTGTGACGAACCACTGCAGGGGGAAACTGGCACTGAAGATTCCACTGTGAAGGAAACAACGTGAAATAAATTGCTGTGTCTTCACACAAAAGCATAACAAATGTAATCATATGTATGCATGGGCGTAAATCATGGCAGGGTGGGGGTGGGGGGATGTATCCATAGCTAGAGAGGGCCAGCAAGGGGTCATAACTCCCTAGAAACTGAAATGTAATTTAATATACCTGGTATGGAATTTTAGACAATCATCTGCCCCCCCCCCCCCTCCAAATGACAAATCTGTGTCTCTGTATGTATGCCACTACATGAGAAATACTCACGGGCTGTGGTCAAGGTCTTCGTCATTGAGGACAACTTTCAAGGCACCTGCCTGGGCCCAACTGCACACGTCGCCCTCACACCTGTGTTCTGAGGGGTTAAACTCAAAGCGCCCACTATTGGGCTGTCCTTGGCTCATGGTCTTCAGCACTGACCATTCAGGCTAAACAACAAAGGAAAAAATTAACAGCAAAAAACACAGTAAAAAATGACAAGAATTGCTGTGAAGTTTACTTAGTTGGGTTTTTGTAGTTGGACATATACTGTATACAGACCAGGCGATTCATGCTAAGTTGTGTCATTTAGCATCTACTTAATACTAGATTCAACTTACATCAACATATATTTGTTTAGGACCTATCTGTAAAAGGTTATATTCACCTTGTCATCAGCATTTTCCCTGTAGCCATAAAGAATGATGTCCACTGTGACGTCATCACTCTGTGTGGCATTCGGCTCTACATATCTAGGAGGAATCACGTGATCAGGGTCCCAGGATATTGCTAGCCCCTGGGCTTCCATGGAGAGCCACTGTTCCTTCTGCTCAAGGAAGACTGGCATTCTAAATCTGCCCGGATGTTCTGGAAAAATAATTACACGAATTACACATGTAAGCTAACAGTTACACATGGAAGCTAAAGTCACAATTGCGGTTCTACAATCACACTAGAGCCTGAAATCTGCGAGGTATTTGTTCAAAGTGTCAAGTGGTGCTCTTGCACATCTGAACTGCCCAACTGAACAAACGAAAAGATTAACAGACATGGGAGCGCAAGCATGGAACGACTTCATTGCTGTCTTTAACATAATTAAAAAGATGTTAGCCTGGACAAAAGCAACGAACTTCATTTGCGAATGCTCATATGGAAGAACTCTTCAGTCTCACAGAACCTTTCAACCAAATAAAAGTGTATAATACTATTCAATTTTACATTTGCCTTATGCTGGAAGAGGCATAGAAATAACATTAGATCCATTTGTTGTTATAGTGAACCTCTGTGGTAGGAATAAGCACTTGATTATATTTTTCTTAAAATTGACTCATTTTACATATTTTGCAATGAAAGAATAAAAATATACTAGAAATACTGCAGTTTTCTTATTCATTATCTTAAAATGATTAAACTGCAAACGGATGCTTAAACTGACTACGATTCTTACTTCATCAAAGACATACAATTTATATAGTAAACAAGATCCAAGTTAACCTACCTAAGTAGATCGAAGCTGGTTTGAATGGGGATGTTTGGTCATTTATGATAAGTTGTACCATGGCGTCACCTGGTTTAAACATGGTAGGAACAATGCAGGCAGCTCGCAGGTCATCCAGTACACGTGCCCGTACATTGATTTCATCCCGAAAGCGGCAAAATACTTCATCCGTTGGGAGTAAACAGGGACCTGAGACATGCAGTTCTTCTCCGCCTAATGTGGATAGTGAGCGAGGCCAAGCAGCCAATGGCCAGGAATCTGGCTCCACCTCTGAAAAAATATGTTTGCTGGTATGAGTATCATATGATAGTAGTAGTAGGTGGAGATTAACAGCATGTTGACCACCAAAGGGTCATTTATGTCTGGATTGCTAAACATTTTAAATAAAAAAGTAAAAATGGCAGCATTTTTTTGCAGAAAGTAGTAGTGATAGTAGGTTGAGATTAGCAGCGTGTTAACCAATAAAGGATCATTAATATCTGGATTGCTAGAAATTAAAACAAAATTAAATGACAGCATTTTATTCAGAAAGGTCCTTCACGGAGTCAGCCATGTAAAATCTATATCTGAGGGGTAAAAATTTAAATCTGAATCTGAAAGTGGTGATGTCATTACCATCAAAATGTTTTCTACAATTAAGGTCCAACTGCAGAGGTCACATATATGGGCTGAGGCTCTCCTTATATAAGGTAAGAATGGGTTAACCAAGTATGACTAATTCTGAGTTTGGCCAAAATTACCTGTGTGCTGATATGAAACTGTGTGCTTATATGAAATAGTCTTAAATGATAGCGAATCCTGACCTTGAGAATGCGAATCCAGATGAAGACATTCACCGCGCCTGATAAATTCCCCCGACACCTCGTAGACATATCTGCCATTGTGGCTTGCCATTTCGTCAAGGTAAATAACTGATTCCGTATTAGAATAAGGCAAAGGGAAAAATTCTCTGCCCTGGCCTGCATTGAATCCAACCTGAATTTAAAAAAAAAAGATCGTCTAATCATATACATGAACCTTGGTGCCTTTAACTCACCCTATATGAGACTGGATAATTCCATGGTTAATTTGCTTCTTGATTTTGTTCACCTGGGCTGAGAAGCAACCGGGGTAAGCCGGAGTGGTTGTTCCGCTCTCGAGATCGCATCCTGCATTGATGGAGTTCTCCCAGGTTAGTTTGTGGTAGTTGAATATTGTGTAGGTCTCATTTCCATCTGTTGCTAACACTGCTTGAAATGTGTTTGTCTGAAACCACCAAAGACATGTTTTTCATTTTTAATCATCAGTCACTTTCCCGCCAACCTCGTAATGTATTCATTGTAGACTTCTTGACTTACAGAGCATGCACTATCGCTGACACATAGGAAAGTCACTTCATACCACGTGACAATTACAGCTGCCGATGGGTTGAATTTTTCGGCTCCCATTATCGCCCACCTGAGATCATGCCGTATATGCCTCAGCATCATTTCTGCTACATCATATCTTTGGAAGAAAGAAGCAATTAAGATTATTTGAAAACCAGACATACATAAATGTAGACTGCGCCCCAGATAGCATTCCAACATTGGTGAGACGTTCGCTAGGTTGATCCGACTTTTGGTCCAAATTGGAATGCTAGCTACTTGGTTGATATGATTGGTTCTGGTAAATCATAACCCTAAAAGTTATACTTACTCAACAGTCCCCGGTGTCTCCAGGCTGGGGTCTACAATGCGGTGGTTGATGCTGGAAGGGTCATTGGGTTGGCTGGAGCCAGCGAAGAAGACAGCCAACATGGACGGGTCAGGGTTGCTGTCTGTTCCATCATACTTCTCATTGGGCAACTTGGTTGATATGGAAACTGTTTCTAGGTTGCCCAGAACAATAGCACCCTCATATATCACCTGCAATTGCAAGGAAAAGAGATACCTTTATGATACTACAGAAGCGGATCTGGGACTATTTGAACTACATGATGTTGGTCTCCCACAGAACTCACGTGCGCTGTTGAGTAGGTTCGCCCGAAGAAGGGAATGGTGAAATGAATGTCTATCGTTGGATCGAAGGAATGTCCTGACTGAACCTTGTCAAAGTAATCTCCTCCAAAAGGTGCCATACCTTCGAATTCTGTCGTTTGCCATTGCTTAAAATATTCTGAAATACAATGCAAAGACATTAAAACATAATGCCATACAAATACACTCAACAGCAAAAGAAACGCAGCACTCAATCATATATGCCTCTCTTTGAAAGAGGTTTTTTTTTATTAATGCATCACAAAAAAGTATTGATCCTGAAATGTCAGAGGACACAGAGGACCATATGTTTACCTAAGTGTGACAAATTCTTGTAACTCGGTTCAACACACCATGGCATTAACCTCATCTAACACAAGAAACCAGGGTATGTTATGTGAAAACCTGAGCAAAATGAGACCAAAAGCCAAATAATGGAGACTGCAGCTTCATGTAAGAATAACCCCCCCCCCCCCCCCAAAAAAAAAATAAATAAATAACAAACACACCACTGTCCTGATAGGATGGTAACACACACTCACAATATACTCTGGCCAAGTTAAAGTGGTTGTTAAACTACTAGACAAAGAATCAATATTCTACCGATTCAAATGCTGATAACCATTTTCTCGGATCATGCACTTATTAGTCATGGGAATTTCTTGATGCAATAATAATCACCTGAAATCCTTGTCAATTAGTCTTCGTTTGACATCTGAATGATGAATGCTTAATAAAACAAACTTTCAGACAAGATGTTTGGCCTTAATAAAGTGGTTTTAATTCGAAAAGGTTATAAGGAGATACCCAAGATTAGGGAAATCTCTAAGCTTTTAATAGCTAGGCCATGGCATGCCTTTCTTTACATGAAATGAAGAAGAAGAAAAAAGAGAGAGCATCAGGACAAATCTGAGTGGGTGGGACGCCAAATACCAACATGTTTCAGAAGCAATATCAAGCCAGGATGACAAACTGTCAGGAGTTGCTATTATATGTGTAAACACAGGCGTTTGCCATCATTACAAAATTTAGCAAGTTAGCATACAATAAGACCAAGGCTACTGACTCCGTCAAGAACAGCTTTTACTCCCCCTGCGCAACTGCCTTCAAGGTGGGGCCAGTTTCAGTCAATAACAGCATATAACACTTAAAAATGGCAAATTGAATATTATATACAAAAAATAATTTTCCTGCTTATTCTAAGTGATAACTTCCATTATTTATGGGTATTTACAACTTATTTTCAAGGAATTCCTTGCCTGTACGCTGGGAATGTTCATTTCTCATCTCTAATGGTAGCCAATTTGAATATTTCACTATCTACACACATAATGTTGCTTCCTGATTGGCCAATATCTCCCAAGCTCTGTGTGCTGTCAGCTTTAGGCCAATTAAGTGACCTAACAGCATCTTTGTTTAAGACATTCAATGCCATAACCCAGCCAAATAGTCTATAAGGTAAATTTGTTTGTATTACGTCTTACTGGTAAACTAGCAAAATAATTGCCATCAAGCTCAGGGCATTTCCTAATGTATTCAGCTACATTGTGATTGGCTGCTGCAAATGACATAGATGCCTCTTGAGATGAGAATCCAATTAAGGCAGTCAGTAGCCTTGGTATTAGTAATACATTTTAATTTGTCAACCCCCACGTGAAAATTCTTCTGGATCGGCCTCTGCACATTGGTTACTGACTTTGTTTCTTACTTAAGTGTGTGTGGGTGTGTGTGTTAGTCTTACAATTGATTGATATGGACCACATGAAAAGGTAGCGGGTCGGTTGGTTGGTTGGTTGGTTGGTTGGTTGGTTGGTTGATACTTCAATTGTAGCCATACATTCATGATTTCTTAATCTCATATTTTAAGGGAATGATAAAAAAAAATGTATGCTACTTCGTATACATGGGACAATATTTTTAATTATGTAATTGGGCCAAAGTCTCAAGATTATTATCAGGGGAATTCCAGATGTCACTCAACTGAGACAGATATGATGTACAAGATATGATTTCGAAATTTTGTGAAATGTAGGTTGGAGCTGATAATGCACACTGAGCCAAACATTACATGAAATACATGTAATGTTATCTTAGAGAAAAATGTGTTGGTTGCAACCAGACATATTAAAACTGTAGCTGTTTTACAATTCTTATAGACGTATGTTAAAAACCATATAGCGGCTCGTTGGTAAAATGAAATAAAATAAGTTTAAACCAAGCATAAATCACATACTCAGTCAAAGCAAAGTAAATAAAAGAATCTATTTCTCATTAACTAAAGTATGTGCTCAACTGTACACTCTGTATGTAGTCACTAGTGATTTCATCCATCATAGTGTTTTTTATTTAAATTTCAATACTTCTACCAACGTGAGAAATAAAAAGCACTGTTCACTTCTAATTATGGAAAGAGATTTAAAAGTAGTAGTTATATTCTGAAGAGGAGGGAGTTAACTAACAGTTTTGTTGGTTATATCCAGACACCAATCTTATACTCCACTAGACATATTTGCTAATTTGTTTGATTGTTTGATTTGTTATATTCCTCCTGAGAACAACAGAAAAGGTCACGTGGTGAAGTAGAAAAGATATTTACTAATGAATCCCAATGGTTCAACTGGGGATCGAACCCCATAAGCATTGGTGAGGGCAAATCCATGATGAAGTAGCATTTGTTTACAAGCAAGGAAGCAAGATTACCAGAAAGACATTCTGCGCAAATAGGTTGACCCTTATCTCCTGACAGTACATACACAGTAAGAAATCAATACTGACCCATCAAACAATACATATTTCGAGATATTTTAACTAATATATTATTACACAGACCTTCAGCGGAATCAAATGCCAGAGAGTGTCCATAAATTCCAAATAAAATGAATAAGAACAAGATTCGAGTCCCACAGCTGGGCGCCATTTTACATCTCTACCTGCATGGGTCAAAGTTTTATCTCTTGGCCCATTTATGAAATTGATTCCATTTCTCGTTTATGCGTAAACACCTGATAACCGATAACCTTCGTGCCACTATCAGTTGTCATAATTCATGTTGCACATATCTGTAGGGTATAGCTTGTCTATTAAAAGTCTGAGAAATCGGCTCCTGCAACTGCTGCAGAACAGTCAGTCTCCAGTATCGAAAAGCACTGACATATGGTGAATGGCAACTACCCGAACAGATATTCCAGTGTGACAGAGCAATTGATGCAAAGAGACTAGGAAATAAGTTGTACACAGCCAAAGACTGATTGGATATACGTCAGTCTGTCATGATGGAATTTCTAAATGAAAAGGCAAATAAATTTCCTGAATTTAGGAACAAACTTTTTGCTTCACAAGGAAATGTCCTAGTGGAAGAAACTGCACAAGGAAAAGTGGTGTTGTTGGTACAAAAATGCGGGCCAAGTGGGCCAGGCCACAAGAAATTGTGACTGTAAACGGCTTATACACTCCGATCTGCCATTAGACTCAGTTAAATAATCTACCCAAAATGTTACAACTACTCTCAGTATAAAAACGGGCGTTTCAAATGTTTTTATCACTTGTGAAGAACTCAGTGCAGAAAAAACAGAAAATGATTATAATGTAGCATCAGCAATTCAACCGGGCAAATGCAAAGTCCTCATGAAACTACGATGTGCAATAATGAGCAGTCTATTCCCTGAACTCTCTGTTCTGTAGAAGTCATCATTGGCAACTAATTGTGTAATATTTTAATGTTAACAGCTTGAGAAAGAAATTCATTGAAGTATGTCATATTGTAAGCTATACTAATATACTCATAGTGAGATAGCAAAGAAAAGTCTTTGTTATACAAGAGGTAAAAAATTTAATGATTTACCAGGTAACATCAAAGAAATTACAAACATAGATGGATTAAAGAAACAACTGAAAAGGAATGTGCACATGTAATATTTTATCCTTATGTAGGTTTTTACACTGTTATAGATTTACATTTATTACTGCGGTTTTTATTGTCAATGCATCTTTGTAAGATTTAATTTGTACATATGTAAAGGGCATTGCTAAAAAAAACAGTTTTCCACTGAGCAATTTAACCTTTTAAAATATATTTGATAAATAAATAAATACTCTGCTTAAGTGAAACAAAATTGAAGGATTCTTTCTCCAGCTCACAGTTATCTGTGTCTGACTATCGAATCATAAGAAAGGATAGACATGAGCAATTGAGCATGGGGGTGACGTTCTTTGCTACGTCAGATCTAGTCTGTCTTGGTCTATTAGTCTACCTTTTAGACCAAGACATGATCTTTGTTATAATGAAAATGGTATTGATTCAATTATTCTAGAGATCACACCAAAAAATGAAATAATTTTCTATTGCTTGTAAATCAATTCACATTATGGGTGATGTTAATGCTTACTTTCTACAAAATACCCATGTCTGAAGGACTCACTGTTATTACACATTTTATGCAATGTTCAAAAGGGTCCAACTTGTTATAAAAAATGTGGAGTCACCGACTCAAGTTAATGTAATTCTAACTAATAATAGGCACAGTGTATCTGATACTTTCATAGTTAATGTGGTGTAAGTGATTTTCATCATTTAATTGGCCTAGCCACTGAAATTTATGCTTGAAGTAAAGATCTGCGTACATGTACTTACATATCTTACAAAATGTTTAATGAGCAAGAGTGCTTATATGATCTTAATATGGTTCCCTTTGAGGTTTGTCAGATCTTTGATGACGTTGATGACATTATGTGGGCTCATAACAAACTCGTGTCCGATACAATTGATCAGCATGCACCCAGAAAGGTCAAACACACCGAAGGTCAAAACGCCTTCTCCATGGACAATGCCCTTAGGAGAGAAATGAACTATAAAGCCTGGCTGAGAAGAAAATATCACAAGTAAAAGTCATCCCACAATTTGGCCAATTTTAAACATCAACGCAATACGGTCAACAAACTGAAAAGGGCTGCATTGCAATCTTACTGTGAAAAGCAATTCTAATGTAAATCCCAATAACAAAAGGTTTTGGCAAACAATCAAACCGCAAACTGTAAAGTCTCTTTGTTGGGTGACAACAAAGAAATTGTCTCTGATCAAAATATTGTTTCTAATATGTTCTAATATGATTATTTTATTGACATAGCTAACAGTCTTTGTGAACCTGAATCTGTTAGATGTATGCCATTTGACTCATTGCTTGAACATTATTCAGACAACTCAAGTGCAAGTTGTGAAAGAGATTGATGTTTTATGCAAGCTAAATAAACCTAAAAACTAACAATTCATGTGTTTTCGATAACTTCCCTGCTAAGCTACAGTTAGTTTTATTAAAAACGGCCTGTAAAATTAAACATAGACAAAGCTAGACAACTTCTGCTATATTATGCTAACTGCCACTAAACAAAACTGTCTGCCTATAGCTGGCTACTCAAAGCCAGATCTAAAAGTACACGTAGCACCATATCAGATACATTTCATGCATCTACCAAGGTTTTTTATTATTTTTTTAGTAAGCCATCTATAAGCTATGAGTACACAGAAGCAACTGGATTTAGCCAGTTATAGCTACAGCCAGGGATAGGTTGCTACAGCTATCTAGAGTCGCCCATATTTTGTGTGGATCTCAGGTGTTTCACACCAATTGTAAACTGATATCCTAAAAATGTGTTGAAGTGTCACCAGTGTATAAGAAAGGTGATAAATTAATAATAGACCATTTAGCGTGCTAACTTCACCGTCAAAGATTGCTGTAGGGTAATAATAGGACCAATTGATGCATTATTTTGGTTATATATTGTAAATATATCTATCAGCATATAGAAACTGATACAGTTGTGAAAATGTGCTTGTTCAATGTATTGAAGACTGGCGATATGCTATAGAGATTGACTTAAGTAAGGCTTTGACTCTAAAGAGTAAAGCTGCGAAATTCGGTCAGTGATTGGAAATTACTAAGAGGGTGTTCCCCAAGGGTCACTAATGGGCCCTTTATTATTCAATGTATACCTAAATGATATATTTGCATTTCTAAATGAAAACTGCACAATATACAATTACGCAGATGACAACACTTTGGTTTAATCATAATAAAGATCAAGCTATAGAGTTAAATTGGTACTTGAGTCTGCTGCTTCAATATCACTTAATTGGTTCCAAAATATGCAGGCTAACCCGAGTAAGTTCCAGTCAATCGTTCTGTCACGTGGTCTAAGTACTATACTAGAGACGTCTACCTGTGTACAACTACTTGGTGTGCCTATTGACAATGACTTGTCTTTTAATTAATTCTTATATCAGTATCATCTGTAAAAAGGCTGCAAAGCAACTAAATGCCAAGTGTAAAATGAAACAATTTCTGAGTCAAGACTCTTTAAAAAATGTTTTCAATTAATTTATTATATCAAATTTTAACCATTGCTCTTGTATAGCACATTTGTGGAACGGTAAACCCTCGTAAATTAGAGAAGCTGCACAAAAGGGTGCTACGTATTGTTTATAATGATTATGTTTCAAGCTATTCTGATTTAATTCAGAAATCAAAACTATGCACACTGTACCTGCATAGGACTCAGAAAATGTGTACTTTTGTTTATAAAGTTCTAAGCAATGAATGTAAACTGGTATCAACTGATTTCTATTAAATTAACAACATATAGTGTAAGATAATCATTATCACATGTTATAGTACATTTACTGTATATACATTCAAATGCACTTGACTGTAAAGATAAGATCAGAGTAAGATTTTACAGAAATTCCAAACTGAGTAGAGCAAACACTGTGAAATATGGTATTAACTCTGTGAAGTATCAAGGTGCTAAAATATGAAATGGATTGCCTAACGGTATTAAGTCTAGTCATGGTCTAAATGAATTTCAAAATGTTATTGCTAAATAGGACGGAAGTTAATGTTATTGGGTTTTTGTCTTAATAACTATACAATTTTAGATGTTTTAAAAGGTTTTAAAATACATCTGTATAACGTGTGGTTTTATAATGCTTTTACTATCTCTAAAAACATTTTTATATCATTTACATTGTATATATATAATTTAATTTTACACATATCTGTTACACTGTATCATTGTCGGTTAAAAGCACTTAATAAAAAGATATCCGGGAAAAAAAAGTTAGCAATGGATAGCTTATTATATATTATGTCTAATATTATGTCTATTTTTAGCCCTTCCCCTGGCTCTGACAAGTATATAATTC
This sequence comes from Alitta virens, assembly GCA_932294295.1. Lineage (NCBI taxonomy): Eukaryota > Metazoa > Annelida > Polychaeta > Phyllodocida > Nereididae > Alitta > Alitta virens. The sequence continues at coordinate 31,037,416 of OW028577.1, read as the reverse complement.
TGATTTTAATAATAAGGGAGCAATGGTTATCCATACATGAGATTGTACAAGTTCTGATTTTTGTACTTTCTAAGCTGAAAAAGTAGCTCTACCACCCCAAAATTGTATCCTATATGACATAAAGAAATAGTGTGATGCTTTGAAAAATTCTGTTGTCCATTTTTATTAATTTTTTAATTTTTTATCTGCAACAAATGTCACTTGTCTGTGGTCTGAGACTAGATCGATCCATCAGTCCCTACATGTAGATGTCTAGAATTTTCTGCCGTCGTTACAACATCGTTTTGACATCGCCGACATCGTGCCGACATTGTTGGAATGCTATCTGGGCTTCAGCCTTTTCCTTAATCTGTGGTAAAGCATAGGCCATTTTAGTTGAAAGTCAGGTAGGCCTACACAGATGGTAAAGGCCCTTTCACACATAGCCGGATCAGACGCCGGAGCGTCCCGGAGTAACATTTTATACCTCCGGGGGGTTCCGGGATCAAAGAGCTGTTTAATGTCAACAAAAAATAAATGTTTGGGCGATGTGTACACGATGTCAATACGGTCTCAACAAGGAGCAACACGGAGCTAACACGACTGTCCCGTTTAGAGTGCGGAGTGAACCGGATTTTCACGGTGTCTTCGCGGATATCACCGGTCTTTACACCGTGTTCATTCGTGTGGAACCGTGTTGCTCCTTGTACTCTCCGGCGTTAATGGCGGCGAAATATTCATGCCCGGTTGATGCCGGATGTTGCCGGAGATATGCCGGAGTCAATACGGAGATTCCCGGAGACCGGCGGAGTATATTGGGAGTCTATACGGATCTACACGGATCTACACGGATCTACACGGATTAAATTACTCCGGGAACTCCGGCATGAAAAATTAAACATGTTAATTTTTTCCCCCGGAGTCCCAAGGTGGTCCCGGAGCGCCCCGGACAATGACGGACAATGCCGGACAATCCCGGACATGAACACGATGTCTACACGGTTTCCCCGGAGTATGCGGGAGTATTCCGGAGTTGTCCTCCGGGACGCTCCGGCGTCTGATCCGGCTATGTGTGAAAGGGCCTTAAGTCTACAAACAAAGGTTAAGAACCTTCATACATTTAGTCAGTAGAGAAAAGGTTGATTTTTTTCATGGTCCTGTTTCCGGTTCTATAGCTGTTCTATATATAATAGGATAGGCCTACCTCATGCACCCTGCTTATACTATCCTAATAGTATAATTATGTCAGGAGACAAAAGTTACGCATTGTCTTCTCCAGTTTGTCTAAAAGCACTTTGCCTGCCCCTCCCTAGATCGAGCAGCCGTTGCCCCCTTTTGACCCCCCCCCCTCCCTTTAAAAATATCCCAGTTACGCCACTGTATATATATCCAGAAAGTTTTTGAACGAAATGGTACCGAATAATCGTTTTTGTTTTCTTCTTATTCCCTATATACATGAGAGAAAAAAATAAAATAATAAACAATTGGGTTCACAACGTGACATCCTAATTATCCTTGTCCGTATACCCATGGAGTGTATAGTGACTCCATGGTATACCCAGGTCTTTCTCTCAGGCCCCAGTCTTCCCTTCCCTTTTATTTGAGCCATATTATGAAATGAGAGGGAGGAGGAGTCGTTCAACCATGTTTCACATTTACCCCATGGGTGGGGTATTTTACTTGCCTCAGCATATAGACACTGACTGGTTATAACTTATCAGGGCCAAATAGGCTAAAATGGTTCGCGTATTAATTTAGTGCGGACAAAAAAAAAGTTGTGCATGTATTTTGAATAACAGATTTCCTGACTGACCCATATATATGTTCCTGACTGTCAGTGACTGACCCACATATATGTACACTGTATTTTAACGTTTATATATGATGTTGTGGTACCAAATATTTTAGTTGGAATTGCCACCAACATGACTGTTATTGCCTGGGATAGGTCTAACAAGGACGTAAGAGAAACGTCCATGGATCTAGCCGCCAGTCTATTTATAGCCATGTACCGTTGCCAATGGTGGTGCAATAATCAATATCAGAAAGCTATATAGACTGTCAGTGCAAGACACGTGGACTATTTCTGCTAAACACTGTGGGATACACACATGAGATTAGAGATGATTATATCATAAAGGCCTATATATAATTAATCTTTCAAGAAACGAAATGGATCGTGGTAGGGGCAGAAGACGTGGTGTTGGCCGACGGGGGCAGGGGCGCCGAGGTCGGGGATCCGCCGGGCGCCGAGGTGCTGGTCAAACATCAACCCAGGAAAATACAGACAATCAACAATGGGGTATTGATGACATAGACAGCACAGACATCCCAACAGCTGAATATGACATTGACAATATATCAGATCTCACAGCCTTATTCTCCGCAAAGTGCTCATTTGATCACCATTACAAGGCCCAGGAGAAAAACTGGAGGAGGTATATTGCTGCTATAAAAGTGCTGGACCAGAACGGCGCTGATATTGCCCAAAGTAAGCACAATATATCATATCTGCAAAGTCACATTGCTCAGATCAGAACCCACAATTGTACACTGATCAATTCGGAGTAAGCGCGCGCGATTGCACCACTAAGTGAAATGATTTCAAATGTATGCTGCAATTGTCAGCTTAATTTCTCTTGGTGGTGCAATCCTACAAGATAGACAGATAGACAGACAGACAGACAGACAGATAGATAGATAGATAGATAGTGGCAAGAATTCACTTAACTATGCTGATAAGTTAATTAAGCTGATAAATATTATCATCATGATCAGTTACCCAATTACCACGTCGGTCAGTTTTTAGCTAATTATGCTTTTCCAAATATTCCAGTAATAGCAAGAAAATCAAAACTGCCATATATAATACTCCATACAGAACTTCATTGAGTAGAGCATCCTAACTCATTCAAGCTAATTCTTAATATAATTAATATGATTTTATTGGGTAATCCAGTGATTTTTTTTTGTTGTTATTTTTCTTATGTTTGATACCATCGACGTGTAAATAATTCTCAATAATATTATGATAACCTAGACTGGCTTCATGTTTTTCAGGTGCCAGAGTTCGAGGGCTAGCAGCTGCATGGGCCCGTTGTGACAATGGCACAGCAGAGAAATTGCTGCAATCTACCAACCTCTATGGTCTGCCCGAGGTAAATTCAACTTCCAAGCTCAATTAATCCACATATTAATGTTGCATGATTCGCATATGTAATGATATATGTAATATTCTCCAATGAAATGTGCCTGTCCAGTCAGATATCTTCCTTCATGGATGCGTGTGACTGTCCAATATTGTATAGAATAAAGTTATATTGGACAATGGGTTGCAAAAAAAAAATATATAATTGACAGCAAAAGTATTTATATTGGACCGATAAAAAGTTAAATTAAACAAAAAGTTATATTGGACTAAAAAGTGATACTGGATCCCTGTCCAATCAAAGGAATTTGTATGAATACAAACCAAACTTTTCTGGCATTTCATTGGAGAATATAATGCCTCGGCTAATATAGCCTTTCTTCATCCATTAATAAGAGTCTATACTGGACTCCTTGCAATTCGTAAAATATATGTACTAATATAACCTTGTTAATTTTCTTGCAGGTATTGAAAGCAACATTACTTCTGGATGCGGGTAGACGTTGTCGACAGCTTGAAAGGAGGCTTGAAACTTGGCAGAACCCCAAAAACAAAGTCAAAAGCAAAAAATTGGGCAAATTGAAGTCAGAGGTAGACAGTCTCAAGTCTCTTGCAGTTGATGTGAGTTTTCCTTTGTTTTTCGAATAATATATTTTTTTTGTTACAATTTTGTTGTAGCCATATCTCTAGCTCTATTGTTGCTATATTAAATACCTCTACCTTATACATGGCTAATATGTCTCGGCAATTTTAGTGTTTTGTGATTCGTTGACAGAAGGGATCACTGACCAATCGAGTATGTCGCCAGGTGGCAGCATGGGTCAAAGAACAGTCCAAAGACGACCTGGAATATTTCGCGCTGCACATGCCCAAGGACCCCTGGAAGAAGTTAGCAGACTTGTGTCACCTTCACCCCAACAAGGTACAGTTTGACTTATATGATAGATAGATAGATAGATAGATAGATAGATAGATAGATAGATAGATCGAAAGATAGATTGATAGATCAATCGATAGATCGATAGATATATAGATCGATAGATATATAGATCGATAGATATATAGATCGATAGATATATAGATAGATATATAGATAGATAGATAGATAGATAGATAAATAGATCGCTAGATAGATAGATAGATAGATGTGAAGAATGCAGCCCCCTTTAAGGCAACCCAAATAACATGCTAGATTAGCTCGACATTATTGCAACATTGGCGTGACGTCGCCCCACGGTGACCAATATTGAAGTAATGTTGTTGCGATTTGGAATGCTATATGGAGTTCAACCATATACACTTATTTTATATATATTTATATCTTTTGCAGGATTTCCCAACATCTGACTGGTTCTTGCCTTACTGTTTTGGCACTCCAGCCCCAGATGGTAGCATGGTTCAGATTTGTGGTACACTTGGTCCCTCAAATGCCAATGACCTCATCAAAGAATTTGACGTGCCTTACAGTCACATAAGGCAGCATGTGAAACACACTGACCTGACAGATGTGAGCAAGGCCAAGATAGCCTCATACACCAGCCTGGACCAGATATTGTGGTATTACGAAGACCTGGGCTGCCCGAGTGTTGACCAGCAGATCTTGAAGCGTCTGGAGCATGGGCATAAGATCACGCTGCCTCTGGGCAAGCTGCTGGAACGGTTGCTGGCCCTCAAACTGATCAGGGAGGGAATCGGTTCGTCCAACATGGAGTATGAATGGGATGAAAGAACAGAGATGCTCAATACAAAGAAAAGAAATGGAAAGGCTACGGATGACCCCGTATACCTCAAGATAGCCGCCATATGCCAAGAGCGTCTGAAAAATGTTGTGTAAGTATTTTGAAATCAATTTATTGAGACATGACAATAATGGTATTTGAAACTGTGTAAGTAGTGGATGATCCATTGGAGCTCTACTGTTCCGAATTCTATGAAGTGCAGCAAATCTAGTTCAAACATGGTCTTGCGATATCACATTGTGTGATTTTAATGTCAATTTAAAGACACGAAAGTAGCTGACATTGTTTGCCAACAGTCTTAACAGCCGATCACAATATAAACAAAAGAGCATCAACACATGAGTGACTGGGAATTCAGAACTTTTTTCTATAATGAGGAATGTCTGTTGCAGGGTTCCCATCGAAGGTCCCGTAGCAGTGCTTGGTGACAAGTCAGGCTCCATGGACATTGCCATCCGCAGTAGTACCCTCCTGGCTTGCATCCTCAGCTCCATCACCTCCGCATCACTCGTCTTCTTCAACAACAAGGCAGAAGAGGTTGTCATAGACGCCAGCGACATCCTGCAGGTGCTCGAGCTGGCCGTGTCAATTGATGCAGACAAGAGCACGGCCCCAGCAGCTGCCTTGTGGCACTTCTATGAGAAGAGACAGGTCATCAAGACTTTCATCATGGCCACTGATGAGGAGGAAAATACTCGTTACAAGAATTACTTGTGAGTTTCCCTCTATGCTTTTCATTTGCAGCCTAACTCATAGACTTAGAAACTAAACTCCAGAAGATGTCATATGAATCCAGGGCTCCCATTGGCTAAGGCATTCTCTCAGCCAATTGAAATTCAGGATTAACATGCCCTGACATTGCATTCTGCTGGAGTTAAGTTTCCAAGTCTACGAGATCTTAAAGGGTTCTTACGAAAAGAATACATGTAATATCATTTAACTGAAACAAAAAAACTCATGTAGTCATACTTATCATTTTCCACTGTTTCAGTTTCAAAGATGTGTACAAGATGTATTGTCGAGAAGTCTACCCAGCGAGGTTGGTGTTCGTCTCTTTCCTTGCACAACAGCACTCGCCTGGTTTCATGGTAGAGAAATTGGTCAAGGACGGCTTCAAACCCCAGCAGTTCAGATTCAACCTGGTAAAACCTGATCTGACCAAGTTTGACAAGTTGTTGGGATTCCTCTCGACTGATTCCAGTTCTTTCGAGGATCAGTTGCAAGAGGCAATGGCTGCCCTGAGTGTCGGAGAGGAGCAGGGAGTGAGCCAAGGCGCAGGGGTGCAACCCAGTACTGCTAGCACATCAGGCACAGCGCAGGCAGCTGTACAACCAGCTGATGGACAAGAAAGTGCTGACCCGGTGTCAAATGTTCAAGACACTGAATGGGTTGTTGTTTGATCTCAAAGAGCTGTAGAAGAGGATAGTGAACAGTTGTGTCTTTTTTTTCGTTGATGTTGTACTGGTCGTGTGTATTTCTTTTTTTTGTTGGCTTTTTCATAGTTATGAAAATTGACCAGTATCTGTATAGATTGGTTTTCAGTCAAAACATTAAATGTTAACTGCCTGTATTGTTGTTATTTTCATTGTTATTTTCATCGTTACCAGGTGTTTTACATTTACTGTACATATAATGTTAACTACCGGTACATATTTGATGGTTACTGTAATATCAATTTTAGATTGTGAACTGAATGTCACAACAGCCTATCATAATGTACAATTGTCTGTGATACGAAATCTCTGTCAGCTAATTGCGATTTGCAATACGTGATCTGGTTATGTGAACAACATATTTGTATAATTTACATTGTATACTTCTGTAAATATTGTGTCGTTTCTATATCGCATTACTGGTATAGTGCTGGATAATCATGAATGATTAAAAAAAAATAGGTTGTGTTCACATTATTGTCTCTTTGTGTGTATAAGTGAACATTATTTGCATGATCAAAAAAATAAAATAATTCAACCTAAAAGCTTTGTTTTTATTTCATGAAACGTATCGTGTCATTGCGGAAGATTCCAGGAATAAGGAAAGGATTTTAGATAAATTCGCCCATTTCAAATGTTTCATTGAAATATAGTGTGTAAATTTAATAAATCTAAGTACAGTGGGATTCAAACACACCCAATCACCCATGGAAAACAGTATGTCATTCATGCTGTTGTAGTAACATATAATGTATATCCCTCATAAACTAACATTTGTGTTGGTTAAATCCTGACGCCAAAGATAGAAGGATATTTAACCAACAAAAATGTCAGTTAACTCGCCACTATGAGGGATATAACCAATTTATACTTCATTAAACATATTTACTAATTAGCTTGATTGTTTGATTTGATTAACTGGGCTTACTAATCCATTAAAGTTCAGTTTGCACTCAGGAGGGAGTGAACTTCACCATTTCTTTTATTATATCTGGAGTATATGTTATAACTTAATTTATTAACTGTTAACACCCATGAATAAGGTTAACATCAGAACGAGTTTCCAATGAAGAAGGAGCTTCCAAATACAATATTATTTACTTCCTTGTAATGATGTACCTGTTGATCTAACTGTACAAGTTATGACATAGTCTAAAGGGGCGCTCACACTGTCATGTACAAGAGCCACGTATGACCATATGACCACGTACGTAAAAAATTGGCTATACGTGCTCACTCAGTGCTCTGTTAATCACGTATAAACTCTTTCCAATCGTAGATCGCTCGCCGGACATTCGTAAAACGCTCGCCAAACGTACGTCGTCAGGCATCCATGAGGAATCCTTGAAGCATCCGTGAGGCACTCGTAGGCACTCATAGATCGCTCGTAGAGCATTTTACGAGTGGACGCGAGTGAATGGCCAGTATATACGGATGGACAGTGGCTACGTATGGCTACGTATGGCTACGTATGGCTACATATGGCTACATATGGCTATGTGGAACGTACGTAGAACTTACGTAAAATGTTCACCGAGTGACTCTCGAGCAAGTTACGTAACTAATATAAACAATATAGAACATCCGTCAAAGTTTTAAGCGCGCGACCAGGAGTGATCTACGAATTAGCGTGACGAGTATACATAAAACACTCGGCGAGTGAATCACGTATGGCCAAGGATAAAAAAGAGTGAAAAAGTATTTTCATACGTGGTCATACGTAGGTCGTATATGTGATAGTGTTAACGCCCCTTAACAAACCAAAGGGCATTCGTAGAAAATATTTATAATGATTTGGTTAGACTACTCTGGTATTAACTCGCCACTATGAGGGATATAACCAAGTTATACTTCATTAAACATATTTACTAATTAGCTTGATTGTTTGATTTGATTAACTGCGCTTACTAATCCATTAAAGTTATATAGTGTTATATAAATCTCTACAGGGTAATAGCAGGTTGTTTGTGTACTTTTGTGCCCCCACTGTATATATATATTTGATAGACCATTTTTAAGAGCAAAGGAAAACCCTCTGGAAGGGCTTGTTTCGTAAATACATGTTGGTGTATACAATAACCACACGTATATATACATGATTATTGTAGCGATTTGAAGGTCAGCATGTTATCAACTAACATTGGTGAAAACAAACTAGCCAATAATGATAAGATGGGCCATGACTAATTAGCTCACGAATCAAGCCTTAATTATAATAGTTAGGCCACTGGTCTTTTCATGAAGAAACACTGGGGAAACGTGTTCGTAAATTTCGTTATACAATAAGATAATGTGAAACTTGTTATTTAGACATTATCTCATTTCTTAAGTCTAATTAACTACCTGAGTAAATTGACAACTTAAATGACAACTCGTGCATGTCTAATGTCTCAATGCTACTGGCTCTGAAGCTTAGTCAGCTGATATGACCAACTACCAGAGGCAAATGTAATGATGACAGGACCTGGCACCTAAACCATGTTACACAGCATCTGGGTAGTCAAGTGGTTAAGGCATCAGCCAGTTGACACATTATAACTATCAAAATATTTGTGGTCAATGTCTCAATGCTAATGGGTCTGAAGCTTAGTCAGCTTAAATGACTAGCCACCAGATGCAGATGTAATGATCAGATGATAAGGCTTGGAGTTCACACCATATTACACATTTACCTCAGAGTACACAGCATTTATAATCTGACGTCTCGTATGATTGAAATCCAGCTGGGATGTAGCTCATGACGAGTGCTCTGACAGGGGATAGAACCCGGGACCTACATCAGAGTTGGCCAATATGTGAGACCAGACAAGTGGGCACAGACCTAGCCTGGCAGCAGTCCTGTCATTTTTCGTGGTATTTTGCAAAAGGTTCAATAGATATTGTCTGAACAGTATACACACACATTAGTGCCAACTATCACCATTTCACATAATTGAAAATGGTAATAAGGTTTTATCGCCATTCAGTGATAACATTAAAAATTTTAGGAAGCAGAACTTGAAATCGCCGATTCACTACATGAAAATGGGAGGTGGTTTGTACTCGTTGTCCATGTTGGGGCAAGTAAAAGACCCATCCAAAGGTTTTTTATGTTAATCTCTCTATGTTAATTAAACATGTATGTACAGTCACTGACCTTGTACAACATGCACAGAGGTAAGTCGAATAGGATGTGGCGTTTTCGTGTAAATCCGGTGTTTCTATTGGCCAACATGAAACAAACAGGTATCCTGTTTGAACAGTATATAAATAATAGCTAATCTGCAGTGCATAGGAAAATAGAGGCCCCAATGATCCAATTTAAAAATGGCTTTTATAGGAGTATACATAGTAATGCTTGGGAGACTACTTACATTTAGTCAAGGTAAGTTGCTTCAAATTCAATTCTTCACGATCTTCATCGGCCTATGCTAAAAAAATGGATACCCTGAAAGTGTTGTGATAATGTTAGAATACTACAAAAAGCACATGATTCCAAACACAAATTCTACTAACCATGTCTTTATGCAATATATTGCTAGCAGAAATCCTGGCTTCTGATTGCCTGAGAGCCGTACAATATTTTCATATATTGCACGGTATATTTTAGTTGTGAAAAGCCTTTTCTGAGTCTAAACAAATCATCATACCCCGTAGTTTGCGTAACAGGCAATTGGGATTGCGTATCTGAAAAGTAAACAGCCTATTTCATGAACCTGATGCCTTTTCTAAGGCTAAAAAAAAAAGAAGATATTAAGAGATAATTTAAATGTGTAAATAATGATTAAAAGAGTAAGAAAATAATGAATGAAAAAAGTGATTGAGTAAAATAGGTCCTGGATTTGTTGGTGTTAAATAATAAAGTACCCAAAACAGCCGTTTTTCTTGTGTTTTTTTGAAAGGCCATATAATATAACATTCACTGCACAGTTTCTCGTGCAATATGTGTTTTTATGGAACCTAGACAACCGACATGGCACGAGGCGAAATAGCAGTTGTCTCGGTTCTATAATATACAATTATTGCACAGTGGCGAAGCCGAGTGCAATATCAGTTGTCCAGGTTGCATAAAAACACATATTGCATGAGACAATGTGCAGTAATTGTTATATTATATGGCTTTCATAATTACTTAAATAAAAGGGGCTGTGTTTGTACAATAGGTATCAATTTGACAGAATAAAAAGGGCCATTTTTGTATGGGTCGAAAACAAAATGGCCAACAGACGAGTGATATATACCCCCATAACAGAAAGTTAATCTTGTGTCCAAACCTATGTTTTTATGGTTAAGGAAGTCATTTATGATATTAAATTTATCATTGCAATTTCCCTTATGTGTGATATTGCCTGGATGACTAATAATCAGAGATAAAAAAAAATCACATGTCCTCTCCCAGCCATCATTAAGTTTTGTAAGACATATGGATGTTGTATTGGCCACGAATATTTTGGAGTTGTGTGTTACGCTGATGATGCAACTGTCTTGGCACCAACCACAGGCATTTGCCAACATATACATATGACATAGCTCAGTGATGACAGCACTTATACTATAACTAATACCAAGGCTCCTGACTGCCTTAAATGGCTTCTCATCTCAAGAGGCAGCTTTGTCATTTGCAACAGCCGATCAGAATGTAGCTGAATACATTAGGAAGTGATGCCCTAAGCAGCTGGCCAATTAGAGACCATTTTACACAACAGTTAGATCACAGCCATCTTATGGCATTGAATGTCTAACAGTGAAATTGATCTGGAAGTACCACCATGTGAGTAGATGGTGAAATATGCAAATTAGCTGCCACTAGAGATGAGACTTGAACATTACCAGCGAACAGACAAGGAATTCCCTGAAATATAAGTGGTAAATAGTCATAAATAATGGAAGTAATCACTTAGAATAAGAAGGAAAATTAGTTTTGTGTATAATATTGCCATGTTTTAGGTGTTACGTGATGTTTCTGACTGAAACTGGCCCCATCCTTGAAGGCTGTTGCGCAGGGGGAAAAGCTGTTCTTGACAAAGTCAGTAGCCTTGGTCTTATTATATGCTAACTTGCTAAGCGCTGTTATGATGATGGCAAACGCCTGTGTGCCAACCATCAGCGCTCTTCAAAAAATTGTGACAATATGTGCTTGGAAATTATGAGTCTGTAGAACAAAGAGCAGGTGCTATTTTAGACTTTATGGACGGTAAAAATGTTTCGATTTCTTCTATAATTTTCATTTTTATTGAAAAATGGGGAAGTACGTGTGCCACGCTAGTTTCATCATGAATCTGGTTTTGAGCACATTTGTTAAATAATTGGATGAAAATATGAAGGGCGTCACTCACAAGTAGCATCCCAGCTGACAAAATTAAAAGCTCTGTATTTCCCAACATGTAACTGATTTTTGCAAAAACGAGTATACAGGATTAAATGATTTACAAATCAGCCCAGTTTCATAAATATCTGAGAAGCATGGTTTTCTACCTCAATTGGCTGTAAGTTGTCCTCCGTCAATGGGAAGCTAAAGTTCCACCAGTGGTCACTGGGAATTATCTGGTTCAGTAGCAGTGTCCTATGGTACTCTGACGTACCGTAAAGCGGGGTATCTTTGACCGCCTCCGGGTAACTTTGGCTGCCGATGAAAAAAAAGTATATTGATATAGCTAACTTATTTTTAGGTAAATAAAATATATATCCTACTATATCATCCTAGAAATAAAAGATAATGACCATTAAGGCAGTCTATGCTGCTCTTGAGAAATCATCAAAGATCTGGTCGCTATGCTTTCCTTTTGGTGTGATAAATCATCGATGTGTAAGGGCAAATATATGTTTGTTCTTGACGAATATGTTACACAGTATTCCTGCTGTTGCACCAGTTTATGTATATCTTCCTATATAAGGTGCATGAAATGTATTAGTTCTTCTGTCTATTTAGTAGAGCAATAATGTTTGTTAAAGATACCCCGGTTTACGGTAGTCCATATTTCTTTACAGGTGCAAATGAAGACACCGTTAGCCGTGACTTCTATGTGAATGACCCCCGCTACATTGGTTGCTATGGTGATCGAATGACAAGCCAAGATCAACGTGTCTTACCTCGCGTCAGACAAGATATCACTTCCAGCACACCCGTTACTGACTGCATCCGGCACTGTCGCAACTATAACTACCGATACTCGGCGCTGCAGGTCAGGGTTAAGAAATTTAACTTCCCAATTCTCTCGTTGGTCATAATCTAACTCATTGCAGAGCATTTATATATTATAGAGATAATACAAAATGTCATAATTTCTGTATGTTATGCTTGATTCCAATTTCACTAAATGTAGCAGCCACACATTCGATTAAAAGTGACTTTCATGAGATACAGGTGGTGGAGAAAGCTAGGTCATATTCCTACATGATAGGCCCTACATTTGTATGCCACAACAGATGTCATTATGTGTATGTGTTGTTCCCTTAGTGACAACAGTTGTTCATTGCACACACTAGGTTGTTAATTATTTGAGGTAGGAACTACTGTCCTCACACAAAAGTAGAATACATAAATAGATAAATAAACGGCCTCATGTTCTCTCTAAAAACTTCGAGAAATTCACCTTGTGGCATCACCTTCTTGCCCAGAAATGTACTTCTGTCAGATGTAAAGATCTTGGGACTTAAGCGCTCCAGTACAATTAGAAATTATTTTAGAAATAAATGTCAGAGTCTTAGATCTATACACAGCATACTTTTAAACATTGGCAGAAATTTTAACCCTGCTAAAATTGTTATACACTGTACTATGTTGGTCATGCAATGTCTCCCAAAGTTTGGAAACGCCCTGTGTATCACATTTTCATTTGTACTATTATTTCCCCTTTCTGGTTGCTGAATAATTACCATGTCATGCCAGCTCAAACCACGGACAAAAATAATCAAAATCATATTTGTAATGAAGCTTTTATATATGCATTTAACACTGATATGTCAGCTGCATACAGAATATTTTGTTAATTGTTCTGTTTTTATATTCTGATATTATGCATTTGTATACAGTCGGGGCTCATCCCGGACAGGACTCACTATCCAGGACATGACAAAATGTTTGCGACCAAATTTTTTCCCTACCTTTCAATATATTAGGGACTCACTAACAAGACCAGACTCTCACTGTCTGGCTGACTGTCCCGGTTTCCAGGACAACGATTTGGTGACCAAAGGCACTGTGATTTTGACATGTAATATGTGTAGGATTTGCTATTAAACCCCCCGAAAATAGGATTGCACTTAACACTGCTGCTGAGAACAGTTGCATTTGGCAGTTCTTGTTGTTCCCATTTTCACTGCTTGTTATAAATGTTAATTACAATCCTCCTTTTGACAAGAGTTATATTATCAAGAATACATACCAAGGTGTTTCCAAACTTTTGCAAGGCACTGTAAAACAGGTAAAACATTTATACAAATTACTGCAAAAGCACAAATGCAGACACTATAATATCCAACATACACCAAACATGTGATCTGAAATATGCCCCCCCCCCTCCCAAGTTTTCAAAGAGAACATGAGGTAGTATTAAGTAGTAAGGACCTAATCACACAGCAGTTGGTGTTACAAGAGAATCTAAAGGGTTTAAGCATACAATAAACTGCTGCTTTGTAATGAGAAAACATATACAGGTAATGTACATAGCTTTTGGCCACCATTTAGTTCAAATTCAAGTTTATTGGCTACATTCTAAATACAATGAATTAAAAAAATACATAATAATATAAACATTAATGGCATGCTGACTTCTGAAAGATGTATACCAATATAATCTAAGTAAAAAAAAGAAGAAAATATAACAAAGAAAAATGCAATAAGAAAATTGACCAAAAATAATGTAGGGTACATTTTTATTATAATTATATATATATATAATGGAACAATTGCTTCGCCAAAATGTTGTAGTATTGATACTTCTCTTACCTGCAGTGGAGGAGAGAATGTCGGTGTGGGAACGGAGCTTATGACTTCATAGGTGCCTGTAATGGAACAAAAAACTGCAAATGTGACCAACCATGTGATGGTAACCCTGCCAGGTACTGCGGAGGAGGCTGGGCAAATAGTGTTTATCGCACACGTTTTAATGGCAAGTATTCAAAAAGAGAGCTCATTTATTTAGTTACACCATTGTTATGATTTTCTATGTCCCCATACTATAAAGTTCTAAGAAGAATGTGACAACCATTAAAAGATACATCACAATACATCAAGGTTGATTTATTGTGATGTATTGTGTACATAAAGTTATCTGTAACTATTTCTTCGTGACAGGTTATCTGTACCTATATATTCATGCAGGTTATCTGTAAATACTTATTCATGACAGGTTATCTGTAACTATTTATTCATGACAGGTTATCTGTTACTATTTATTCATGACAGGTTATCTGTAACTACTTATTCATGACAGGTTATCTGTAACTATTTATTCATGACAGGTTATATGTAACTATTTATTCATGACAGGTTATCTGTAACTATTTATTCATGACAGGTTATTCGTAACTATTTATTCATGACAGGTTTTTGGGGAGTATTGTGACAGACAGGATTTGAGTAATAGCTCCTATTAGATTAAAAATTATAGACTCCAAATGCAAAACTTTCAAAAGGTATTACATTAACACACTGAGGTTATATGATATTCTTTTAATTATCTACAATTGCTGTAAATAAAGCCATTGCCAAACGTTTTCCACCATTGATATGCTACAGTTAGTTTCATAAAATACGGTCGACTCTAGCAGTCTGTGGCGACCCGTACCTGGCTGCGGTCTAAACATGCTAAAGCCAGCTGCTTCTGTCCACTTCTATGGGTAATAACTGGCTTACATTTATCACCAGAAAAGTGAAACACTGACAAATGTAAAAAATTAATCTAATAGGTCATAAACATGTACTTTTAGATACGGTTTTGAGTAGCCAGCTATAACAGCTTTGGCTAGGTTCAATTTGACGGGCCGTATTTAATGAAACTAAATGTATTGCACTTGTTCTCGAATTACTTCATGTAGGATACATTTTTGCATTAGTTGCACCAATATACAAGGAAAATTAATGATGGTTGGTCAGAGGGAAGAGCCTCGTTGTCCAAATGTTTGGCTAGCAGGGGGAGAGACGGACCCTGTGTCTTTGCCAAAATGTCAAAATGACCCATATTTGAACTTATACAAGGTTTTCCCTTATGGTGTATTCTTTACTCCCCGTAGTTCCATGAACCTAGCATCAATAGATCTGAAGTTATTGTGTCCATAAGTTTGATTGACCGACAGATAGACAGGCAAAAAGAAGGAACAATCAAAACAGATGTGCAGGTCATCGCAATATCTGAGGCACTGCCAATGATAAACAGGTCAAAAAAGTACTATAAACACATCTCTATATCAAATAAACTAAACTTTTGGCCACAGCTGTATATATCAATAGCAATTAAAACACATTCATGAAGTTATAATTGATAATATATTATAAGAACTATATTATTATTATTGAAGTGCTTACATAAGTATAATAATGAACATCAATTTTTTTAATTAAGCAGTATTATATTTATACATTTTGCAACAGACACTCGCTACCTGGGCTGCTTCAGGGCCCCGGACCCAAAAATGGGCCAGTCGCTGTTGACCTATGAGGTCAGCCCCAGCCAAAGTCACTTCTCTGTGCAAGGGTGCCTGACCGAGTGCGCCAAACGCCAACAGATGTACGCGGGCATTCTGGTGAGTAAATCATTTATCAATGAAAACTTAATCATACACTGAAGAGCAAAGGTCAAGGTCAGTGGTAGCGTGCTGGGCTGCCAACCACTGGGTTCTGTGTTCAAAATCAGCCTATGTTGTAAGGTCGCCTGTCTTCATCAGCCCTATCTGGTGCAAAAATATGGGACGTGAAGTCTATCTCACCAACCCACCTCATGCACTGAAAATCGTTGAGGTCAAAGTTAATCACATGCAATCTAACTTGTATTAGACAATTATCCGATGTCAGATGTGGCCACCCAGATAGCAAAAATTGACTAAAGGAATTATAGGTCACTAATCTCAAAAAGAGACCTTACGAGCTTATTGTGATCTAAGTTAGAACTTTTTGGCCAGTAAGGACCGGTCAAAATGTCAAAAAAGTTTTCAATTTTACTAACTTTCTAGCCCACAGCATTTCAGTAATGTATCAGAGTAATTCGAAATTCTACAGGGAAGGTTTTATGGGTAATACCATATTGATTTAATGTATGCTTCTGTAAAGTAACCACATCCTACTTTTATTCACCAAGGATGGGTCTAGATGCTTTTGTGGCAACGACACCTTTCAGTACAGGAGCATGGGCGCATGCGTCTGGAACTGTTCTTGCAGCTCCTCATGTCCTAATGACCCGGTAGGCTCTTGCGGTGGACGAGATGCCTACAGCATCTACCAAGCAGGTAGGTAGAAGTCACTGGCGCCAAAAAATATCGGCAATCTACTTTACATGACCAATTGTGCCACATGCCTTTTCCATGTGTTTGGATAAACGCATGGAAAGCGCATGGTTTTTGCCTAATTATAATTAGCTAAAAACCATGCGTTTTCCATGCATTTATCCTTCTCATGGAAAACGCACGTGGCACATTTGGCCATGTATAGGTTTCAAGAATTTAAATGATGTATGGAAAAAAAAACATTTGGATACTATTGGCTAGCTCAGCTGTGCTTAAAAAACATAAGCGGCTACAGCAGCAATTCCCTCGGCATTTTTTTAAAGAAATTAAACAATGAATAGACTCCAGTGTAAAAATCATAATTATTAAATATCAGTTCCATATTATTCCAGTTAGAACTGTGTACCATTCTATCTGAAGTTATGTTGGTCAAAGTGTGAGACATTGTCTTTGTCTGAGGAATTGATGTACTATTCATCTCTGCGCATGACGTGTATATACTAAGCACAAATTAAAATTTCTCATGGAGCACTCCAAATATGACCATGACCTGTCTGAAATATTTGAATCAGGACATTCTGACGAAAATAGTGTACCCTTGATTGTTTCATCTAAGTATTTTCATCTGGATGAGTTAGAATTTTTATTGAATGACAGTTTTTATACTGGATTATCAATATACAATGCGAATGCTAGAAGCCTATTCAGCACCAAAATGAACTTTTCAATTACCTCAAAGAAAATATGAATTTTCATTTGATACTCTAACATTTGAAGATACATGGCTTGATCAGAAGAGAAGTGTGAATTTCTAGGATGTGACAAAGTATTTCATCATAAAAAAAAATTACTAAGAATGGTGGTGGATTAGCCATATTCATAAAAAACACATAAACTATTTGTGCAAAATGATATTTGCCTTCCTGACCAATACGAAGGCATGTTTGAAAGCCACTTTATAAAAATAAATGCTTAAAATGGAGTTTTGATCTTCAGCCTGAAATTTCGTTTCCCAAATCGCAACTCAATTAAATGAATTGCAAAACTACCTCACAAAAATTTAAACTTAATTAAAACAAGAAGGAGTGAAACTGATTCTTTTGGAAGATTTTAACATCAATCTATTGCAATCAAATCAACATATAGAAACAGACTGTTTCTTAGATGCCATGATCACTAGTCAACTGATTCCAAAGATAATATCTATACAGATATTGATAATTGTTATGCTGGCACACTCATGACAGATATTACTGATCAAATTTCGTGTTTGTTTTTCCAATTAAAATTATCAAATCCATGCTGATTTGTCAGTTTTTATATCTGATGTGGACCATGGTGTTGGTTTCCTGAATGTAATTAAGAACTCTTTTAGGTGTGCATGTTTGTGGAGGACTTTGTTAATTGAGTTAAATTTGTTTAATAGGAGAGACATGTCAGTCTTTATTCAAGTCCTGGTTGCTTACTTGATTTCTCAGATCACATTTTAAATCATCGATATTCATGGATCTGTACTTTCGTTTTTTCACAATTTTCCTGGTAAACTTAATTTTAGTCAAGTTAACCTCTATCAACATATTCATATGGTCTGAATTTGATTCATTAACTCTGCACTGTCGCACCCTGGAATGTTGCTTTGTTATTACTAGATCAAGAGTATTGCTATTTTTGATAGGTACATTTATGTGATGTTTTAAGTCTCTTTGCATAATAGTTAGTGGGCTTCATTTACATGGATGTTAAAATCACCAACAAATATGACCACATTATCATACTTGCTATAATGTGTCACCATACTGTAAACTCAGTAAATAAAACATCCATGCTATATCTGTTTTTGTTGGATGAACCAGGTCGAAATATGGTCACTATAGTTAGTTGTCTGCCATGAACTTTCTAAATCTAATATTATTCAAACAAAGTTTCAATATGGTTTTCAAAAAGAATCTCTCAACAGAAATGGCGATATTGGAGCTGCAAAATAGAATTATTAAATACTTGACCAACAGAAAATTCTGCATCCCAGACAGCATTCCAAATCGTTTCAGCGTTGACGCGACGTCAAAAAAGCTGAACGCTGGCCCGATTTGGAATGCTCCAAAAAGCATTTGATACGTTGGTTCATGACATTTTGCTGCATAAAATGTGTCATTATGGAATAAGAGGCCGGAGTTATCAATGTTTTAAAAGTTATCTTTTGAATAGAGTACACTCAGAAAAAATCATCTCTTTGCAATATCAGCTGTGGAGTCTCTCAAGGATCAATTCTAGGTCCATTACTCTTCTTGATTTCCGCAAATGACATTATTACTGTTCGTAAATTAAATATCACCCTCTCAATCAAATAAAGAAGATAACTATCAACAAACAAATAATAAATGGAGTTAAAAAGACAAATGTCTTGGGATCATTTTAACCAAATTACAAAAACAATAGCTATAATTGATAAGATAAAGGCATGTCTACCATTATCAAAATTAAAGACATTGTATCATGCTTTGATATATCCATATATGGCTTATGGTGTGGTTGCTTGGGTGTATGGACTAAATAAAAGAGCTCTAAGGATGATCAGCAATCAAATTACAATGCTCAGAGCCACTATTCGAATCGCAGAAAATACTGAAATTTCAGGATATATATGAACTCGAATGTTGTACACTAAATTAAAAAAATATATATAGTAAATAAGCGAAACATCATTTTACCTCAAGGAAATATTGACATTTTTTCATTTGGAACACTGTTATATTTATGAAAATGTAGCCATATTACAATTCATTACATAAATTTCAAAATTTTCAAGGAGTACCTAATTTCCTTTAAATGCTAACATATTGACATCAACAGCTTGACAATTTTCTGTACCTGGGCATGCACCGATTGTACAGCTTTTTAAGCTTCTGGTGCATGACCCTCAGGTGATACGCTTTTCTTGTACTTTCTGCAATTCTATATTTATTTGTAACAATAACCTGAAAATGAATTCAATACCAATACCAGTGTATTGTATAATATTGCACATCGTTGTCCCATTGATTTATAACTGGCTCATAGTTTTTGAGCCTATTTATGTTCATTTTTTAAATCTTTAAAAATATACCTAGGGTATGCTGCTGCGGCAGCCTATAGGAACCTATCTTTATATAAAATGATTTAGATTCAATTATCATGATTCATTATTTGTCGACATCACTCTTTATGAAAGTACAGTTAAATACGAAAGGTCTACTGGGAACCATTGAGTCATATATATAAGCATGACTCCATGCCGTGCTTATGACTCCATGTGGGAACCAAGTACTGTTAACGCGGGGCGGTACTGGTCCGATCTGGTAGCCAAATATGTGTAACTCCACTTATACTTTATTTCTAAATCAGTTCCAGATCCTCAGTTTGAAGGGTGCTATACCACTTCTGGTTCATATTTTGGTACGGAGATAAATGTCAGAGAGTACACAGCCTCAGAATGCAAGTACCAATGCAAGAAGTACTACAACTACAAGTACGCAGCTCTTGAGGTAATATATGCTTGTGAAGAATTTGTACATAAGTTAGTAACTGGCCTAAGAAATGACAACAAGTTTACAACAGGCCGCTATTTGCATGTTAGCGCCACACTGGTTGGATAGTGATCTGTGATTCTTCATATCGGGGCCCTGCAAATAAAACCGAGGAGACCGCGGTGACATCAGTGTGTTAAAGTCCAGAATGCGGATGCGGACAGGACTACT